>OU898282.1:97438994-98116494 GCA_918026665.1 Diabrotica balteata
GATTGTTGGTTCTCGCTAAAATTATCCAACAAAATGCGGGTCCGCAAACATCTAACGAGGTACTGTTAATACAACAAAATAGTACACTCTTTCAGGAAAATTATGCAAGGTCCCAGAATGAACAGATGCTGTTCACGGCATGGAAACAGACGGAAATGGAAAATATTTACGCTACGGATAGAGTAAATCAGCTCCAACTCCAGTTAGATAACTTACAAAAATTAAATGCAAGCTTGCAATTAAAATTTGCAGGTCTAGAGAAAAACTTGTCCAAAGAGAATAAACCTAAGAATAAGGAATTTCATACTGACGATGAGGAATTAGCTAAGGAGACAGAGTGGATACGTGTCAAAAACTTCAAAAAACGTAAAATGGATACATCATTGACCCCACCACAAAAAGAGTCATATATCCAACAAAGAGAAGAAAAAACTAGAAAAACACAAATCCCACCTCCAATAATTATAGAGTGTGTTGCCGAATTTAACAAATTTCATGAATTAGTCAGACTACATACTACTAAATTCCAGAAAAAAGTACTTGGAGACAAGAGCGCTAAAATTAATGTAGTGAAAAATAATGAAGAAGACTTCAGAAAATTAACGAAAAAGTTGAGTAAAGTAAATTATCCATGGCATACGTATGAAAATAAGCAAAGCCGACCCATTAAAGTTATGGTTAATAAGTTAATAAGTTAGGTTAATAAGTTACATCATTCAGCCAGTAAAGATTCGATTATGAACGATTTAAGTAATAAAGGATTCAAGATAATAGATGTCATACCGAAATTAAAATACAAAACAAAGCAACCACTAAATATGTTTATGCTGGTATTCAGAAATGACAAAAATATCAATAAAATCTATGAGATCTCAGATATCATGAGCATAAAAGTACAAATACTTCCGCTAAGAAAATTAAAATTGGTACCTCAATGTAAGAGATGTCAGGCATATGGACACACACAAGGTTACTGTGAGGAAGAACCAAGATGTGTCCACTGCGCAGGAAAACACCTAAACAGCTAAATGTGAGAAATCCAAGGACGCAAAACCTAAATGTGTCCACCGTGGAGAAGGGCATCCGGCTAACTATAGAGGATGTATCGTGGCAAAGGAAATACAAAAAATTAAAGATAAATATAACAAGAAACAGACCTTACCCAGACAACCACAAAGAATGCATCCAAAACCTGTAGAAAATCCAAAACAAGAAGAAAACAAAACAAGAACTTATAGCATGGTAGCAGCTGGTAAAAGTAATGAAGAAAACTATAGTATTCAAAAACATCTGAAAATAGAACAAACACTACAAAAAATATTAGAGAGAATAGAATATAGCACCAAGGGAGCTATACCTAAAAGACTTGGTAATGGCAGGTAGTTTACGACTAATAGAATGGAATGCAAATAGCATCTTGAAATATCAGCAAGAACTACAAGCGATACTAGATATAGAAAAAATAGACATATGCCTCATTTCTGAAACCCATTTACGAATGAGTCATATATTAGATTTAGGGGTTACAAAACTTATCATACTCCTCACATTGATAATGCAGCCAAAGGAGGTAATGCAGTAATAATCAAGGAAAATATTATGCACTATCAGGAAATTGGATACAGAACAAAATAATTTCAGGCCACATCAGTAAAAATTAAATGTAAAAACTATGAGGAAATCGTCACAGCAGTTTACAGTCCGCCAAGATATGCTATCAAGAAAAATCAATATGTACATTTCCTGACCAGTCAAGGACATAGATTTATCCTTGGAGGAGACTTCAATGCAAAACATATGCATTGGGGGTCACGACTGACTACAACCAAAGGGAAAGAATTTTTTGAAGCAATGAAATACATAAAATGCGACGCAGTATCAACGGGAAAGCCAACATACTGGTCTACTGACACAAATAAAATTCCAGACCTTATCGACTTCTTTGAAGTCAGAAATATTTCTACAAATTACATAGAGATAGAAGAGGCATTGGATATGAACTTGGACCATTCTCCAATTATTCTCACACTCAGTGACACTGTTATCAAAAAAGAAAGCCCCCTAGACTTGTTAACAAAAATACTGACTGGAAAAGTTCCCAGATAGACCTTGAAGAGAAGATTAACCTCTCAGTTCCATTAAGAACCATTGATCAACTAAAAGCAGAAGTAGAATTACTCAATAAAAATATACAACAAGCTGCTTGGAACAAAACCACGAACAGTGTCGAAAGAATAAAAGGAAATAACTACCCTAAAGAAATCAGAGAAATGATAACCGAAAAAAGAAAACTGAGACACAAGCGGCATCAGTCTAGAGCACCAGTTGATAAAACTAGATTAAATAATGCCACACAAAAATTAAAAAGAGAAATTCAAAAAATTAAAAACGAATCGGTTAACATCTACCTAAGTGAACTATCAAATGATAGCGCTACTAATGACTCTTTGTGGAAGGCTATTAAACGATTAAAAAGGCCCAATCTTACAGAATCCACCAATTAGAAATACTAATGGTAGCTGGTCAAGAAACAATATACAAAAGGCCAACAGGTTTGCTGACCACCTAGAAAATACTTTTCAACTAAATGAAGAACAAGAAATAATAAACTGGGAGCTCCCTGATCAATATGGAATGGAGATTAGCCTTGTAACTCAAAAAGAAGTATATTTGGAAATAAAAGAAAATATAAATCCAAAGAATGCTCCTGGATTTGATCTAATTACTAGGGAAGTGTTAAAGCAACTTCCAAGGAAAGCTATTATAAAATTAACAAATCTTATAAACGCTTCCTTTAGGCTGAGTTACGTACCAAAGATATGGAAGGTGGCAGAAATTATAATGACACTAAAACCAGGAAAACCTCCACAAGAATCTTCTTCATATAAGCCTATTTCACTGTTACCTGTCATATCTAAATTATTCGAAAAATTACTTTTGAAGAGACTAAATGCAATTATAGAGGAAACAAATCTAATTCCTAATCATCAGTTTGGGTTTAGAGCAAGCCACTCAACGATAGATCAGGTGCATAGAATAACATATATAGTAGAAAAAGCTCGAGAAGAAGGAAAAGTTTGTTCCGCAATTTTCCTCGATGTAGCGCAGGCTTTTGACAAGGTGAGGCATGACGGATTATATCATAAAATGAGATGCTACTTTCCAAAACAATATTTTGAACTACTAGAATCATAATATATCCGACAGATACTTTCGAGATAAATATGAGGAAGCATATTCAGAATTAAGAGAAGTTAAGGCTGGAGTTCCACAAGGAAGTGTCGTGGGGCCAGTGCTATACCTGTTCTATACCAGCGATATTCCATCATTAGAACCTAACACAATTGCGACATTTGCAGACGACACATGCATTCTAGCAGTCGGATAAAACCACGAGGATGCAGCTACCATGATACAGAACTCTGTTGAACAAATTAACATCTGGACCAGACGATGGCGTATCAAATTGAATGAAACAAAATCTGTTTATTTCAATTTTACTAACAAAAGAGAACAACATATCCCAGTTAGTATAAATAGAAACCAAATAACTTATGCAAATACGGCAAAATATTGACATTAGACATATGACATTAGATTCCAAGCTACGTTAGAAAGCACACATTAAGAAAAAAAGGAGGAGTTAGAAATTAAGTTCAAAAAGGTGTACTGGTTGGTGGAAAAAAATCCACTCTGTCTACTTATAACAAATTGTTATTGTATAAGCAAGTCCTTAAACCGATATGGACATATGGAATACAGCTATGGGGCTGTACAAAAGAAAGTAAGATCCAACATATACATATATCAGAATAAAGTATTAAGGAACATCGTTAACGCTTCATGGTACTTTAGAAACTGTGATCTTCACTTAAAGTTTGCCGAGAGTCATGAACAAAGGCTCGCCAACTACGTGAATGTCGAGGCCATCAAACTCCTAGACAACACCAACCAGATAAGAAGACTTATGAGAACGAAGTCGTTTGAGTTAGTGCTATAAGTGAGTGAAAGTGAAAAAGCACAGCAAAGTGCGGCTAAAGTGTACACGTTAGCTAGTAGTACTATAATGTATTAGAGCCTAAGGAATATTGCTGAATATAATCTTAGATAAGATTCTTGTAAAGGGAAATTGTGTTGTAATCTTAGAACAAACTCAAATACATAGAGAAAGTAGAATCTTTCCTTTCAAATAATAATTTTGTAGTTTTGGAAAAAAAATCCACTTATGACCTTTATTAATAAAACAAAAGCAATGGTTTAAATTGTTTAATGATACTATTTCTAAATATAACATCAGGAAAGTTAATTGTATCTAATCCTATAACAATAGTTATATGGCTGCTTTCAATAGTTATATTCACAAATTACTAAAATTTTCACTTTCGAATGATAACTTTAATTTAGAACTTAACAATCTGAAGCAAATTGCTTTCAATAATGGTTATGACTCCAACATTATCCATAAGCTTTTAAATAGAGGTAAACTCAAAATTACAGAAAAACTTGCATATTCATCACAATGTCTTCTTCAACCTAATGCTTCTAACAACATCAGATATTTCTCTTTTACTTATATTAGCAACATTTCCAATAAAATAGCTAAACTTTTTACTTCTGCAGTTGAAAACATCAAAATTTCCTTCAAGTCACACAACACTGTAGGTTCCTTTTTAATCAACACCAAAGATAGGTTGAACACACTTGACAAAACTGGTATTTACAAATTAAAGTGTGATGATTGAGATGCCTCTTATGTAGGCAAAACTATTAGAAAGCTATCTACCAGAATTTCAGAACATTTGAAAAGACCAAACTTTTCAAGTTTTGGTCAACATTTACTATCTAGTAAACACAATTTCAACATCAATACTGGTTCGTCTATTTTGCATGACATCAGTAGAAAAGAAAAACTATTTGGAGTTGGATTTATTGGAAGATTTGGAGATCACAAAGGAAACGAATGGAAACTCTCATTGTCTTAACACTCAATTAATTTAAATTGTACTAAATTTAAACCTATTTTTAAAAACTTTATTGCAGCTTCACTCGTAGTGGACCCAGCTCGGCTGTTTAGACTTCCTGCACTGAGTATATCCATTAATAATTTATTAATTTCATGCTTTGATCACATATACTATTGTATTCTTTAACAATTTACACAACTAGCTTGCTCAGGTTCAATTGATCTACAGTTGGAGTTAATTTCACTCTTCATACCTCTGCGTAATCTAGATATACCAATTCCACAGTTGTATACTTCAACATCTGCCACTGTTGGTCAGTTGGTCTTTAGTAACGCTATTACATATTAGTTTTACAGTTCTCCCATTGGCTGGGGTTTAACTGAACTACTTGAATTATACCCCATTTATACACTGCTTTCAATTTTGTTTTAATTTTTATTTTTAAATTTAATAGTCAGTTTTCTTCTCTTTTTTACAGTATTGACAGTGCCTGGTAGACCATTTTATTGTAGTCAACCACCCACTGTCCAATAGATCGTTTAGTTTATTTCTTTCATTCACACTTTATGTACACTTCATTTACTCTCAAACTTACAACCTTATTATTACAGACGGGTGTGAGTGTGAGATCTGGATTATGCAATCTAGTTAAATCAAAATATTCTATATGTCATATTTCATAAGCTGATTTTCTATAGTAGTTTTAGTTGGACCTTTGGTCAATGTCAGTTTACTTACACAGAATTTTAATATGTGCAGATCACATATCCATGACTGTGACTGCCCATCAAAGCTGTCATATGTCACATGTCACCTTAGCATTTCCGTTAAACACCATTCTCTCTCCTGTTACCGCCAAAGAATGTAGCGTAGAACTATTTTAATTAATTTTAAACTGTTTGTCCTTGTTCTAGTGTAGTGTTTGTACAATTTTATGTTAACATCCATGTTTATCACATTCTACGCTTGCTGGATAGCCCATATTTGACGAAGTAAGTCTAAAACGTTAATCACAAAAAAACTTTTATCATCCATTAACTTTTTTATCGAAGTTAATTAATTTCCTTCATCTAAAAAACTATTTTTTTTTTGGCTTATTTCAGATGCCCCTGAAGATGCTATATTAAGCGAAAGTACTTGGGCAAGTTTTGATTAAACTTGTGCTCGATATAATTGCCTTAATTTTCAAAGTTAAAAACGCCAAAAAGTAATAAATGAAATAACTTTGTATGGCATTTCGCCGGGGAGATCCTTTCGCACAGGTTCCGGCGCCAATTGCATCTTTAACCGTGTTTCAGATAACTAGTGTCGATGTACACTAACCCAGGGGGACTGACGGTTTTACTTCCCCTCCAAAGCATGGGGACAGCTCGTTATCATTTTTAGAAATAAAAATGCTGTTGTTCATGCCTTAAATGGAACTCATATGCACTGGCTTAGAAGACCAGTATGTTAGCCGTTAAGCTACTGCCGCCCAAATATGTAGAAGTAATACCAATAGAATATTTTTTAAAACTGAATCAGTAAAATGTTTACGATAGATATTTTTATATGGTATATAACCAAAATTACTTGATGATTTTTGTAACTTTTGTAACTTTTGTAACTCTTGTAACATTTTGTAACTGTTGTAACTTTTGTAACTTTTGTAATTTTTGTAACTTTTATAACTTTTGTAACTTTTGTAACTTTTGTAACTTTGGTAACTTTTTAACCTTTTTAACTTTTGTAACTTTTGTAACTTTTGTAACTTTTGTAACTTTTGTAACTTTTGTAACTTTTGTAACTTTTGTAACTTTTGTAACTTTTGTAACTTTTGTAACTTTTGTAACTTTTGTAACTTTTGTAACTTTTGTAACTTTTGTAACTTTTGTAACTTTTGTAACTTTTGTAACTTTTGTAACTTTTGTAACTTTTGTAACTTTTGTAACTTTTGTAACTTTGTAACTTTTGTAACTTTTGTAACTTTTGTAACTTTTGTAACTTTTGTAACTTTTGTAACTTTTGTAACTTTTGTAACTTTTGTAACTTTTGTAACTTTTGTAACTTTTGTAACTGTTGTAACTTTTGTAACTAACTTTAAAAAACTTAGTGTTAGCATAAAGTCTGATTGGATTTTTGAAGTAGCGGAATGGAAACTTTTAGATGTCATGGAGGGAACGTATGTATTTATAGACTTTTTTAATGTTACCACTTTCAATAACGTTTGCTTCAAAATTTTGTCTTAGGGTTTTTAGAGATGTTTTTAAGTTATTTGAAAATCACTAAGAAGCCCGGTGTGTTTAAATTTTTGCCATAGATGTCGTTTGTGATTAATTTGTTTAATTGCTGTTCGATTTATCCAGGGTTTGAGGTTGTTTTTATATTTCTTACGGAAAATAGTATTTGTAGAAATTATATTGTGGACTTTATCGAGAAATGCAGTCCACATTAATGGGGGGTCGTTTAAGTCTGCAAAAAATAAATGCCAGTCGATTTGAGAGGATTCTTGGATTGAAAATCAAAACGTTCAAGCAAAAAACAAAATAATATTTATAAGAAATTATAATGCTTTATTCTGTTCTTCTTTTTCTTCTTTTTATGTGGACATGACTCTATCTGTATTTTGGTGTTCTTCCTATCGATCTTTTTCATATTGGGGAACCGTCTTTCATCGTCTCTACTACTATATTATTTGATTTGGAGTTTACATCTCAGCGGTTTTTCTTTATTTTTTTGTTCTCTCTGTGTCGGTTTCTTGTTTCTGCCGCGTATTTCGTTATTAGTCTGATGATTGTTTTGTAAATTCTGCCTTTTATTTCTTTTCTTTATTTCTCCATATTGTTCCATTCAGCTAACCTGCGACTCTGTTTGCTCTGTTCACTTGATCTTCCACTTCTGTTTTGAGCTTTCTCTAGATAGCTAGTGTGATGCCTAAATATTTAAACTTCATCAATAACAAAATATACGAAACAGGCATCATACCAAATGATTGGCTGACATCGGTGTTTATACCACTACCAAAGAAGAGAAACTCCAAGAAATGTGAAGACTATAGGATTATTAGCCTGATGAATCATATGTTGAAGCTTTTTCTACGAGTAATACACAATAGTAGTATACAATAAACTAGACGAACACACGGGTCAAACTCAGTTTGGTTTTAAGAATGGGTTCGGAACAAGAGAAGCACTTTTTTCAATACGTGTGCTAGTTGAAAGATGTAGAGATGTCGACTCTGATGTATACTTGTGTTTTATAGACTTTCAGAAGGCGTCATATATTTTTAAGGTCATGTAATAAAGACTTAAGGATCATTTCAAACCTCTACCAAGAACAAAAGGCTAAAATCAGAATAAAAAGCGAAACATCTGGAAAAATCAATATAGAGAAGGGAGTAAGATAGGGATGTGTCTTATCACCTTTGCTGTTCAATGTTTACTCTGAGAAGATATATTTAAGAAAGCTTTGGAAGGCACCTCGGATGGTATAATTATAAACGGGCAATGTATAAATAACCTGCGATATGCTGATGACACTGTCATACTGGCAGATAATGCTGAAGCCCTGCAACGCTTAATGGACCGAGTAAACGACAGCCTGTAGAGAATTTGGAATGAAATTAAATACAAAGAAGACAAAAAACGATGGTCATCAGCAAGCACCAAAACAGAAGTGTAAAGGTCAATGTCGACGGAACAGATCTGGAAAGAGTAACAAGAACAACGTACCTTGGAAGTAATCTTGATAAAACTTGGGACCACTCACTAGAGATAAGAATACGCCTGGAAAAGGCACGTACAATGTTTTACAAAATGCAAAAATTTTATGCAACCGCCAACTGGGCATCTCATTGAGAACTTAAATGCTATGTTTTCTCCACCTTGGCTCTATGGTGTTGAAGCCTGGACAATGATAGAAGCAACACAAAAAAGAATTCAAGCATTCGAACTCTGGTGTTACCGTAAAATGCTTAGAATATCCTACATGAGCCATAGGACAAATGCGGAAGTCTTGCGGAGGACGAGTAAGGAAAGAGAGCTTATGCTTATAATAAAAGAACGGAAAACACAATATTTTGGTTACATCATAAGAAATCAAAAGCATGAACTGCTCCAACTTATAATCGAAGGCAAAGTCAAAAGCAAAAGGGGACAAGGAAGAAGACGCAACTCTTGGTTTAAACACCTACGTCAATGGACTATTCAGAGCTGCTACAAATAAGATAAAATCGGCAAATGTAATGGCCAATATCCTTAAGAATAAGGCACCGTAAGAAGAAGATCACTTGCTCTATTATCTGACCTAACAGCTCCAATTTACATCTTAGTAAATTTGATGGTATAACCATGCATCTTATCTTTTTGGGGAAATTAATATGTTAAATTTTCTGGCGGTTATATTAAATTGGTTCGGCGTAAGTTATAAATAATTTCATTTAAAGAGAATAGGTAGTATTGCATAGGAGGTTAGTTTAAGTTAGTTTTCTCCCATTTGGTATCCTTTTTAGTTTTTTTTCCTAAAATATTCAGTGAATTTATTATAATCTTAATTAATTTAGTAAGTGTTTAATTTAGAGTCTTGTTAACACAGATTTTTGACAAATAAGATTGGTTCCAGTAAGCTCAACTTGATAAATTCTGAAAATATAAAAGAACTACTAAAAGTGATCTTGATCTAAAACATTGTAGCAATATAAATCATATAAAATGTTTATATCTCCTAATTATAAAACATTATTTCGTCAAAAAATCATAAAAATTAATGGCACATATACAGACCTTTCAAATAATATCAGGCCTTGATTTCGTTAGCGTATTGATTAATTCGTATTTTGTTTTGTCGTCTTTTGTATAAATATATAAAAGCACATTTAAACTCATAACAAAGACCGTACAATGGTTAATTAAAACTTTTATTATTATTTGTATTAATTCAAAATGTACCACTTAGAAAAAATAACACCCTTTTCCATATTCAATAGTATTAAGATTACCTAAGTATTTGGATGTCACTGTAAACACAAAACTGAATTGAAAATTCTACGTTGTAACAGAAAAAAAACTTTTTCTGTACAAGTGAGTGAATTGAAAAAAAAATGTATTGAATACCCAATTAGGAGAAATTTTTAATTGTCGATTTATAAATCACCAGTAAGATAAGGCGAAAAGCTAATTCCTCTGTAATTTTTTACTATTTCCAAGTATTTGAATATGTTTTATTGCTTTATTTTTTGTTGATCTATCACCAATTTGATTAAATCTTCCTTGCCTTTGATCCTTACTATTTTCATTACCTGTGTCTTAGTTCTTTCATCAGGTCTTCGCTTACTTGTTTCTTTTCAGTTCTCCATATAACTGCATGCTTGTGTGATACTTACATGTCCTTTTTGAATTCGTTTTGCCGTCCTCTAGTTTATTTTCTATTTTTTTCTATTATTATTTTGTATACTTTTGCTACTACATACAGTTATTACATGCCTTTAACCTGCTCTGCTAAGGAAAAGGGCAGTATCTGAAACATTTTCCTTTTTGAGTTCTGTGTTGTTTTTTGAAACAAAACAAAAGTTTTGTTTCTTCAAGAAGTGGGTACATGTATTTATCAATTAGGATTGGTACATAGTATTAACGCCACTTAAAAATATTCGAAAAAAACTTTGCAAGAATTAAAATGGGACAAGAAATCACCTCTCCTTTTTAAACAACAAAGGGACTAAGAGAATGCTGCTGTCTGTCACCCACCTTATTTAAAATCTATTTGGACAGATCCTTAGTGAAATGGGTAAAAAAAGTAAAAACATAAGAATAACGGTGGAAGAAAACACGCTATATACACTCTTCTTTGCGGATGACCAGGTAGTAATTGCCGAAGACAGCTACGATCTTAGCTATATGGTAGAAAAACTGCATGAAGAATATGAGGTGGCAGGTCTAAACATGAATATGACAAAATGTGAATATCTTTCAGTGGAAACAGACGAAAATTGGAATATTATCAAAGTCTTAAAGTTCATAAAAGAACAGCCCTTTTCGTTTTTCTATAAAACGTCTTGCAAGGAGAAATTTAAAGAAATTTCTATTCGAAATAAGTGAAAGAAGATGTTAGAAAATACAGAGATCTCTACCCAAAAAGCGTATTTAGAACCATTTGAGCTAAGTGATGTAAAAAAAAGGATCTGAAGGAGCTGATTAACAAGAAACTAATAGATCCGTACTACGATGTTTTCATTTCATAATGATTCTCACAGGTTTAAGAATTTTGTTCATAAATAGATTAAGGATTCCTTTTACAATCTTTTTAAATATTTTTTAAGTTTTTTATTTTTTATATTGACTTATTGACGTCTTCCGACGTCAAATTAAACGATAAAAGCATTACGTTCTTCTTCTAAGCAAGTGAAAGAATTATTTTGTATTTTTTTGTAACAATAAAGTTGTACTTCTGTCTATTCTTTTTATCATTTATGTCAGCACACGGCATATCTATGTATTTAACATTATTTCTTTCATAATATAATGCATTAATATGAAATATAACACCAAAGTTAGACTACCAGGTAATCATACATCGACTGAATTTGATATAGACCAATATCTATCTGAAACATTAAATAATATAACGGCTTATTTGGACAAGGATAAGTTAAATTATTTTTTTGTAAAAAATATTATTCTTTTTATTACTTTAAAAACATCTAACATTTAATACATGACCTACGGTGTTAGTTTAAATATTTTCAGAATTATTTAATACACAAGCGTTGTTATAGGACATTTTCTTGAAAATCCTAGTCACGCAAAACATTAAATGCGATTTCCAAACATTTTACTTTTTTGAGTTGTGTCTATATTTTACTAAGGGTGCGATATTTACTTTATGGTCATTAACACAGTGTTGAAAAGTTTTTCCTCAACATAAAAACAGAAGTCATGTGCATATTGTAAAATTGTACACTCCATTCGCATAGTATGTAAGTTTAATGAATACAAGTTAGATAAATAGTCATACTTTTCGTATATCATTTACAATGTTTTACTACTTGAACTTAAAACCATAGAGATATAACTTGACGCCGTCATATCACCTTAATTTGAATTTGACGTATCATCCAAGCGAACCACTTGTGAACCCTCCGTTGATAATTTTTTTTTTCGTTGTTCAAAATTTAACTCGCCAACATCGTAATTGCAGAAATTCGCAAGGTGGTTTGAGGTTCCTACTAACATACCCAATTTGTCATGTCTGGGTAAGTTGAGCATTAGCTTAATTTATTGAATAAATTTTCTTTCATTTTTATAGGCTTATTTTGATATATTTTTTATTTCTCCTTTTTACATATTGTTTACAATAAAATTGGCTCTGACTGGTTTTTCGGATTATGAATAACGAACAGGGGGTACGGCCCCCCATAAGCCACATGATAACATAGTTTTAGATTCCGCATTAAATATGAAGAATAATATATCTAACGTTCAATGTCTTTCTCAGAATGATAAAACACAGGAACAAAAAATTATCAATATTTACTCTTTAAAAAGACACTGGCCCTTTTTTGTATACCTAAAATCGACAAACATACCTGATACGAAAGTAGGTTCTTTTAATGGAAATAAAATTGCTCGTGATACCTACCTTTAACTTACATTTAAAAAACATTAAAAAAATATGTCGTGAAGACTTAAATAAAATTGCGATTGAATTTATTAATTTTACATCAGCAAATGAATTTTTAAATAATAAAATTCTACTAGACAATGGATATAATATTTATATTCCTTTTAATTTTGTATCTTGTAAAGGCATAGTTCGACAAATAGACATGGAGATTGGTGATAAGGAATTATTAGCATGTTATAGTACAGGTACTGATATTGAAATATTAAATGTTAAAAGACTTAATTCTTCTTCTTAGCGTGCCTGTCCGTTCCGAACGTTGGCTATCATTCTGACTATGATGATTTTGTTGGTTGCTATACGAAATAGCTGTGTTCAGGTCTTTCTATACCATGCTCTCAGGTTAGTAAGCCAGGATATTCTTCTTCGCCCTGGGGTTCTTTTTCTCTCAATTTTACCCTGCAAAATGCATTGGAGTAGCTCGTATCTGCCTTGATTTCTCATTATATGTCCCAAGTACTCCAGCTTACGGCTCTTCACAATGTTGGCCAAATCCGCGGTTGTGTTCATCCTCCGCAGTACTTCTTCATTGGTGACTTTGGTGACTTAATAGAAAAGTATATAAAAATGACACAGTTACTTATGGACCAACAGGCATAGCGCTTTTCACTTTTAAAGGTGTAATAAGGCCTAAAACAGTAAACTTTTACAGCATGCCTAAATTAGTTAATGTTTATATTGCACCAGTTACACAGTGTTTTAACTGTCTGAGGTTTGGTCATACGAAACAAATTGTAAAAGTAAAGATTGCTGCATTAACTGCGGTGAACTTGCACATTCCGAAGTATGTGAAGGCAAATGCTCCTTCTGTAAGGGACCACATAAAGCTACAGACAAGAATTGCCCAGAATTCCTTAGGCAAAAAAATATCCGTATCAGTATCAATAACAGTTAATGGCTTTCGAAAACATGACCTTTTATGATGGAAATGAAGCCATTCCAAAAACATACGTAGAAAAAGATAAATTTGTCATGCATGTAGGTGACTATCCAGCTCTTAGGAACAGGAAGTCCAATGACAACCAAAACACCAATGCTAGCATTAACGACTCTGTCATGCCCTCCCAAAGAGGATCTCATAACTTTAAATCCTCCACTTCGAAGCGTTCATTCCAACAGGTGGTCACTAATTCAAACAGCAAAATAAGAGTCATTCAAAAAGGATACGACAAAAAAGCGCATGAAGAAAACCTTCTTTTCCCTAATTCACAACCTAAATAATTGACATATTCTCTCTCTCTCTCAACAACAACCCTTAACATCCCATAACACAATCATACCAGAAAAATCTTCTTTTAACTCTCTACAAAACTTAGTCTGGCATTCCAGTGCATTGCAACATATTCAAAATTCTGATTCAAATCCTTTATATAATACCAGAAACGCTTGTCTTTATTTTCTCAATAATGCAACAATTGATAGTTTAAATATTCTTAAAAATATACTATCCCACACAAACTTGGACTATATGGACCAAGATTCAAACTCAGATTTTGACACATATTAACTTTCCAGACCCCACAATGTCTCACAATCCAAAACAAAAAATAGTAGAGTGGAATATCACAAGTATTAATGCTAATAGGGATAACCTGATTAATCTAATATCCGAAATAGATCCAGATATTTTGTCATAAATGAAACATTGGCTTTATCCCAAGCATCCTGCTTGGGATAAAGGGGTATGCAATAAATGTGGTAAAGTAATTTTTGATTTTTCCTTTGATAATGACCTTACAGTGTTGAATGATGGCTCAGTAACATTATTTCAAGACTCTAATAAACATATTACTGCAATAGATCTGGCAATTGTGAGCAACAGTGTGTCTTTGTCTTCTAAGTGGGGCATTATCCAAGACTGCGGTAACAGTAACCATTTTCCTATCTACCCTAATTTAAATATAGCGAATCTTAAAGGAGCAGAAAGGATCCTACAGAAACCATACAATACAAGAAATACTAAAAAAGCTGACTGGAACACCTATTACAAGAACATACTGTTAAACAAGCAAAACCTGTCAGAATCACAACTAGAAAGATTTTCTTACAGTCATAAACACAGCTGCAGATGAAGCATTGCCTTTTAAAAATTGTGGGATACAGGGCAAACCCAGGAATCCATAGTGGAACGAAGAGTGTTCCTTATGGATCAAAACACAAAAAGAAGCAATCTCTAATTTTAATAAATCCCCCTCAAATTCTCCCGAAAATTTCACAGAAACAAAACGCATTATCGCTATGACAAGGAGGAACTTAAAATAAAAAAAAAAATACAAATTTAAACATTTTTGTGAATCTTTAAACATATGACCAAATATCACTTACGTTTGGAACAAAATTAAAAATTTTTCCAATTATCACAATAATAGAGTTTTTCATAGCCCCCCAAATAACATTAAACTAGAAATATTAGACAAAATGTCTTCAGTAATCATGTCCTTCAGAATAGGTCATAAGATAACCAAGAAGTTGCTCACTTTTCAATTCATGAATACAATTTGGCGTTAAGTAATAAAAAAGATTCTGCGCCAGGTATCGATGACATATCCTTTTTAATGCTATAACATTATAACATAATTAACATCATAAAGCCTTAAAAAAATCCTATTTTATAGTTTTATAATTCTGTGTACTTAAAACTCTTGAAATCGTAATAAAAAATCGTCTGGATTGGTTTATGGAACACAATTCAGTATTTAAAATTAATCAATCAAGTTTCAGGAAGGGTATAGGGACATAATATGATAACTTAGCTTTTTTACACTCTACGATTTTAGAAGTCTTTGAATCTTCTCAAACGGTATTAGCCATTTTTCTAGATACTAAATCAGCCTATGACAATGTAGAAATATACAACCTTTATAATAAACTCAAAAATCTAAACATCCCCATTACAAAACAAACTCTTATATTCGAGATCTGATGACGTCAATTTCTTGGGACCATATCAAACTTACAAGGTACTCCCTCAAGGTTCTTCCTTAAGCACCATTGTTTTTAACATATACATTCATGACCTTTTCTACTTATTCTCTAACGAAGTAAAAATATGTGAGTATCCAGATGATCTAGTTTTGTACATTAGCGGTCAAGACATTCACAATATGATAAATAAGATCATACCAGCAATTAAAATCATTCAAAATTGGCTAGAAGCCCATGGGCTGTCCATTTCAATTGATAAATGTGAAGCGGTGTGGTTCACAAAAGGACAACGCAAAACCAAACCTTCCATTAATCTCTCTTAATAATAACAATAACATTCCCTTTAAAAATCAAGTTAATTTCTTGGGCATCACCTTGCATAAAAACTTGAAAAGGGATCCTCACATTGATAAAATTGTACTTAAAGCAAAGAAAAACATCATCATATTGAAAGCATTATATGGAGTTTGGTGGGGTGCAGATTCTAAAACCCCAACTATGATCTTTAATGCTTTAGTTAGGCCTTATATGGATTATGGTTTCTTTATATTCAGCCAAATAACGCAGAAATGCAGCAATATCTTAAATAAAGTATTTTTCGAAGGGCTAAAAATCTGCCTGGGGTGTATGAAGTCCACTCCGCTCATGGCAATCTTAACTTAACCTGCTCAGATTGACCTGGAACATAGTAGCCTAATACTAGTCGCTAAATTTATATCTAAAATTATTAAAATCGATAATTACCCACTAATAGTGACACTTCTTAATATACGTAGAAAAATCATAAATTAACTAATTTTTCACAAGGCAAATCTCGTACCTCTCCTTTTTATGGTTCTTGAACATTTTCTCCCTTATCAAAATAAAATACATAAACACCCAAACTTTTCTTGTTATGACTCAGATTTTAACACACTAACCAACCAATTACAGACGTTAAATTGTAATATTAAGAAAAATGAATCATCAACCTAACAAAAATTCTCAATAATCACCCAAAAATACAATAGGGATTTTTCCTTTGTATATACTGACGCCTCAAAAAACAAGAGGAGAATAGGATTGGAATCAATATTCCCAACATTAACTTCAAGTTTTCTTCTAGTCTTCCTAGCAAGATATCTATAACAAAAGCCGAAAATGTGGCAATTTACGAAGAAATTCAAATTTTATTATCTTAAGGCATCAAGAAGGCTGTTGTCTTCTCTGACTCTCTAAATACTATAACTAAAATTAAAAATCCTATAATCTCAGCTTCTGATGACTGAATCTCCCTCAAAACTAAAAATCTCATCTCATCAGCAGTTAAGAAGGGTTTTGACATTTTAATCTCATGAATTCCAGGTCATTCTGATATTCCTGGTAATGTAGAAGCTGACCTGCCAGCCAAAATAGAAACAAACTTGAATATTCTCTGAGGTGTGTTATTAGATTCCCAAGATATTCTAAAAGCCATAAAGGAAAAAATTATTGATAAATTTAAAATCAATTGGGAATTTAAAATCAATTGGGAACAACTACCAATACAAGAGAATCCAAACCGCTTTCTCCTTTAAGGCATGATTCTCAACGATAACATTTAAAAACAGAAGACATATCACCACAATAATAAGAATGAGAACAGGTCATTGCTTAACAAAACATCATCTTTTTAAAATTAAAATAATAGACAGTCCGGCATGTGAATGCGGAGTAGTGAAGGATTTAAACCACATTACCACTCAACCACTCAACTTTAATTCAATGATAATATTTGTATTATTATTAACTACTTAACCTCAAATTTAAAAATTCGGACAAAAATACTACCACCTTACGCGAATGTCAGCGGCCCTGATATGGTTTAGAACCAGAATACATCACGGTCGCCATCAAATAGTGCTGGCGAATCGCCTCGTAGCGAAGCCATAAAAAACAGAAGAAGAAAGAAAAATAATCCCATGCAGAAAGACCACTGAGGTTATTAACGCCATGCTATCCAACAGATGCTTTAAAGTTATATTGGGAGACAAGACTAGTACCCAAAGAAAACTGAATAATGGACTTCCACAAGGATCCGTGCTGGCCCCCTTGCTTTCCAGCCTCTATATAGCAGACATGCCAGAAACCACATCAAAAAAGTTTGGATACGCAGACGACTGGACGCTTGCCGCAAGTCATAAAGAATTCGAGGTCACTGAACGCATTCTAACAAACGATTTAATGCCCTAGGGAATTATTTCCGCAAAATGGAGATTGCAACCCAATCCAACTAAGACAGAAGTATCCTGCTTCCATTTATATAACAAGAAGGCCAACTATCAACCTCAAATCAATTTTGGGGATAGACTCCTTTAAATATAATAAACACCCAAAATACTTAGGTGTTACACTTGACAGAACGCTGAACTTTAAAGAGATCTTACTAAGACTGCTGCAAAACTCCGAACTCGTAACAACATCCTGCAAAAGCTCTGCGGCATACATGGGGCTCCTCAGCACCCACACTTAGATCGACAGCATTAGGACTGGTATACCCCGTAGCGGTAATACTGTGCACCAGTATGGATAAACAGTCCACATAATCACTGTGTTGATGTCCAACTCAACCAAGCCATGCGAACTATATCGGGCACAATCAAGGCCACGCCCACTTACTGGTTACCAGCTTTGAGTCATATAGCTCCACCACCCATCCGCCGGGAACATGCCCTTGTCAGAGAATTTACAAAAATCAATACTGATCCTAAGCTCCGCTCCCATGTCGGAACTTCCGCCAGAGACATAAATAGGCTCCGTTCAAGACACCCGCCTCTAAAAACGGCAAAAAGGTTAGTAGATCAAAACTTTAATGTAACTGAACGGTGGAGAGAACAATGGGAGAATAACGCTGCACCAGCTAACTGGAACATGCCATGTATTACAAGCAAACCTGAGGGCTTCAACCAACCGAGACGAATTTGGACCACACTCAATAGAATAAGGACGAACTGTGGCAGATGTTCCGACTCACTTTTCAGATGGGGAAAAATACAATCACCAAATTGCGACTGCGGCGCCGAAAGGCAAACAGTAAAACACATGGTAGAGGAATGCCCGATTAGATCCTATAATGGCAACCCTTCAGATTTCCTGGTGCTACAAAAGAGTCAATCGAAAATATTTATAATCTAGATGTTTGTTTGTAGAATAATATTTTTATATTTACTGTTGTTTGTAATTTATATAATTTATATTTATATATTTATATTTATATGAACCTGTGATGTAGCATACGCTAAATAAATACAGAATAAGAAGAAGAAACCCTCCGTGGATAATAATTGTCTTTCTAGTTATTGTAACACCTTTAAGTCTACGCTCAATTCTTCTTTAATACTAATTTGATTTGGCCCCTTTTTGTAACAAATAAAATCTCTTCCTACAACAAAATACAAATCATATTTTGTATTTGGAGAACAATTTTGAATTTGAAATCGAAATGTGAAAATAAACTTATTTTAAAGTAAAGTTGTAGCTTAATCACAATAGCAGTAGTAAATTAAATATTATTTGGGATATAATGAAACAATATGATGTAATTTTATTTCATATTAAAAATGAATTACATTCCGGTTCAAAAATTAAAACCTCATCATTTTTAATTCCGGTGAACCTGGTGTTTACCAAAACCTGTTTTATATACATACATTCATGTCACCAGAACTTTTTTTTTAGTCCAACTGCCTACAATATCTGAAAAGATTCAAGGATTTTTTTAATATAATAATTATGTATCATTATGGTACAACTTTACGATAAGATATTCAAAACATTAGTCATCGTCATAGTTATAAAACGATTTTATATAAATATCACCTTCATAAGAGATACAGGTGCAGGTTTTGAAAGCATATATTATTAGTTAGTTGTAATATTTATAATGGCGCATACTTATAAAGTAAAATACTTTAACTTTACCGCAAGGGGTGAACCGATTCGAATGCTTTTAAGCTATGGAGAAATTCCATTCGAAGACGAACGTATTTCCAGGGAAGACTGGCCTAAAATAAAACCATGTAAGTAGAATTTATTTAATAAATAAATTCTAACGTTATCTTCAAACGGTTTTATAATTATATTAAAATTTTTATTAGCTTTAGTATGCTACAAAATATTGTTATTATTAATTATCATCGGAGTATAGTAATTTGTTCGATACTGGCTAAAGACTTGGTTGTTTAAATAAAAAAAAAGTAGTTCCATTTGGTTATTGGTTGTGAACTTTGCATTAACTGTACAGGGTATGGTTAGCCTTAGCTTATTTTGTACTATTCTCTGTTTCTAGTCAATATTCTATATTAATTTATAATCCTAGTTGCATTAATAAGAATCTATGTACATTATGTATCATTATTTTCTTTGCAACTAGCGCTGTCTTTTTTATTAAGGTAATCAGTAAATTGCTGCTTGAAATCTTCTAGACCAGCGATTCTCAAACTTTTCTTTACACGTACCACTTATATAAATTCAGTGAGAAGGATGGTTCTGCATAGCTAGAACAAGGGATCAATTTTGCTTAATTTCATTCGTAAATTTGTATCAACGTTAAACCTACTGCGAAATTGATTTTTCACTTGTAGCATAGCAGAAAATCCAGTTTCACACAGGTAGGTGGTCGTAAAAGGAAGTAAAAATAACAACGCTTTTTTTGATAAGGCTTGATATTCATTTGTAATATTTAACCACAATTCGGCAAATTCTAATTTTGAAAACTCTATTTTCAAATCCCCAACAGAAATAGTTCTATTAAACTCTTTTTCTTATTGTTTTAATGTTTCAGGAATGCTATCCAAAATAAATGGTTGTCGTATCCAAAGAAACTGAGAATAGTCTTCGTCACACAATTCTTTAAAACTATCAATTAGCATTTCACAATGCTGTTTTATGTTAAAGATCATCCTTAATCTTTATTTCATGCTCAACTTTAAAACACTGTTTTTCATCATATAACATTTCTTGATGAAAGCATTCATTTTGTCGCTTACAGAAAATCGATTATGTGATTTACCTTGTAAGCTTAAGTTTAGATCATTTAATCGATTAATATGTCTGTTAAGTAAGCTAGTGTTGTGAGTCACAATTCATCTAGTAACTGATCATGCAGTTCAAAATTGGTTTTCAGTAAAAATACATGTACTTCAGAACGCAACTCGAATAACCTGTTCAACATTTTTTCTTCTGATAGCCATCTTACCTCTGTGTGTAGTATAACTGAATATGATCACTTCCCATTTCATAGCATAATTTTGAAAAGAAACGCGAGTTTAAGGCTCGAGATTTTATGAAATTGACTATCTGAACGGATTCATGGAGAGCATGTTTAAATTCAACTGGCATTTGCTTTGCTACCAAAGCTTCTCTGTGTCTCAAACCAACGTATTGTTTTCAGTCTAGTCTAGTTTCCACAAAAAAATCATTGATTTCCTTGAATATTTCATCGGCAGTAGTTCCTTCCGTTAACGCCTCACAAAATAAGTACTTTTCTTCGATTTTGGTTTGAAATATATATCGCACATAAATCATAAGCTGAGCATAGTTTGATACATCTGTGCTCTCATCAAGTTGTATTACAAAAAAATACTAAGTATTTTTTATCCAGTTAACAAATTTTTCTTTAACATTTAATGCCGTTATTTCAAACCACGACGTACGGTGTCATTGAATAATGGTATAATACTAATATAACCGGTTTACCTAAATTCTCACCAAAATACACGTTACCATACCTTGCGCGGCAGGCAGAATTAGTTATTCACCGATGGTATGTGCTTTTTCACACTTCATAATTCTTAAACTCACGAGAAAGGATGCCTTTACTGTTTTTCGATTGCTGCCGGTAAAATTCGACATAAATTCGTTGTGCCTCTCATCTCCGTTAACTTCCAAACGAAGTAATTCTTAGGTTTATTTTTCAATACTCAATGTTTTGTATTGAAGTGGCGTTTTAATAGCAAAGGTTTCATACACTGGTTAGAAAGAATTTCCGAACAGGTTACACATTGGGGCCTTGGCACATCATTTATATTCGTGAATGTAAATCCCATAATAAGAAAATAGGATCATATTTCCTAACTTTTCTTTTTTGAAAGAACTCTTTTTGTCATCAGCCTGTATAGGCTCCGACTCTGAGGTGGAGCTCGATGGACTGGGATTTTCAGATGTTCTGTTGTCTCTTTTAAGCCACTTATCCATTTTTTAAATGCAAAAATTAGCACGAATCAGTAACAGCAAAATACTCGTTTCGACAAAACCAACCACAACGACTTACGGCCACGAGGAAACTGATGACGTGAATCGAGAATGGACGTGAATCAAGGGCGGTGATAATTTGCCGTGATTCCTCTGTTGTGGTTTCAAACTCACAGCGTTGCCATGCACAACGTAAAAGATAACATTTGTTAGTAAATTTTATGAAAATTCTTCGTTTCTTCTAGTTTATAATGTACCACCTTTAAGTGCTTTCGCGTACCACAGTTTGAGTACGGCTGTTCTAGACAGTAATTATTCATCGTTACAACTCATTTGTCGAACTTTATTGCCGATTGATATTTTGTAATCAACCTCTATATTCGTATATAGCAATTTTATGATGTGGTGTATGCGTTAGCATAGGTCATGAATGTAAGTATAATAGCATTTGGTTGTTCCGTAAAGCAGTTGACCCATTTAGGTTTTTGTTCTAATCTTTTTGTATACGGTTCAGTTTTATATTTTCCTAGACATTTT
This sequence comes from Diabrotica balteata, assembly GCA_918026665.1. Lineage (NCBI taxonomy): Eukaryota > Metazoa > Arthropoda > Insecta > Coleoptera > Chrysomelidae > Diabrotica > Diabrotica balteata. The sequence goes on from OU898282.1 coordinate 97,461,284, forward strand.
TTCACTTCGTGCTAGAGTGTTGAAGTTGTGTGTGTGAGTGGTCGAATAGTTTTTTATAGCAGGTTTATTTATGGGATTACCTTTTTTAAAACAATTTCTCTTTGAAGTATAAAAGTGGCAATGTACAAGACAATTCTTATTTCTTTAAGTCGTCTATTATTCGTGTTGGTGAAACTGAAAAGGGTAGTCCTCTTACCATAAATTTTATTTCTCTTAACCATTTACGTACAACTAAACTTTCTTTCGTTTTTAAACTCTGTTAAAGTCATCCATATTATTGATATTGATCTTTTGTTCGCAATTATTTAATTCCTGAAGATATTCACGTGACTTCAATTAATATAGTTCTAATTTTAGCTGCTTGCAGAGCTGTTTAAAATTTATTGTAATATACATTTTTATGGCAATATGTATGACTACCATACTTTCACATTTAGAAATTTGGTGTCTTAGAATGAATTAGTGTTTAGAAATCACATTTTTAGTAAAATATTATTTTTAACTTTAGCTACTCCTCTTGGACAGCTTCCAGTGTTGGAAATTGATGGAAAACAAATTCCTCATAGTGTCTCCATTTGTAGATATTTAGCTACAATAGTGAAACTTGATGGAAAAGATGCTAAAGAAAATCTAAGAATTGATGTTGCAGTGGAAACCCTTCTAGATTTGCAAAAACGTAAGTAATAATTTTTTTAGTTTTAATTAGCAATTTTTTTCAAATCGAATTTGTTTCAATTATTCACAGAATATTTTTAACAAAAACTAGAAAACTGTAATAGGTTTTTGGTTTGCCAGTCTATTTGAGACGTACAAGTATTGTAAATTTTGTACTGATCTGAAGAAATTCAGACCAAAATGGACATTTTCCATAGGAAGCTATTTTTTTGCTGAAATCCCTTCAGGATGTGCCCAATATCGATAATCACGATATGCGCCAGTGGCAAACCTTGTGCTAAATTTTTTATTTAACAAAATCTGAAGACAATTAAAAATTTCCCATTTTTTTCTCCTATTTTCGTTTATAATTTGAAAAATATTGATCCTAGAGAAATAATTATACGAAGTTAAAAATTTCGTTACTCAATTTTACACAATATTTCGTTAGCTAGAAATTGAAAATTTAATGTTTGTTATTGAAAAAATAGCAATAATTTGAAAAAAAAAAGTACAAAAAAATGAAGTTAATCCTTTAAATGTTTTCGACTTTCTAAACATGAAACTCATGCTCTATATTCCGCCTAGAAAAACTATTTAATATGTTTAAAACGTGTGCTAAATTTCGTTAAGATCGGCCGGATATTTTTTGCATAATAATTTTGCAATCCAGCCTACTGGAAAAAATCGCAAATTTTCTAATTTATAGTAGGCCCAAATAAGGCTCTCAGATAGTCGCAAATTTTTTTACGTATAAAGAAAGGCTCAAACTTTTAAACGCTTTTTGTAAAATTTAAATCGGTTCACTAGGAGAGCCTAGAAAATTTTTAAAAGTTTTAAACATTTTTTAGGCTCGTAAACAAATTGAATAACTTCAAAATAATATCATAATATAATTATATTTGAAATAATTTCAAAATTTATATACTTAAAGAACATTAAAAGACACTATATAAAAAAAGATACATTCAGCTTACTGGTTGCCGAGATATTGAAGGTCAAATTTGGCATACATTTGCCTTGTAACCCTAAGTGATAGAGGGCTCATTTTTAAACAAATACCCTCGTATTGTCAAGTACTTTTAATATTAAAAATTTTGCGTAATCCGCTTTATGGCAAAATCTATAAAAAAGACAAATAAAAAACCGTTTTCGCGTAAAATGTCGCTCGGAATGCATGAGAGGTGCTGGTGGGGGACATTCACTCGAAATGTGAATCAGCGAGATCAAAATCATAGCGCGCGCTAAAAATTGCATTATCTCGGCTACTTGTTAACTAACTTTGCTCTTTTTTTTGAATCGATGTCTCGGACGACAAGGATTTCAAATATCATATTTTCAAATACCATTTTTAATTGCAATTTTCCCAATTTCGTTCGCCTTTGTTTTAACAATTTAAATTATTTATTAACAATTTATAAATACATATTTGTTTACTAAAAGTATAGATTGCAAGCTCAAAAAAAAAAACATTTTCGAGTATTACACAGCACTATAATAAGACGTACAATATACACGTCATTTTCGAATCAAAATATATTCTCTCAAATCAAATAATGTCATTATTATGATAAAACTGCAGAAATAAAGTATTTTTAATATTAATTATTTGTTTTAAACAATTCAAATTATTTATTAACAATTTATAAATACATATTTGTTTACTAAAAGTAACAATTTATTTCAATGTATAAATTGCAAGCTCAAAAAAATTCAATTACTTGTTTAATATAAAATTGTTTATTGCAAATTTCCCAATTTGCAATTAACAATGGTATTTTAAAATATTTTATTTAAAATCCTTGCCGTCTGAAACATTGATAAAAAAACACAGCAAAATTGGTTAACAAGAAGCGAGATAATGTAATTTTTCTCTCATGCATTTCGAGCGACATTTTACGCGAAAACCGTTTTTTTAATTTGTCTTTTTTATGGATGTTGCCACGAAACGCATTACCTAAAACTTTTCATATAAAAAGTACTTGACAAGACGAGGGTATTTGTTTAAAAACGAGCCCTCTATCACTTATGGTTACACAGCAAATATATGCCAACTTTGACCTTCAAAATCTCGGCAACCAGTAAGCCGAATGTATTTCTTTTAAAGAAGCGTCTTTTACTGTTCTTTAAGTGTATAAATTTTAAAATTGATATGTTTAAAGCTCGTAACGGTATTCAATTTGTTTATAAACTTAAAAAATGTTTAAAACTTAACTTAAAAAATTTCTAGGGTCTCCTAGTGAACCGATTTGAATTTTACAAAAAGCGTTTGAAAGTTTAAGCCTTCCTTCTATGTAAAAAAATTTTATTTTTTTATTTCGGGACCTACTATAAATTTGAAAATTTGCGATTTTTTCCAGTAGGCTGGATTGCAAAACTATTATGCAAAACTTATCCGACCGATCGTAACAAAATTTAGCACACGTTTTATACATATTAAAAAGTTTTTCTAGGCGGAATATGGAGTTAAGTTTAGAAAGTCGAAAACATTTATAGGATTAACTTCATTTTTTTGTACTTTTTTTCCCAATTATTATAAAATTAAATATTATTATTATTAAAATTAAAATTATAAAAATTAAATTTTCAATTTCTATTTAACTAAATATTATGTAAAATTGTATAAAGAAACTTTTAACTTCGTATAATTTTTTCTCTAGGATCAATATTTTCCGAATTATAAACAAAATAAGAGCAAAAAAATGAGAAATTTTTAATTCTTTTCAGATTTTGTTTAATAAAAATGTAGCACAGGGTTTGCGACTGGCGCATATCGTGATTATCGATATTGGGCACATCTTGAAGGGATTCCAGCAAAAATAGCTTCCTATGGAAAATGTGCAATCCAAAACAGATCCCGCCTAGACTATTATACATACATATACATACGTAATATTAATAAATGAAATAAAAAGAAAAATACAAAAAAGGAAATGGAAATAATAAATTCACCAGCAATTTTACTCTTTATTCAGGGCCGTAACCAACTTAAGCTGATTTGTAGTAGTAGACAAGGTTATTTTTCAAACTAAGGTGCCCTTTCTTACAATACAAAACGGGCAACGGTAAGGGAGGATCTTGTAGATTTAAAATTCAGTATTATAAATATAAAAATCTCTAAAAAAGGGGGCTCTTAGAAAACTATTTTTTATTACTCGAGCTTTCAATTTTGGTTATAATAATTTTCAAGAGCTAAAAGAAAAATACAAATCTTCTGATAAAGTGGAACGAAAAGTAGTAACTCACCAAATAAAATTAGGTTTGTTAACAAATTTGCTGAAAAACGTATTTTAAAAAACATTGTTATAAAAAGTTTTACAGAAAATTCGTTAACAAACCTAATTTTGTTTAGTGAGTTACTACTTTTTTAATCGCGTCACTCCTGTATAATACAATATACAATACATTATACAATACAATACAATATAATATACAATACATTATACAATAGTGTAAGCCGCACATTGCTTCTAAGACTTGCAGGAGATGACTCCGTCTTTTCTTTGTTTTCTTTTTCTCTGTCGTCTTCCTTCATGGGTTGTTGTGTGATTTTGCCAATTGATGATTAAGCTTCTTTTCTTTCTATTTTTTATTTTTGTTTTCCAATTAGGTATCTTCATTTTCTAGATATCTAAATCTGCACTTTGGCATAAAGAGCTATGTCTTATAAATGTATCTTCTTATCGTCTTAGTACATGCCCGAGCTATTTTAATCTTTGAGCCTTAATATGTCTGACTATATGTTTTCCATTTATCTGATTATTCACCTTGTTTTTAAATAATCGTCTAAACTCTCCGTCTTTGATTTTTTTGGTCCAAGAATTCTTCTTATGATCGTCTTTTTTGTTATTATTAGCTTCTCTTCGTCTCTATTAATCAGGCTCATTGTCTCTATTGCGTAGGTTATAACAGGTGTAGTCCTGTTTTATATATTTTCATTTTAGTGTTTTTGCTCATATTTCTGCTCATATTTCTGCCCATGTCCTCCGTTAGTAGTTTTTGGAATGTCCAATATGGACATTTAGAAAACTAACATATTTTTTTAGACAGTTGTTCTTTTAATTTCGTATTCATACTCGACATCTTGAACTTGGGAGGTTTTATCATATTTAAAACGCCACGCTTGCCGAGCGGGTTGTTTAGTAATTTTATCACCATCATCATCATCCAGCCTCTATTTATCACGTCCACTGCTGGTTATAGGCCTCCCTTAAACTCCTCCATTCCTCACGATTTTGTGCTCTTTGTTGCCAATTTTTAGTGATACGCCTGATGTCGTCGGCCCAACGTGTAGGTGGTCTTCCTCTACTGCGTTTGTCTGCTCTTGGCCTCCAATTTGTAATTTTGCTCGTCCATCGTGAATCGTGCATTCTCGCTACATGGCCTGCCCAGTTCCATTTTAGTTCCACTATGCGTTCCACAACATCAGTAATACTCGTCCTTCTTCGCAGATCTTCGTTTCTTATTCGGTCCCTCAACGTCACTCCCAGCATAGACCGTTCCATTCGTCTCTGTGCCACTCTCAGTTTCGAAGCCGTGGTCTTGGTTAAAGTCATAGTTTCCGCCCCATAGGTCATGACCGGTAATACGCATTGGTCAAACACTTTTCTTTTGAGGCTGATTGGTATGTTGACCCTAAGTGTGTCTCGCAGTTTTTCAAAGGCTGCCCATGTTAAAGTAATTCGTCTTTGGATCTCACATGTTTGGTTATCCCTTCTTCTTCTTCCTATGCCGTCCCCATTAACGGAGGTTGGCGACCACATTTTTAAAAGCTTCTCTGTCTTTTGCAACGTGGAATAATTCGTCTACAGTCATGTTTGTCCAGTCTCGAATATTTCGCAGCCATGACTTCCTTTTTCTACCTATTCCCTTTTTGCCATCGACTCTACCCTGCATGATGACCTGCAGAAGACTATATTTATTATTTCTTAGTATGTGTCCAAGGTATGCAGTCTTGCGTACTTTTATCGTTCTCAACAATTTTTTGACTCGACCCATTCTTCTCAGCACTTCCTCATTGGTGACCCTGGCAGTCCATGGGATTCTCAACATTCTCCGGTATATCCAAAGTTCAAAGGCTTCAATCTTTTTAACTATTTGCGCTTTTAGTGTCCATGTTTCTACCCCGTACAATAATTGCGACCAGACGTAACATTCAACAAACCTCAGTCTCAGCGCAATATTCAGATTTTTGTCACAGAACAATTGTTTGAATTTTAAGAATGCTGCCCTTGCCATTTCTATTCGTATCTGGATCTCTTGGTCTGGATCTAATTCTGTGTTGATGTAAGCTCCCAGATATTTATATTTTGTCACTCTCTCTATTTGCTGTCCACCAAGAGTTAGTTGTTCATTATTTATTGGACTCCTTGATACTATCATAAATTTGGTCTTATCTGTGTTGATGTCAAGTCCCATTTGAATGCATTCACTATTTATTGCATCTAGTAAAGTTTGTAGATCTTCTATACTCTCAGCCATAATTACCGTGTCATCTGCAAATCTCATGGTGTTTATGATTTCTCCACCAATTCTTATTCCCTCTTTTCTTTCCCATAAGGCTTTTCTGAATATGACCTGTGAGTACACGTTGAAAAGCGTCGGAGACAAGACGCATCCTTGCCTAACCCCTCTCGCAATCGGTATATTATTTGTTTCTATATCGTTCACCTTTACTACTGCTTTCTGGTTCCAGTATATAGCCTTAATAAACTCAATGTCTTTTTTGTCTAAATTGATGTTTTTTAATTCATCTATTAACTTCATATGCTGCACTCGGTCAAAGGCCTTCCTAAAGTCTATGAAGCATACATATGCACTCTTTTCGTGCGGTTATCCCTGCTGATTCTTATTTCATGATCCAAATACGTATATTTCTCCACCAGTTCTACCACTTTGTCTTGAATAGTCAAATGGTTATTGGGGACCAAATTTGTCATAAACTTAGTTTTGGTCAAGTTCATTCTCAGGCCCACCTTCGAACATGCAAAATCCAATTCGTTTATCATATCTGTAGCTTCTCCTAAATTATCTGTGATAAGGACAATGTCGTCTGCGAAACGGAGATGGTTAAGCTTTTCGCCGTCTATCGTTACTCCTCTGTGGTCCCATTGATCATCTTAAAGGCATATTCTAATGCCGTTATGAATAATTTCGGCGACAATGTATCTCCTTGCCTTATTCCACGATTTATTTGCATTGGTCGGGTTTTATTGTCTATTTTAACAGTCACAGTGGCATTTTTGTAAATATTATAAATAAGCTCACTATACCTATGGTCAATCCTGCTGTCATTCATGGCTTCTATAAGGCTGTCTAATTCGATCGTGTCGAACGCTTTATGAAAATCTATGAAAGTGAGAACAAGAGGTTTGTTATATTCTATAGATTTTTCAGTGAGTGTTTTTACTGTGTGGAGGTGATGATTGGTACCATAATTTGAGCGGAATCCTGCCTGCTCTCTCGGTTGGTAGAAATCTAATTTTTTTCTCCAATCTTAATGTCACTACCCTAGTGAAGAGCTTGTATATGTGGTTCAACAGGTTTTCTAGGTCCGTTCTATCTCCTTTTTTATGCAAAAGGATGGTTGTAGCATTGTTCCACTCTTTGGGTACCTCTCTTTGCTGCAAACATAGATTGAATAGTTTCCTTAATTTATTTAATAGCATATCTCCTCCATTTACGATAGCTTCTATTACGATTTCATCCTCTCCTGGGGCTTTGTTATTTTTTATTTTTCTTAACGCTTGTCAAATCTCATCTACCTTTATTTCTGGCGTTAGTTCGGAACCTTGATTCATGATCTTTGAAATGGCTGTTGTATTCCCTTTTGATCTTCTCGTCTACTTCCATATAATTCCTCATAAAACTCTTCGACGACCTGTATTAACTCGTCTCTACGTGATATTAGTTCATTTTGCTTGTTTCTTAATTTATGAATTTCGCATTTCCCATTCGTTAGCTTTCTACGTAGAACTTTTAGGCTGTTATTTTCCTCTATAGTGCGTTTAATATAATCGGTATTAAATTTCCTTAAATCTCTCCTAATTACTTTCGAAACAGTTTTGTTCATTTTTCTTAAAGTGTTGCTATCTACATTCTTATAGCTTCTCATTTGTCTTCTTTGATCCAAGAGCGTTTTAGTATATGGACTTATTTTACTATCTGATTTTCTTTTAGGACAGTGCACTCGGTGACTTTCTTGTAAGGCGTTTATGATGCAGTTATTCAAGTCGTTAATATTGTTAGCGGAGGTTTCCTGCAATAGAAGCTTATTATTGATATGTGTCTGATATTGGTTGATATCTAATGGGGGTGTCCAGATATCATGAAATTTATTTCATAAATTTCATAGTGATTTTATACAATCCCTAAAATCAGGAGATTGCCACTTCCGCCATCCACGCCGTACCGAAGGTATTTTTCTCCACCATGGCTGCCATTGTGGGCTTCATCGGTTACCCTGGATAAGGAACTCTAAGCAGGTACTAGTTTCCCAGGTCAGAAAACCTCTGAAATATGTGGAGGGCAGGGATTGATTCATTTTTCCTGATAGGACTATCCGGAGGTGTTTCTACCCGCTATTTACCTATTTTTCTATTTACTCTTGCTCTAGAAGACAATTTGAAGAAACTAGAATAAAACAGCAAGGGTATCAACGTCGACGGATCATAGTTAAACTAGTTGAGATTCGCAAATGACATTTTTTAATAGCCGATAATATCCAAGAATCAAGTGATATGTTACAACAATTAAATTAGGCTTAAAAATGAACTACAGAAAAAACAAAAATACTGAGCCGAGACCAGACAAATATAAACAATACAAAATTAAACCATAGAAAATGGTGAACATGTTATATCATCAAACTAGGAAAACCAAATCAAAATGCTGAAATTAAAAGAAGAACACAACCGGCATGGGGCGCTTTCGGCAAACTAGCATATATCTTGAAAAACATCTGCTTCCTGTAAACTTAAAGAAAGGGTGTATAACCCATGCATACTACCAGTTTGTACCTACGGCTTGGAAATTATCAAAAAATCTGCTTAAAAATTAGAAACAACGCAAAGAGCAATAGAACGAATCATGCTTGGAATACCACTGAAAGGCAAGATTAGAAACACGGAGATAAGACGTAGAACGAAGATTAGGGATATTGTGGGAGAAATTACAAAAATGGAATGGCGCTGGGCAGGTCACGTAGCCCGATATAATAACAACAGGTGGACACGGAGAATTCTAGAATGGAGACCAAGGACGACAACAAGAAACATGGGAAGACCTCAAACAAGATGGGTAGATGACATAAGAGCAGTGGCAGGCAAACAGTGTATTAGACTGGCGCAAGATAGAGAAAGATGGAAGCAATTGAGAGAGACCTACATTCAGGAGTGGATGGAAAATGGTTGACAAACAAAGAGAGTCTTTTAATTACAGTCAAATTACTATCGGTGATTTGCCATTTCCTTTGGAGGGCAGATTTGGTCTTGATTTTTTGTTTTTAGTTTCGGTTTGTATTTTTGGTAGAAATCTGTGTTATATACTATTTTTTATCTTTTATTATTTGCGCAATTAGAGGTTTGCTGTATATTTTATATCAATCTAAGACTTTCTTTATGATTTATTTATGCATATTTAGGTACAAAATTACTTGTCTTTATCATTTAATTCTATTGTCAGTTACTTCTATATGAGACGTATTTCTATTGAAACAATTTAGTTTTCTTTGGTAATTTATCCCATGCTCCTTTATTTATAATATAATAAGTTTTATACCTGTATTAAAATGAATATCTATTTACAATGGCAAAGGTATCTGTTACGTATATATATTATATTATTAAGGATAAAGATCAAGGTCTGTCAATGATTTAAAAATAAATACAATAATTTGTATCTAGAAACTTATTATGTTCTATGTAATTTATATAAAAAATTATCACATTAAATTTTGTTTAATCATAAATGATAAGTATAACAGGTTTATTTTGATGTGAAAAATATTTCACCTCATAAACAAGATAAGACAATATCTGTGCCAATAAAAAAGAACATTCTATATTTGGAGTATTTGGAGTTCTTTTCTATAAAATTAATCAATTATGAAGGGAAAGAAAATTTTCGGGAACTGAAATAAATCAACCCTACAGGATTCTATAGGATAAAGATTATAAAGCAGACCTAAAATTTGTACTTCTTCTTCTTCTTTTAGTGCCCTGTCCGATTATCGAACGTTGGCGATAATATTGGCAATAATAACCTTATTCACGACGGCTCTAAATAAATTAGCGGTGGTTTCTTGATACCATTCTCGGAGATTTCGTAGCTAGGATGTTCTTCGTCGGCCTGGGCCTCTCCTTCCGTCCATCTTACTCTGTAGTAAGAGGTGTAGAGGGTTATAGCTCTTTAGATGTCTCATTACATGACCGAATTATTGTAACTTCCGAATTTTTACCGTTTTTGTTATTTCTGTGCTCTTTTTTATTCGATGTAAAACTGTTTCATTTCTTATTCGATCAACCCAACTTATCCGCAATACTCGTCGATAAATCCACATCTTAAAGGCCTCTAATTTTTTCATTAATGTCTCTGTAAGGGTCCAGCTCTCCATACCATACAGCAAGGTGGAGAATATATAGCAGCGTATTAATCTGATTTTAAGGTTTAACGTAATATCTCTATTAATTAGAATTTTCTTTAATTTATAGAAGGCGGTTTTGGCCTTTTCAATGCGTATTCTTATTTCTTTATTTATATCCCAGTTATCGTTAACGTTTGCACCCAAGTAGGTAATATTGTGGACTCTTTCTAACTCTATTCCATACGCTCTGATGTTCTTTGGTTGTAACTCCGTTTTGCTTCTTCTTCTTCTCATGGCGCTCTCCTTTGGAAGGTTGGCGATCCAAATGGCAATTGTGGTTTTGAAAACTGCTGCGCGAAAGATTTCTGCGGAAAAGCGGTCGAACAATCTCCTTAGGTCTTTCAGCCATGAGTTCTGGCGTCTTCCTACTAATCGTTTGCCCTGTACTTTTCCTTCCAGTATTCTTCTTCTTAGGGTACCTGTCCGTTCCGAACGTTGGCGATCATTCTGGCTATGATGATTTTGTTGGTTGCTATACGAAATAGTAGCCAGTAATATCTAGTATAACTTGAAGTAATTCATATTTTTCGCCTCTCAACACATGAACCAAGTATTGCATTTTCCTCTCTTTGATTATTCTTTGCAATTCTTTTTGTTTACGCATTCGACGAAGTACCTAAACATTAGTAATTCTTTGTACCCATGGAATTCTCAATATTCGTCTGTATATATACATCTCAAAGGCATCTATTCTTTTTTCTATTTCAGAGTCCATTGTCCAACTTTCACAGCCATACAGTAATACAGAAAAAACGTAACATCTAATCATTCGGATTCTAGGCTGCAGACTAAGGTCTGATCTTGTAAAAAATGTTTTCATGCTCATGAATGTTTTCCTTGCTTGTTCGATTCTTGATACTATTTCTTTTTTTGGATTACACTGACTATTGATATTTGCTCCCAAATATTTTATGGAATTTACCTGTTCTATCATTTGACTCTTGGCATACACATGTACGTTTATTGATGTCTTTGAAAATACTAAAGTTTTCGTTTTGGAAACGTTTAGATGTAAGCCGAACATTTCGCTGTGGTGAACTACCGCATTTATTACATTTTGTAGTTTTTGTGCGTTGCTTGCTATTAAGACAGTATCATCAGCATATCTGATGTTGTTTATGCTGATTCCGTTAATCTTAACTCCGCCTTGGATCTGATCTAATGCTTCTCTGAATATAGACTCCGAATATAAATTAAACAGAAGGGGTAATAAGACGCAACCTGTCTCACTCTCGTCGGATTTGTATATCTTCGGATGTTGTGTGTTATATTTCAATTGTTGCCGTTTGGTGCCAGTATAGTTCTGAGATAATTCGCAAGTCTTGTTCGTCAACTCCAGTTGTTCTCAGAATTTCGATCATCTTTTGATGGTTGACACAGTCAAATGCTTTTCGATAGTCAATAAAACATGCATATACATCTACATTCATGTCTCTGCATCGTTGCGTTAACACATTTAAAGCAAACAGAGCCTCTCGTGTTCCCAATCCGTTTCGAAATCCGTGTCACTCATCTGAAACTCGCACTTCTTGTAAATTCGTGTATGTATAATTCTGAGAAAAGTTTTAAGGACATGAGACATCAAGCTTAATATTCGATAATCATCGCATTGTGAGGAATTCGATCTTTTTGGTAATGCTACGAATGGTGATTTTAGCCAGTCTGTTGGTATTTTACCTGTGTCGTATATCTTGTTGAATTGAATAGTGCTGTTATTAAGTCTAGGCTTTTACTTTCGTTATCTGCAATTAGTTTTAGTATTTCGACATTGATATTGTCTGGACCGGTGGCTTTTCCATCTTTCTGAGATTTTACTGCGTGAATCACTTCTCTTTGGTTATTTCTGGGCCTTTTTCATTTATTCGATTATCTGTGAATGGTGGAGAACAATGTCTATCGTCATCAAAAAGAGTTTGTATGTATACTTTCCATCTCTTTAGTTTGTCTTCTGTACCCATAATTATTTCGTTATTTTCATTTTTTATTATTGTTGCTTGTCTCTTTTTGTGTCTACCTGTCATTTCTTTTACTTTTTTGTGAATGTTAAAGGTGTCGTATTTTTCTTGAAGTTGTTCGATTTCTAGGCATTTTGTTGACATCCAGTTTTCTTTCGCCTCCGTTTTGCTGACAACCATATATTTTGTCTTAGAAGTATTAAGTTTCGGCCCATATTAGCTTCGGTTACCCTATTTATAAGTCGTTGCAGGTCTTCTTCATTGGAGGCAATAAGTACCGTGTCGTCTGCATATCTGGGATTGTTGACATTAATTCCGTTGATTTTAATGCCTGTATTTTTAACTGAGGCTTCTTTGAAAATAAATTCGGAATAGATATTAAAAAGTAGTGGCGATAGAATACATCCCTGCCTCACTCCACGTCTTATTTCCACTGCTTCCGCCGTGTTGTGTCCAGCTCGTATGTTTGCACATTGATGCAAATACAATTTTTTGATAATACGGAGGTCTCGGTCGTCAATTCCCACCTGTTTCAAGACACCTATAAGTTTGTCAGCTTATTTAAAATATTTACCAATAAACTAATGACAAAATCTAATGGATACCAGAAAAGATAAAAACAACTCAGAAGTAGATTGTGTGATAAAACTACAAAAATATTCATGAAAAGGTAAGCGTTGGCGATGTTTAATTATACAATAATTAAACATCTAACAAGAAAATAATGGATTAGATAAGCAAATAAAGTGAAAAATGTTACATAGGAAGTGGTTAAATAAATTGAGGAGTTTGCTGTAAGCAGGCGCAGCTCCATAATTGGTAATTGTTGGGAAATTGAAAAAAATTGGTTTTTAAAAATTTTTATTTTAACCGATTGATGTTATGTCTTTTAACTATGTTAAAAGACATAACATCAATTGATGACAAGCAGATTTAGTCAAAAATAAGAAAAAAATTGAAAAAAACTTGGACCTGTATCTTTTCTGAACCAAACACGTGAAATATTGCTCTTTTAGCATCATTTTAAAGGAAAAAAACAGAAATTCCCAACAAAATCTCTTTTAAATAGGTAAAGAAATAATAAATAAGACTTACTCACAATCAATTTAATTTAACTATCAGACGACCGGTTTCGCTTTCTACAATATGCAAAGCATCTTCAGGTCTCGATACAAAGTTAAATAAATGCTGAAATTATAAAAACCCATATTAGGGTGTTATCTAATAAAGATAAACAAATTAGATGTTGGAAATTACAATAATTATGCCAATATTACATGTTTGTGGTTTTATTTCAAAAAGAGTAAGTTGAATAAAAAGGTATAAAAGTTTTAAAAGTTTAAACAGACAAGGTAAGGCTCACAAATTGTTATAAAATAGTCTATTAGATTGTAATAAATTAATAAATGAGCAAATAAATAAACATTACTTACATGCCGGTACTCTATTAATTAATGGATAGTAGAACATGGTTGAAACTACTATGTATTGTTGAATGGAGAACTCAATTCTGCTATTGTAGTTCTATGACAGTAAACGGGAAGTTCTTGAGGAGATAGATTTGATCCAATGAAGTAGAGATATGTGTATAAATGTTTGTTAAATGAAAGTGGTGTAATATACTATTGTATTATTAAGAGTTATTTATACTAACTCGAGAGATATATTTATGAAATGTGTGTTATTTGTTGAGTAATTGTCATAAAACTGTCACCTTCAAAAAACAATTATTAGACAACACCCTAATATGGGTTTTTATCATTTCAGCATTTATTTAACTTTGTATCGAGACCTGAAGATGCTTTGCATATTGTAGAAAGCGAAACCGGTCGTCTGATAGTTAAATTAAATTGATTGTGAGTAAGTCTTATTTATTATTTCACAACACATTCATGATTTTAAAATCTCTTTTATTCGGATACTACAATAAAACGACTATGGTTTCCCTACTACACAAATACGCAAAAATCTATAAAAAGAAACAGGTTGGTGTCAAAAAATAGCATATAGAAAAAAAATTAAACAATAACACACGGGCAAACACATACTTTATTCATCTACTTAATTGTCATCATCCGTTCCAGATGATTCGGTTTTCTGGTTCTGTCATGGCTGCATCACTTGTGAGACGGGTGTAAAAAACCATTTGGTCCATAGGAACGAATTTTGTTACCGACTGCATTATATCTGCATATTTGGCTTTTTTGACAGGTATAGGATTGCAATAGACAGGAATATGAGAAGAAACTGAGAGGTCTCTGTCGAAGTTTCTCAAGATTTGGAATAAGTAAAAACTTGGAAGGCCAGTAGATATACTGACTTTAATACCATCTAAACGTTCATTGCGGTAGTGGAAAATTTGGTATTTGGAAATCTGGAATCTTTGCTTGTCTGCATCTGAGATAACTTTTTTAAAATGTCCTTCATAGTGACCACTAAAGTTCAGCATCATATTTTCTTTTAAAAGAATGTAAATATACTGTTTAGGATGATTGTTTAACAAAATCAGCATATTGTTGGAGGCTAAAAACGTAGTCCTTCTTCCTTAAAAACTTCTCGATAACTCCAAAGCAGCGATCACAGGGAAGGAAGTTATGTCCTGGCTCAGGAAAACATAAAGAAACTGAATCATTACTGAGTTTTTATTTTGAGCAGCAGCGTTATCGGAGAAAAGGTGTAAAAGTTTAACATTTTTAGGGAGTATATTTTTACATAGTGGTACAAAAATGACATTACTTCGTTTTGGTGACTTTTGAGCCGTAGTTTCATCATACATATAAAAGTGTGCTTAATTTACCAGAATGGACGCAGAAAATGTATTGTCACTACTGGTGTTTCTAGAAAGCTTCCCCAGCAGGAATTTTTGGATGTGGAAGGTTTTGTTGAAAGTCAAAGATCAGAACCTCCACTTCGTCACTATGTTTGCACAATGTGGTTTTCTCCTTCAGCTCCTTGAAAAACAAATCGGCCTTAATTTCATGCAACTTCTTTTCCGCTGTTAAAACTTTTCGTTTATTTTCGTTGAGATTCACATCTCTGAGTTTGTTATCTAAGACATCACATTTTTACACGTATCTGATCGAAGTGAGCCAAACCTGTAGTTGAAGTTTTTTTTGAATTATCGATAGTAGAAGTCACACTTTGGGTTTATATTTAGGATTACTAACACTTTCTGGTTCGTAAAGTTCCAAATAGAGTTGATGCATCTTTTACATTTAGATCTGGAGATAAACAGAATCGACGGGATTTGTTTTCTACTATAATGCGATTCACGCCTTTTTTTTGTGTGTTTTGGCTTGGACAAATGTCATTCAGCCAGTCTCAATCAAGATAAGTTTAATAATGTAGTGTGTGTGTGTGTGTTTGTGTGTGTAGAGTAATTGTCTTGATACTTAGTAAAGTCGACGTCATTGTCTTTGCTAAGAGACGCTAATTGTATCCGAAGGTCTGCGGTCCCTCCGGTGAGTAAATTCACGCATTGGAAAGCTCTGGATGTGCATGTTTACATTTTTAAGTGTTTTGTTTGTTTTTCGGTTGAGTCTATTTGTATGCTTTCGTTTGTTACTAGGTCACGCTGCAATATCTCTCTCACGAAAAGATTGAGCAATAAAATCTACGCGTTTCCTTGATTTGCCGTAGATTGAACCAAAAGCATGTCTACAAACTCGTTTGGATAGCGTACCCAGCCTTATAAAGTATGTGTGGGAACAAGTGCTGTCTTGCCTTTAATTAGTCTTTTTTCGAGTTCTTTGAATGGTAGTAGTTTGAATCAACCCTCCCAAATAGGTATTTTACAAATCTGTTGCCTATTTTTTTAAACTTTTGTAAGACAACTTCTCTTGTTTCTTCGTCCACATTCTGAAAACACTTGTACATACAGTTGCAGTTCGATCCAGTTAATCTCAGTCTCTTCTATATTCCTTACAAGTTCGTATACATTTTCCCTTCTGCAATAGCTTTTTTTTTCATATTTCTTTTCCAGGGAGTGGGGGTTGGCACATTTTTGGTTACAGGAACAACTAGGAGCTCTTCCGTAGGCTCCATGTTGACAACAGGTTTAATGTGTTGTTTTTTTACAGAGATAATTCGTCAGAGCTTGTAGGTTCATAGTCTGACTCACTAGCGCTAAACGGACCTGATTCGATTTCACTCATTTTTACACGACGTTAAATTTTTACACGAACAATTAAACCGCATAAAATCACACGCCACGCAGTAATGATGACGACTAACAAGTCAAAACAAAATTAGCTGCCCTGCCGACCCAGCGCTAACAGAAAATGACCTTGCATTCCACGAAACTCACCAAACATTTACAAGGTGCAAAAAGGATGCAGGTCCGGAGCTGTACCCTTCTTGCACCAAATGAGTTAGGAGGCAGATCTATAAAGACGTGTAATTCCTTTGTTTATTATCGGATCTGCATCGTTCTTATACCAGTAATCTGCCAATTTTTTTAATTATGACAAATGTTTCCACCCAAAACAGTCTAAATATGGAGCTGCATCCTTCTTACAGTAAAACTCTTAGAAACATGTAATCCATATTATACGCCACAATTATTAGAGATATAATGGATAAATTATATATAGGACAATATGGAAAAATAAAAGAAAAATATACTGGATCAGCACAAAAAATAGCAACAATTTGGATCTCCTTTCTTTAAGTAGAGAAAGCACTAACAAATAGAAATAAATATTGTACACATGAATTTATTTATTGTCACGATATTTTGGTTAGGTCAATATGACCTGACACAGAGAGGACAGAAATGATGTTAGAAACAGTAGAGATAAAGCATTTCCATTAAAAAATGAATGACGTCTATAACGACATACAGGAACCACAAAAGTATTGATGGTGGAGCAGCCTACTGGATGGAACGACTGATGGTGACCGAGTGGTTGATGGTGACTGAGATCTTTGGCCATTGGGCCAAGAGTTATTTTGTACAAGCTGACGTTAGATGTGGGCGATAATTACCCAATGATCTACCTTTTACAAAAGCCATTCATTTTTCTCTTGTTCTTTCTTAACATACAATGTATGAAAGAAGTCTTTTGTCTGCAACAAAGTATTTAACTACCGTTCATTAATCCATAGCGTCTGTGTTTTTGTATACGAAATCTTAGTTAAATATGTGGGGAGAATCAAAACAAACAATTGTATGCCTAGTTAGAAAACTGGAAATCTGGCAAATAAATGATTTTTAAAATTTGTTATCTTAAAAACATTTTAATTTAACTATTAATTTACTATATTTTTATTGTATGAAATCTAGTTTCTTATAATATAATTTTCTCTACAGTTGCATTTGAATGTGTGATGGAATCCGATGCTGCCAAGAAAGATGAGAAAAATAAAAAACTTAAAGAATCTGTACCACTCTACCTTGGAAAATTAGAGGAACATGCAAATAAGAATGGTGGCTATATCGCTCTTGATAGGGTATGTATAAAATATTATTTTAAAATTACAAAACCTTAAGTATTATCTTCATACACTTCTCCAAGAAATTAACGCACCACTTCAATAAATCAATTTTATTTGCAAACAGGCAAAGAATAAAAAATAAAGTCGAAAGAAAATGTAAAAAAAGTATTTTTGAAGTGTGTATATTTTAGGCAATTCCTAGCTGAGCGCTTTCGGCTTTACAAAGCCATCATCAGAGCTATGCTACAATAAAATGTTCTTATAAGTACTAATTGGTAAAGATTATAATTTTTAACTTACGTCAATTTTTTAAATACCACTACAAAGGAGAGATCTCATTTCCTTATATTTCAAAATTATGATTTTTGTTGAAATTCTTAAAACATATAAAAAAAACATATAAAAAGCCGACACTGGACTTCACAAACACGTTAAAAAATTGAAAAATTTTTTTTGTCATGGTACGGGTGTAAGAACCCGACCATTGTTTGATCTGAGGAGGTAGGCAGAATAGAACTAATGAAATCAAATGTCGGTCCTCTTAAACGATTTTTCAAAAGTGACAGTTGACAAATGTCATATATAGGAAATAGAGATTGTTTTTTAAATTCTTACAAAAATATTTAATGTTTGGAATTACTAATAGTCATCAAAGAATTTTAAGTGTTTAAATGAAATTTTATGTGTTCATCACATTATACAGAATGACATTAGTTTTTAAATTCACTCAAGTCATTGCTTAAGGTCAATGTATGTTCAATCTGACAGCCATCCTTAAGAAACAAGGGCTCAAATTGTTCAACAACAATATAAAGAAAAAACATGGTATTAATGTTACGTTATCTGATACTTAAGTGTATTGAGAATTGTATCTCTTGATGGAAATTTGTAAGAAATTTGCATAAGAAATTTTTTAAGAATGTATTTTCATGTTTCAATTAAGAATAACTGTCAAATGAATTACAAAATCTTGTAAATTTCTAATAAAGTTCAAAATTTGTTTAAAAATATAAGAGTATGAAAAAATATATAATAAGATTGCATGAGGTCACCCTTCTTCCTCTAAAGTCTCCCATAATAATTTAAAAAGAGGTTTATAATTGCAATTGAGGTTGATTTGTGTGTTTAAGCAACAATCAGGGTTTAGTTTCATTGCTTTGGATATCTCAAGATCTTCCAAGAGATTCATGAGTCTAAAGTTTTTATTGGGAATGTTGTGTAAAATTTTACTGTTTTCAGAAGGAGAAAAGGAATGATTATTAAATTTAATGTGATATCCAAAGTTTGATTTTTCTGGGTTATTGAGGTGTTCTTTGATTCTTTGATTCAGAGTTCTCATTGTTCTACCTACATAAGTCATATTACAGTCACCACAGGACAGCTTGTAAATACCACTTCTGTTTAGTTTTTCAACTTTGTCTTTGGTCTTGCTGAAGATGGACTTGATGTTATATTTGGTTTTAAAGGAGATGTTTAAGTCACTGATTTTATTAACAAGTACTCTTAAATTTTTTTCTGAAATTGGTCCTAAGTAAGTTAAGGATCTATATATGGAAGTAGTGTTGGATTTTTTATCAACATTAAAAGCTAGGTTTAGTCTCTTTTTGAGTATAGATTTTTTTGAGTATAGAAAAAATATCAGTCTTTTGATTTATAAAAAATAAAACTTCACCAGATTTATTCTACATTTAATTAGTAATTATAACAATTTGTCTAATCATGAGAAAATGTTGAAGTACAGGAGAAAAAAAAAATAAATCGGAAAATTCTAAAAAAATAATGATAAGAAAAGTAAACTAAAATATGAAAAAAGTCTTAATAACGAGTGTTTCCACCTCTACTATGTATAACAGCCTCACATCGTTGGCCCCATACTTAAAATTACCGTATTTTATTTTGGTCTAGTTCTCTCCAAATCTGCATCAGCCTCTCTCCCACTTCCTATAAGTTGTTTGGTTGGAGCGGTGTCGCTCTTAATCGCCTACCAAGTATATCCCAGATATTTTCGATCGGATTTAAATCCGGACTATGTGCTGGCGATTCCATAGTGTTAATGTCTACCTCTTCTAGATAATTTCTGACGATCTGTGCAGCGTTAGGTCTGGCATTATCTTGCATTAGTAAGAAATGTTCACCGATATAAGAAGCGAATGGTACTACATGTTGCTCCAGGATCTCCAATATGTACCTTTCCGCTTTAACAGTTCCATTTTGTATGATCACTAGGTCCGTACGTGCGGTCAAAGAAATACCACCCCACACCATAACGGATCCCCACCAAAAAATGTGGTGTGTGAGAAGTAACACTAAGCATATCGTTCGTTGGGTCGTCGCAACACACGAACACGTCTGTCGTTATTGTACAAACAAAATCGGGATTCATCAGTAAATAGCACTCGTTCCCAGTCAGCCTCTATCCAATTAACGTGTTCTCTGGCAAAATGTAGTCTCCCCCTTTGATGCTCTGCAGTTAATAGAGGACCTCGGGCGGCAATCCTATGTGTTAATTTGTATTCCCTAAGTCATTGGCGAACACTTTCAGTACTAATTTGTATAGCATGCACGTCTCGAAGCTGAATTTGTAGACTTCGATGTGTTACAAAACGTTGTCGAAGAGCAGAAATTCTTAAAAATCGATCTGAATAGGGGTAGTTACCGGTTTCTTCCTTGTTCTGGTCTGCGAGTATGATCCCCTGTTTGGAGGAATCTTTCCAACATCCGTGAGACGGATGTGTAGGACACATTAAAGCGACGACCAATTCTTCGATAACTCCAACCTTCTTCAGACAGTATCAATGTATATACGTACGAATAGTATATACAAGAGGCTTGCAAAATATAACATTACAATGGAAATTTTTATTAACGATATTAAAATATTTCAAAGTGGTGCGTTAGTTTCTTGGAGAAGTGTATATAAAATTGTATATCAACGCTTTAGTGACGCAGTAGTAAGGGAATTAACTTACTGAGCGTAAATGTAAAAACTTGAGTCCGTGAGTCCGTGTTTATTAATTCAGTAACGAAATAACGACACAGAAAAGAAAACAATTTGTTTCAAATAAAATTTATAAAAAATAACCATTTCATCAGTAGTAAAATTCTTTATTGCCAATTTAAATTGAATTAATTATTGAATTACTAAATAATAATTGTTGCTAATTTTCGGTGTACCCCAATACTGAAATAATAATCAATAATGTCAAACTGCCAGTTTCTGACAAATCAACCATGGCGAACTCAAAATAATTATTGGTAAACGTTAAAATATTTATCAAATTAATACTTTGATTGAAAAATAAAAATATCTAGAAAACTGACAAGTTAAAGTATAGGGAGTACTTCCTTAAATTTAAAGTACGATACTAGTAGTTTTCGATAGTGATATAAAATACAGGGTGTTCTTATTAAAATAACCAAGAAAATAATGTACTTGTATTTTGCCTTATCCTGTATTTTATTTAACGAATATTATAAAAACAAATATGTTTTATAATTTTTAACAATTATTAAAAAACTATGGTTGCAATAGATTATTGCTCCTATACTCCTTTTTAATTATACATTGAGTTAAACTTGATACGATTTTCAGGTAATATTGGTTATAAGTTTTTAAATACTAGTTGTAACAGAGAAGCAAAAGAAAGCAAAGAAGCAGATTTAATATTTAAAATAAAATACAGGATGTTCCGTTTAAAAAAACATATTATGTTTGGTCTGCCATCATCTTACAGAACACTCTGTAAGATTGTGAGAAATTTTAAAATGTGGAATTTAAAGCTCTCTACAATTTTTGTCAATAAATTTTATTTGTAATTTTTACTATAACAAATCTACTGAACTTCCTCACACTAATCAATCACCCTGTATACATTTCTCACTTAAATTTAACTTAAGATATCTTCTTTCTTCTTGACGTCCCGCTGTTGCATTACCAGATCTTGGTTTTCTTTCTCTAGGATCTTGAATTTTTCTCTCATGGACTCCTTGGCTTCTTCTTTTGTAGGTACTTATTTTGTGGCATGTACCTACTCTCCTGCTTGGTTGTCTTCAGCAACCACCCGGCTAGAACCTGATCAGATGGTTGATCAGGCTGTGGGTTTGTCTGTATATCCTCTAGATCCGATTTTTCGCGAGAATGTCTTTGGTCTTTAATAGTCTTCATGTGGCTTGGTAGAAGAAGTATCTGGTCTTTTTCTCAGCCACCTCCCTCAGTGATGTATATTGGAGACTTTCTTTGATGGTTGCATTAGATATTCTCTCTTCACATATTGCTCCGTTGATGATCCTGTAGCATGATGTTTCTGTAGCTTCAAGTCTCCTCCAGTTTTACTCCACTATGCAACTTCAGACTGGGACAGCGTATAGTATCACCCGTCTAATGTAGGCCTGTTATAATTGGATCTTCTTGACCTTCGATAGTGGACCGGGTCTGAAAATATAAGGAAGTATTAGTTTTTTAGCAGCATTAGCTTTTACCTTGGTTTTCTGTGTATGAAACTGGAAGTTTAGTCTTCTGTCGAGGTGGACTCCTAGATACTTGACTGAATTTTCTGATTTGTTCCTCTTTCCTCCTACTGTGATTTCTTGCACTGATGAACTGGTTTCCTGAATAAACATGATAAATTGTGTCTTCTTTGCGATAATTTTGATCTTCCATTTTTACCTAACTTTTACCCTGGTTTTCTGTGTATGCAACTGGAAGTTTAGTGTTCTGTCGAGGTGAACTCCTAGGTACTTGACTAAATCTCCTGATTGGATCTTGTTTCCTCCTACTGTGATTTCTTTCATTGGTGGACTCGTTTCCTAAGTAAACATGATACTGTGTCTACTCTACGCTGATTTTAATCTTCCATTTTTCGGTGTATTCCGTGATTTTTCCGAGGTGATTTTCTATATTTCTGTTAACTGTTGAGGAAGAACTAAACGCATGTCTAACATCATCCATTTGTGGCAGCAGTAAAGACGCCTCAATTGACAAATAACATACGAGTTTTTTGCAACAAATTTTAAGTGCAATTGTTTTTTCAAAGCAGTTGTTAGATATTGGAAATAGTTCATTTTTAACACTTTGATTGGATCAATTTGAATACCACGAGGTTTTTGTTACTTAGAGCTTGTTGAACTTAGACACAATATTTAATTCTATGGCATTACGAAGGTTACCGGGTCAGCTAGTATACATATAATTTAATGTAAATATACTCTTTATTTAATAATAATTGAAAACCATTATTTCTGATATTCTTCATACGAAACTAACGTATTTAATTTATTTCTTTTTAGTTGTCATGGGCTGATATCATATTCATTTGTATCTACGAAGGACTGATGAATATCCTGGGAAAGAATACCTTTGACTCTTATCCTAGTCTACAAAAAATAAAAAAAAACGTACTAGACGTTAAAGGTATCAGAAACTGGATCAAAAACAGACCCGAAACACCTTCTAGCATGGGACCTTTGAAATTCGAATATGACTTAAAACAAGAAGTTTAAGTGTGATTACTATTATACATTGTAAATATATTATATAATGATTATATTTTGTTAAAAATAAAAATAGATAAGCACATTTCTGTACTTTACTATATAACAACTAAACAAATATTTACAGTGAGGCATATTCTTCAAAAAACTCACGACGTCAGTTCTACGAGTTCTACGTCAATATCCACCACATATTCGTGGAATTTAAAACTGCATACGATTCAGTGCATAGATATGATTTCATGATTAGTCTTGCGTATTGTTTATAATACCATCGCTTTATATAATCGAGTATAATTTTTGTATAATTGTCTTCGTTTCTTAATTTTGTTTATCCTATTCGTTTTACCTGCTTCTGTATTTGTTAAAGTTGCCCTTAAGTATTTATATTTATTGGGTTGTTATTTATCTCCAGGTCTTCTACGGATATCCAAATTCCAGTTTCTAAATTGTTCTTCCAGCCCTTTTATCATGTAGACAATGTCGTCTTTTGCTAAAATTATTTCATCAAACACAAGGCTGTGGATATAGTTTTCTTTAATTTTTAATTTCATCTGTCCAAATTTCTTGTTCCAGTGCATTATTGTTTCATCTATTTAAAGTTTAAGTCAGGTTGCTGACAGACAACGTCCCTGTTGAAGTCCTTTATCGACTTTAAATTATTCTGAGTAGTTTTGTCTGACTTTTATTTTACGTTCAGTATCTGCGTAACGTGATTAAACAGCATTTATGTAGATTTTATCTGCAAATAAATAATAATAATTTTTTTTGTATAACACCTGTACGGTGGTTGTATACTGCTATCTGTTCACAAATGACCAATTATCAGTATCAATTATTTTCTGACCTTAATAATAGTAAACTTAATAAAGAGCAAACACTTAAATATAAGTGCTTACCGTATCGCTTATCCTTATTTTATCTATCAACTAATGTACTACAACTGGCATGGAATAACATCACATCACTATACTCTGCTTTTTACTTCACTATACTAAACTGTTACACATTTACACTAACTAAAATGGTTTTGTTCTTATGAGTATTCTCTTTAGTTCAGTATTGTCATGAAGCTGGATTGTCTTGACATTCACATGACTATGCAGCCTCTGCTCGTGACTCTTGATTACTTCGGTCACAGTTTCCATCCCTAGGTCCTGATGAAGGTTGCTGTTACTGATATACCAACGAGCATCAATAATGTTCCTCAGTACTTTGTTTTGAAATCTCTGTATATTATATCGATTACTAGCTTTGGTACAGCCCCAGAGTTGGCACCCATACACCCATACTGGCCTCAGTACTTGCTTGTAAATGGATAATTTATTATGAATGGATAATGTTAAATATTTTTTTCATTCAACCAATACAATTTATTATATCTGTACCTCAGAGCTAAACTGTATTAACTCACAAAATTGAAATTTTACAGGAGAGCAAATTAAAAGAAATATAAAGAGTAAATTTTAAATAGAATTTTTATTTCTTTTTCTTCAAGTATGTGACAAACACCCTTTGAGAGGTATAAATGATACTATATATTACTGTATTTGTTATTTTTATAGATCTTTAATTTTTTGAAAAACATGGAGTTAATACTGTTTAGCGTGGAAACAATTACCATATTCGGGAGATAATATAATGGTAAGTTAACACAGGTGAATAAATAATCTGGAGATAATACGATAAATGAAACAAAATTTAGTCAAGAACACTTTTTTTTATTTAATTAAATGAAATAAACAAGTCAACAAAATGATTAAACAAAATTAACGAAAAACGAAACTCAATGGATTGTTCACTTAACATTGTTTTGTAAAAATTTTATAAATCTTCATCTACTTTATCGGAGTGGGATAAATTTTTATAAAAATTATGAAATTCACTTGGAACCCAGGTGAGCAAACTTTGCAGATGTGTGTATTTTTTTGTAGATATTTCCTTTGGCTTATCGCGAATCACAGGCAGGACTGCAGGAAATACAACACGCCTAGTATTTCTGTTAAGATCAACAGATTGGAATGTTTCCGAATTAAAATTAGTTTTAAAAAAAAGTAATCCTAAATTATCGCTGCGTACTTGCAAGTGGACAACATCTGACATGCGAAAGTCTGTATTTTGCTGAGTTTTTTTCCTTATAACAAAAGGTGAACAGTTGTTGTTGTAAAGAGTCTTAAAATCCTTAAAGTCATTTAGTTCCATATTAATTACATTGAATGTTTTAGAACGACAGCAAAGTCGTGCTAGCTGCTGCCAGTCCCAGGGAGTCATGATTTTTAAAAAGGGTGTTTTCTTTCGTTCTCTCTCAATAAGAGAATGATCACTGTCCACTTCTAAATGGGTATGACCACGTAACAAAAACTTGTGATTTATAATTTTTATCTGTGGATACTTGTGAAGTATCCAAAAGTAAAGCATAACCATTATCATATTTCTGTTCTGGGATGGGCAGTTGTCGGACCATACAGTAATCTCTCTTATATTTTCATTTATAGCTTCAGTCCACCTCAAAAAGCCCGAAGCCATTTCGTTTGCGCCACGTCCAGACTTTGATTCATCCCACATCATGCAAGACGTAACATTACCTGAAGTGTCTGAAATCGTATAATTGTATGTCCATAACTTGAGCTTATAAAAACTCTGCTGGTTACTTAGAACAGGCGTTGGCAGACATTTCTGTAAATCCAGTGTCAATAATTTTATTGTTCCACCACTTGTTGCTGCTCTTTCCTTATCAAGTCTTTTTAATTCATACCTGTTACTAGCCTCCAAAAGATGTTGTTGATAATCTTGTTCAATATTTTCTTTTCCTTCTACCATCTGAATTTTGGCCAAATTTAATCTGTCACATTCATCACACGTGTCATTGTATGGAAGTTTAAATGAAAGATTAAATTCTGTGTTAAATATTTCAGAATACAGCCAAAGTTTAGCAATGTTTTCTTCGGGTGTATTGCTTTCCATTAACTCAGATCTGTATATCTCATACATTCTGGTAATATTTAGTTCACAACCAAGATATTTTTTCTGAGAACGCTCTCTAGAATAATGCGATTCAATAGTTGGGAACTTGCTAATATGATCCCGAATGCCTTGTTTGATGAATTCGGGAATTTTATTGACAGGCTCACGTTTACCCCTTTGGTCTGTATTAACTACTCCACATTCCTTTTTCTTCGCAAGAGCTGTTGTAACGAATGTCTCGGATATACTTAAGGTAGACAGAAAGAATTTCTGACAAACTTTATACCTTACATGATTAAAATATAATGAATAACGCCTGGTAAATTCCCTTATGCCAGAACGTGCTCCTGTGGTTTCCCGGATACGTCTCACAGGTACGCATTCTACCATTGCTGCTACAAATTGTCTTTTCATGTCGATGTTTTTATTAGGATCCCAAAATTCAGAATGTATGCAACGTCTTTGATCTTCAGCTATAGCTTTTGTGCACCCAACGCTACAGGTTTCTTTACATGGTGCTCCAATTTGCTTCGATTGCAAAACTGTATTCTTGGTTTGGCGTTTTTTACCACCGGCCACTTGTTTTTTACGAACATTCCGTTTCCAACGCAGAGGATTTGATTTCCTTTTTTTACCTGGGAGTTTTTGATTATCTGACTCACTTTCAGAATTATCTGTTTCGTTGTCAGTTGGTCCGTATGTTTTATCATTGATAGAGTCATCAGACTCCAAGCATAAATCCGCGTGATCTACCTCTTCTCTATCTTGCACTACAATTGCCATACTTTGAGGACTACAGGTAATGGGTAAAGCAGTCTGTAAAATGATTCCATTTTCTGAAACTAAACAAAAAAATATTATGATTCAAATAGGAAATTGTGAAGTATAAATAAATATACCTGTTGTTGAGACAAGTTCTACAACATTTTGTGTATTAAGACTTGTGGATCCATGATTCAGTGTTGATATTGTACCATTAGTGTAATTTCCATCTAAGGATATGGGCAAATTGATTTCTAAAAATTATAAAACATGTACATATTTTATTTATTTACAAAAACCGAAATAATTGTGTTATACCTTTGCTCGAAACAGATGGCGAAACATTGTCTATAACAACTTCGCAAGATACAGGTGAGGCAATTTTAACATTAGAAATAATTTTAATAGGCATATTTTGGTTTTTTGTACCTTCATCAAGATCGCCGACTTTTCCTAAAACATAATTACTGTTATCCTAATTTAATAACTACATTTAATATTTAAGTTATAAACCGAATTATGGAGTTAATACAGTCTGTCGGTCTTAAAGTAATTATTGTGTACTAAGTCCATTTTTAATACAAGGATTTTCGGTTAAAATACCACGTAAAATCGCCCAAATATCTAAATACGTATTAAGTTTTTATGTAATATTGAAGGCTAATAATTTTTTATTTTAAATAAATTTGTTAAGACGTACCTATTTTGAGGTTAGATTTATTTATCGCCGACGAAGAGGATAATGCTTGATTGTTTTCCACAGAATCAGTACTGCATTGCGTCGGAGAAGTAAAGCATACCTCTTGATGCTTTTCTAAAGCTTTTTTCACAATTTTATCTGCTCTGGTACACATTCTTTAGAATGTTATTAAACACACACCATCAATGTGAAATAGCATAAACACACTGACTACAGTGCCACACCGCGGTTTTACGTCGTTCCGTGGAGTTAATACATCTTAAATGTGCATGTGATATTAACTCCACTAATACTACTAATAATACTTACATTGCTGGGTATTAAGTGTAAACGACTGTTTAGCTCGGAACTACTGAGGGACTTAATACACTTTATGGTTGCTTATCTTTGAAACTACATTAAATAGGATTTAATATCGTATTGCATATGAAAGATGTGAAGTCTGTTATGTAGAAAGTGAAATAATACAATTTTTCAAAAAAATGGAGTTAATACAGTTTAGCTCTGAGGTACAGATATATATATCAAGTTTCTTTGTTTTCTTTTTGACATGGACTTTCCAGCGCAGCTTCGCGTCTAGGGTGATGCCCAAGTATTTTGCTGATGTTGCATAGAGAACTTAAGTATCAGTTATTCTAACTGGGAAATTTTCTATTTTGTTATTTGTAAAATTACTGTGTGCAGATTTAGTGCCATTTAATTTTATTCGCCATTTTCTGGTCCAGGTATGTATTTTATATACTGGTAGTTGCAACTTATCAGTCACTTCTTTACTAATGTCTCCTATCGCTTGTATGGCTATATCATCCGCGAAGGTGGCAATATTGTTTTGTTCTAGCTCTGTAATGTCATATGTAGTTATACAATAGGTACAGGAGTGTGTCTAATATACCTACTCCTATGTAGCACGCCAGCTTTGATCTCCCCTAAATCGGCATACATTTTTTAACGTTCTTAGTTTATAGTTTAAACTCTCATGCCAAAAAGATTGTATAGCAGACTTTCTTTGCTTCTAATGTTTTTTCTTATTATATTTATTATTCTGTAAAATTGATATATAGTGGAATGTTTGTTTCTGAAATCAAATGGTTAATTTGGTATAAGCTTTTTTCTTTTTATTATTGGTTTTAATCTGTTTAATAGAAGGTTTTTAACTAGTTTTGACATCACCGGAAGGAGTAATATTGGTTGATAGGATGTTACTTCATTAGAATCTTTACCTGGTTTGGCGATCATAATGACTTCGGCTACTTTCCAGTATCTGGGAACATATCTTAATCTAAAAGCAGCAATAATTAGGTGTTTCAGCTTAACTATGGCTTTCATTAGTAGATTTTTTACTAGTTCTCCTGTTATGAGATCATATTCCGGAGCTTTCTTATCATTTAAATTCTCTTTTATCTTTGTTTATACTTCTGTAAATGATGTCAACGGTATTCTTTCTTCGGTTCGGAATGGTCCTTCCCATCTCAGTTCTTCACCATAATTGTCGTTGGATTTGAACGGGCTTTATAAATGCTCTGTAAATCTTTCTGCTTTCTGTTCGTAACTTCTAGCCCAATTGCCGTTTTCCAACTTGATAAAAGGAGATTGAATAATTGGTCTCTGCATTTTTTTTGTTCCCTTACATAACGAATAATTTGTGTTCTGGGTAGCTGTTAAATTACTTAAAAAGGAATAAATTGTTAAATGTTTTATATTCTGTATCTCATTTTTTAGATTTTGTGTAGCATTATTTAGACTAGTTTTGTTAAGTGGAGCTCTGTATTGCTGCCATTTTTGCTGTTTTCTGATTTCTTTTGGATAGTTGTTCCCTTTTGTTCTAAGTTACTCATAGTTAAAATGATCGGTGGGTTATCATGCAAGATGTTATCTTTAATTATGATAGCGTTTCCTCCTTTAGCTGCATTATCTGGGTATATATTAGAATATACACTATACCTTCTAAATTTTATATATGACAGTTTTGTAAAATGTGTTCCAGAAACGAGACACAGATCAATGTTCTCAATGTCTAGTACTGCTTGCAACACGATCTGATGTTATAGCAATTCATTTGCGTGCCACGCCATTACTCGGAGGTCCTTAGCCATTTCTAATTTTCGGAATAGCTCCTTTAGCGCTATGCTCTAGTCGGGTAACTCTGATATCGATATGAATTATTCTGTCATCCATCTTGGTGAGCTTTTCCAATATCATTTTTAATGTAATATCGTTTCTTTTTCTTCTTACCATGGTGCAGGTCTCCTCGCATTCTTTGTAACTTCTATTTTTACTGACCTTTACCGTTTTTAGTTTTTTGGTTTTAATAACCCTATAGGGCTCTTTTATAATATTTTCTTCTGGTTTTTCATTGTTTGTAATTTTTTAGCTACATAACATCCGCGGTAGTTTGGATAATGGTTTACTTCACCATGAACATATTTTGGTTTGTCTGCCGGTGGTTTTTGGCAATCTTTAGTAAGGTGTTTCTTCTTTTTCTTCGCGTGCCATATCAGATTTATCCGATCTTGGCGATCACCATTGAGAAGGCTTCTCGATCTTCTGCAATATGGAATAATTGTCCTGCATTTGGTATCTGAGTCCATTCACGAATGTTTTTTAAGCAAGAAACTTGTTTTCTTCCTACACCTCTACCGCCCTCTATTTTGCCTTTAAGGATCAGTTGTAAAATTTTATATCGACTTCCATTTACTATATGTCCCAGATAAGACATTTTTCGATGTTTAACAGTCTTTAGCAGTTCTCTGTCCTTGTTGACGCTCCTTAGTACTTCTTCATTAGTTTTTCTTGCTGTCCAAGGTATTTTCAGCATTCGTCTATGAACCCACATCACCGTCATGATCGATATTTTTAGCGTCCATACTTTTGCACTATACAAAAGTACAGACCAAACATAGCACTTAACCATTCTTTGCCTTAGTTCTAAACTGAGATGGTTATTGCAAAGAAATGACTTCATTTTCATAAAAGTAGTTTTAGTCATTGCTATTCTACGTCTTATTTTTATGTCTGGATCTAGTTGGTCCGTTATCACAGTTCCCAAATATGTCATTTTGTGAACTCTCTCAACTTGGACTCCGTTCAATTGAAGCTTTGCATCGGGATGTGGGTCACGACTAAACACCAAAAATTTGGTTTTGTTTGAGTTTATTTTAATGCCCATTTCCTCTCCTACCTCGTGAATACAATCAAGCAGAATTTGAAGACCTTCAATATTATCTGATAGAATTACTGTATCGTCTGCATATCTAATCACATTAAGTAGTTCCCCGTTGATTTTTATTCCATATTGTTGTCTCTCAAGTGCCTTTTTAAATAACTGGTCCAAGTAAACATTGAACAATGTTGGCGACGAAATGCAACCTTGTCTGACGCATCGTTGTATGAGGATTGCATAGGTGTAGTTATCTCCAATTTTTACGATAGCACTTTGATTCCAGTACAAGTTTTAATGACACGAATATCCTTGTCATCTATTCCGATATTTTTCAGTATTTGCATTAATTTTACATGCTGTACTTTATCGAATGCCTTTTCGAAGTCCACGAAACATGCAAATACATCTTTTCTTTGGTCACGGTATTTTTGTAATAGGATGTTAAGCGCAAAAAGTGCCTCCCTGGTTCCCACAGCATTTCTAAAACCAAATTGGGTATCTTCAATATCCTCTTCGCATTTGCGTCTAATTATGTTGTGAAGTATTCTGAGGGAAATTTTAAGAGTGTGGTTCATTAGGCTAATTAATCGATATTCTGAGCATTTTCTCGCATTGTGTTTTTAAGGTATTGCGATAAAAATGGATTTGAGCCAATCTGCGGGAAACACTCCTGTGTTATATATTGAATTAATATATTAAAGTTTACTACTACTTTTATGTTATCATTCTCTATTAGTTTCAGCAACTCAGTTGGTGTATCATCTGGACCACAAGCTTTTCTAATTTTAGCATTATTTATAGAATGTTCTACTTCGCATTTCATAATTTCTGGGCCATCATACAGTTTTGGTAGAATTCAGCAATATTATTCCTGGCATCTTCAAACAACTCTGATATATACAGCTGCCATTCTGTTCTTATTTCTTGCTCATTTACAATAATTTTGTTATTAGGGTCAACAAGTACAGAGGGAACTCGTTTTTTAAATATATTACTCATTTCTTTCAGTTTTTGGTGCACATTGAATAAGTCGTGTTTAGATATTACATCCTCCATTTCGTCGCAACTTTCTCTCATCCATTTTTCTTTTTCAATTTGATCTCCTTTTTTATTCTTCTCTACAGGTGTCTATATTCTGTTACATTAGATTTTATCAGTCGATGTTGTTCCATTGATTTCAAGATGTCGTCTGTCATCCAGTTATTTTTCTTGATTAAGTTTTTTCTATAATCATTGTTTGTGGAGATTTCGTTAACTTGGTTTTTAAATTCACTCCATAGTTCTTCTGGATCTTCTAGTTGTTCTCCAATGTTTTTTATTCTATTGTTAAATTCTATTTTAGTGTTATGTTTTATGTTTATATCGTCAAAGTTAAGTACATTGGTTTTTGGTTTTTGTAGTTGAATTCGTTTTAACCTTAGTTTAATATCTGCTACGAGTGGTTGATCATCAGATCCAATATTTGCACCAGGATATGTAGTGACTTTTTTGACGGCGTTTCGGAAACGCTCATTTACAAGTATATAGTCTATTTGATTTCTTGAAGTAAGGTGTTTACCAATACATTTTACACATTTTGGCTCCTCTTTACAGTATTTCCATGAGTGTCCGTAAGTCTCACATCTTTTATATTGCGGGACTTATCCAGAATTCCTCAATGGCTCGATATCAATTCTCGTACTAAACTATGTTTGTTATGCCGTGAATTTTATTTATATTTTCATCATGTTATCATGTTAGGATGAACATATCTAGTTGTTTTTTAGTTTTTTATTTGAATTTCTTGTCAGCTTTAATGGCTTTATATTGTCGTTTTTGTAGTTCTTTAACCATTTCCTCTGGTGGCCATGTATGATGTAATCTCTCTCAACAACAATTCTAACTGGTCTCTCTTTTTTATTTTCATAAGTGTGGTACGAAAGGTTACTCGTATTCAATTCCTCTATTAAAGCTCTGTAATGATCGCTATTGGCTGTGTTAATTTTTATAACTTTACTGTTTATGATTTTCACTGCTGGACTTCACTAAGTTAATACCAGCCTTAGTAAGGAGCTTGCTCAAGTCAACAGCACTGTGGAAACATTCTACTACAACCGGAGGTGGTGGTTTTGGTTTTTTGATTGGTTTTTCAATTTGTGTTTCTGCATTGATATTTACGGAGAGGGTGGAGATAATGAGGTGTCCATTTACGTTTTTTGTTAGTTTTCTTGTTTTTCGTGTCTTTTCCAACCCGTTTCATACGCTTGATCTTCTTCATCGGTGCAGTATTCTAGTTTATATGCTTTTAATTTCTTTTGTGATTCAACAGCATTTGCGACTAACCCTGTATGTTGTTCTGCTTTTTAGCTGTGCTAATCTCTTTTCCATATCGGCGATTATGACTCCAAAGTTGATTATCAATATCAAGTCTCTTAACATTTTCTTCTGACTAACGCCATGCATTATAAAGCGACTCCTCATTTTGTGAACGTTGTGAATTCTATGCGAATATCGCATTATTTTGTTGGACTAGTAGTGCGTCCGTTTCGTTATGAATAGGAAACATAAATATTTTCTTTTAGGTACCTACGGCTACTTGAATTTATCGTGATAGCTTACAGCCATGGCCGTTGATACCATTCACGACTATAGTCCGTTTCCATCATATTGATAGCACATTAGGTATGCAAATCCTCAACAGGTCAAAAAACCATAGGCGTCACCCTATACTTGTTTTGAAATAAATAAAAAAAATTAATATTTTAAGATGCCGTCAACAGTTCATTATCTTTTAAAAAATCTTCTGTAAAATAATTGTCCACTAATCTCACTATACCTTTTTTGTGCATAAAAAACGTCGGTATATATGCCACACGATTATTGTTAATTATACACGGGTGATTAACGAGAGAATTCAATGTTTCACGAAATAAATAAATGTAAACAGTAATTTAAAGGTGATTATTGTTTTCTATACAAGTTATCGCCTGACACAAAAAAAAATACCTTCTTTGAACGATTACCTGGAATTACTGATAAGGCTTTACTAATGATAGTTTAAGTAGTTTTTATGCCACATTACAGCTTATGCCAATAATATAAATTAGAAATGTTTGCATATTCCATTTAGTTTGTAGATGTACATTGTAAATGTCTTACCTACCTACGTTTTTGGTGTCGATATTTTGTTATTTGCATTTAAAAATGACGTCGACAACAGGTTTTATCCCGGTTAAGTGTAGTTTTAAAGGTGCCTTCAGTCTAAGAGAGAAAAATATAGTATTAAATGTACACGATGCACTTGTACATCAACGCCCTTTAAGTAATATTCGTGAAATCGTTAATATGTGTTCAAATATGACAGGGGTTGGAGAAGCAACAAATTATAGATTCCTAAAAGAAAGAAAAGAAGGAACTGTTTCATCTCCCAAGAAGAGTAGAGGGAGTAAACCCTTGGAAATGAAGAAATACATAAAAACATGATAAGACCATCACTCATTTTTTTTTTAACAAAGAATTTCCAACATTGGACAAAATCCAAACATTAATTAGAGAAAACGAAGAGTTACCAATCATAAGCAACAAGAAATTATGGGGACTATTGAGAGAGATGGGATTTCGTTGGCAAAAGAACAGAAGAAAATCCGTTTTAATTGAAAAAGATTACATTGTATGTTGGAGACGAGATTATCTAAGAACTATTAAAAAGTACCGAGAAGAAGGGAAAACAATTTTTTATTTGGACGAGACTTGGCTAAATGAAGGTCATACTGTACCATATCTATGGGTTGATACAAATGTGAAAAGTTTCCGTCAGGCATTCATCGAAGGTGTATCTACTGGAATATACAATATTCTCGTTGGAAAAGGACGCAGACTCATAATAACCCATATTGGAAACGAATACAGTTTTGTCAATGGTGGATCATTAAGTTTTGCCTCAAAATCAACCAAGATAACCACGAGGAAATGACTGCTGACGTTTTTGAAGAATTTTTTGAGCAAATGTTGGATTTAATTCCAAATAATTCTGTCATAATCATGGATAATGCTAGTTACCATTCAAGACTAGCAGAAAAATTGCCAACAACGGCATGGAAAAAAGGAGAGATAATCGAATGGTTGGATAAACACGCAATTGAGTACAAGGAGAATTCGACAAAAAAGGAATTTTTACCTATTGTAAGGCAACATAAAGCAGCTTATAAAAAATATATAATTGATGAAATGGCATTAAACCGTGATGTAGTTATTTTACGTTTACCCCCATACCACTGTGATCTGAATTCGATAGAAAATATATGGTTTCAAGTAAAGGGTAAAGTCGGACGCAACAACAAAACTTTTAAATTAGAAGACTTACAACAATTATTAGAACATTCCTTATCAAAAGTAACTCCAGAAAATTGGAAAAATGCTGTTAGTCATGCTCACAAGGAAGAAAATATAAAATGTGGAATTTGGATAATATGACTGATGCAATGCTGGAACCGGTAATAATTAACATTAGAGTTGAAGATTCCTTAGATTCTAAAGAAAGCAGTGAATCTGATATGGAATTTGATTAAAATAATATTATTTTTTTTACAAATCGGCCCCTGTTACGGCCACAAATTATTTTATATATAACCGATAAAATAAACATCTTACATTCTCTTGCAAATTCGTTAGTACCTGTTAATCCCCATCACTCCGACACCGGCAACTTTATTTAGGGATTCTTCTTCTTCTCGTGCCACTCCTAGCGGAGATTGGAAATCATCATGGCCACTGCGACTTTGTTAGCAGCGCGCCTGAAAAGTTCAATCGAACTACACCCGAACCATTCACATAGATTACGATTAGTAACCCTCAAAACTATTGTATTCTATTCTGCTTCAACCTTTATACCTGGTGGTCATACTCAATTTAATATTGTTTTCCTATATACTTCTGTAAACTTGTTGATGTTGATGTTGTTGATGTTGAAATATCTATTTTTCATTGAGTCACCCGTATCGACAGTTTAGGGATTTGCATACATAATGTGCTATCAATATGATGGAAATGGACTATAATGATGATCTTAATTGCTACTTAATTACCACTGATTAGATAGCGCAGCTCTCAATAACGTGTGTACACTTGAACAGTCAAATGAATACTTCACTAAATATTGAGGTCTTTTTTGTTTCCCTTTGACGCTTAAGTAGCCCATTTTTCATTACTTGGGTATTTTTTCCTCAAACAAGCACTTGTAAAATATAGCTAGTAAATCTGTAGTTCTGTTTTTATTCCTTTTGGTGCATTTCTTATTTCGTTTTCAGATGTAACTGGAACTTGTGTTTGTCTGTTCCTTATTTCGTATGGTGCAGGTGTATATATATTTTTTCTAATAATAACTGAGCAATATTTTACCCATTTTTCCATTTGTATTGGTTTTATCTTTACCCTTTTATTAGTTAACTTTGATGGTACACAAGGCAAATATCGAACACAGTAGTTAATCAAATCTTGCTCAAGTACTTTCGATCACAAGATCATCCTCAGGGGCATTTCGTCAGTTGTGGCCTATCCAGCAGTAACAGAATGTCATAAATGTAAATTGGGACATAACAAATACACTAAACAAAGACAAACATTTTATGTAGCTTCTCCATTTCTTAAATTTTAAAGTGTTTGTTTGTCTTTGTTTAGTGTATTTGTTATGTCCCAATTTACATTTATGACATTCTGTTACTGCTGGATAGGACCACAACTGACAAAATGCCCCTGAGGATGATCTTGTGATCGAAAGTACTTGGGCAAGATTTGATTAACTACTGTGTTCGATATTTGCCTTGTGTACCATCAAAGTTCATTTATTCGAACATTCAACCTTATATTGGTTCTTTTATTAATTATCTAAAGTGCCCAACGTTTTACTTGCCTTCCTTGCTTTTGAGTTTGCCATTAAGCAGTCGATATCTTTACATTTTTTGCCAAAATTGGTTTATTCTGCTCTTTGTTTAATTTTTTTTTAATAAGTTTGTTTAATGTCAAAATATTAACCAGATATTTGTAAAGGGTTTCGTCTCTTCAGTGGTATATAATGTTTGTTTATAATAATATAATTTTTGTCCACGTTTAGTCTACTATAAGACACGACAGTGTTTAGATATTAGCGTTGCAATACATATCAACGCATGGAGGATAATCTCAAAAGGACAGACAAATTTAACAGCGGAACGATACGTAAGAGAGTTGAGGTAAATAATATACTAGTAACTAACTTTGAACGATTGTAGTCCGGGTAATGTCAATATATGGTCTTTGAGACGTGGTGAGTTTTATTAAACAAACAATACTTAGTAACCATTAAACGTAATCCAATTAGACGAATGAACCTGCAGTTACCTCCAAGTAACCTTATAGAATAAATACATATACAGTACACGAGCTGTCAAAGCAGCAAAAAATCAAGTGGGTAAAGTTATTCCAGATCTTAAGCAAAAGCATCCTGTTTGATCTTATACATGGTCCATTCGAAAAAAAAAAAAGACAACAAAGATGTAATGATATCAAAAAACAAGCCACATAGCGACCTATCTAGCAAAAAACTCCGAGGCACTAATCCCAGACCAGATACTCAGTTTCGGCAAAAAGAAAAAAGAAAACAAAGAAAAAAGCTACAATAAAGTAGAGACGAAGTTAACGCCAATAAAAAAAGAGACATTTATTAACATTATTCCATTCAAAGAAGGTACCTGATACAAAAAGTCATACAATAAAAGGGAAATATACAAAAATAACAGGAAGTCGGTTAATAAAACATAAGAACAACTTAGAATAGTAAACAAGTAAGTCTTAAATTATTATATTCTGATATAATAGTTCAATCTGTAAGTACATTTTTATTAGCATTCTTAAAATTAATTTTATAAGATCATTACTTTATACTAAAACAAAACAGTACTTCAAACTCATAATAATTATTATAATTTACATATTATTATAAATAAAGCAAGACATTCAGGTTTATGAAGATGAGGAGATACGAACTACACTTAAGGAAAATACTGGTCACATCAGTCTCATTTTATTCTCATTCAAGACATTTTGTCTATATGGATCTACTGTTTTGCTACTATTATTTTTTCTAGTTCTTGCATTAAGATCTCCCATCAAGATAATTTCTTTTTGACTGTTTACGTTTTCCAGTTTTCTGTAATTTCTTAGAACTGATCTTTTTCTTATCCTTTACTGTAATCGGTGGGGGCATATACTATATTATATACTATATTATATACTATATTATTATGACTAAATCTTTCTATTATTTTCATGTCTACGTAATGTTACGTAATACGTCAAATGTCATGTATTATCTCACGTGACGTAAAGAGGTGACGTAAAAACGTGACATAATACGTGGCATATAACATAATTAACATAAAATGTGGCAGACTACCAAAAAATTGCTGTGGGGTCAAAAGTCAAAGTGTTCTGAAGTGGCTTACTATCTACTTTTATACTCTGTACATTTTAACATCCTGCATTCATTGTCCGTTTTCTCAGCTGAGTTTGTTTCCGGTTATTTCAGTCTAGTATCCACGGCTTTTTATTGGAATTGTTAGCATA
Organism: Diabrotica balteata; assembly: GCA_918026665.1. Taxonomy (NCBI): domain Eukaryota; kingdom Metazoa; phylum Arthropoda; class Insecta; order Coleoptera; family Chrysomelidae; genus Diabrotica; species Diabrotica balteata. Next base: position 97,499,626 of record OU898282.1, read on the forward strand.
TGTTGTTTCTATATAAAATAAAATGGTATATAAAAATAAAATAAAAATTGACCTTTTAAAATTTATTAATGAAGCTTCATGTACTTCTTGCTATAAATAAAGTGAATTAGTGAAACTACTTCGGGTTAATATGCTAATATCTTACTGCGGAAGAGGTTTTTAGTATTACAAAGGACTTTCTGAACGAAAATCATGAATGGAAAAATTGTTAAGATAAAGAAATAATTCAATACAACTGTGTGATAGGTTAACTTCGAAAGTCGAGAAGTGGAGACCTGAAATTGGCATTGGTCCTTCATCGTCAACAAAATAAAGAGCTCAGGAGTGTTGGATAAATCTCAGCTGCAAGCCGGTAGCCGCGATGGAAGATTATGAGTATCCGGGTCGCAAAGGAATCCAAGCATATTCGAAATAAGTAGGTTGCAGTTCTTCTTAGGGTTCCACCTCTCAGTAGAGATTAGCAACAATTACAGCTATTTGTTTCATCTTCTGTTATTCTCTATTGTTTGATTAGGATTATACTCTAGCGTTGTTTCTGGATATTGATAATTATTTCATTCCATAAGATTATCTTTACGCAAATAAAAAGCAGATATCGAGCAGTTTTTTATTAAATCTTACCCAAGTACTTTTGCTCTCAGAGCATCTTCAGGGGCATCTGGAATAAGCCAAGAAATGTTTTTTTAATTAAAGAAAAATTAGTTAACTTCGAAAAAACTCTAATGGTAGATAAAAAATGTTTACATAACGTTTTAGATTTACTTTATCAAAAAGGTTGGCTATGCAGCATGCCAATGAATGTTATATACAATAAATATATTTATACAAAAAGTAACACTAGACAAAGGACAAACATTTTACAATTATTTCAAAGCTACATTGTGGGCGACGGAAAGAGGCAGAATGGCTCCTGGTATTAACAGAAATATTATAGTGACATCTGACATATGAAAACGTAGATATCAATCACAATCATGGTGATTTCTGCATTTCAAAATTCTATGGTAAACATTGACCAAAAGTCCAACTAACCACTAATATAGAAAAAGCTCACTGATAAAATATGAAATTATATTAATTAATATATGTAGACTGTATAATCCAGATATCACAAGCAAATCCGTCAGTAATAATTTAGGTGTTAATTTAGGGGCAAATATGAAGGACGTAGAGTGTGAATGTAAGAACTTGACTAAAACAATCTGTTAGAGTTGGTTGACTACACTAAAAAGGTCAACCCAGCACTACCAATATTGTAGAAAAGAAGAAATTCAAATTTTAAATTGAAATACTTAAAAATCAAAGTTAAAAAGAGAGTGTACAAAAAGTGAACCACTGGTTTAGTTAAACTTACAGTCAATGAGAAAACCACAACGTTGAAAATATCAAAGCATTACTTAAGACAAACTACTGATCCACAGTGGGAGATGTTAAAATATATAACTGTGGAAATGCTATATCTAAATTACGAAAAGATACGAGTGTAATTAACGTCAACTGTAGATCAATTGATCACGAACAAGCATATTTAGCAAGTTATTGATGATTGAAATGTTATATATATATATATATATATATATATATATAATTATATATATATTATATATATATATATATATATATATATATATATATATATCCCGTTTATAGCGTAATCCGCCTTTGGGTTCCCGTTCGCCAAGCCTGTCTATTCTGCCAGTCTTCTTCAAATAGATTTCTTGCTGACATGGCTTTTGAAATTCCTTGCATCCATGTTGTTGGTGGTCGTCCTCGTTTTCTTTTCTCTGGTGGTACCCATTCTATTATTTTTTTTGGTAGTCTTTCTTCCCCCATACGTCTAACATGTCCGTACCATGTCAGTTGTTGTTTTTCGATGTCTTCTATAATTGATCTTTGTACATTCATTTGATTTCTTATGTCCTCATTTCTCACATGTTCTAATCGAGACTTTCCCGCTGCTCTCCTCCAAAAATCCATTTCAACTGCCAAGAGGTTACCTTTAAGTTTTTGTGATAACTGCCATACTTCTGAGCCATACACGATTACTGGTTTCAATATTGTGTTATATATTCTTTTTTTCGTTTCCGGTCTTATATTTTTCTGCCATAGTACTGAATTCAATGCACCTATAACTCGTTTCCCTTTGGTTATTCTGTCTTTTATGGCTTCATCAGTTCTTCCTGTCTTTGTTAGTTTTACCCCCAAATATATACATTGATCGCATTTCTTAATTTTCTCGTCTTCTAAGTCGAGGTCATCTGCAGTATTTTCTCCTCCTATGCAAAGATATTGCGTTTTTTGTAAATTTACTTCGAGGCCCCATTTTTTGTACTCTTCCATTAGTTTTCTAGCCATATACTCTAGGTCTTCCTTGTCTTGGGCAATAACTACCTGGTCATCTGCATAATGCAGCGTGTATAACGTTTCATCCCCAATAGACAGCCCCATCCCTTTACACTTCTTTTTCCATTGCCTGAGTGCTTCGTCGATATATATATTAAATAGTATGGGAGATAAACAACAACCTTGCTTCAGTCCTTTTGTTACCTGAAAACCATTAGTAACCTTATTTCCTATTTTAACTTTTGATATTGTGTTGTTATATAGATCTTTAATAGCGTCGATTAGTGAAACGCTGATACTGGTTTTCTCCAATACTTCCCACAATTTCGCAACAGGCACGGTGTCATATGCTTTTGTTAAATCGACTAAAAGTAAATGCACTTCTCGAGATCTCAGTGTTCTTTTCTCGAGTATTTGGGATAAGCAAAAAATACTATCTATTGTGGATCGTCCCGCTCTGAATCCGTTTTGTTCTTCTGATTCAAAAGGACGGTATTCTTCGCATATGCGTTCTTTTATAATTCTCCCATATAATCTGCTAAGCGTACTCGTAACAGTTATACCCCGATAGTTATTGCAATCTTCCTTATTTCCTTTTTTATGGATAGATGTAATCCATCCTTCTTTCCAACTTTGTGGCACTGGTTCTCCCTGCAAGTGCCTATTGAAAACTTCTGTTAGTATCTCGAATAGTTTATTGGTTCCATTTTTTATTATGTTATTATGATTGAAATGTTAATATTAATTAAAGTATGAAATTAATAAAACTCTTATCGGATATACTCAATGAAGCAAATCTCAACAGTCGAACTGGGTTTCCTACGGGGTGAAACTGCAATAAAATTTTTTAAAATCGGTTTAAATTTAGTAGGTACAACTTAAATTAATTTGAGTATTAAGACAGTAATAGTTTTAATTTGTTTCTTATGTAATCTCCAAGTCTCCAAATAACTTTTCTTTCTACTAATGTCATGTAAAATAGATATTATATTTAATTATATATATATATATATATATATATATATATATATATATATATATATATATATATAAATATTTAATATTGCTATTGGTCCAATGTCACCAGTAAATGGTGACCAAAACTTATAGACTTTGGTCTGTTCAAATGTTCTGCGATTCTAGTAGACAACTTTCGAATGGTTCTACTTACGTAAGAGGCATCGCAATCATGACATCTTTTTGGAAATGTTACTGATATACATGTAAAGGAAAAAAACCTAATATTATTTGTGGCATTGGGTTGAAGCAAGCATTGTAATGAATAAACAAGTTTAAGTTTTGCTCTACTTAGAAACTTATGGATGATGTTAGGATCATGACCAATATTGAAAGCAATTTGCTTAGTAGTCGTCATCATCAACAGCAACATACATGGTCAGATGTAAGCCTTCCTTAGATGTGCTTATTCATATTGTTTTTTACCTCCATTCGTGACCAGCTCTTCGCTTGATGTGATCAGTCCATCTGGTTTGAGGTCTGGCTCGACTTTTCTTGTTTATTCTTGGTCGCCATTCAATAATTCGCTTTTTACAACGTTTGTCTTCCATTCTTTCTATGTGTCCTGTCCAGTTCCATTTTAACATGGCAATCTTTTGGATTACATCTGCAACTTTTGTTTTTATTGCTTCTTATTTCTTTTTAAAGTACCAAGTTTTAAATTGAAGTTCTCATTAGAAAGTGGAAAAATTTAAGAAGCCTATAAATGTAACTATTTTGTGTTGGGTTAAATGAATAGATGTTTCATATATAACCTGATCTGTTTGAATAGATTTTCTGTAAATATTGTACTCTAGAAAATCTTTTTTACGAGATATGGTTGTATCCAAAAAATTCAACTCATTGTCTGATTCTGGTTCCAGTATAAAAGAGATGTTAGGACGGAGTTTATCAGAGGCATCTGATAAACTCCATCTAAAAGAATCTGCAAGGCATCATCTTGGGTTCCCTGTATGAGAGCTATGCAATATTCAACATATCTATACCAAAAAAAATTGCTGTTGTTAACAAATTTCTCACAGTCTCGACCAAACTTTCAACGTGAACGTACACGTTCCCGCCAAAAGTGAAGACCCAGAATCCACAAAACTGATCCAATCGTGAAACGTGTCGCGAAATACGGTAATCAGCGTGAAAAACGGTCGTGAAAACTCGCGAACGGATCCACGGTACCGGTAGTGACACTTTCTGGACGAGAGGATCGCCAGAAAACAAACAATAGGCGCGAAATTACCACGTGGAGGCGTTAAATTTTGTCATGTAAGGCGCCAAAACTGGTAACTAGCACCGAACCGAACGGGCGTGGTACCAACCGGCTAACGGATCTTGCAACTGATACTGAAAAGTAAGGAAGCAAAGGGACGTTGGCATTGGTGCCTGTCTGGAGCTCTTCGCCGCAGAGTTCTCGAAACGATAAAGTGACGAACACTCAGGTAAAGTCTCACACACACACATACACTACACACACACATTTCACACACATACCAATCCCCCCTTCCACATATACCAATAACCAATCCAAATTCCTTTTCCTACACATACTAAGCTCATCCTCAAAATCCAAACACAATTTCATACATATACCAACCCAGCCAATTTCCTACACATACTAATTTCCTATAGATACCAATTTCTTTTCCTACAGATACTAAGTTCATCCTCAAAACCAAACACAATTTCATACATATATCAATCCCTCCAATTTCCTATACATACTAATTTCCTACAAATACCAATTCCTTTTCCTACAGATACTGCAAACAAAACCATTTGCTCTAAGTACCTTTTCCACATATACCAAAATCCTAGATACCACATATACCAATTTCCTATCCTAATACACACAGAAAACCCACACCATGCCACGATCCAGATCCCGCAAGCAACCCGATCCACCTCAACCAGCGACTGCAGATACTGACTGGCAATCTGTATCCGGCTCCCAAATCTCCTCTTCTTCCCACACCTCACATGTCTCAGTCAACATTGACGGACATGCACCACGGACGCAGCAGGAATGGAAGCAGGCTCTGACAGAGATCTGCCACCAAAATCCTGAGGCGGCCAGCGAACACCTCACCCCCATAGTCCAGAAAATTAATAACCAAGAGCAACAGCTAAACACACAAACACCAGATACCATAAGAAAAATCCTACAGAACGCCTTCATGTCTGCAATACCTGGATACATCCCCTCCCCCTCACCTCCAAAACCCGTAACCCCCCCCCACCCCCCCTCCCCCCTACCAAGCACCCTCACCCATACCTCCACCCTCTCCCACTCCTCCTCCAAAACCAACCAAACCAGCTCCCAAACCTACCCCCAAAAACACACCCCACACACACAGATATTACATCACACTGATCCCTCAGAAATATTCCAGTCAACGAAAATTATCCAGAACCCTCAAAAACCACAATCTCCTAGGAGACATCCCATTCGAACTGGACACGGAAGCTTCCGAAAACCAGGCCATCCTTTATACAACGGGCCCCCTTCCCAATCTTAAGGAATGGGAGAGGAGCCTAAGATCCATCACCGAAAGTCACATCTCCATATCCAAACAAATTCCTTCAGAATTCATCGAAACCAAAAACATTACACCCAAAATCCTATCAACACCCAAGAAAACACCAACAAACACACAACCAATACCATACCAACCTACCCCCTCCACATCCAGAACAGATATCCCCTTACAAACCCCTCCAACCCTCCACCTCCCCCCTCAAACCCCCTCACACACACCTGAAATAGCTATACCACACACACCCCCAACACCACACCCCATACACTCACAAACCACCTCGCCTAACCCTCAAACAATCCCTCCCCCCACCCCTCAGCAACCAACACAACACAAAAACTACAGAATAGAGGACATCCCCACCGATATCTGCCAGCAGAGACCGTTTTACCGATTCCTAATCCAGCACAACCTCATCCCTAGTTTAGACTCGCTTAAAGTCTTCCCAGCCCAGAAGGCGGCTTCAGTTCGAACTACAAAACTCCTTGACATCGCTCACATCACGGCAAATCTCCGTAAAATCCTCCAAAACGACCAAATCCGAATAATAACCCGTCTACCTAAGACCCAAAATCCATCACCCAATCCGAATAATTCATCTTTCATATTCCACCTTGTCATAGCCGGCGTAGCAAAAACTTTTCCATATAAAACTCATCGAGGATAACTTATCCGAGAACAACTTCCCTTTCACCAAAGTAGTTCGTATTATCGCCCGATCCACTAACCAACCCACCTCCTATATCAGAGTATTTACCAGCTCTGAAACCAAGTTCGCCGAAGCACTCACGAGTGGTGTCTTGATCGAGGGTGAACGGCTGGCCTGCGAAGTTCCGAGAGCAGGCAACTCCGTTCCCGTTCGATCCAAATACTGCTCGAGATGTTGCAAAAGCGGACATTTCAATACCGAATGCCCTGAGAAATCAATTGTTTGTCCGTATTGCGGACTCAACCACCGGTCTACTGCCTGCCCCACGATATCGACTCCCAAATGCCCTAACTGTAGTGGTCCTCATCCCGCTTTCTCACCACGCTGCCCTCACCGCAACACTCAACCAACAAACTATAGTCAAACCCAACCAGTGTACACAGAGAAACAAATCCCATCCTACGACCTCTCCTCTGATATGAAATCCCTCATTCACTTCTCTTCCATACTCCTTTTCAACGCCTTCCCTGAAAAGAGAAGTGCGATCTCCTACTACCTAAATCAAATTTCCAATGCGATGTATGGATGTGCCTTAGCCACCTCATGCACCAACAATTTAGTCAAACAAACCTTCACCCACCGACCAGTAAGTAAGTTCGACTCCAGCAGTCGAACAGTGCAGACGTGCCACAGCGAGAAGAGCGACACCGCCGAGGAGCTGCAACGACCAAGTCCGAGCTGAACTTGTTAGTTCAAGCCGTGAATGTAAGCACGGCAGCGGTGACTTGGCGTTAACAGCGCCTAGGCCTGAAAAACAGAGGCAAAACCTTACGTCGTAACTAGGTTAGCCGGGGAGATTTGTTTTTTAAATCAGATCTTCACGGAGGCCAAAATTGCGGCGTAGGGAAGCGAAAAAGCATACGGGCTTTGCCCGTCGGGATACTCTCTGTGCCTCCGTTGGGATGACACTGTGGGATATAGTTTTTTAGAATTCTATATCTGGCAGACACGGCCCCAGGGTCAGAGAGTTGAGAAACGCAAGAGGATCTCCGCTCTAGTTCTGCCTAGAGCGTGAACAACCGCGTTAGGTCACTGGGTGGCACCCAGAATCCGTGCTGGCAACGGGCCAGACGGACAACAAAAAAGCCTTCTTTCAAATTTTTTGATTAGGCCCCGCCCCCCACAATGGACCGTTCACGGTCTCCGCCGACTCGTAAGGCGAACCCATCCAACCCCGATGGTTGCCGTGAGAGGAAACTCCACGGTAACATCTATAACGCGTTGCTGTCCCACGACGCTTCCGACGGACACGAAACATCTACTAACTACGATGTTTTCAATGACCTCCCCGTAGTAGATGACTGGGAAGCCCATGCCACGGACGAATTCAAGCGTCCCAAGACGAAGAAAAGGAGGACAAAAGCCCGTGCGGAGGGAAACCGCACAATAGAAGAAACTACGGACGACGAAACACCAAAAGCAGGAAAGAGGATCAGGAAGAAGAGCAGCGAGGACGAAAAGTCTGAACTGCAAACACTAAAGAAGCTCCTACAAGAAAAGGAAACCGAGAACAACGCCCTCAAAAAGAAGATAGAGGAGTTACAAGACATAATTGTAAACTCCCAAAAATCCATAATCGATCACATGGACAAAAAGTTCGACCAACTTGAGGGCAAAACTGAGGTAACCCTGGAAAAACAGGCACCGAAGAACAAAGAAGAAAACCTGGAAAACCAGGCCATAACCAAAAAGAAGGCTACAGGAGCAATTCCAAAAAACAAAAAACAACAAGAGGAAAAGCCCAAAGAGGCAACAAAAACAAAGAAAAAAGAAGATTTCCCCCCACTCACCCCCACCAAACCCCAAGAAGGTGCACAGGCTAGTGATGCGCAAGTCGATCGACACTCTCCAACACCGACACAGATGGACATAGAAGAGGTACCCAAGAAAACTTGGGTACCAAAGCCACCTGTAATTAAATTACAGAGTGTGAACTACACAGGGGCCATACTAAACATCGCCCAAAAAGCACAGGTTATAACAAACAACAAACTGTCCAGAAGCGGCCGAGAAACGCTTATACAAGCAAATAGCCCTGAAGACTACAGGAAGATGGTTAAAATCATTGAAAAATTCAATGAGGAGACGAAAATCCAGTGGATAGCATTTCCACTGGAGGAGGATATAAAACCAAGAATGGTTTTAAGAGGGCTACCAGTAGATACTCTATACCATTCCTGGTGCACTTTGTGGTGGGAGAAACCGGTTCCAATCAAGGTCGGTCAAGGTCAAGTCAAGGTCATGTGCATGTCAAGGCTACGTAAAAGTCAAGGTCACGCCAAAAAAAATCAAGGTAACGTAAAGATCAAGGTCGCGCAAAGATCAAGGTCACGCAAAGGTTAAGGTCACGTAAAGGTCAAGTCAAGTTAAATGTAAAGATCAAGGTTATGTTAAGGTCAAGTTCAAGGTCACGTGAATGACAATAAAGGTCATGTCATGATCTATTTCCAAGTCACGGTGACAGTTAATGTTAGGAAAGGTTATTAGTATATAAAAACTCTTAATAAAAAAATAATACCTTCTTAATTATTTATTACACTGTTATACATGTTTTTTAAATTTTCAAGCGCAGACTTACACAAATGACAACTGGATTGTGCCGGTGCTGAACCTTCAAGCTCTGTTCTCCACTCAGGACGATTAAAATGCACAAAACATGGCAGACGAGTCTGAACTTCAAAATCTTGAACAGCTTTTGTGGGTAATTTATACCAAGATCGTAGTAATTCCACCGGTTCCACACATTTTCTAAAGTATGGTAGGGTAAAATTTTCTAATTCTGCTTCAGTAAACTTGTACAAAGGTTTTCGCGGATGTTGAACCATTAATTTAGCTTTGTGACAACACTCCATTGCTATTAACCTGTTAATATTCTTAAACATCAAATGTACTTACTTTTTATTTATGTAAATCAAGGTCACCTCTACGCAGCAACTAAGGCATGCGCAGTGTTTAAAATGTAAACTACATAAATTGAGGATTGTAAAAGTGATGTTTAGTAACATTTGGTTCGTCGTAATATAAGTTAAACAGTAAATAATTTTCAGTAGATTAGTAAAATTTTGTTCGTCGTGAGATCAGAAAGGTAATAAATATTTTTTAATAAATATTGTTGCTAACATTATTAATTTTAGAATTTAGTCATGGATTTGTGTTTAGATGGTACAAAGTCTCTCAACGTAGCTGAAGCTGTCCGAAATTTGCAATGGGTATTTAATGAAAAGGCATACGATTTTGAATACGAAGCCGAACGAGCTACCATAAGAACAAGAAGATATACGGTAGAAGAGTGTAACGAAAAATCAGTAATATACCATACGGGTGCGAGAATCTGCGAAGATTATTTATCTGATTTAATTTGCATGTGTTGCTTTTTTAAAAAAATAAAAAATCTAGGGCTGATTGATTTCTTACATCAAATCAAAGATGTTCTACCCAAACCCTGTTTTGAAGATGATGGGGTAGATACTGTAAATACATGTAAATACAATAAATAAATAATATATTTTATTTTGTAGTTTTCATTTCTACACAACATATCGTTTAAACAAGAATTGGAGGAATTTATGAAAAAAATTAAAGAACTAAAGGAAAAAATAAAACAAGTCGAAGACAAGCAAATAATGTTTAAATCATTTAGTAAACTACACTTAACTAAATTTCGCAGAAAAATTAAACCGTATACTATGTAATTTTTGTTAAAATAAATAATTTTAGTACTAATTAGTTGTTTCTTTTACAATATTTATAACTAAGAAATAAAACAAAAATAATATAATATACATTTTTATTTTTGCATTAAAAAAGTATTATACAACCAAAATACATTAGATAAAGCACAAATACATTTTTCACTATTATGATAAAAACAAGCAGGTTTCTGAACTTCTAATGATGGTTGTTCATCCAATTCGTATAAAGGAACAGCAATGTATTTTTTTAAATAATTTTTCTTTTCCAAACCTTTGACGTAAACTGCATCAGCGTTTTGTGTAATATCCTTTAAAATATTTGCAAAATGATAAAGAGGTGTAAAACCAAAATTCCAATCAATGCAGTGATGATTTTTTGTTAACCAAGTTGCCTGTCTGTGTAAATCGGAAGACAACATTCTAATAGGAAACGGAGACTTAAATACATAATGACAAATTTGCGTTCCATTAAAAGCAGCAAGTTCTTTCACTACAAATTTATTATTTTCTATTTTAAACCCTTGAACGTCTATTACCAAATTCATTTTAACAACTAACATTTAGACTATGAAGCAGACCTTTTATTGCTGTCTCACAATTTTAGTTAAAGGATTATAAGAGAATTCTTTTTCATGCAATATCAAGCAATAAGCGGAAACATTGTTTCCTACAGACTTACTAGTTTCAAATTCTATTCTTAAAACAACAGAGCCACATTGAATTATTTCTTTTTGTCTTGAACAATCAGTATGTACTATAGGGGCATTCTTTTTAAATTCTTCTGGACTGAATATTGGTTGATTAGTTTGAATATGATAATAAGATTCTTGGAAATTGGCAAACATTTCATACAACGTTGCAAAACGGTTAGTGTCAAAATCTAAGTTGAGATCTTGATAAGGATATCGCTCCGAATTTAGAAACATACGGATATTTGTTAGATTGCAGTGATCAAATTTACTCATATCTTTTAGCATTTTTCCTTTTCGACCATCATGGAAAGCTACTACAATGTGTCGAGGACTTTCTAGCTTTGTAGTTGTTTTTACTGGCCAAGTATGACGTGTTGAATTATTTAAAGTGGGATACTCGACCAATTCCCAACTTCTAAATTTAATAGGTAGTTCTATGTTACTACGAACTATTTTGTTTAATCGCAATTGTTCGCTAATATTGGGTAAAATATGAGGTACATTCCAATATAGTTTATTAATTGCAATTTTTGGTTTTTCTGTTTCATCTGTAGCAATAATAGCATCAATATCATCTTTGTCTCGTATCAAGACTAATTCTTGTCTCATGTTTATTATAATTTTTTGAAAATCTTCGAAAAATCCGGACCAAATTTTTAACGGTATGCAAACGTTAAAATTCCCGTGGTTATCAATTACCAGTTTATCTCCTTTTGGAAACCATCCAGCATTTTGTAATAGTTTACTCTGATTTTCATTAAGCGACAAATAATTTTTCAAAGTTGAAATTAAACCAATATTTCGTACAGAATCGATTATAACACCGTTTAACTCATACCTTAATTCTCTAAATAAATATGAAATACCATTATTAATAAATTGAAATTTTGTTGGAACCTGATTTTTATCGGTTAACATTTGACCTTCAATGTAAATATAACTGTTACATGGTAAAGTATAGGCGTCTAAATCTTGGATAGGAATTCTAATTTCATCATTATAGTTTAAATTTGATGTGTATGGTTGATAAGTGTGATACTGATAATCTTCAATGGTTGTATCGCTAAAAGGTTGACCCAACACATGTAACATTTCCATTATATTAAGACTTGATAACCAAGAGATTTCAAAAATTTACGATTTTGAGATGTTAACAGCTTAGATGTTATCCTTCTACTAATTGTTTTAATGAGATGACGTCTTTTATAGGAATGTTTGTTATAATTACCTCGATGAAACTGCAAAACCATTTTACTCAATTTTTCTAAGATGTAGCCGAACAGTAATTGTTTCCTTATTAAAATTAACTAAATTTCCTTGTTGATCTAAAACTCGTACAGTTATGTTGCTTATCGTCTTGTTGCTTACAGGATAATACAAGATGGTTAATGGTTGTTCAACTATTTTATACCCATTAGGAACTTGAGGAAAAAATTGATGAATAATATGCACAGCCTTTCCATTTAAAAAAGATCCAACAGCAATATTACAATCAATACAGATAGTATTAACTTTTAAAATATTCACCACATTCGTGGATAAATGAAGTTTATTTGGTGTAAGTTTAACTCTTTCAAAACCTAGTAAACTTCCTATAGAATTATCAACATCAAAATTAATCCAATCACTACTTTTAATACTAATTCTATTTGTATTTATATCGGGCTTCATACTAATTATGCTAGCGGTTTGAATCATTTCATTTTTAATAATTTTAATAATATCATCAACTTCGTAGGCACCTACAGGAATTTTAAAGGTAAACTCGCTGTTTTTGCCCCACACGAAAACATTATTATGAATATCGACATTTGGAATACTGTTAAAAGTGTCAAAATTTGCAACACCAATTTCATAATTGAAATTCTCATCAAGATAAATGGGAGGATTATAATCATCACTGAGAATTGATGATTCTCCAGTAAGGGTGAATGTGACTGACATGATGGTTCAAGTATAAATGATACTCGCTAATTAATTATAGTAATTAAATAAAAATCTTAAACAGTTTTGACCACAATTAAAAGAATTAAAATTTTGAATGACATCATAGTTATATGCTATAGTAACGTTTCCATTACTTTTAAAATATCGTACTAATTCAGTAGGAGGAGGTAAATTTCCATAACTATCAAAATAAGTAATTAAAGTATCTTGTTTAGCATATGCAGTCCAATGTGTACCATTTCCGTCTTTAGTATCGTGGTTTACTATACCTGATTCATGTTTTCGTATTACATGAGGTACAGAATCACGCATAAAAACTCCACGAAAATGAGGAATATGTAACAAACCAGCATATTTAACAAGATCTACATCAGTCATTGCTCGTTTAGGTAGCTTTACCGGGAGTTTCTTGAATATGGTTTTAAACGGAAACCTTTGCCGCGACGTTTTATTCCGTAACCTTTGTATGGTCTTAAATAAAACCCCGCTCCTTTTTTCGCTGTTTGTTCCATTACCAAATTATGCCTTTGTTGTTCAGCAAGTTTTTCGCGGTCAGCTTTGGCATCATTAACCGCCTTGGCAATTCCAGCTGCACCTCCCCCAACAGCTCCTAACGCTCCGAGCAATGGTAACAACAAAGGTAAAAAACCACCTTTCTTGGGAGCTCGAATAATGCGTTTCTTTTTTTTTTTCAAGGCACCTCCTTTTTTTGGTTTTTTAGAAAATCCCATACCCAATTTACGTTTACCTTTCATTGCTGTCGTTACAAACCAAGCTGCTATCTTTTCACCTAGCTTAGCGTCTTTTGATTTTACCCGTTCCCACGCTTTATTTTCCAAGATTTTATCTGCTTCGTGTCTTTCACTTAAATTTTTATGTTGTGAATACGCAATGTCGTGTGTTTTACATGCAGCGTCTAATGCATTAATTCCTTCGTCCCCTCTCTCTAATCTTTGCTGCAAGTGAGTTCCAGGACCACAAAATCGGTATCCAGGTATATGTGCTTCGAATGGAAGTTTGTTAATGAGACTATTGACTAATCCTTTTCCCTGTCGACGTGTTTTCACTTTTGCATGCTTTACCATTATGGTACTTATATATATATTACAACCTATTTATACTATCAGTTATCACTTGAACGTTATGAAGATCATTCAACAAAAGAATCGTTTACCTATTAAAAATCATGATAATAACGATGAATTTAAAACGGGAAAACATGGTTGTTTGTTTGGAGGTGATTCTAAAAGAGGTCTTATTGTTGGGGCTAGTGGTTCAGGAAAAACCAATGCTATGTTATCTTTAATTGATCATCCTAATGGTTTAAGATTTGAAAATATCTATGTGTATTCTAAAAGTTTACATCAACCAAAATATGCATATTTGCGAACTTTAATTATTCCGATTAAAGAAATAGGTTATGAGGAATATGGTAATGTAGACGACATTATTGCTCCGGAAGATATAAAAAATAATTCTATTATCATATTTGATGATGTAGGCTCATGCAATCAAAAAATTATTCAAAATTACTACTGCTTTGGTCGTCATAGATCCACAGATGTTTTTTATTTATGTCAAACCTATTCAGCAATACCTAAACAACTCATTAGAGATAATGCAAATTTTTTAATAATTTTTAAACAAGATATGACAAATTTAAAACATATATATGATGATCATGTGAATATTGATATGTCCTTTCAAGATTTTAAAAATGTATGTTCTCACTGTTGGAAAGATAAATTTGGTTTTCTAACCATTGACAAAGATTGTCAATTATTATCTGGTCGATATAGAAAAGGCTTTGATGCGTATATTAGTATATAAGCTTTATAATTTACTTATATTTCCTCAGTTATAATGGATCCTCAACTTGCTAAACAACTAATTAAAGGTAGGCAAGCTTTGAAGCAAAAATATAAACGTTTAAAAAGTGGTATGGCTAGTTCACAAATACAGTTGGAAAAAAAACTATACACCCATCACTAAACCGATCAAAGAATTGCTTACCGCATTGGAATTAAAACAACCATCTGTTAAACAAGAAATCACTACACCACAATCAGAAAAAGAACTTCTTGGAAGTAAAAACTTAAGTCCTATTAAGAGAGATCCATCCACCTTTAGAAAAATAGCTTTTTTGACACCACCACCTCAATTAAGCAGCACACAATTAGGATCCAGCACCCTCCCTACAGAACCCATTAATTTGATTGAAACCCCTTATGAATCCAGAACGCAATTGAATGAATTTATAGATGATACTATTTCACAATTTTATCAGACCGATCCTGAAGTATCGCATGATTATTTTAATCAATTTACAGCACCACTTCCAAGAGATTTTATTGAGGGAATGGTGCGTGACGTAACAGGTAAATATGATCATATTTTGGGTATATTCTACGATCCTAAAGAAAAAAAGTTTTTTATTGGAGATTCAGAGATCTACTTTGATGGATCTACTATTGGAATAAAAGGAGTGATTTACCCTGGTACTCTCGGACTTTACGAGTTATTATTTTTAAAGAAACCTGTTACATATACTGAGCAAGACATAAGCTACTATGTTGATATTATACAACGGACTAATGCTTACCGTAGGAATAATAATAGTGCTTTACCTATTCGTACATTTTCAAATGATATAAAAGACAAGTGGCTCTACATAGTAAAACCCAACTTAATTGAACCCATACGTCCTAGATCTGGTTCAATACCATCAGGTGTGCTTACGCGGGGAATGTCTTCCAAACGTGGTGGAAAATTAACGTTGAAATCTTCCAAAAGTGGTGGAAAAATGACGTTGATGTCCTACAATAAAAATCCTATTGAGTACAAATATTTTGATGATTTTAATGAGTTAATTGATAGACTACGATTGCTTGTAGCTTCTCAAGCAGTGGGTAATAACGGACACAACAATGAAATTATTTCAATAATTGAGGAATTGCGGGAAAGTGGGGTTATCGCATAAAGTACATAAATATTGCAACTTTTGTTAAATATCATTCAGTGCCAAAATGCCTCTTAACAGGTTCAACCAACACTACCTAACATCTCAAACCTGTGATGTTGATGAAATTGTCTCAGAGCCACTACAATCTCAATTTTACATTTGCCAGCCTGCCGATTATTGTAGTGTGTGTGTAATTACTATTCGTGGACGTAAAGACCTAAATGTTAGCAAAGATTATTTTGTATTGGATGGCAAAAACATTCTATATACTATGTCTGTAACTGGAAAAGTAAAAAATGTTAAATGTTTCCCAGAACCGCTTAAAATGAAGTATAACAGTTCATCAACCATCATAGAAGATTTGGTTGATAACAATGTTTTGACGAAAAATGATGTATTATCATTTCCACTCGTTCAGTTTAAGTCACATAATGAAATTTATGTTGAATTGACACTATCTTGTCCGTTAGTAAAAACGTAAATAAAAGACAATATATATTTAAATTTATTTTTTATTTTTGTGTAATACAATTATTTTGATGATTCTTAATCAGTATTATTAACATCAGTTTCATATAGCACAGGTGGAAGATAATCTTTTAGGCGATTTAAATAAGTATCCAGTTCTACTTTTCTTAACAAGGATACAAACCCATGTAGACAAATTTGCTTTTTTAAAAACAAATCGCAAATCTCATACCCTTTTTTATATTTCGTTGACTGGTAAATACAATAGTTGTCATCAAAATATCCTCTTCCATATACTAGTTCATGTTGAGCGTCCCATTCAAGATTAAGAAATGTCTGTTTTTAAACTGTTAACACCACTATCTATGTCTGTTATAGAAATCGTTTCTGTATACATATTGAACAACTAACGTGAGTCTGAGTTTTTCTATATATATAGTACATATCCCTCCTACTTTAGTATATAAACAGGTTACGTCAAGTAACTGTTTGCATTATTTTTAAAAATATGCCTTTAAACAAGTTTAATCAACATTATCTTACATTGTCACCTACCTACTCATCAGATGATATTGTGTCAACACCTTTACCACAATTAAAGTCAGCGTTTTATATTTGTGATTCATTTGACTTCCATGTAAAGTGTCTAATTCGTTTAAAAGGAGAAAAGAAAACTAGTCTAAATAAAACCTATTACGTACTCGATAACGGTGGAACAGGATTTAAAAGTCCTTTAACAGCTAAAATTGAAAGTGTTGCACATTATGCAGCAGATGGAGATGTTGATATAAGTTCAAAAACATATAAATTTCATGAGTTAGCCGGTATCACAATTAAAAAAGGTGATGTGATACAATTTAAAATAGGAAAAACAAATAATATCTGTATAGAGCTGTTGTTACAGTGTCCTGTAGAAAAAAATGTCTAAGGCTCAAGTTGTTCATGAACTTCATGCTCCTGCTCGAATTAATTACCCCGGAGACATGTAATCGTTAAAGGATTGCATGATCTTATACAAGCAGATTTAGCTATTATGAATTCATTTACTAAAGAAAACAAAGGTTATAATTACATTTTAGTTGTAATCAACGTATTTAGTAAATACGTATGGGCTGCACCTGTTAAAACTAAAACTGGAAAAGAAATTACAAACGCAATGAAAGACATATTATCTCAAATGAAAAAAAATCCTCAAAACTTGCAGACTGATAAGGGCACAGAGTTTTACAATAAAGATTTTCAAACATTAATGAAAAAATTTGGAATTAATCATTACAGTACTTTTACTAGCATTAAAGCAAGTATGGCCGAACGAGTAATTCGAACTTTAAAATCGTTACTTTGGAAACGATTTAGTATGCAAGGTAATTACAAATGGTTGGATATATTACCAGAAATTATATCAAAATATAATAATACAAAAACACTCTACTATTAACGCCATACCTAGTAAGGTAAACGATCGCAATGCGAAATATATTACTGCATTTAATCATATAAAAATTGTAGATACTAGGAGATCAAAATTTCAGAAGGGAGATTATGTGCGTATAAGCAAGGTTCGTCATGCATTCAACAAAGGCTATACTCCTAATTGGACTACTGAAATTTTTAAAATTGTTAAAATTAATTTAACTCATCCTGTAACATACGTTTTAGAAGATGAACAACATGAAGAAATTCAAGGATCATTCTATCGAGAAGAATTACAAAAAGTTAAATATCCAGATGTATATTTAATTGAAAAAGTGGTGAAACGAAAAGGAAATAAGATTCTTGTAAAATGGCTTGGATTGAAACAGCAGTCTTGGATTAATAAAAATAATGTTATATAATTTATATATATTTTTAAATAAAAAACTTATATAATAATGTATTATGTTTTATTCATTACAATAATAATTTTTATACATTTTATTTCTGTGATTATTACTTAAAATTGGAGAAATACATTTTTCCACTTCTTTGATTCGACGATGAAATCGATACCTATCAACTACATATTGTTCCCAATTTCCTTTTCTAGCGTCTTGATAAGCGAAATTCCAAGTGTGTAGTATATACATTTTATTATTCTTGTTAAATGTAACTTTTTTCATTTAAGTAGCTCAGGATATCTATAAATAATTTCTACTGCTATGGTGTATACTAGTGGATTTGTATCCTTTATATATTTAAGTACGTTTAAACCAGCATCTGTAATGTTACTGCAGTTTTTTACTCCCAATTGCAAAATTTTAAAAGAGATGATGAAATTTATATTTTTATATGCATCCAAAATGCAATTTAATATCGGTGATACTTTCCAGAGTTCCGAAATAGAGCTTGTTCCTAACCAAACTGTATTTATATCCCTTGATATATTTAGCATCCTCAGGTTATTAATATTTTCAAACTGCAACCAAATCTTTTCAAATTTTATTTTCTCTGATTTTTGTGAATAATTAAAATAAACGTCAATTAGTTCTTTATTCAATAAAAATTGTTTCCACTCTTCATAATTAAAAATGATAGAGCCATTTGTAATTCCACATATTCTGATGCATGGTTCGAAAGATGATCCAAGTATACTTACAGCAACATATTCATTAGGATTTGCTCTATTTAAGTAAAATCTTCTCTCACCCAAGTAAATTCTTGAACTACACATGATGACTGCATTGATTTTACAGTTTAGTTTCTTTTTATGTAGGATGATAGAGGTGTGAATAATAGAAAAACAACAAGAACAGTTAAATTAATATTTATTTTTATTGTGTTACAAAATGATTAATGTTTAAAATGTCAGATTTAAACTATAGTGACCCCAAGGAAGGGTATTAAATGAATTATTCATTAAAAATCTTTTATCATCAAAAGGACTTAAACCAATTTTTGTTTGCTCTATACTAAAAACATTATGAGCATCTGAACGAATTAAACATTGAGAAATACATTTTTCCGAATTTTGTTGAAGACATTCTATGTAATCATTAAACGTAATTTTGTTGTTAATAACACAATATTTAACTCCTTTTGATTTTTTTACAACAGTATTATCCTCACATTTATAACTATACATTTTAGATCTTAAACCAACAAAATGCGTTATAATTCTACCACTAGCTTCGTCTTTCATTAAACCTGGAACTTTTTTATTATGTAGGGGTATATTATATGGATTGTTAGGAGCATAGTTACTTGTATCAAATCTATGAATATCAGTACATATAATTTCTTTATACAAGTCGTTACATTTAATTTCAAATATAAAACTATCAGTATCTGTATACATAATTTTGCAATTATTTCCTAACTTTGGTAATATATAATTATAGTAAAATTCATACATACATGTTTTTGAAATATCTAAAATAGACATTCCAATATATAAAGGTTTATTAAATAAAAGCTCAGTTTTTTTCATTTCAATTGCCATTAAATCCGCGTCAAATATTGTTCTGTTATGAAATTTTGGACTGGCTATTAAATTTTTTGCACCATATCGACCTTGCCACTGTCTAGTCAATTTCACAATTCTATGTTTCCGGATATTTTCCATAGTTTTGCCGTAAATACTGTTGATTTTAAGCTTAAAATGATTCTGCTCAAACTTACTTTTAGCTTTAGTTCGAAGTTCTGTATTAAGATCAATATAAGGTTTAAGCCATGCAGATTGTTTAAATTGTAAAACTCTATGAATTTTTGTAATAACCAATCCGTGCGCTATTGCTTGTTTTAAAGCGCGGTAGTGAATAATATAATTTTTTTTATTTGATAGTGTTGTCATTAATTTTGATAACTTTGAACCTGGAGGTATTTGATGTTCTGAACAGAATGGAAAATCTCTATGCAAATCATGTAGTGTTTGCGGATATTCTATATCCACTTCAAGTATATATCCAAAAAATGCATCATCAGGTATATCAGTTACATCAATATTTGTATTAACCCACTTGAAATTACTTATTGGAAGTAGTTGAGACATTGCCCAACCGTATAAATTATTAACATCAACATAAAACAGATATTTATTTGGTTTAGTTGGGTCATAGTTTTTCATATATTTATTATTAGCCTCTGAATATCTTGAACAACATTGACTAATACCACCACGAATTCCTTTTTCTATAAATAATATCATATCTACATCACCTAATAGCTCCAATTCACATTTTGTGTACCAAAGCATACAGTCAAAGGAATATCCGGGTATCGTATAATACCATGCTGGATCTAAGCCACTAGTTCTGTGACCTATGTCTCTAAAATTTTCAAACACATCTGCTAATAAAAATATATCTGTTTTTAAATATAAATCTGAATATTCTCCCAAATTTTGTATATTGAATTGTTTCCAAACATTAAGTGCATGTTCATATTTTTCATTAGGTAAAGCTTCATCATTTAGTTTGTTATAAAAATGTTCTGGTGATGGTAATTGCGTTTCATCGAGTTTTTCCCATTTATCAATGTAATCGTAACAAAATACACCTTTTCGTGTAAGTAACTGAAATTTAGAGTCAGGTAGGTGTTTAAATTCATACTTTAAATTCTTTAACTCTTTAATATCTACTGTAGATACTAATTCATCAAGAGATGCACCTAGAAATCTAAGTGAATCAATAAAACGAAATTTAATATCATTTGGTAAATGTTGAGTAAAGGAAATATATTTTTCTTTGTTTATGGGTAGTAATGTAATTTTGCCTCTTTTTGCAAGATCTCTTATTATGAAATGCGAGTCATATCCAGACAAATTATGAAAGCACACAGGTACTACAAATAGTTTTTTAAAATTCAAATTACATATTTCATGTGCAAAACCTCTAAAATCACCAGTAAAATGATTATGATCTCTTACAATGATATCTGTATATTTAAAATTATTTTCACAAATATGACATTTTTGAGCATATATTGTATTAGGTTTTATTTTCATAGGAACTATATTTTTTATTTTTGATTGAATTATTTGAGCAACGTTTGACATTTCATTTGCAAACCAATCCATACAATCAACTCCACGATAGCTTTTAAAAAATGAAATATTATTGTCATATTCACATTTTACAAAATATCCGCAACTAAATGCAGTATGCTTTTGATACTTTTTACTTTCTACAGATATATCAAGAGGTTCAAGCATTGATTCAAAATCAGCATATATAATAAATGGTGTTCGTTGTTTATAAATAAAATTTTTAAATTTAATTATTTTATTTTCGGGAATTACAATTTTGTAGTCATTCATTTTTTCACATAAAATTAAATGTTTGTTAAGCCGTTCTTGATTAGTAAAATAATTTAAACATCTATCACATATAATTTTTTTATGACCATCCTTATTTAGTTGACTATTTAATAATTTAGATAAATTTTTAATCCAACAATAATGATAAGTAATATTAACTTGTTCATTGTCAAGGGGATCAGGAGTATCATAATCGTTTAACTTTTGAAAATATAAATTTTGAATCATTAACAAATTAACGTGTTGCTGTAATTTACTTTTAGATAGACGTAACGGAGTTATATTAAATTTTTTTCCAATTAGTTCCAAACCATAAACATTTATTGAAATATTATTTAATTTTTCAAACACTGCTATTTTATTAAATTTAATTGGAATTTCAAGTCCTTCCAAATTTAAAACTTGACTATAATGTGGATACGAACTGATCCGATTAACGGATTGATTTGCTGGATGTAATGCACTTACTATGCTCCAGTAAAAACAAGCTTCATCAAAATTTCTAACGTTTACACAAGCTTTTTTATTAATAATTTGTTGAGGTAATTGAATATAACTTGAACCATTTCCAATTTCATACTTATTAATATTAATCTCTAAAGAAATTACTTTACTTAATGCCCAACCTGAATCACGTTCTTGAAACTCTGATAATTTATTTAAAATAAAATCAACTATGTGTTCATAAAACCATTCATTTAAATTAGTAGATTTATCAATGATTGCATATGGTGTGTGAAAATATTTAAAATCTATCGTTTCTTCATCATCTACTGTTTTTTTTATAAACTTGCCACAAAAGGTACTGTTAACCTTAATTATGTTAAATCTAGATAAAATTAACAAAATTTTACTTTTAAATAAAGACATAGCATCATTTAAAAACTGTAAAACATCTTTATGTTTTAAATTTACTATGACACCACTTTGAATCCTTCCATGATAAACTGTGGCTAAATCTTCCCATTTAATTGTATAATTATTATCTTTTAATTCTTTAAGCTTATTATAAACAACTGTTAAATGACTTAATTTTGTTTGCCACATGCGGATATTTCCGATTTTAAAATTTTTTGTTTTTAATGCTTTAAAACATAAACTAATTGCAATATCAACATGTTTAAGCCATGATTCAATTTCCTCAACAGTAAAATCATAATTTTTTTCATAAAACTTTTTAACTAGTTTGTTTACATCATTAGCAAGCCTTTCTGACATTTTAAACTAACACTCACCTTAAGATTTTATAAATTTAAATAAAGCTGCCGGATTGCCTTTGCCTGTGTCCTTTTCTCCAATGAATACTAGCGAATACCTTCCATTTCCCAATTCCAAAATATGATTTTTAAGCACCTCGGTAGATCTAGGTGGTAAAAACACAACCTTATCATCCAGTTCCAAAACAACAGAATCTCCAAATTTCGATGCAGTCACCTTGGCTTCAGAAATTTTGTATGGAGTATTTATTTGAAGTTTATTTAACTTTATAATAGGTTTTCGTTGTCCTTCTAAAAGAAGAAACTCATTTAGTGCTTCTAAATCCATTTTTCTGAAAACGTATCATAAATTACTAAACTGTTAACACTTGAAACACTTAACTTACCGTTAAATAACACACAAAACTGTTGAATAACACACCGAGTTAAATTTAAATATTACTGACAGAGATACTTAACGTAATGTAATACTTTCAGTGAAGACTTTCAACTTAATCTAAAACGATGTTGCTTCAGCCTTTTATAGCAAATCTCACAACACACGTTAAGGATATCCGGTGTTAACCTTGATGTTGACCCTAACATCGACATATACGTCAACCTTTACATTTGACCTTTGACTTTGACCTTTGACTTTTGACCTTTGACATTGACCTTTGACATTGACCTTTGACCTTGACCTTGACCTTTACCTTGACTTTGACCTTGACCTCGACCTTGACCTTAACTTTGACCTTAACCTTGACCTTGATCGTAACCTTGACCTTGACATTGATATCGACCTTGACCTCGGCCTTGACTTCAACCTTGACCTTAACATCGACCTTGACTTTAACATCGACCTTGACCTTGACCTCTACATTGACCTCAACATTGACCTTGATTTCAATCTTGACCCTAGCATTTACCTTTGACCTTTATCTTGACTTTGATTACGATACTGCTTTGACCTTTCAATCCCCACAGTTCAACATTTATGCTAAGATTTTCTCTATTTGCTTTTGTATAAATTTTCTTATCTTTCTAATTACACATTTTTAATCTGAATCACCCTATTCGAGATAATATTTTGAATAACTTATAAGAATAGACATCTTTATAGGCATCACACTATTTAGCTACAAAAGTAAAGGCACAAGTAAATAGAGCCAGAGTCTTAGGTTGTCTGAATAAAACAATATGGAGAAATAAAAATATTGGAAAAGATGTGAAAAGCAGGATTTACAAAACAGTCATCAGACCAATAGTGATATATACGACAGAAACATGACCTGACACAGAAAGGATAAAAGAGTGTTAGAAACATCAGAGACAAAACATTTAGAAAATTGATGTCGAAACACTATGGGACAGAGCTAGAAGTACATATATAAGACGGAAATGCAAGTAGAACAACATCAAAGGGTGGGAAAGAAATGGAAGAGTAGAATGGAATAATCATGTAAGCCACATGACAACAAATAAAGTAGTAAAGACGGCGAGAGACGGTTTCCTAATAGGAAGTGAAAAGACCACGAATACGGCTTACGGAAGATACACTTAAAACAGATAAAGTCATATATACATAAAAGAAGAAGAATTTCTAAAAAACATCAATTGAATTACCTTGTATATTTTAAAAAGTATTGTTTTACATTCCCAAAAGTTTTATATATACTTCTTTCATTTGGATCACTCTGTAAGATAATACAGAATACGGAACACATGACAACAAATGAAGTAGTAAAGACGGCGAGAGACGGTTTCCTAAAAGGAAACGAAAACACCACGAATACGGCTTACGGAAGGTACAATGAAAACAGATAAAGTCATATATACATAAAAGAAGAAGAATTTCTAAAAAACATCAATTGAATTACCTTGTATATTTTAAAAAGTATTGTTTTACATTCCTAAAAGTTTTATATATACTTCTTTCATTTGGATCACTCTGTAAGATAATACAGAATACGGAACACATGACAACAAATGAAGTAGTAAAGATGGTGAGAGACGGTTTCCCAATAGGAAGTGAAAACATCACGAATACGGCTTACGGAAGGTACAATGAAAACAGATAAAGTCATATATACATAAAAGAAGAAGAATTTCTAAAAAACATTAATTGAATTACCTTGTATATTTTAAAAAGTATTGTTTTACATTCCTAAAAGTTTTATATATACTTCTTTCATTTGGATCACTCTGTAAGATAATACAGAATACGAAACATATGACAACAAATGAAGTAGTAAAGACGGCGAGAGACGGTTTCCCAATAGGAAGTGAAAACATCACGAATACGGCTTACGGAAGGTACAATGAAAACAGATAAAGTCATATATACATAAAAGAAGAAGAATTTCTAAAAAACATCAATTGAATTACCTTGTATATTTTAAAAAGTATTGTTTTACATTCCTAAAAGTTTTATATATACTTCTTTCATTTATATCACTCTGTAAGATAATTTGAGGTGCCTTCAATTTTAATTGTCTAGTGTATGTTAAAAACTATTATTTGTATCAATAAAGTCCTAAAAAAATTCATAATTATACATTAGTCTATGAGATATTAATTTAATTAACTTATATATAAATTTAATTTTGATTACCTTGTATATTTTTAAAACTATTATTTCTATTAGTGAATGTCTAAGAATTTTCATTTTTTAAAATTTGATATTAATATAAATTTTCGATGTAAATCACCCTATATTTTTAAGTTAACCTTTTCATCGCATATCGGCCGTTTAAATCAAGAGAGTACATCAAGAATTCCTTAGTTGGTGCGGTCGATTGCCTTGAACGTAAAATGTATTTCTGATAGTCATTGACCTAACACTAATAAATTTCCTTTTATGTAAGACATATATGGTATTAGGTATCTATGGAAAGCTGATTTTTTTCTTAATTACAATTTATATATATTTTTTAGAACGCCTTTTTATGCTTTGAAGATAACGCTTTAAACTAAATTTATTTGCATCAGGCTAGTTACGCGAATATAAATCTATCGCGATTTTAACAAAGGATGATTAGCGGTCATTGACTAGAATCTTAAAAATTCAATTTCTTTTTAAATATATATACTTTTAGATGTAAATATTGCTGTAAAATAAAACAGTTGCATTAACTTTGGATTGCATTTCTTTTGAATTCTTATTTGCAGTCAATGTTTTCTGAAAGTGTATTCAATTAAATTTTTATTCTTGTTACAAGTTACTAGACCTTGGTACTTGTCGTCCTTTATAGTACATTTTATTTTTAAAAATAAGCAGATCTTGTTTAAGATTTCGTATTTAATTTAATTTTTTTATTCTTGGTAAAAGTTATTAAACCTTGGTACTTGTCGTCCTTTATAGTAAATTTATTTTTAAAAATAAGTAGATCTTGTTTGGAATTTTTTCTCTTTGGTTGTATATATATTAAAAGAGAGGTGCATTTACATTATCAGTCTTCGAATAAAATTGAAAAACACAAACCTACAAAATGCCAAAAAATTTGAAAATTCAACAAAATATTGTACTTAAAAAAGCCAAGTTAGAAAAAGTGATGTCAGAACCAAAACCGCTGGAAAATCAAGTCCAAAAAAAAGCTGTAAGTATTTTCTATTTTGTATTTATTGTTTTAATATTATTTTTTTAACTCGCTTAAAATATGTTTAGACACCTAAATTGTTTTAACATTCTGTTTTCTATATTGTGGTTTTATTTTTTTTAAAGTTACTTTTTATCTTACTTAAAATCTATATGTTATTATTTGGACGCTATATTAAATTGTTTTAAACATTCTATTTTTCGATGCTATTTTCTAATTAATTATTTCGTTAGTAAAATTGTAAATTTGTAAAATTATGTTGTAAAATCTATTTAAAAGTTTAAATTGTTGGAAACATTCTGTTTTTTAAATAAATTATTATTCTAATATACTTTTTTTTGTCTTAGATTGATTTAACATTAGAGGATGACATGCTGAATGACCTTTTGAAAACAATGGATGTGTTGCAGCCTCCAGTGGCAGCTTCAACGTCTTCTTCTTGTTCTTTTTCCTCCAAGGAAGAAGAGGACTGGACTCCGAAAAAAGTTCAAACTTTTTTTAACGTCTTGGAAGAAAGGTATGCCGTAATTTACGGTGAGTTTCAGTCTTTTTGTTTGTTAAGAGACAAATTGAAACAATTCGAAAAAGAACAAGAAGAGTTTTTGAAAGGTAAAAGTGCGATTGAAAATGAAATTAAAAAACTAAATAGTGATTTAAGTACATTGACGGAAAAAAAAAAGAAAAGTGAAGTGATGATTAAAAACATTAAACAAGACATGGACATAATTTTTAGTAATTTTAAGAAATAGTTATTTTGTATATATTAGTATATAGTAATTTATTTTTAGTTTTTAGTAATATTTAGTAGTAATTAGTAATAATGTTCATTAGTTTTTAAGTTTCTAAAAATAAAATTTATCTTTCTATACCTTTTTTTATTTATTAATTAAGTAGTAATTATGCAAATTGGTTTTAATGGTTAAAATCATATTGTAGTTAACTATTTTAAATGGAAAATAAGTCACAATTTCATTTAAAATAGTTAACCATAAGAATATAATTTCAAACATTATTATAATCATACTAATTAAATAAATCGTATATGTTTATATATACCTACTGGTAGTTAAAAAATGTGGAAGCGTAAAACAAATATATGCTTTGCCTGAAGTGTGAACAGTTATAATTATTTTACCATACTTATTTTGTTCAGAGGCGGCTTTTAATTCAAAAGGTATTTAGTTAAAAGGTTTTACTGTTTAAAATTTGATTTAAGCATAAATCAATTTCAGATTATACAAGGTGGAACATTGTCACAAACCAGAATAACTGCTACTAAATTTAAAAAAGTTTTATTAGATTTATAATATTTAAATATACACACATCGTTCTCAGGTTGTACAATGTGGAATAGAATACGTTTAAACAACTGATACTAAAGTTTAAAAAATTTATATAATTTATATAAGGTACACTGAAACCACATCACTGTATATTATAGTTTATAAGTTTTACTTGTAATACATAAGGTGTAGGTGGAAAAGGGTACTTTAGAGCCGAAATAATTTGGTATAACCGGGAAAATTGTAAACTGGAATAACTGATATAATTAATTTCTCCCACCAAACTGGTTACAAACCGAAATAATGTTAGATATAAAGGTTAAAGAATAAGTTAAGGTAAAAAATAGGTATTAAAGGTTAAAGGTCAAAATTAAGTAACAACGGTTAAGGGTTAAAGGTCCAGGGTTAAAAATCAAGTGTGAAAGGTCAAGGGTCAAAGATTAAGAGTCAAAGATGTTAAGGTTTAAAGATCGAGGGTAAAAGATCAAGTGTTAAAGGTCAAAAGTCAAAGATTAGCGGGTCAAAGATTGAGAGTGAAAGGGTAGGGGTTAAAGGTTGGTCAAAATAACCGGTTTAACCGGTTTCTCCCACCACAAAGTGCACCAGGAATGGTATAGAGTCTCTACTGCTACCATCTTCAACAGACCCAAAGGGTATTCACGACGAGATATTGGATGACCACAATATTGGAGTATTGTCGGTCAAGAATATGATTTCGAGGAAACCCGACAAAAGGAACCTGCCAATGTTCGTCATGACGGTGGAACGAGAGGACGTAGAAAAACTAAAGCGCATCACAAACCTGATGCACATGAAAGTCAGAATAGAGGAACTGAGAAAAGCAACAGGGCCCACACAATGCTTCAACTGCCAGGGCTACCACCACGCACAAAGGGCGTGCTTCAAAGCACCTCGATGTGTAAAGTGCGGCGAGGAGCATGAAACGAGGAGCTGCACGATGCCAAAAGAGCAGAAGGCAAAATGTGCCAACTGCAAAGGTCAACACCCGGCCAACTTCAGAGGCTGTCCCAGATGTCCAACCTGGGGCAGACAACAACAGAGACAAAGGCCAGTAACGCAAAGCAGGCCACAAACAGCTCCCACTGGGCTATCCTACGCCCAGGCAGCAAAACCCCAGGAGAATGAGAAAACCATCCTCATCTCGAAACAACATCAAGACGGCCTAGTGAACTCCGTAAAGGAACTACTCACTAGGGTAGTGAATGAAGCGATAAAAGACTTCAAGTTAGCACTGAACTAGTGCAAACTAATAGGGGATACTTGAGGATAGGCTCCTGGAATCCAGGGGGTATAAGGACCAACCAGAATATTCTGGACGAACTGGTCAATAGATACGAAATGGACGTCGTAGCCATTCAAGAAACAAAACTCACGAACAACGTTAATATCAAATTCCCAGGATACGACGTATATAGGAACGATAACACAGCGAGAGCAGGTGGCACAGCAATACTTGTGAAAAAAGGCATAAAACACACTAGATTATTAACACCGCAACTAGTAACTATGCAAGCCACAACAATAAGATTAGAAATGAGGCAAGGAGAAGTCAGAATTACCTCCGCCTACGTAAGACCGCAAGATCCGCTGATCGACGACGATCTAAATATGTTCCTAAACGACGAACCCTCTATCATCATAGGAGACCTAAACGCAAGATCCCCTAACTGGAATGATAGAGCTACGAACAGAAATGGAAGACTACTAAACGCGTACATAGAAAATAACGAAGAAGTCATGGCAATGGGCCCCACAGACCCAACGCATTACCCAGGTAACGCACTTCCAACGCATATAGACATAGTAGTTGCAAAAAACCTAGGACTACAAACAGAACTACAAACACTAAATGAAGGTACAACTGACCACAACCCCATCCTATTAGAACTAGGAACGTGGGAGGAAGAAAGTACAACCAAAAAGATCAAAAAGAAAACAAAGTGGACAAACTTCAAGAGACTCGTGAGCACCGGAATAAACATTGTCCCAGTGATAAACAATCCACGAGAAATAGAAGATAAGGTCCTAGAGTTGGAAAACATCATCCAACAAGCAATCAGGAATAGCACTACTGAACAGGAAGTAGTAATGCAAACGGGAAGATTCAAGGATATACCTCAAGTAATAAAAGACTTGATAAGGGAAAAAAACAGAGCTAAACAGACAGCAAGAAGAACAAGAAACCAAGCAGACAAAAACAGAGCAAATCGATTAAACAGAGAGGTCAAAACAGCACTACAACAACACCGTAGTGAAAGCTGGGAAAACCACATAAGGGACATGGAAGAACAAAGTCCAAATATGCAAAATATTTGGAAACTGCAAAAAATCCTACGAAGTGACAGAAAACCAATTCCCCCACTACACGGAGAAAATGGTATAGTATATAGCACAGAGGAAAAAGCAGAGGTAATGAGGAGTACTCTCGAGAGAGAGTGTACATTAAATTACCACCCAGACGAAGACATCGACTTCATAGAAGAAGTCGAAAGACAAAGAGAAAGACCGGAAAACCCAAACGAAATTATCCCTCCAACAACACCGGAGGAGATAAATGAGCTAATCAAGAACAGCTCACCAAAAAAGGCTCCCGGTCCAGACCAAATTACGAACAGAGCTCTAAAATATCTACCAGCAAAAGCCATTGTTTATCTAACAAACATCATTAACGCAATGCTAAGGTTCAAAAAATTCCCAAATAGATGGAAAGAGGCCCATGTCATAATGTTACCGAAGCCCGGAAAAGACAGCACATTTCCACAAAACTACAGGCCGATAAGCTTACTACCAGCAATCAGCAAAATAGTAGAAAGAGTGATACTCAGCAGACTCCAAGCTGAAACAGACAGACTAAACATCATACCAGAAGCCCAATTTGGCTTCAGATCAGAACACTCCAGCGAGCTACAAGTACTCAGACTAACAGAGTACATAGCAGCAGGATTTAACGACAGACAATATACAGGAGCTGCATTCCTGGACGTAAGTAAAGCTTTCGACAGAGTCTGGCATAAGGGACTACTATACAAAATGAGAGACTACGGGTACAGCGGAGCAATGACAAGGCTGATCTCTTCTTACTTGAGCAACCGCAGTTTCAGAGTCCGGATAGGACAAGTCCTATCCGAACTCGGGAACCCGGAAGCTGGAGTACCACAGGGAGCGGTACTGTCACCTCTGCTGTACACGATATACACAGCAGATATACCTAGAACACCAGGTACATTATTAAGTCTCTATGCTGACGACACAGCGATAGCGGCCAAACACCGAAATGTAGACATAGCAGTCACCAATCTACAGACAGCGTTAGACGACATTGAAGAATGGAGTCTAAAGTGGAAAATTAAAATCAACTCAGACAAGACACAAGCTGTACTCTTCCAAAAGAGGCGAGAACAACCAGAAGAACAGGTCACAGTGCAAGAAAATCCCATTGAGTGGAAAAGCGAAGCGAAATACCTCGGAGTAATAATGGACAAAGGACTAACCTTCAATAAACACGTAGAAGCCACAGTACAAAAAGCCAACATGGCAAGGGCCGCAATAAGAGGCCTAGCGGGAAGGAAAAGCAAATTACGCATAAAAACCAAAATAAGGCTAATAAACAGTATAGTCCTTCCTATACTAACATACGCATCACTTGCATGGGGACATATATGCAACACAACGAAAAAGAAAATACAGGCACAACACAACAAAAGCCTAAGAGAAGCGGTAAACGTACCAAGATACGTAGCTGAAAGATTCCTGTTCAGAGAGTTACAGCAAATCAGAGTGACTGATACAATGAAAGAAAAAGCTAGGATAAAATTCGCAGAACTAGAGAACCACCCTAGTCACATCCTACGAGAGATAATGAGGTATGACGCTTTCCACAGATGGAAGCACAAAAGACCAAAACAACAAATATTAGACTAACGCAAAACCAG
This sequence comes from Diabrotica balteata, assembly GCA_918026665.1. Classification (NCBI taxonomy): domain Eukaryota; kingdom Metazoa; phylum Arthropoda; class Insecta; order Coleoptera; family Chrysomelidae; genus Diabrotica; species Diabrotica balteata. The sequence goes on from OU898282.1 coordinate 97,531,248, forward strand.
AGGGAAAAATAAAAAACCCCCCAATAGGGACAAAATATTACAAAAAGCCCAGAGTGAGAAGAAAATCTAATCAAAACACACACACATAAAGAAGACAGTTCGTAGCTCAAATCACCCAGAATATCGCAAATCGCCTCATTCACAGTGGGCCCTGTTGCTCACACTAGGATGCAGTCTACATTGTGGTAATGTATAATATTTAAATATTTTCTTTATTATAGTGTAGACTATGTACTAATTATGACTTTTCTTTTCACAGGCAACCTACAAAAAAAATCATAAAAAACACAAAAAACGGCCTCGGCCACCAAAAAAATTAAAAAACACTAACAAAAACCGGCTTCGGCCACCAAAAAAACTAACAAAAACCCCAAAACCCGGGCACGTAGGGCCCAACCCCCTTGAGCACCAAGTCGCCGAGCTGAGCCGGGACTCAGAGCGGAGACTTGAGGCCCAAGTAAGCAATTTTAGTTCGCGGATAAGCTACATTAAGATAAACAGGAATAAAGCGGAGATGCGCTGTCCTGAGTTTTCACATACGGTTAGGAAACCATGTTGGGGTTCAATTACCCAGGACCTCCACATGAAGAGCACTTGGCTGATTGTTGTGCCTCTATAGCGAATCAGATTGCTATAGGGGGAAAGGGATGGTCTAGAGCATTGGAGCACGGTGGGGTGATTCCTGTTTTTAAACACGAATTAAAACACCTTGCTCCAATGAATTGTTACACCCGATCGTACTACCTGGGTGAACATGTCTCATAGGCTGGGTTCAATCAAATTGCTTGCCTTCACCCACCTCCACATCTAAACACCACATCATATACACAAACACAAAATCACACACACACTAATTACACCAAACACAACACTTTACCTATCCCAGCTCACAACCCTAATAATAAACACCTAAACCCTCACCTAACAACATACCTAAAGTCCAAATTAATAAACATACAAAATACACACACACACACACACACACAACACTACACTGTGAACATCCAACACACTCCTTAAGAGTCGAATAATATACACAAGGACAGGGGGAGATTGGTTTTCTGTGGTTTCCCAATCTCATTGCACAATGATACCTGATCCTAGGTGAGGTCATAGCCACAGCTATCCTCCACGCGTTTCTCCAACAAACAAACAATGGCCAACAATCTGAAAGGAATCGTTTTTCCAAAGAACTTGTACTTCGTGACAGGCTTGGTAGGCCTTACTAACTCTTCCGGAAGACGTACATCCGCCTCTTGCCTTCTTCTTGTTCTCGGCCCCCATCCTATCCTACCCTTCACCACCCACTTTGACCTTTCAGCTCTTTAGCGGCGGCGCCCTTAGTCTTCGGAGTCCAACAAAGTCACACGGGCGAAAGCTAGCATTTCAAACCAAACAAGCACCAGCACCCAACTAACAAACCCACCCTTGAAGAAGCATAGAGCTTAAAGCAAGGTTAAAACGCATTGATTGATTGAACAAATTTCTGTTCAAAGCAATTTGCGAAAAAGTTATATGACTGTAAAGTAATAAAAATTTCTTAATAAAAATACTTGAATAATCAATTTGTAGTTTTTGTTTTTGTTTTTGTTTCAAGAATAAAGTATGATTGACGGCAAATGTTGGTAGTTCAGATTTCTTTTCTTGGTGGCGTCGTTACCTTACTAGACAAACGGTGTGACTTGTCATAGCCTTTTATATAGATAAATCCATAGACCAAAACCAAATAGATGGCGAACTCAATAATGACATTTAGAAGCTAAAAGGCGACATCTACAAATTCGAAGAAACTAAATACAACGTTGCCGCACTATTGCCTCTTATAGTTTTCTTATTCAGTTAAAAATACAGAGTGCACATAAATGTGCACTCAGTGTGAAATATGTTTCGAATGTTTTTAGAAAAAAAAAGGATAAATAAAACTGATAATTAACAAAAAAAAAATTTATTTATTAATTTATTTAATTTTATAGTGTAAATTGAACATGAATATTTGCACCATACCACACATAAGTTTTGTAAAAATTATTATTATCTATATTGAATAAAATCGAAAAACAACAACTGACATGGTACGGACATGTACGGACATGTTAGACGTATGAGGGAAGAAAGACTACCAAAAAAAATATTAGAATGGGTACCACCAGAGAAAAGAAAACGAGGACGACCACCAACAACATGGATGCAAGGAATTTCAAAAGCCATGTCAGCAAGAAATCTATTTGAAGAAGACTGGCAGAATAGACAGGCTTGGCGAACGGGAACCCAAAGGCGGATTACGCTATAAACGGGATATATATATAATAAAATATTAAAATAAATATAAACCATCTGACCATCTGAAGTAAATAACAAAACAAACGTATTAATCAAAAAAAATTAACTTGTTAAAAAAATCTACAATTACATTAGATCATTATTACCTTAACAAATACAGATTAAAACTTAACACTATAATGGAACAAATACAGATTAAAACTTAACTTAACACTATAAAACTTAAACACTATATAGACTAATAAATTAAGAAGTATAAATGCTACACCGAGTTAAATAAAAATATATAAAAGATCCTCAAAAGATAAACACCACCACGCTGTAAATAGTAAATAATCACACAAGAATCTTGACAATGACGAATGTTGACGTTGACGTGAAGTTGCCATGTCTCTTTAAAATATGTAGGTACTGTAGCACCATCTGTGTATTCGAAGAAACTAAAATAAATTTCAAGGTCGCCAATATGAGATAAATATCTATATGGTTTTTGTCTATGGATAAATCATAGCGAAACACCGGTGGATAAATAACTACAGTATATGGAATAAATAAAATTGAGAATATTATTTATCTCGGTTTAAATATATATGAGAATTGGGATATGAAGGGCAGTGCCTTTCCAAATGAAAAAAATATTGTGTGGACGGAGTGTGATAACTTTAAAATAAGCTTCGTCAAATGTTACATTCTCTTACATTATTATATGAAGTTAAAAGCTAGATCTTAGTAAATCTCTATTAAATAAACTTAAAGCTTTCGAAATATAAAAGTATCGAAGGCTGTTACGTTGGGTTGACCAAAGTGACAAATGAAGAGGTAATAAAACGCCTAAAAAGCCACCCGAAGTGGAAAAAATCGTAAAGATACGAAAACTGGAGTATATTGCTCATGCGATACTGAGAACGAAATGGAGTACTCGATTTTATTGTCTCCAGAAAGATGAACATCATGGCTTCGTAGCCTACGTGAATGGTTTAATCAGTCTTGTCTCTAATGGCATGCAGAGAACAGATATATTTGTTTTACGGTTTGTACAAACTTATCAATTAGACTGAGGAAATTAGATTTTTTTCATGACACTGATCAGGCCAAGAAAACGACAGTTGTTTTGAGTAGTATGGTCCTTTGTAACATGAATCTATATATTTCCTGCACTCGATTTTTTGGACTGGAAAGTTTTAATGTGCCACATTTTAAAAAGACTGTTGTTAGTTATTAACAAATTATATCAAAACAAACTGGTAAATTTTCCCTTTTCTCGTCTATCAGCAAAAAGTAAAGCATTTAAAAGAAATTTAGGAAAAATAAACCTTTAAGTAATATAAAAACATCAAAAATAGCGTTTTTACATACTTGTATTCTTATTTCTTGCTTAAAAATATACAAAGTAAGTTAGAAATTTCGGTTTTATAAATGTTATCAACTTTTTTAAAAATTAACTCAGATTCTTCATATTAGAGGGACTGTTGGGTATTGTAGTGCTTAAAATTGGTCAAAATTTCAATCTACCGGTCAATTGATTTCGGGGTAAACAAGTAAAATAATTTTAAACTGTTTGACAGAAGGTTATTTTATTTTATTTACCCCAAATTTAATTTTTTTTTTCAACAATATAAAACAAAAAATGATGAAGCTACAGTAATTCTAAAGATAGCTTATAAAAAAAAATATTCTATCAACATTATTCAAAAAAATTAAAAAAAAAATAATTTTAAATATTGCCCAATTATTTTGCAAAAACGTATCATTTTTTTTTGGTTAAAAACAATGACAATAACTTCTTATCTTATTATTATTATTATTATTATTATTATTCTTAAAAAGTTGTCCTATGATAATTTGGGACGAAGTTAGTCCCATTTTTTTAAATCTAAATCAATTTTCTTTGTAACAATAATAAAGAGATCTAATTAGTCTCATTTGAAATAAAGTACTTTAAAGTTTTAATGTGCCACATTTTAAAAAGACTGTCTTTTATCGGAATCATCGTCCACAAAGCTTCAAAATGTGGTTCTCGAAATCGGATAGCTTTGAAACTCGCGGAAATGATGGGGGCGAAAGGAGCTGTAAATTCTCTCTCTCTCTCTCTCTCTCTCTCTCTCTCTCTCTCTCTCTCTCTCTCTCTCTCTCTCTCTCTATAACCTCCTTTTTTTCTAAAGTTAATATTATAATATTAACTAAAGCTAAATAGTAAGCTAAATATAATTAGCTTGCTTAAGAAAGTTTAAAAAGTATCGAAAATAATCTTAATCCTAAAATATTGATTGTATTATGTCCTACATAAAGGACATATGTAGGTTGTTCATATTTTAAATCAAAAATAATGTCTTTCTTATAGGACTCTAATTGCCTATATTACGATATTAGTAAAGGTAAAAAAATGAAAAAAAAAAATTAAAGAAGTTAATATGTCTTTTATTTTTGAGACTACGAAAACAACATTCATTCTTATAACCAAAAAATGTACATTCTATAAATGTTTGAAATAATAAAAATATAAAATTTATGCATTTTCATGAAAATCACTAAAACAACGTCTTGAAGTTGTAAAACATAAGAAAATTGAATATTTTTTTGCAAAATATTGTTGTTTTCATGAAGCAGCCATCTTTACTGCATCTGCTTTGTTAAGGGGCATAATCTGGCATGTGTATTGCTTTTTGTTGGCTTCGTATAACTGATGGTAAAGGAGTAATAGACGTTCTTCTGTGTTCATGTTTGGGCATTAGTTGAACTATATTTTCTTCATGACGATCGTAATTGTTGTCCATATCATTTTGTTCAATTAGCTTCCCTCCCATTTTTTTTATAGTGTCTTAATTGCCAAATATTTTTACTGCCTTTATTTCTTTTACGCTGTCTATATTGAAGCCAAGCGTTGGCGACTGCTAAATCTATGAGATGGCAAATAACCCGTATTGTCCATTTTTTGGTACGACTAAGCGACGGACAAACGGCAAGCATACGATCTACTTAATCCACCCCACCCATATTTGTATTATACTCCTTAATTACTTCTGGCCGGAAAACTTGTTCATAGGATTTTTTTTTGACCACCGCTTACAATAATCTATATTCCCCGAGGAAAAAATAGTAGATAACATTATTACTGGTTTGTTGTCCCTCCGCTGTGTGGTGGCCATTTTGCCATTATCTCTGTTTTGATTTCATAAGTACCCTTTAAAGATTTTGAAAAAAGTTTTTCTGGTTGCATGAAACAATCTTTAGGAATCCGGTTCTTCATAATGGTTCCAGTTGCATAAAGTCCACGAGACAATAATTCGGTACAAAGCTTTGTGGTAGTAAAATATCGGTCAAAGTATATTTTATGCCTGGTACCAGTGACCTTCTTAGTAGATACAATACAGCTGACTCTCCTAATCCAAAACCGTCACTAGATAATTGTGGAAATGTTGAATCTAGGATTTGGTTTATTGGGACAATTCTGATGAATTGAACATCTACCGGAGAATGGAATAATCATTTCGCCGATACTTAATGATTCAGTAGGTTCTTGAGCGTGACAACCTTCACATATCCTATCAAATAAAGGCCTTATTTTTCAAATCTTATCGCGTCTTTGTTCCACATTTATATCGGAATCAAAAAATACTTTTAATGAAGTTCTGATGGCATAAAAGCGTTGATCGCTCATTGCTCCTAGAGATTCTCCATTTTTCCGCCCAATACATGTCTATTTGTGAATACTGAAAAGTTGAAATTATCATCGTAATGCCGATAAAAACTTTGATTTCGCGTAAAGATAACCCCAAAGTTTTTCCTTTATTTAAAATAGCGGTTCTCTTAGTGACATTCACTATTTCCAAAAAAATAGTATCATCAATATATTGATAAAAAAATGCATCCCACTCCCAGGAGTCTACATCATTTAGTAAATATGCAGGCTGTAACAATGATGATACCTTCGGAGTAAATGTGCCACACCATTTATCAGTTAAAGCGTCATTTTTATTAACTCTAAATTTCATGCTTGTCGTTTATCTACCTCTTCCCACGTTCTTTTTTCTTGCAATACGACAACGGCCTCGCTCTCGTTCAAGTCCCCGTCCACAAAGAATGAGGTTGAGTTAGAGAAGACGTATCCCAAATTGCTGGCAAAGATACATATCAAGAAACATCGCTGGAATCACTTTCTTCTACAGTAGGCGAAATAGATCTAGATATATCTTCAGAATTTGTTCCTGCCTTATCAGAACTGGATGTGTCGTTTTTATTTTCGAAATCTGGATCATTGTCATAGTCTTCACTTAAAAAGTCATCATCCGATGCATCTGAATTATTGAGCAACTCTAATAATTCCTCCTCTAATAATGCTAAAAATAAAAGCTGTAACCAACAAATGTCCTATACGAAGTACATAAAAAAATGTTAACGTAGAGTGTTTGCCACCGTATGCCTACATAAAGGATATAAACATTTTATCTGTTATTACTCATTATTTCTTTATTTTTTCAAAACACGATACTGTTTACATTAATTTGCAACCTTTTAAGAATACAGTGAATAAAAAATGTGCTGCTAATTATTTATGATTAAATAAATATTTGAAGAGAGTACTTACCCTTTTTGCTCCAAACATGCTCATTACGACTGCTTTGGGCCATTGTCGCAAAACAAATGAAATTATGCACGTGCTGTCGGTTTCGTAGTTTCAAAATATTCCAATACAGTGTCAATGAGTGCCACATAGGGATATAAACTTAATACATTATTTTTAGAAGGCGCTACGAGAATTCAAATGTTATATTCTACCAAGAGTACATTTGCGGTCAGGAGGATAAGCAAAAATCGACATGTTTTTTCAAAATCATTTTGCTACATTTAAAATCGTTTTTTTTTATATGTTTTTTTACTTAATATTGATAAAATAAATCTTCTTTATAAGATACCCGTAGAATTAATGTAACCATAGTTTTCTGACTTATATTGTTGAAAAAAGATTTAGTTTGGTAAAAACAAATAACATAACTTCTTAACTATTTGACCGGTCGGTTTGAAATTTTGGTCATACTTTAAGTACTCCAAGAGCCAACATTCCATGTAATATGAAGTTTCTAGGTTCATTAAAAACAATTATTAATATTTATAAAAACCAAAATTACTCACTTATTTTACTAGTTTCTAAGAAACAAAAAGGATAGAAAGATATATTTCTATTTTAAAGTTTTATCTATACTTAGTTGTAAGTTTACAATTCTTAAATTTGTTTCAAGTGCTTGACTTTTTGTTGATAGACGAACAAAGCGAAAATTTACCGGTTACTGGCCGGTTCCGAGTCAGTGTCAAACAGGGTCGTTTTTTGCTTATATCCCTGGCCTAAATGATTCAGGCACGGTTCCATGGGGAAAACTTTTTTCAACAGATTTTACCAGTCTTTCAATGATCGAATAAACCTTAATATGTTTAAACCTATTATTAATGTGATGCATTCATACTAAAAAAAAAAACATTAAAGCATTAAATAAAAATAATTTCGTTAAGGCTTATCACGGTATTTTCCAGTTTTCTTTATATTTTTATTTAAAAAAATAAAATTCAAATAATTTGTAAATTTGTTCTTAAATTATATAAGCACTATTACTTGCAGTTTTTATTATATTTTTTAATATTAATATGACTGAAAAATATTTATTCACAATGATCATAATAGGTACACGTAAGCGTAAGATACAATTTGATAATACAATTTCTTAATACATGTTTATTTAAGAAACAAACCACTTCAGGTTAAAATATTCAAGGTTATCGTTTTATTAAAAAATCATTTTTATAATGACAGAAGCAAGTATATGTATACAGGGTCATCAGATTTTGTGACAAAGTCCGTTTTATCTGTACATAGGAGATATCAAAAAAGTTAATTAATATGCTATTACAAGCACGAGCGCAACTTGTCGCAGTTCAAGAAATTCTTAAAATAATTCCTGACTATTTCCCCTCCGCCACTCCTAAACAATACAATCGTAGGTGAAACTATATTCCCTATACAAATATACAAATTAGACAATTTCAAAGTAACTATAGTCGTATGAGGGAAGAAAGAAAAACGGATTTTGTTGAGATGCAAGTACTAATTGGGTTGCTGTATTTAAGTGTTGTTTATTATTCTGCTAAAAAAATGTCCCCAAGTTATGGAAAAGTGATGGATTAGGTGTAGAAATGTTTAGATTTAACACGAAAATAAACTGATTCAGATTTCTATTAGTAGAAGTTGCAACTGCTGCCGGCTGAATGTTAGTAGCTGTGTCGCTCGACGGTAGACGTCACATTTAAACAAACACAGTACTGTTGTTAGTGCCGTCGTAAAGTTGGACGACACGGAAGTATTGACAAATGAAAAAAGGGATTATTTTATTGATCCAGATGACATTAAAAAGCGTTGCTAGTACACTAAAATTCTTAACAGAGGCATAAAGAAAAATCTGGCACTATTTAATGTAGAACTGGCTATTCACAGTAATAATAAAACTTTATATGTTATTATGAAATTACTCAACACTCTTGTCACAGTTGAACCAAAAGAGAATTACCCCAATATCAAAGATGTCAGCCATCTTGTGCTGTAAATCCGTCAATAACTCAACTACCGGAAGAAATAATAAAAATACATCTACCACAGATGAAACTTCTCATCTAAGATTAACCTTTAACACTAAACTAAAGATGTACTGTTGGAATGACACTGGCTTAACCACTAATTTCCAAAAATTTCAAGCCTATATTAACTCTCAGAATCTAGATGTTATGTTTATTTCCGAAGCACACATGACTAATAAAAGCTATTTCTATATTTCCAAATATTCAACCTATGTAACTTAACATCAGTTAAGTACAGCCTATGGAGGTATGGCAATTATTATAAGAAATGACATAAAGCATCATGAAATAAATAAAATTAGTAGAGTTAACATCCAAGCCACATCAGTGTCGGTCGAAGATTCACAAACCCGATTATTTCATCTGCTGTTTATTGCACTAGAATAAAATATTTACAGCTGATCATTTTACTGAATATTTTAAGATGCTTGGATATCGTTTCATTACTACTGGGGATTATAATGCCAAACATCGTAAATGGAGCCAAATTCGTGACAATCCTAAACATTGAACACTTTCGAATAAAAGAAGAAATTGAAGCAGATATAGAGAAGAAATAAAAAAATCCGTTAACCTAAACTTGCCCCTTAAAGTGCTAGCGACATAGAAAATGCAGTTGCTCACTTAGCTACAGTTATTCGAAAACCTGCTTATCCGGCAAGCTGATTCGGCATCCACCCCAGAAATTACCTACAGAACACAACTCCAAGTCCTATACTGCTCACATAAATATACTTAAATTGGAAAACTGAAAACTGCGAAAAAGGTGGCAGCTCACTAAGTATCCAGAAGATAAAACAAATCTTAATATAACATGCAGACTACTAAAAAGAAAATTGATTTAACATAAAGACAATGGAATCAATGAATATTTAAAGAACCTTCTACCTGCAGATGATACAAATTATTCGCAGTGAAAAGCAACAAAAAAAACTTAAAAATAATGAACAAATGAATGTATCAATCAGGAAAAAAAATGGAAATTAGACTAAAATTGACACATAAAGCATGTACTTTTGCAAATCATCTATGCGAGTTAGTTCAACCTTATCAGAAGAAAGCTAAAAATGAGAAGGCTATTCATAAAGTCGTAAATTCACTATATCAAATGGCTCTTCTAATAAATCTGCTAAGAAATATAAAATCAAAGAACTAATTGATAATCTGGAGTTAAAAAGTAACGAAGAAGTAAGTTTAATCACATATATTTAATTCAATATTAAAAACTGGGTAATAAGGATAACACGGAAATATTTTCATATCGCTCAATTAGCTTATTGTCTATTTTATCTAAAGTATTTAAACGGCTTTTTCTGAGAAGACTAGAGCTTATTTTATATGACAGTAATGTTTTATCAAATTATTAGGTTGGGTTTAGAAAACAAGGTATTATCGAGCAAATTCATAGGGTAGTAAATACTATCAGAAATTCGCTCGAACGCGAAAATTACAGTACTTCTGCATTTCTAGATATCTCTCAAGCATTCGACAAAGTTTAGAATGTAGGTCGTATCTCCAAAATTAAATCTATACTTCCTTATCTTATAAGTTCAATAGGTTTTAAGATAATAACTGACAGATTGATTTTTTCAAGTCAAAAGAGGTGGGGAAATCACTAACCTGCTTCCAATATGTTCCGGATTTCCAGAATGAAGCATACGAGGAGCTACTCTTTACTTAGTAGGTATACACGCCGGATCAATAATGACCGATACAACACTTGTTACGTATACCGACGACATAGTTATCGTGGCTTCAAATTCTACAGAAACTGAAGCATCCCAGGTATTGCCAAATCACCTGCTTAAACTAAAAAGTTGCCGTAAACTTTTCTTATTCGATACATTACTATTTTCGGCCGCCTTTGCAGGATCTCTTGGCATTTACCTCTAGATTTTAGAGGAATCGCTAATGGTTTGGACTCAACTTTCATTGGTTTTCCTGTTCAGTTGGTGTTCTTATATTTTCTTTTTTTGCTAATGGTTTTGGTACAGTCTTTTTTTGGGTTTATTTTTCCAGTTTACGTTATAATGACAACGTTTTGTTTATTAGGTCGTTCTTTTTGACTTCTACCATTTTGTTTTTTTTTACCGGTTTTCTTGTTTTAGTGGACTGTCCGTCCATCGTCATTTGTTTTCAGTTGTCATTTTATTGCCATTTTATTGTCTTTACTATATTTGCTAGTATTAAAACTGGGTTTTTCGATTGTTTTTCCTTTTTTGTTGCCCGTTTTTCCGCTGATCGATTTTATATTATTTCCAGGTATTTTTGAGTTATTTTTGTATCTCTTCGTCTTTTGTCGCGATAGTTTTCACCAGCTTTTTCATCTTATTCAAGAGACGTTTATTACCTCTTTTTATTTTGTCCAATTGCGCAACCAATGTTTCCATTAATTCTGTTTCCTTAATTAGACTGCATTTCTGCTTTTATGCTCTCTTTCCATCTTTTTATTAATTTGTCGTCATCAATGCTGAGTTCTGAGGTCTCATTGAAGACGAGAATAACTTTATCTCTAGTATATTCGCCCGAACTGACACGTATAAGTTATCTGTTAGTAGTGTATACTGAGAATAAACTTATTCTAAACTTGTAGAATAAAATTTTTTGGCATTATACTGTGTATAGCTTATACTATGTATATACATACATGAATGATAGAACCGGCCCTTATAAAGATGAATAACGCTTGCGATTAGATCGGTCACGCCTGATATGTTGAGTAATGTCAGAAAAAATTTCTAATTAGATTAGGATGTTGCTCAGACGTTCGATGGCATTTTAAACATCTGCTACATTTACATTGTCTAATATATTTTTTGCTATTGTAACAAATTACTGTATTTAAGGAACTTTCTTATTTTTTAAAATTTTTGCAATAAATCAGAAAATACTTATTAATTTCAAAACAATTCAAGATGAGTATTATGAACAGTATCAATACAAAATCCAAAATCAAAAAATTTTATTTTCAAAGTCCGAAAATACAAAATACGAAATCCGAAAATTTGAACTTTAAAATCCAAAATCCGAAATCCAAAATCCAAATCAAAAAATTTGTACTTCGAAATCCGAAAATACAAAATCCGAAATCCGAAAATTTGAACTTCGAAGTCCAAAATCCGAAAATTTGAACTCCGAAATCCGATATCCAAAACCCGAAAATCCAAAATCCGAAAATTTGAACTTCGAAATCCGAAATTCAAAATCCGAACTCCGAAATCCAAAACCCGAAAATCCAAAATCCGAAAATTTTAACATGAACAAGTTATGATTAGTATCAACGTGCCCTATCAAGTCCCCTTGACGTTGGCGATTAACATGGCGAAACTGTCTCTGTCTCGAGCTATTCTAAATAGTTGCTCAGCTTTCTTTATTCCTGTCCACTCCCTGATATTCTTCAAGCAAGAGGCCTGCTTTCTACCAATTCCTCTGCGTCCTTCGATTTTACCCATCATAATAAGTTGGAGAATATTATATCGGTCTCCCCTTACTACGTGTCCAAAATAGGCCATCTTTCTACATTTGATGTTATCAAGCAGCTCGCGAGCAGCATTTGCTCTCTCAAGGACTGCCACATTTGTCAGCATAGCCGATCATGGAATTTTTAGTATACGTCTGTGCAGCCACATTTCAAAGGCCTCCAGACGATTAATGGTGGATATTGTTAATGTCCATGCTTCGACACCGTATAAGAGGACTGACCAAATGTAACATTTAACCATGCGCTTTCGAAGTTGAAGTTGCAAGTTATCGTTACAGAAGACTGACCTCATTTTTAAAAATGTCGTGCGGGCTATCTCAATTCTACATTTTATCTCTTGATCTGGATCTAGTTGTTCAGTAATATGGCAACCAAGATATTTAAAACTGGACACTCTTTGAATTATATGACCATCGACATATAATCATGCATCTTGATGTGCTAAACGGCTAAACACCATGTGTCTTGTTTTTGAACAGTTTATGTTTAGGCCAAACTCTCTTCCCACTTTATCAATGGCATTTAAAAGGCATTGTAATCCATTCATGTCATTACTTAAAATAACTGTATCGTCTGCATATCTGATTGTATTTATCAGAATTCCATTAACTTTCACGCCCCATTCCAAATTATGATTGGATTAAACATCATTGAAAAGTTTGACCAGTATTCCAATGTTCTCCTCATGTATAAGCTTTAACATCTTTGTCGGTACGTTATCAGGGCCAACGGCTTTCTTGTTCTTTGCTAACTTTATAGCATGCAGTATTTCTGATTTTAATATTTCTGGTCCTTCACCTTCAACTCAAGTATCCGGTTCTTCGGGTCTATCATCATTATACAGTTCACTTATATAATTACACCAGGTTGTTCGAATTTCATGTTCGTCTATTATCATTTTTCCCGACGAATCGGTTATAGTATGTGGAGTTTTCTTATGATAAAGACCAGCTACTTCTCTAACTTTTTTAAACATATTAAATGTATCATGTTTTTCATTCAACTTTTCTAATTCCTTGCATTTATCCTCCATCCATTTTTCTTTATCCACCTTTATTTTTTGTTTAATTAGTTTCTGTTTTTCCATATATTTTGTCTTGTTACCTTTCAGTTTCCTTCTCTGCTCCATTAATTCCAGGATTTCATCAGTCATCCATTGTTGTTTTTTGTGCCTGTGTAACGTTGTTGAATATTTTTCTATTACTTTCAAGGTAAGATCTTTAAATGTGTTCCATATTTCTGTGTTGATTTCATTTATTGATTTCTTTAGATCATTGTTTAAGTCATTTTCTATTAACGTTTTGTTGGATATTGAGATATTTAATTTTAGTGTTTTGGGGCTTTCTTGGACTTTTTTGAGCTTCACTTCGATGTCAGTTATTACAGGGTTATGGTCTGAACCGATATCTGCACCAGGATATGTCGTTACTCTGGTGACGCCATTCTTAAATCTCTTGTTTACCAGAATATAGTCTATCTGATTTCTAATCATATGTAGTGAATTATCTGCTGGTCACCTCCATGTGTATAACCTTCTTTTGTGTAATTTGAACCATGTATTTGCGATTATCATGTCATGTTATTGACAGAACTGGTTGTGTTTTATTTAAAATTAGAAAGTTGGTATTGACCACTGTTACATGACACACCCTGTACGAAAAGTTTTTATTGCAAAAATAGGCGCAACAAAAATATAATTTTTAATTATCAAATTTATTCCCTTTGGCTGTTCCACCCTGTATAATATCCACTTATTTACTATTCTCACTCGGTTACTTTTTCATCTGTTGCCGTACTCATAAAATATTCATTAAAATTAATAACACGTTCACTCAATTTAGCAACACTTCATACAAGATAAGATACATAAAGTGTTAGTCAGGAACTAGTATAAAATCAGTTTACAACAGTGTTTCGTTTAATTCGAATCGTAACACCGGTGGTTCTAAGTGGACAAATTTAGTAATCCAAAATGGCACATACATATAAACTTATATATTTTGACGTCACCGGAAAGGGTGAACCAATTAGATTGCTTTTAAGCTATGGAGAAATTCCATTCGAAGACAAACGTGTCGAGTTTGGGGAGTGGCCAAAAATTAAGCCAAGTAAGTACTTATTATTATAGCTTTAACAAAATATAATATACCTCTTTATTAAAGCTGAAAAAACAGTTTTCTATTTATACATTTTTATACCATTTTAGTTTATATATTTAACCGACGAATCTAATTACGTTAACCGGTTAACCTTAATCTAACCAGTAACGGCTCGTGATGAGTTCTGGGGGCAAAAATTAATTAAAAAACTTTTTTTATGCAGTTTTAAAAACGATTTTTTGATTACGACCGAATAACATTTTATAAGATACGTCCATAAATTATGGTTTGTTCCATAAAATAAACTATAGTTGGTAAAAACTAAATCCTCTTCAATATTTTTTAAACAATAAAATTTTCGATAACGTCACTATAATTCTTTATCTAATTCAGCTATTAATTTTATATATACTATTTTTTAATGTGTTTTATGCGCTTAAATGTAAAAAAAAACAACGTTCTTATCCTTATGTAGCCATTGGGTTAGTAACAATATTTTTTTATCTGTTTGCGTTTACAGAATATGTTATATGGAACAATTATGTATTTCAAACCAATGTCTTCTTTTGAAAAAACTTGTCATTGTTGCGAAGAATAAAGGTTTTTATTAAAATAGACAAACCAATGATTGGTGAAAAAACTCCTTTTATTTCCATATAACGAACTTTATTAGCTCACAGGTATTTTAATTTGATGTACCTCCACATTACAGCAGCGTTACTATAGACTTAAGGTAGACTTCCTTGAAGCAGAAGATATCACTGTTCTGGAGTGGCCTGCTTGCTCACCTGACCTTAATCCTACAGAACATTTGTAAAATATGCTTAAAAGAAGAATTAATGCTCGCCGATATATTCCACAACACACCGCATAGCTATAGGAGCATACCCACGCGAATTTAAGCTTGCATAAGGACTAAGGGTAGAAACACTGGCTAACAAAAAATCTAAATAAATAAAAGCAATTTAAACAGTATTCGGCTTAACCTTCGAAAATTGGTTTCGTGCATTCGATTCATGAGAGTGTTTTGTGAACTAATGCGATCATAAAGAAATGAAAAATTTTGTTTGAAAAATGAATTGTAGAGAGTTGTAAATTTAAAAAGTTTTCATTCGGCAAATATTGAATGAAATACGTCCAATTTTGCTACTCGTGAGTTTTGGGGGTCGCTTAACACGAATATCATGTCGGTGAAGGTCTACAATGTATCTGGTGCTCAGTGTGAACAGTGCATATCTCGTCTTCAGGACTTTTATGCTGATTGCATACAAAATCATTCGAAACTCGGGATTTTTCGAGGTTGCTGAACATGAATATCATTTCAGCCAAGGTGAGGAATGCAAAAAAACATCGGGAACATTGTACGTTGATTTAAATACTTTAACATTTTCATATTTTTCTTTAGCCTTATCCATTTCTTCCTTGACCTTATCGTGTTCTTTGTCCAACTCCTGTATTTGTTGTTCCTTTTCTGTTATACCTCCCTGTATTTTATTATAATCCATTTGATGCCTCAGAAGGTACTTCTTATGCTTACTTAAAATCAAGTTGGCGCCTCCATTCATCCTTTTTAGCTCTATAAGATGTATCTATTTCTGGTCTATCTTTTGTAGCTTAATATATATTTATCAAATAAAAATTTGATAAATATATGTAAAAAAATTTAAAAAAAATGTACAGTGAAAATAGGTAAAGAACTCCTTACCTGAAGTAACTTAAAGATAGCATCAGGGCTACCAACTTTTTTAAAAGCTACCAACATTAGATATTAAAAAAAAAATTAAATTTCAGTAAACAAAATTTATTTTACACTTTAATGAGATTTTCTCTATGGTATAAGACAAAGTTACCTTTTTGAATGTTACAGTTTTATCTAGCACAAGTTGTTCTGGTAGTTTTTTTACTATTAGTTACACTTTCTATTAACATTTTTTTGTAATTTCTTTGTAACTTTATTTTGTAATTACCGACACTAAAATCACAAAAAATGAACAGTATCTCAGCCCACTCAGAATCTTTAATTTTTATTGACTTGGAGTGCGGGGTAAAAGCGCAAAAATATATTATAAAAAGATTAGGGAGAAGTTTAACCATGTGATATTGTAAATATAATGTTAAAGATTTATAAATTGAAATTTTCTGTGTCGTATACTTTTTTGAATGTGCCCTAGAATCTAATAATAATATCTTCTAACTTTCAACACATTTTTTTAAATAAAATGATTTTTTAACAAGTAACATAACAGTATTTTTTCTTTGTAATAAAGCTTTCACTTTACAAACACTTTATTTTTTCGTTGTATATTAAAATTGTTATACATTTTAGCTACTCCTCTTGGACAACTTCCAGTGTTGGAGGTTGACGGTAAAGCAATCCCCCAAAGCACTGCAATCTGCAGGTACTTGGCATCAATACTAAAACTCGATGGTAAGGATGCGAAAGAAAATCTTGCACTAGATGTTGCGTTGGAAACTCTGTTTGATTTACAAAAACGTGAGTATTTTTAATTTAAATTACTCCATTATATATAAAATAAGTATTTTAAAAGGTTTTTTAACAAAAATTATTTTTTAAATTGTATCCACAGGCATATAACTCCTTCTGAGTGTTTAGTCTCTTCTTTTCGTCAACCACTATGTCCTTTATATTTCTTTCAAAATTTTGTTTTGGTTCCTGCTATTTTTTTAAATTTTTTATTATTGAATGCGCTCTGTTATTGAATTTTATCACATTTCATTATCTTTTTACAGTTACATTCTACGTTATTTGAGCTTTTTATCCTTATATTGAAATATATCTTTCTCTCTCTCTCTCTCTCTCTCTCTCTCTCTCTCTCTCTCTCTCTCTCTCTCGCTCTCTGTTTAAATATGTTCCAAGCAATTTTTAACTAATAAGTAAGAAATATCATGAATCATGAATGTGTTGCTTGTGTGAGTCCATTTCAAATAGGTAAAGAAATAATAAAGAAGACTTACTCACAATCAATTTAATTTAACTATCAGACGACCGGTTTCGCTTTCTACAATATGCAAAGCATCTTCAGGTCTCGATACAAAGTTAAACAAATGCTGAAATGATAAAAACCCATATTAGGGTGTTGTCTAATAAAGATAAAAAAAAATTAGATGTTATAAATTACAATAATTATGCCAATATTACATGTCTGTAGTTTTATTTAAATGAGTAAGTTGAATAAAAGGTATAAAATTTTTTTAAAAAGGTTAAACAGACAAGGTAAGGCCCACAAATTGTTATAAAATAGTCTCTTCGATTGTAATAAATTAATAAATGAGCAAATAAATAAATAAAATAAACATTACTTACATGCCGGTACTCTATTAATAGATGGATGGTAGAACATGTTTGAAACTACTTTATATTGTTGAATGGAGAACTCAATACTATTATTGCAGTTGTTTGACAGTAAACGGGAAGTTCTTGAGGAGATAGATTTGATCCAATGAATTTGAGATATGTGTGAAATTGTTTGTTAAATGTAAGTGATGTAATATACTATTGTGTTATTAAAGGCTATTTATACTTATTCCAGAGATATATTTTTTTGAAATGTGTGTTATTTATTGAGTAATTGTTTTATGCAGGTGACAGTTTTATGACAATGAATAAGTGTAGATGTAAAAATTGTGTGGGTGTGCAATTATTTTCCAACTTGTAGTTATCAAATTACTTTGATAAAGTTCTATTGGCAATGAGTTAATTATTGGAATAGTCAAGTAAATAAAATGGTAAAATACAAACAATTAAGGATGATTTAAACACACTAAAACAGAAAACACTTAGAAGGGACGAAACAAACATTGAATTTGAAAGGGGGAAGGACTTTAATGCACTACATCATAGTCTTGGGCACAATGAGTTTTTTTATTGTTGTATCTATTAGATTTTAGTGGTAAATTTTGACAGATGTAGGTTTGCATGTGACAGTTCTTCTTCTGTTTCTCAATACTGTAAGTTAAGTTATCTAGTTTTATAAAATATGCTGTTATTAATGAATGTGCATAAAACTGTTTCGATTTTAGATATCAAAAGTAAATTGATGTGTTTAATATTGGCATACTTTAACAATCTTTAATTAATCAAATATATTTTATTTATTTATTTGCTCATTTATTAATTTATTACAATCGAAGAGACTATTTTATAACAATTTGTGGGCCTTACCTTGTCTGTTTAACCTTTTTAAAAAAATTTTATACCTTTTATTCAACTTACTCATTTAAATAAAACCACAGACATGTAATATTGGCATAATTATTGTAATTTATAACATCTAATTTTTTTTTATCTTTATTAGACAACACCCTAATATGGGTTTTTATCATTTCAGCATTTGTTTAACTTTGTATCGAGACCTGAAGATGCTTTGCATATTGTAGAAAGCGAAACCGGTCGTCTGATAGTTAAATTAAATTGATTGTGAGTAAGTCTTATTTATTATTTCTTTACCTATAAGTAAGAAATATTTTGTCATAATGTTAATTTAATTACATCTTATACATTTATACAGTTTAATTTTATAAATACGGTAAAATCTCACTGATTCAGCTCAATAAAAGCCAAAGGTTGTCGGATAATTGAAATGTTCGGATAACTGGATTGTATAGCAAAATTTATAATTAATAAAATAAATTATTTTATAAAGGAAATAGGTCCAACGTTTGCATTTTTATGTTCATGTTCTATTCGTTTTTTTTTATAACTAATAGAACAAATATCATCTCACACTTAACTAACTACGTAGTCAACATAGTTTTAGATAATCTATAATGAGGTTTGTTTTTGTGCTTTTAGTCTTCTGTCATAATGTTCTCTGTTTCTTCATTCATTTTAAACCAAGAATTTAAATTATCACTTGACTCGAATCCTGTTTTTGATAAATTTTGAAACCAATCCAATTTGTGACACAGCATTCATTGTGTGATAATATGTTTTTCACTGTATCATATTGTATGCTATGTCCCTATCCTAAAAAATAATATAAATGGGCAATTTATATTTATACAAAATCTCGTATGTACTTTTTATACATTTTGGATAATATTTTGATCCATCGACTGCCATAAAGTATGCAGTTTGATGGTAATAAGATAATTTGAATATTACCATCACCTGATCTAAGTTCTTGTTCATTTGGGTGATTTAGAGTCTAGAGTATTGTCATGTACGAGTAAAGCTTTTGTGGCAAATGGTGTCTTTTTATAAACTTTTTCACTTCTGGGACAAAATCATTTTGGTATCATTCACTAAATACTTCTCTACCAATTTTTAAATTTATTCTTGTACCCGACTGCCAGAAAATATATATTCTATTCTTTGTTTCACGTTAAGAAAATAACATTACGCTTATGGAGATCAGTGTTGCCAAAACTCTCAAACACTCTCTTTTGCACGGATGTCCAAGATATTCCCTTTGCTTGATTTTTAAATTTTCATTTTCAATTAATATTTAACTGTAAAGTCAGAATAACTACTAAATAAAAGTCTTATTATCATTATGTAGTGAGAGACGACATAAAATAGCTGACATACGCACATCGTATTATTTTAAGTTGCAATAATTAGTAATTAGATATACGCATTCCAAGCGGTCAATATTTTCTACTGATTTATATGATTCATGGCATATCGTATTCTCACCGAAAAACAAATAAACTGTCGTTACTATAATTAAAATAAGATAAAATAAAATTATCTTTTGTAAATACTATTTATCTAATTAAAATCATTTTCCCTACTTTTCATATCTTGTTTCGAATGGGCACTTTTGGTCAATTACGTTAAAAAACATTAATTTAATTCATGTTTGTGGAAACGAAAATACAAATTATACAAACCTAAATTGTGCTTGTGTGTGTCGTGGCAACGCCGTGTTGCTATCGTCCATAAGAAATACATGGCCCTATCTTCGCAATGTTATTTTCTAAACGTGAAACGTAGTATAGTAGCATTTGATTCCGGTATAAATGTGATTTTATTTTTATTTACTTTACAACCCGGTGCGCGTTTTTTAGAGGATACAAATGTTTTGTTGGATAACTGTCTTCAAAACCGACCATTCTAGTCTGCCTTATAGATTTGGTCAAAAAGATTAGTAATTTCTAATACTTTGTCTTTAAAATGCTGAATAAATACAGACTTTTGCCCTATATTAGTAGCAGACAGACACCAAATCGTTTTTTTTTTTCTTCAATTTATCCAGTCATCCAACATTTGCACGAAAATCAGATCCCTTTGTAATTATAAAAATCGATTGTTTTTTTTTTTCAAAACTTCTCCATTTACAGGAATGTGTTCAGAAACCTCCATCATGTGACAATTTATTCACCAACTGGTAATGTTTTACGCTTTCTTGGTTCAGATTTCATGTCTTCCACGTGATTTACTATATTTTTTTTCTTCTAAGATCGTGTTTAATAGTAAGTCCAACTCAGTAAATATTTCCCTCACTATGTAACTTCTTTAAAATATCAATTTGACTTTCAAACCTTTTTTTTAATTGCCTTTTAGTAAGAGCCTTAGAAGGTATCCATTAAATTCTGGCAGGTAACGGTGCGGGAAATCTTTTTTGAACGTCTAAATTCTGGAAAACCATTCGCCTCTCGAAATCTCCCCCCTTATTTGCCAATCTCTGGCAGTTAAAAATTTGAGCATGAGCGTCTGGTACTCCACAAAAAGTAGTCTGTCGAGGCAGATTTGCCTATTTTATTTGTGAAGGTGCTGTCCGGCCAGAAACTGCACCAGGAAGTAGTCTAGTTTCCTGAATTTACATTCCCATCATGTTCTCAGATCGGGAATAAGCTACTTCAGTCACTTTGTCTTTTTGCTACCATTCGCCCATTTTCTCTGCCAGTCTACTATCGTTATTTCTCTCTCATTCGCATATATATTCCATCCATCCTCCTCGCATTCACCCTCGCTCGCTCGTTACACAACAAAACGATCGGTATCACCGCTCCAATGACATATAGAGCCTCATTTGAAACCATCCTATATGCTCTAGATACCCTGAGGAGCATTAGCCTTTGCGAAGTCTCCATCAGCTTAGCGTATTTCACAGTATTCAATACACTACACTAAACGGTGACAGCGTAGGTTATCATCGACTAGAAAACTCCATTTAGCACCTTTCTTTGGGTGCTACCTGGGCCTCCAATGTTTGGTATCAACCGTATTAACGCCTCCAGATTTCGGTTCGCCTTCTCTACCGTCTTTTAGATGTGTAATCCAAACCTTAGTCCTTCCAACAACTAGACTCCCAAATACTTAATCGATTTAACCGGTGCCACCTCCACACCTTCCACTATAAAGCGAAGAGAGGAGTTTTTATAGCTCCCTTTGAGAACAACCACCTGTTTTCTGAGGCGCTAACTGTAGATGGTTCTCTTTGATCCACCTACTAATGCGACGCAGGACTGTGTTAGCCGTATTAGCCATGTTTGTTTTCTGACTCGCCTTCGAAACCAGTGCGAGATCATCGACATAAGCTACAAGAGTGCATCCCCTTGGCATCTGTAGCCTCAACATCCCGTCGTATAGGACATTTAACAGGATGGGACCTAGTACTGAACCCTGCGGAACACCCTGCAACAAACTGATGCTGGTTTTTCTCTTATGGACCTCTCAGTAAAGTATCTGTCAATTATATTGACCAGGTACTCACTAACGCCCATTTCTTTCAACCTCTACATGATTTTTTCCAGGATGCCGTGTTAAAGGCATTCTTAACGTCAAGCAGGATGAAAGCCACCCATCTCTTTGTATCCTACGTAACTAAAGTGGTTTTTTCTGTGACCTCATCTATGGTGAACCTTTTGACCCTAAAATCATATTTAGCGCATTTTTTTCTTCTAGCTCTCGCTCAAGGCGGCCTTTTACAAGCTGCTCGAACAATCGCTAGATATCGAACTAAGAAGGCAAATTGGCCAAAATCTTCTTCCTCTTGCTCTTCACCTTTATCTTTCGGGATAAGGACAACCTTAGCTTCTTTCAACCTTATTGGAAACTGCTGTTGTTCAAACAGTTTTTTTAACAATCTCAGAAAAACCGTCGGTTATCGTCGCGGCAAGTTTTGCTGTCTTCGGCATGACTGTATCTATGCCAGGTACCTTTCGGATCTTCATCCGTCCAACAGCCTCGCCGAGTTCCAACTCTGCAAAAGGTTTCTCATCTACGAAACCAATAATACTTTCACGCCTATCCTTCACCTGAGAAAAGAGTTCCCGTATTAAACGGAGTTTCACCTCCTCATGCAGGGAGTAGGGTGTCTTTTTCTCCTTCAAATTGGTACAGACAATCTTGAAGCCCTGCCCCAAGATATATCTTTCGAGATCCTGAAGCAGGTTACTCCACCTTTCTTTCTTAGATCTTCTTATATTATTCCTGTATAGATTCTGCATTCGCTTTAATTAATTTATTCTCTCTTCCAAACCTCCTACTTGTATTCTTCTTAACCTCTCACACTCTCTTCTTACTCTCATGCAATTTGTCCTCAGATTTTCAAGCTGCTCGTTCAACCAGTATGGTTGTTCTCTTTCATACCCCCCATCTGATCTTAGTCAAGCCAAAATCATCTACAAAAACCTCCTCATTTAAACATCTTTTTAAATTAATATCCCCATTTTTATGTTTCTGTCTTTTGCTAGTTATTTCAAGTCTCACATACTTGTGTAAGCTGAGCGCTTCTTCTTCTAAAACAGTCCAGCTTTCGACCATGTTTAGAAATGTCCTTGAAACCATTGTGATTTCCAGAAAGGATTCACTATTACCTCTCACTTTACTTTCAAACCTAGAGCCTTGTGTTGCTGTTTACTTGAAGTTTTTAACTATAATTCTCTTTTAAAAGAGGAGATAAATATGTGATACATATTTATCTGCTCTTTTAAGTGAGAATTATAGCTAAATATGTATGTAAATAGGTACGCACCATAGACGTAACATAGACCAAGCATACCGGCTGCCTGCTGACGACAAGTTCGCAAATTTTTTTCTAGCCCATTATTTCGAGTAGCTTACGTACTTTTACTGCTCCCTACTTAGAAGATATTATCGTAGCTTTACCATTTGTAAGAGTGAGACAGAACGAATGATGAAAACAAAGATGGTGTCGTCACTTAGCTCTATAGACTACTATAAATAAGAGGGTTCAGTCTACATTAATAGTATAACTAATCGCCACGCTAGTAGACACACGGGCACCTAATCGCGCAACTTATTTGATATACTGGGGTAATATCGCTGGTTCTTACATATGACTTTCAGTCGTTGCTCACGCAGAGAGAAACACGTGGGAAAGGAAAACTATTCAAAAGTTTTTCCATACATTTTTTTTTTTGATTATTTAGTTCAGATCAGAAGGCTTATTTTCATATTCTTTTGATTAATTACCTTTTGTAATGTACTATAATAGTTATTTATGTACCAAGGGTATTAAATAGTGATGTTTATGCCCAGAGGGCGACGATGTTACAAACCCGAGGGCCTTTGGCCCGGAGGTTTTTAAGTCGCCCTAGGGCATATATATCTATTAATACCAGCGGTGCATATAAACTTTTATGTCATACCAAATAGGTCTTTATTACATTTACAAATAAATATGTTATGTCTATATCTATGAATATCTATAAATATTTCTATCGTCCGTGTTATGTTGCTACGCTACGGAAATCTTATTATCTTTTTGTTTGTATCTTTACGCCCGTGCGGGCCATAAAGTACACTTTATGCCCACGGGGGTCTAAAGTAAACTATTACGTAGTTGATAACTAAGCAATAAAAACACAATAATAAACTAGTATGACATAAAATAATATATCACCTCGAAAATATGATTTGTTTATTAAAATAATATAAAAAAACACATATTTTACAATAGTATATTAAATTATAATTGTTTTTCTGATAAATGTTCTGAGCAAAATAATATCAAAACAAAACAAATCTGTATTATAATGTTTTAATACAAATAATCGACCTTCAGTGTACTCAATTGTCAATTAAAATAACTAAACAAATTTTTGCTTATTTGCTTTTATGAACTGTTTACTTTTACTTCTTGGCAAAACAGTGCACCAATACTGTATTATTAATTATGATACTTTTATTATTTACATGCTACAAATAAAATTTGAGGCTAGAATCAAATGTTGATTTGTTGACGTGCCAGAATAGTGGTGAGATTCTTATGTATATTATTTTAATACTAGTTTTTTTATAGTTGCCACAGAAATAAAGTATGAAAAGGACGCGGCTAAGAAAAATGAGAAAGTTGAAAAATTGAAACAAGTATTACCTGTTTATTTTGGAAAATTAGAAGAATACGCTAAGAAACACAATGGTTACGTAGCGTATGAAAGGGTAAGTGGACTATAAGAAATTGTTAACGATAATAGAAATAAATTTAGGAACTTCTATATCTGTATTTTTGTCCTTTTATATTGTTTATTTCTATTTGGGCGTGTTAAGCTCATAATTAATTAAAACGTCCGGTAGACATACTTGGCAGACTTTTGGGATCTCTCTCGAAAATCTATTAGACATCTAACGCCATCATACAAAGGTTTAAAAGTGGCGTCATCCTGTTCCTATTAAGAATATTTTGGAAAATAAAAAAACGAGTTTTATATAGTATAAAACCATATTATAGTATAACATATTACATTAATATATTTATACAAAAAACGGGACATCCCAGAAATTTACTGTCAAAATTATAAAATAATACAGCATTAAAGAAATATACAATATATAAAATTACAAATAAAAATAGAGTATATGAATACAATAAATAAGTAAGTACACACTTATTTCCACAAATGACTACATTGCATTTTAATATTTCAGTGCTTTAAATAGTGCCTTACATTATTGAAACATAAGTTAAACATGTATATCTCATGAGCATACATGAGATGTCGCGTCGGACCATACCCATATTAGAACCGTAATTAGTTCGGCGGTGATCGAGGAACATGAAAAAGTGAATTCTGACGTACTAAATGGAAAGGAATATGACCAACAAATTAGCTGAAGCAATTAGGCATATTGTAGTATATACGATTATGAATCTTGCAAATTGAAGGACAAATATTTATAAAAATCCAAACCTAGATCTGTGACATTATTAACCCCCTGAATCAAAATATTATCCAAATTATAATGAAATACAATAGGCTCAAGAGATCGATAAACTGGATCACCTGAAATTTTTCATGATTAATACTTAATTTGGTATTAACAGACCAACAGGTTCACAAATCTGTCTAAATCCTCCTTGCTCCAATGGGCTGTATCACCCTGATGATGAATAGGAAATAATTTTATGTCATCTGCATATTATCCTTTATAAGACTCTACAGTTAGTCAAGAATCTCTTAACACCATTAACAAAAACTGCAAGGAGGGTATCCAATTGGCTCTCCAGAGCTAGAAAAGTACTAAGGTAAAGTAATGATCTTTAGTAGTTTGGCAGACAAAGATTGGTCTTTGCATAAAGGTTTTCAACCCGTAAAGAAGTTCAACAGGTACTTCAAAAAATTCCAGTTTATGCAACAAAAGGCAATGATCTACCCTGCTAAATGGTTGAAATTTTTTTGACTAAGCAAAACTTAGGTAAGATTATAGTTAGATTACGTTGGTTGAACCGAACGTTAGACAAGTGGGCATATTATGGAATCCACTATCAAATAGGTTATAAATATTCATAAATATAATGAGTATAAAAGATATATTCTAAGAGCCATTTTAGTTCGGCTAATGGATTAAGTCCACAGTCAAAAGAAACGAACAGCACACACACAACTGTTTTCAAATAAAAATTTTTAATGTAATTATTATAAACTAGTGAATCATTAGAAGTTAAACTGCCAGGCATGAAAACCATTTTGACCGGTATGAAGTTGTTTCATTAGATTAAATGTTAAAAAATCAGTCACTAAAGGCTAAAAAGTTTTAGTATACGGTAATTAAAACGATAATTGGAAATCAATGATTTATCACCAAATTTGTGTATGAGATTAACAAATGCTCTCTTTAATTATGATGAAAAGTAACTCTCGGTTAGAGATTTATTAAAACTTAGCCACATATGTCTACATGAAGAGAATACACAATTTCTTAAAAACAAGTTAGATATGCTATCTGGTCCTTTTATTGGTATTAAGACACTGTAAGCATGACCGAATGTCACAAATTTTAATAGTTAAGGAGTAAATACGGCTATGACTGATATCAGGTCTATGACTCCACTAGTCTAGACCGGAAAGAGAAGGACTGTGGACACTTCTAAAGATATTATCAAAGGCATCAACAATTGAGTGCGGCTCACTAAAAACAGGATCATTCAATGTTATGCAACTTGAACTATCAAAATTATTTCTCCTACAATTAACCAATATCCAAAACAATTAAAAATTTCTTCAAAATGGGCAAGGTCTTCTTTTAAGTCTATTCGAAGGAATAAATGTTCCCCTATATTATTTGTAGTTGGCTGATGTTCTTTAGGTGTTGTTGAAAAAGAAATATTGCTGACTTCAACTTTTAAGCAAGCCACAATAATTTCCAATATGCTCAACTTTCTTAAGATGTATTTAATATATAAAATAGAAAATTGATATGAGACATACGAACATAAGTAGATGTTTACAATTTTTCATCACACCTTCATTTTTTTGGATTTTTTTTATTACTAACCCTAATCCTTATTTGGTTTCAGATATCATGGGCTGATATTCTATTTGTTTGCGTGTATGAAGTATTGGTCAATGCTGTAGGTAAAGAAGCCGTAGCTTCTTACCCAAGTTTACAGCAAGTTAAGAAGAATGTTCTATCAGCAAAAGGTATTAATAAATGGATTAAAAATAGACCAGCAGTCGAGGGATATGATTTGAAACAAGATCTTTAAGAATTTTCTATATAATTTTTATTTAATCAATAATTAATATTGGTACTTTCTTTATACACAAAATAAACAAAATATTTACAATTTTTATTTGATTTTTTAATTCGGCTAAGAATAGGGACGGCGGTTGTTGACAAAACACCAGTTTTTTTACTTACGATTTAACCTGGCGGTTCTTCTTCTTATGATGCCCTATCCAATTAGTGGAAGTTGGCGACAATTTTAGCATACTCCTCTCGATCTTGTGTGGCTCTAAAGAGTGCATGGGTATCAAGGTTTGTCCAATCCCTTATATTTTTAAGCCATGAGTATTTCTTTCTTTCGATGCCACGTTTTCCATCTATCTTTTCTTTCATAATAAGCTTTAAGAATTGGTACTTGGAATTTCGAAATATATGACCCAGATAAGCAGATTAGTTCTTCTTATTATTGGCAGCAATTCTCTTTCTCTGCTCATTCGATTTAATACTTCGACATTTGTTGTGTGATCTGTCCAAGGAATTTTAAGTAAGGTATGTGCAGGTAATATGGCCACCATAAGAACTTTTGTCCGTATTTGTGGCCAAATATATATTTTTTTAAAAGTAACTGTTATTACAGTTACATGGGTTATCTAAATATATATTTATTGTATAATTTTTCAAAAATTGATAAAAATATGATATTTATGACTTAATTAAAAAATACTGCTATTGGTCATATTACCAACATGGTGTCGCTAATATGGCCACTCTACAGAAAGTAAATTTTTATATCTAATTATGAAGCTTAACACAAAATAGATTAAAATAGTTTCAGATTTTTTGACAGTTTTATTACATGTTGAGCAAACACAGTACAGAAACTTAATATTGTCTTATTTTTCACAATCAGGGACTAAGAACGTATCAATTTTGTCTTTAGCTGTGAGACCCATGCACTTTTCGTGGATATAAGTGCTACATACGCTACACAGTCTCATATCTACCATCCTGTCTTCCTTGCATAATTTGCAGAACCAAGATTCTTGTTTTTTTGTTTCCTTTTTCTTAGCAGGCAAGGTCTTAAGTTTGGTTTTTGGATTGGGTAATTTTCGTAGCATTGACGAGACTCTTTTACCATCTATAGTATGCGTATTGGCTTCAATATTTTCTGAATCACTTTTTCCAGTACATCTACCGAATAAATCTTTAGTAACAACTTGGGCTCGACTGTTGATAGCTGGTTTTCCAAGCTTTTTGTTATCGTTCTTTATTGCTGCATTTTCAGATGTTTCGAGCATAATTATGAATGAAGTATTTTGAATGTTTGAGAAATCACTGTGATCGTCTTCTGAATCAATAACTTCATCACTGCTAGAATCATGCAAACTAAAGGATAAGTCAGAGTTGCTACTATCAGTGTCTAGAAATGGTTTTTTCCGATTCTTTGGTTAAAAATCCAAAGTAGAGGGACGACAAGAGTTACTACTATCAGTGACCAGACATACTTCTTTTGAGCTATTTTTCGGTTGTAATCCCAAAGTAGAATGACAACGGTAATATTTTTGTTGAATGCCTGAAGTTGATGGTATGAATAAATCATCTGCTTTATTACAAGCGTTAGTTTCTGATAATGTGACATTCTCTTTATCTTCCTGATGTTGGTATGTGATGGTACTAGGGGCAAACGCTATCTCTGGGATAACTTCTGGGTAGAATGGATAAATTCCCGTTGAAGAAAACCCCGATTTTATATTAGATGGTGTCATTTTTTTGTCCCAAACTGTAAAAAAAATTGCCCCACATCTCTGTTTAATAATAACACGATCGCTATGAATGGAATAATATTTCATAACTTCATCATCCCAGTAATATTCAAAGGCTCTAAATACAGCTTTGTCCATTGGTTGGAGCTCGTGAGTAGTATTACTAGGTAAACAGTATAGAGTAATTTCGTATCTTTCGGCAGTTTCTACAATAGTGTGATCCAAATGGCATCTTGCACCATCAAATATGATAATACATGGACCAGCAACCTTAAATTCTGAAAAGTGTTAAAGCCAAACTAAAAACGTTTCAATATTCATGCTACCTTTTGCAGTCATTTGAACAACAGCACCTGGAGGTAGTGAGTCAACCCATTCTGGCTTACTACGTTTTAAAGTACCATTGGAGGGATTGCTGTACCGAGAGCATTACCACAAGAAAAAATGGTAACACTTTCTCCATGTTCGTTTGCAACAATATGTACTCTTCTAGCCCCTTTTTGCGCCAAAACTTTCTGCTGGTGGCGAAGTGTTAACCTGCAACCTTTCTCGTCTACATTATATATTCGTTCGGGCTGATCAAATATGTCCATTTCGCTTAAAATACCTTCCAGCTTAGTAAAATGATCTTTTACAATAAATTTATTAAGCTTTTGGGCCCTAGCCGGATTTAAGTTTTGTGCTTTCGTAGGTCTGATTTGAGGATTGCGCTTCATAAAAGCACGTAGCCAATAACGACCAGCTATTTCTTTGCTTTCTTGAAAAGGATTTGGGATATTATTGAGTTCTGTAAACCGATATACACACTTACAAAGTACCCTTGCAGTAAGTAGATATCCAATTTGCGAAAGACGGATAATACGTTGAACTAATTCTGCTTCTTGGGCATTTGTAAGTATAGTCTTTCGCCCTAGACAAGACTTGACTTGTTTTCCCTCTTCTAAATATCATCGAAGTGTCCGCCTTGGGATGTGATATGTACGACTAGCTGTGTTAACTGCGGTCCTATTTTCCACCGCTCTTAAAGCTGCTGACAAATTTTCTTCCGTCCAGTTGCCTCGTAGGCCCCTGCGCTGATACTGGGGCATTTTTTATTTCTGTAATAAAAGAAATAATATCAATACAGCAAACAAAATATGCATTGTAGAGTAATATGGCCACGTAAGATAAATATGGCCATGGCCATATAACCCTACTTTTCACCTGGCCATATTACTCAACACTGTATTTTGATATTTTGTCTAAGAAAAAATGTAATAAATCAAAATTTATACAATAAAATTAGAACATGTGCATGATTTTGAAGGTATACGAAACATGTAAGTACAATTAATATATTAAAAACTTACCTATTAGATTTAGTTAAGATTTTTTTTAAAATTACGAAATTATTAACCAGCTTCTGCAATGACGAGTTTTCACAACAATGTTGTATGGTTCTGACGTATAGAGAATGTGGCACCATCTGTTTAACAATTTCGGCACTAAATGTGTATTACTATGTATGTGTAATAGTAAGAAATTTGTTGGATGTCCATATTACTGTACATGGCCATATTACCTACACCTACCTTAGTCTTCTAGGCGGTTCTAACCGGTCAAAAAAAAACAATTATTCCAAAACCGGGTTTTAATTTTTTTTCTAAATAGCCAATAACCAATAGGTTATAATGTTACATTTAAATTGCTTTTTAGTTTGCAATACTTCATTTGAAATGATAATAATATCATTAATATTGATACTATCGAAAGAATATATCGATACCTAAGATAATCAATCGATATATAAACAGCAACTTTTTACCAGCAGATTTCACAACCCAAAGCCATAATAAATTCCGAATCACAATGTATCACAGTGAACCGTGAACAATTTGTCGAATCATGCTCTCATTCGTGCCACTATAGTATGCTGTCTATCTATGGATATAGCTCATTTATAGTCTGCAGTTTTACCGGTATTAATCTGAAAACTGCTGAAAGATTTACGCAAAATAATAAAATGCAAGAAAAATATTGTAAAAAAATATTTATTCCCAAATAATACACATTTGGAGAAAAATAAATGTAAAATGAAGGGCGACTTTAATAATTTACAAAAAAAAACATCTCAACTATTTACAAAAAAAAATTATATGTAACTTAATTATTTACAAAGCGATACAGCCTAATTATAATTAAATAAAAAATTCATGCACCTTAATTTAAGAGTGAAAAGCAGTCAATAATTCGAGTAATGCAGGCAACCTAATCAAGAATTAAAAAATATATCCTATCTGTATACCAGTCTGACGTCCCTTAAAATCATTATCTTTTCACAGAATCTTCCGGCAGTATTCGTCCAACTCAGACTGGAAATGTTGACGTGGTACTCCTCGCATTTTCTTCATGATGCGGATCTTTGCATCTAACCAAGACCGATCGATTCACTGTGTGTGCGCTCCTAATGCAGGTTCTATGTAGTACCTTTGGTGATTCACCCAAAATTCACCGTCCGATGTTCGAATCCCAGTCGATTTAGGATTGCATAAGCAGGCCATTAATTGTAATGGATGACGGGACCTTAAATAAATTTAAATATTAAAGACTACAGTCATCCTCGAAAACAAAAATAGTGGCAGTCTGTCCAATTTTTTACCACAAACAACTGTTAATAAGTGCTCCATGATTCTGTTGGTTTTTTTACTTAAGTACTGATATCCTCTTATTCTGCAACACAATTTCCTTCCATCATGAGTCCTCAGTTGTATTTTCGGCGACCAGTCAATTTTGCTTTATCAATTTAAATCGAACTTTTGTTTATTTCGATCATCAGGTCTGTTCTCTATATGAGACTATACAAATTTCTCGGAATATGTTGTAAAACCAAATATGTTGTTATACCAGTCGGCTACCGTATTCGCTGATTTCCCGGTTAGATAAACATTTGTTGTGGTTGACGGAATATCTTCCACGAACAAAACGTAATCTCCAAAATATCACATAGAGACAGCTTCGAATTGATACTGTTGTTAAGATCGATATAATGAATAAATA
This sequence comes from Diabrotica balteata, assembly GCA_918026665.1. Taxonomy (NCBI): domain Eukaryota; kingdom Metazoa; phylum Arthropoda; class Insecta; order Coleoptera; family Chrysomelidae; genus Diabrotica; species Diabrotica balteata. The sequence continues at coordinate 97,563,408 of OU898282.1, forward strand.
CATCACCTTGACGAACAAACCGTGTTACTTAGCTGCCCTTGCGAGAATAACAAAGAACTGACTTCGATTCATTATCACAATCTCTTTGTTTCTTCTGCTGCATTGCACTTTCAGAACGATGGCAAGGGTGAGCCTCATCAGATACGTCAAGAAGACCATGTTGTCGAAGAAACGTCACAGCACACTCTTCTGATAAACTCACGGTTCTGCGGAAGTCTTTCAGCAACATTGTCGTTTCAGATATTGTGTTGTTGTTATATAATAGTAAAAAAAATAAGTTAATTGTATATTTTTTAAAAATGTTTATACTACTCTGCAATAAATATTTTGCCTACAAACGGCTTGTTGCCTTCCATTATTGTGTGAAAACTCTTCTGAGAAAGATTATGGTGTTTAGCCGCACAAGTAGACCGCATCTCTTGGTAGACCGCTAGATATAGCATAAACGTGACGGTAGACCGCATACTATAGTGGCAACCGCTTAATGTTCATCAGTGAGAACTTTTTTAGATCTTTGATAACGTTCTGGTGGTCTAAATTCATCATTATTTTGGCGATAGTCTTTTTAAATATTATAGACAAATGATTTGTTAACACCTTTATTTTTATTAATATTATTATTAATAATAACATAACAATATTAACAGTTTGCCTGTGCTCCAGCAATAAATTAAATAAAACTCTCGCATAAATGACTTTTATGTATTTAAAATTTGATCTACTTAACAAAAACTGTATTTATTTAATTACGTGTAATACACGGCTCCCTCCTCGGTTCAGTTTTAAAAGTATCTAGCCTTGCAGACAATAGACAATCAATGACAACGCAAACACTCTCTGATCACGCGTCCTTGAGACTCTATCTACAGGACGGCCCCTTTTTTTATACATTTTACAACTACTTTTCGTTTAATTCGAATCGTAATACCAGTGGTTCTGTGGCAAAGTATAGCAATCTAAAATGTCACATAAATATAAAGTTATATATTTTGACTTCACTGAAAAGGCTGAACCAATTAGAATGATTTTAACCTATGGAAAAATTCCATTCGAGGACAAACGTATCCAGTTTGAGGAGTGAAAAACATTAAGGAAAGTAAGTACGTAGATATAATATACAAGCTCAAACAACAACTTTTTTATATAAAACTATTTATTAATATTGTAATGGTCGGAAGATGACATCTTACAAACTTGATACACTCGGATTTAGTTTTACTATTTATTATTCCGATCATAAGGTTTGAGAAAGTGTAATAAAATTACTCTTTATACATACATACCGAAAACAACCTCGAATACCAAGTGATCAATGATAGACTCATCATGAAATTGCTTATTTTTGAAGAAAAAAAAAATTGGTTTTAAGGTAAAAGAATATTTGTTAAAATATTTAGAAAATGTAGGTTTTGCTTTTTGGAACGTTTTGATTTTTGTTTTGTTTTTCTGTAAGACGAAAATTGGTTAAGATATGACTGTTCAAAGTTTGCACACACTCGTGATCAGCGACTCGGTCAAGCCCATTCCAGTAGAACCCTTTTAAAAATAAGATTAAAAAAAATATATTTTAAATTATTTTATTGTTCCTAAAAAACCTACAAAATGATTTTTCAAGTACTTTATAGCTTGCTACTTACAGCTGTTGAGAATTCCATGGGTAAAAAGAGTTACTAATGCTGAGGTACTTCGTCGCATGCGTAAACAAAAAGAATTAGAAGAATAATCGAAAAGAGGAAAATGCAATACTTGGGTCATGTATTGAAAAATATGAATTACTTCAAGTTATACTGGAAGGAAAAGTACAGGGCAAAAGATCAGTAGGAAGATGCCAGAACTCATGGCTGAAAGACCTGAGAAGAAGGTTCGACCGCTCATCCGCAGAAATCTTTCGGTTTCCAAAACCACAACTGCCATTTGGATTGCCAAACTTCGAAAGAGGACGGTGCCGTGAAAAGAAGGTAGCTTACAAACCAACCAAGTTATGAGTAAAAAGCCAATCACATATTTTAGAGATATCAGCGTGTACTGGAGCATTGTAAGATACACATAATGTAATATTAAGACAAAGACATACTTTCCCCATCCTAACAAACTTATAAGGGTTGTTTTTTTAAATTGAAATAAAATAAATTCATAACATTTTGATTAAAAAATTTATTTTTTTTCTAATACGTTGTTTTTACCTCTAAAGAATAAAAAGTCACCAACGGCACAAGTTTAATTTAGAGTTTTTTGAAGTTAAATTGAAGTGAAGGGTAAGTATAACCTAAATCAAAATTTCAGTGCGAATCAGTGGAGACAAAGTATTTAATGACATTGTTTTAAATTATAACTAATTTTGGGGGTCAGATTTAAGGGTTAAAACTGTGATAAAATCTTAATTATGTTGTTTAACGTTAATTGCCATTTATTTACTTTATTAAAAGCGTATTTGAATTAATTACCTACTTTAATTTAAAATTATATGATTTATTTATAATACAGTCAGTTTTTAGCAATAAAAAATTAAAATTAACCACCGGCACAGATCTAAACGTGAAGTGGAGGGTAAGTAGAAACTAAATCTAAATTTTCATGCAATTCGGTGGTGACACGGAAAATTACAGAGTATCGTCGTATTTCACGTTTATTTACTGGCATATCTACGATTTAAGACCGTGAGAAAGCAAAATGATAACTGTGCCAAAAACGATCAGTTGGGACAGAAACGCCCAGATAGGAAAAGAAATATGCCACCAAGATTATATTGGTAAACCCAGCATTTACTGGTAAATGTTACTAATGACTTTGGTTTTCGCGTTACCAATTAACAGAGGAGTTTGCCAGGGAGATGTTATTTCACCAAAGCTATTTACACTTGAACTGGAAGACGTGTTCAAATGCATTAACTGAGCAGATAAAGGAGTAAATGTTAATAGAAAAAACTGAGTCATTTAAGATCCGCTGATGACATTGTAATATTCGCTACAAGTTTCTAAGAACTACAGACCATGGTGACGCAACTATTTCAAGCTTCGGAAAAAGTAGGTCTTAAAATGAACTTGGAAAAAACAAAAATAATGACAAATACACCAAACATAAGAAAAATAACATTGAACGACATAAATTTAGAAACAGTAAGCGAGTACATCTACCTGGGAGAGATCATGACAAAGAAAATAAAACTGCCGAAATTACCAGAAGAATAAGATGCAGGATGGACAGGGAAGCGTGCGCAGGATTTGGAAAACTGATCTTAAAAAGCACTAAAATAGAACAATATTCGAAAACCAGAATTTACGATCAGTGTATCCTCCCTATATTCACGTATGGCTTACAGACGTGGACACTTACCAAGTCTAACATGGATAAAATAGTAAAAGCACAAAGAGCGATGGAAAGATCAATGTTCGGGGTGAGACTTATAGACAAAAAACAAAAAAAAAATGGATTAGAAGCAAAACGAAAGTAAAAGACGCAGAGACATGCTGCCAAATTAAAATGGAGCTTCGCAGGACACAATGCCCGACTGAAGGATAAGAGATGAAACCACGAAATACAACAATGAAGACCATGGTTAGGAAAGAGAAGCAGAGGAAGACCACAAATGAGATGGGCGGATGATATTAAGAAGATCGGAGGATACAACTGGAAGCAAGTGGCGCAAAATAGAAGACACTGGATTGATTTGAGGGAGGCCTATGTCCAAAGTTGGATTACTTAAGGCTGAAGAAGAACAAGTTACTAATGACAAGGGGTTAAAACTTGTTAGTATGGCACTTGCCAAAGGCACGATTGTGAAAAGCACATGTTTTAATTAGAAGAATATCGAAGCAACTTGGATATCACCAAATGGAAACACCACAAATCCAATTGGCTATGTTATTATTGACACAACACACTTTATAAACCGAAATGGATGTCGGAAGTTACAGAAGTAAAACTATTGACTTAGGCCACTTCCTGGTAGGAGCCAAATTTCGACAAATAATTTCCAACGCCAAATAAAATACAATTTACGTATGCTCACTAATGAAAAGTTCCAGTGATATTATAAAAGAAACCCTAGAACAAACCTAGAAACTCGACCAATCAGACACAGAAATGATGAGACAACAACTCAAGAAAGCTTTGAAATTAGCAGCCGAAAGCACATTGGGAATATCCGAAACTTAAGATTAAAATGACTAGTTCGACATTAAAATTCGACATTCGACAATAAAATAGAAAAAAATAAAATAAAATAGAACAGAATAAACTAAAATAAAAAAACAAAATAAAATTAAATAAAATTAAAATAAAATAGAATAAACTAGAATTAAATAAATAAAATAAAAATACAGAAAACAAAATAAAATCAAATAAAATATATTAAAATAAAATCTTAAATTTGGTCTTTGATGCTCAGGACAGAGAGCATAAACATTACCAAGTTTATTGATTTTGGCAAGTATCAAATCGTAGTAGCCCTAGCGTTGACTTCATCTGAAATATTTACTACTTTATTAGAAGTGGGCGAATTGCACATTTAATTTTCTTTGAAATTACCGTTATGCCATTAAACATATAAATTAATGACACGCCAGATTGCAACATCACCAAAAATAGAGTACATTGGCACACAAGAAGTCATTACAGACACTGGACAGAACTTTGAACCATATTCATGACAATCAAATCATTTTTGGTTGAGCTATGATTTTATTTTCAGACTATACCTTATTTAATAATTATTCCCCAATTAACTGCTGCGGACGAACTGAAAATGGCAACTTCGTCCAATTTTTGGCGGCATGTAAAGACGCTCTAATTGACAACTAACACGTGAATGTTTTTGCAACAAGACCAAAGTGCAAATTGTGTTTTCGAAGAAGTAATTAGATGTTGGAAATGGTAATGTCACTATTGACACCTCGACCTGATATATTTCATTATCCAGAGTGTTCTGTTACTTAACAGACGTGAAAGAGGAGCTTATTGAACTTTGATGCATTATTTAATTTTAAGGTGGTACGAAGTTCGGCGGGTCAACTAGTTTCTTATAACATAAATGGGTTTAAAATATATGGAAATAACTCTTATCACACTTTAGTTCTATTTATTTTAACACTTTAATCAGTTTTTCACTATAATAAAAAAACAGGGTGAACTGTGAGAATGGATGGAACAGTTTCATCATAATACCTTCTCAAAGAGTAGACCGGAAATAAACTTCCGCATTAAACTATCTATTTAATTTTGCAATTACCGACACTAAAGTGGCCCCTAGACAGTCAATAGTAGCGTCAATATTATTGTACCATGTATTGTACAATAATATTAGTGGGCCAACATACACGAATCAATATTATTTCACAATAAATTAGTTCCCACATAAAACTTTATGCTATCAACATGTGGAATAGAAAAACGGCGAGTTCTGTGGCTATTGCGTCAGTTGTTGCTTCACCAAGGGCGGAAAAAAAGTAAAAAGTACACTCATGAAAGTTTATTAAATGATTTAAGAATTAGCGAACAAAGTGATTTTCAAAACTTTCTGTCACTAAATAGTACATTCTTTGATGAACTATTAAGAATGGTTATACCTGAAATTCAAAAAAGGGATACTGTTATGCGAAATGCTATCCCATTAAGTCAACGTTTATCAATAACATTACGTTACCTAGCTACTGGAAATACCTTTGAAGATTTAAAATTCACAAGTATTGTGTCACCATAATACATAGGAATAATTGTAATGGAAACTTGTCAAGATATAATAAATTGTCTAAAGGATTACATAAAGGTAAATAAGATTATTTTAAACACAACACAAAATTTATTTTAAATATCTCAGTTTACTGTACATTTGATATTTTTATTGAAAAGTTGAGAAATAGTTACAAACAGTAGGGGACTCTGACTTGTTCATTGTTGTCCAATTAGTAGTTGAGGTTGCGCACTGTCAAAATAGACAGGACTTGGTTGCATATTACTGTATGTAGTAGATGTAGGAGAAAAAATATTTATTTGCACAGAATACCTATGCAGTGTTTCCATTTGACCTTCAATATGTTGAAGCCTTTAATAGCCTTTTGCTCAAAAATTTGTTGCTAAGGCGTCATTTTTTCAAGTTCTACTGCCTAAGCAGAAGCAATTTTTCATAATCAGTTTGTGGTTGTTCAAGGTGTTTACGGGCTAAGGTTATTTACTGTTTGGACTCATCAAGTTTTCTTGCTTTATTTTTTGATGGTCCCTCCTTTGTGCGCTGCTGTAAAGAAAAAAAAAAGTTTATTAAATTTTTGTTTTGTAGTAATAAGTCTGCATATTAACAATTTAACTTGTAATTGTAGTTGTCAACAACAAAAGCTGAACAGAAAGTTAGTGCCAATGGATTTGATGTTCAATGGAATTTTCTTAATTGCCTAGAAGGTATAGACGGTAAAGTATGTGGCAATTAAAAAACTTCCATATACAGGCATATTATTACAATTACAAAAAGTTTTTTAGTATTGTAACGATGACAGTTGTAAATAGCCATTATGGATTTATTATGGTAGATACAAGAATAAATGGACGAATATCAGGCGGAGGTGTTTCGAATTACACCGCATTTGGAAAAGAATTATCAAATAATTCACTTAATATCCCAGAACCTGACCTGTTGCATAATAGTCAAAAGATACTATCCTTACTATAATAGAAAAAGAATTTTACTTATCGACTTAGTCATGCCCGTCGTATTGTGGAAAATGCATTTGGAATTAGTAGTATTATTAGTATTAATAGTATGTAATAAAATTCGGTGTATTTTACCGACCTATTGCATTATCGCATGAGAAAGCTCAAACCATTGTTTTTTTGTGGAAGTTTGTGGAAGTTTGAAAACAAAGTTTCAGTGTTTTATTGTTACATCAAACCATTGTCTTATCATGTTGGTATTTACAAAATTATTTAAGAGGAAACCAGCCACAGTCATACATGTACAATAATTCTGTGAATGTAGAAGATTTTGAATTAGCAAATATTGTTGAAGAAACTTGGAAATCAACTGGACAATCAATATCTCTTTGTACAACTCTTGCCAGAAAATTCAGCCGCTGTAGCAAGAAGTGTCAGAGATAGTTATTGTGATTTTTTAAATAATGCTTTCAACAACAATGTTTCAACTTTGCCTGGGGTAGGGTGAGGAACGGGTGGATTAAGTAGATCGGAAATCACCTTACTGCAGCCCGGATAAAAGAGGGGGTTGAGCGAAGGGTTAACTACCCACCATCGGGAAAAGAAACTAGTTATGAAAACTGGAACTTGCCTCGGAACCGGACAAATAAACACAAAAAACGACAAATGCAATGTAAAAGGAATATGAATATAGGAACTTGAAATGTCCAGAGTTGGTACAGACCTGGAGCTGCTATAAACGCTGTGGAACAACAAAAAAAAAGGAATGGATATAACAGCAGTCCAAGAAATAAGATGGTCAGACTATGGAAATATAAAAATAAGTAAATCCACCATCTTCTTCAGCGGTAACAAAAACGGAAGACATAACTTTGGAACGGGCTTTGTGATTAGAGACAGCCTAGTACAGAATATACTAAATTTCAAACCTATAAACGAAAGGATATGCTACATACGAATAAAGGGGGAACGATACAATATTTCGATTATCTCAGTGCATGCACCAACGAAAGAGAAGGATGAAGATATCACGGATGACTTCTACGTCACGTATACGATATCACGGATGACTTCACGGATGACTTCGTCTACGAAAAAGAAACTAGTTATGAAAACTGACCGGTTTGTGAACCGGACAGATAAACACAAAAAACGACAAATGCAATGTAAAAGGAATATGAATATAGGAACTTGAAATGTCCAGAGTTGGTACAGACCTGGAGCTGCTATAAACGCTGTGGAAGAACTAAAAAAAAAGAAATGGATATAACAGCAGTCCAAGAAATAAGATGATCAGACAATGGAAATATAAAAATAAGTAAATCCACCACAAGAATACATAAATTTGGAACGGGCTTTGTGATTAGAGACAGCCTAGTACAGAATTTCAAACCTATAAACGAAAGGATATGCTACATACGAATAAAGGGAAAACGATACAATATTTCGATTATCTCAGTGCATGCACCAACGGAAGAGAAGGATGAAGATATCACAGATGACTTCTACGATGCCCTAGAAAGAGAGATAGATACGATGCCCAAACAAGATATGCGCATACTATGCGGGGACTTTAATGCTAAAATAGACAAAGAGCCTAGCCTATACCCCACAATAGGTAAACACAGTCTCCACAATATATTCAACAACAATGGCTTAAGATTCACAAAAACTGCAGCAGCTAATAATATGCTAATAAAGTCAATCATATTTCCGCATAAAGACATCCATAAGCAAATCTGGGTCTCAAACGACCATATTACGCGCAACCAAATTGACCACATCATTTTAGATGCCCATCATGGAAACAATATTATAGACGTAAGAAGGGCATATGCCCAGCAATATTACTTCTGGATTTTGTAAATTTGGAATTTACTCCTTGAACGTAGGGTTGTTTGCAGGTGACGATTTGTTAGTTTCCTATGTTAGTGATCGCTCGACAACCTCTTCCCTTCCTGTTTCAATAGACAGCACATTAAAAGTAAAGACATATAAAACAGCCAAATTTGTTGCTTCTTCTGCAGTGCGTTTAGGTAATACAAGCCAGCAACCTATTACTGTTCCAGTACCTTCAGGTGAAGAGCCTACCCACACCACATACCCTTTTGTTTTAGTAGCAGGAACTTTAAGTGACACAGGTCATTTAGTTGCTTTTATTGCATCAAGTGCAACATGTAATACAACTAATTTTACTCACAAAAGGACCCCCACAGGAAAAGCATGTGTTCAAATATTTATAATCCCGTAACAAGTTCAGCCTTGCCTTAGGGCTCAAGCAAGGAAACAGAAAGTTGGTCAAAGAAAACCAGGTAAAACCATGATAGTTATAGACATTCTAGAGTAAAATGCTATAAAAAAAGAAAAGAAAAAAAGCACGAACAAGAAAGACAGCGAGAGAGGAAAGGATGCAAAATAGAGTAACAAAGAATGTAACAATCACTCTCTTAAAATCATTAAGTCCATATGTATAAAAGCCAAAGTTTGGAGAAAAGAAATAACGACGGCAAGCAAAACAAAAGAAATTGATTGACTCGTTTTCTGATACAGAAGACGATGAAGTAATCTTTTGCTTCTAAAGACAGTGAAGCGCAAACAAAAGAATGTCTTTACTGTAGTAACTTGAAAGTTTCTGACAACAGTGGAAAAAAATGGAGCATGTACATCTCTTGGTGCCGATGGACTCACTATCTATGTGCCGACGTTGAAGGGAGTGCTTGGAAGACATACGTTTGTGACTTCTGCTATGTTTAATTGTTTTAGCTAACTTTTTTACAATGAAGATAATATTTTCCTTTATCAATAACACAATTTTTTTACCTTTGTTACCTTTTCCTAGACATTATCTTAAGCTACAAGATGTTTGTCTTAAGGTACACAAGTATCATGAACTTTTGGTCCATGGCGCACATAATTTTTCAAAATTTATTAAAAGCAACTAACACAGAATTTAATTTTTATAAAATGATTCTTGATGTCGGAAGAGAACCATGAATGCTTAATAATGGCAAAAATCAATAAACTGTGTGTTTAAAGGGTAAAACCCAAAAAGGATCCCAGGTATAACGGTCTCCCTTACGCCTTTTCCTAATTTGCTTCTTTAAAATATTTTTTTTCAGTTTATAGGAAGTTACTTTTGCAATAAGATTCCTAAGGATAGATGATATCTATATACCTATACCTAGTATATTATATCATTTGAAATTAAATATATTATGTAGGTACCAAATAAAGTTTTTCTCAGTAATGTTTTTGTATCTTTATACTGTTTTTTAGATTACCTCAGAACTTTGTTTGTGGCACTTTGGCCCTTTCTAATTTTCACTCTTCAATTCAGAAACATAGAATTATGTTATACCAACATTAGAGAGTTATCAAGTAAAATTTTATCCTTCCGTTATTTTGACACGTAAACGTTATTTTTTACGGTATAAAGTTTTAAGGGATATGTAATTTTAGAGTTATCAAATAGTCGAAACGAATTGGTGCTTCACGTTAATAGTTGGCAGTAATTGTCAGTCAAATGTCGTATGTGAGAGCAAAATAAATAATTTTTTTTTGTTTTCTTTCACGGAAGGTATATATTTTGTCTGGTTTTGTACATTTTGGGTTTCAAATTTTTTCTACAGAAACATGAAAGACATTTTAAAACAAGCAATATTAGTGCAATATTAGTTGAAGCAAATGACGAAGTTCTCCTCGCACTTCTTTTATAGTAAAAGGTCATCAGTGCTTGTAAAATGCAGCCTTTTTATCGTTTTCACAATTTCCGTGTTCATAATTTATAAATATAATGAAATATAATAAAATGTTTTATTTGTCTCGCAGATGCTTAACCAAGAAAACAGAAAACATGTGTCCGAGTCTTGACGAATTGGTGCGATTCGCTGCTAACGTTACCGTATATCAAACCGGTATTCGACGTACGGTAACGGAGCCCGTAAACGTTAAAATCATTTACGTTATTCAATTTTCATACTGCGCATGCTCCGTTATCAAAATATCGTTACCGTATTCCCACTCTTTCACTTGATAACTCTCTATTATTTAGAAGATTTACCGTTTCGTTGGACCTTCGTATTGGCGACGTGCAAGTACTTGGAGGGGATACGAGAAACGATCGTGCGCGAGTAGCGGAGAAATTTTGCATTTTTTACTGCACATTTCATAGATTATAGATTTCATAAATTCATATTGTCAATTATCATATTTCATATTCGTTTTGTTTATTTACACCTTCTGTCACTGAAGGGATTGGGGGAAATGGGATTTAGGAAATGCTGTGTTATAAATTGTAAAAATACAACAAAAATTGTCAATTTAAGTTTTATTCGTTTCCAACTTCAAAGCACAAAGCTACTACAAAGAGAAAAGTGGATTTATATCATAAAAAAGCATAAGTCACATAACCTAAATTATGCATTATTCTTGCACCCGATTTTAAAGTCAGTTTGGAATAAATAATAAATAAAAGTTCACTTTTAAGTGTAAATTTTAGTTTCATAACACTTACTTAGAGTTCATTTAACCCAAAAATTAAGTTTAATGTTTAAGTTTTATTTTTTTGAAGTTTACAAGAATGCATAAAGTTTAGGTTTTTCAGAAGATGCATTAAGATATATTCGTTGTCCAAAAGTTTACAGGGAAAGAATTAATTGTTTAAACCAATATGATGATATCATGGGCTTAACCTGCTAATTATTTATTTTAATTTATTTATTTTTCTTATTTTCTTCGGTAATTTATTTTTCTTAATTCTTCCATTCTTTTTTGACATTTGCCACTACTAAAGCTTTTCTCTTTGACTCAGTGCTTGGTTGAAAAGTTATTTGGTGATTTACTTTCTTCTATCCAGTTTTTATTATTAAATCCATATTAACAATAATGCTGTAATTCAATAATATATTTATATGTATTTATGCTACATCAACGTTTACCTTTTAATAACATATCGACATAACCTCAATCTTACTTTTTCTTCTTATTCTTTTTTGGGGCCACGTCCTTGACAGTTATTCGGTAACCTCGATCTAACATGAAAGCGCAGTAAATTTTGCTGATTTACGACACCAGGTGTCGCTGTTCCGAACTTGCACGGTCCCAATAGTGAGGACCGGTGTGTGGGTGTGTTTCGTATTCAATCGAATTTATTTAGGCTTTAATCAGATTTACGTTAATTTTAAGTTATTAGTTTAGCATTTGTACTGTAATTCTTAATATTTCCTATATTTTTTTAATAAATACTTAACCCTGGGATGTCCCAGGTGTAATAATCCTCCAAATGTTTTGAATTTCGATTATTGTAAAATTAATATTTCCAACATTAAATCTATTGTTAATGATGGCAATAAAAACTTGCCGTCTACAACTCAACAATATAAACAATCAAATCATGTTTTAAATACTTCAATCGATTTAGCGATACTGATACGGGGCCGTATTTTATTTTTGTTCCACATAATTTAAATTTAGGTTGTCTTCATCCTATGAAGATAGAAGAAAAATTAGAAGGCTGGTCTGTCACAATTAACTACTGATATCCAATTGTCCTACTCAAATAATAATTATTTAGCAGCACTTTTTCGAGATATTTCGGGAGCATAATGTTATTTTAAACTTACTTTTCGAGAAACTAAGACATATAAGAGTCCCAACTAGATGTGCACAGGTATTGGTTAATCTATTTGTTAATAGACAAGCATTCATTCGGTGCAATAAAAAATTGATTGGTCCAAGGTTAGCTTCTCAAGGTTTGCCGCAGGGATCTGTGCTTAGTCCTCTCTTGTTTAATTTATATACTATGGATCTACATAGTATGGCTATTAATTGTAATATTTCACAATACGCCAATGATTTCTATCTTTACCCTTCTAAAAATTCTTAATACGAATGTAATGATTCAATAAAACGAATTATATACAGTGCAAAAGAATACTTTCTTAACCAAGATTTGGAACTTACTTCGAATAAATCCGCTGTGGTGTTGTTTACTCGTCTTCGCTTACCGAATATATTCAGTATTACAATTGATAATCCAAATATACCTGTCCAAAAACATTATAGTTATCTTGGCGTCACACTTGATACTAAATTAACATGGGAAGAACATATTAATAACTGTTTAATTAACTCAAATTATCCTACCCCCATAGTAGAAAATTACACAACCGATGTGGGTTCTTTTACAGAGATACTTCTATTCGCCCACGACCATATTCCTGATCGCAAAATAAAAAATAAACTAACAAGACTTCGAAAAAAGATACACTCCTCAGTTACCGATTCATCCTCGGATATTGAAAGCGATAACTCCCTTTCCCACGTTGTAAAATAAAATGGATAATACATTTATATTACAGTGGAATCTTAATGGTTATTTTAATAATTTAGAATCCCTTAATCTACTTATAAACGATCTTTCTACTCTTATAATATGTTTACAGGAAACCCACCTTAAAACTAATAACTTTAATATAAAAAATTATTCCCATTTCCTTAAAAATCGAGACGCAACATATGCTAGTGGAGGTGTTGGTATTTTTGTAAAAAATCACATTCAGACCAAAGAAATGAAGCTACATACATACAACAAATCTAGAAGCTGTAGCTGTATCAGTGTCATGCAATATTAACTGCAGACCTATTAACATATGTAGCATTTACCTCCCTCATCCAAATGAAAATGTACTTGAAGAATTACATCGCTTAATCGATGATATTCCTGCTCCCAAACTAATACTTGGTGACTTGAATTGTCATAATATCACATGGAGTAGTATAAAAACAGACAAATGTGGTAGACTTCTTCAGAAATTAATAGACAATCAAAATCTAATTTTAATGAATACTGGTAAATCTACTCATTTCAGCTCCCACAATAGTACTTTTTCTGCCATCGATATTTCATTGTGTGATCACACATTAGCTACAAGTTTTTCTTGGAATAGTCTTGATTATCTATATAATAGCGATCATTTTCCTGTAACAATTGAAACCATTTTGCATGATCAACCAAATATTCCTGTTTACCAAAAATGGAAATTAAACTCAGCAAACTGGGACTTATATAGAGATCTAATAAATAATTATCTTACGAACTTTATTCTAGAAGATTGCACGGATTCATCTCTTCATCATTTCAATGATACTATAGTAAAATGCGCTAATATTGCAGTGGGAAAAACAAAACCTTGTAAACGAAAACCAGTACCATGGTGGAGTGAAGAAATAGCCTTAGCTATGAAATCTAGCAAACATGCTTTCAATGTTTTAAAAAGACATAAAACAACAGAAAATGTTATCAATTTTAAAAAACTTAGAGCAAAAACTAAATATCTTATTAAGAAAAGTAAAAAAGAAACATGGTCAAATTATGTTTCTACCATAAATTCATTAACACCTATGACTACAATCTGGAATAAAGTACGTACACTAAAAGGTGAACAAAACTCAATTCATATTAACACTCTTTCTTATAAAAACAAATTAATATCTTCCAAACAAGAAATTAGTAATATTATGTCAGATTTATATAAGAATAATTCAAGCAATGCAAACTTCAATCCCGCATTTTTAGATTTCAAAAATACGAGTGAAATGACAGATATATCTATAATAGATAGTGATAATCCACTAAATTTCCCCATCACATATCAAGAATTTGAAGAAGCTCTAGATAAATCAAAAAACACTTCATCGGGTCCTGATAATATACCAATCATATTTATCAAAAACTTGCCGTACATAGGAAAATTAATTCTCTTAGACATTTTCAATCACATTTACCTTAATAAAAAATTTCCTTCAATCTGGTCTGAATCAACAATTATTCCCATATTAAAACCTTTCAAATCATAAACTGACCCTCTTTCCTATAGACCAATTTCTCTTACAAATAATACATGCAAAGTACTAGAAAAAATTTTAAATAACAGATTAATATGGTTTCTTGAAAAAAAAACCAATTATTAAGCCATATCCAAAGCGGTTTCAGAAAAGGCAGATCAACTCATGATGCCTTAGTAGCTATTGACAATATTATATGTGAGTCCTTTAGAAATAACCAGAAAGTAATTGCCATATTTTTTGATATAAATAAAGCATTTGATACTGCATGGAGATACAACATTTTACAAACCATGTCCAATTGGGGTATCCAGGGAAATTTTCTTGCCTTTGTAAAACATTTCATGAATAATAGGATATTTCAAGTACGTGTAAATGGAATTACCTCAAAAACACAATGTCTTGAAAACGGTATTCCACAGGGCTCAACCTTAAGCCCCACTTTATTTTTAATAGCAATTAATAATATCGCTCAAGAGATAAAGCTACCTTTGAAAGCAGGTCTGTATGCAGATGACTTAGTTGTATATACTAGTAGCTGCAATATTACACTAGCCTCAAACATTTTGCAATCATTTCTGCATAAACTAGAAGACTGGTCCCAAAAGACTGGTTTTACGTTCTCAGGTGATAAATCTCGTTTCATCGTATTCAATAAAAGAAAAACTGATTGCAAAACAACACTTACTCTAAATGGTATCAACCTAAAACAAGTAGAGAGCATTGACTTTCTTGGCCTGAGACTGGACAGTCAGTTAACATGGGCAGAACATATTAAAAAGCTAGTCGTATCCTGCCAATCTAAAATAAATCTCCTTAAAATGCTATCAAACCGATCTTGGGGAGCGGACACCATAAAATTGCTGCATATATACCAATCATTAATCCGAAGTAAACTGGATTATGGTGCAATATGCTATTCAACTGCGAGTAATTATATACTTAAAAAACTAGACATTATACAAAACACATGTTTAAGACTAATTCTGGGTGCTTACCGAACTAGTCCTGTTTCAAGTTTTCAGGTTATCCTAAATGAATCTCCCCTATCAATACGAAGACAACACATTTCTTTAAATTATGCCGCGAGATTGTCTTCCAACCCTAATAACACAAACTATCCACTTCTTTATAAAATATATCCACCTACTCATTGCCATCAACAAATTAAATATCCACCCCTTAAAGAACGTCTAACGAGATATGGTTTTGACATGGAGCAGCTGACACATTCTTACCCTACACAACGAACTATACCTTCCTGGACTATTAATTTTCCCACTATTGATCTATCCCTCACGGCCTATCCAAAGAGTACCACAAATCCCATAATCATTAACAAATTGTATCAAGAACGGATATTAGAATACACTGGCCATAACAAGATTTTTACTGATGCGTCAAGAACTGAAAACGGACACGCAGCGGCCTTTATTCTAGGAAAGTCTGAATATGCAGTTCGCATCCCTCAATTCTGCAGCATTTTCACGGGAGAAGCAATCGCCATTTTAAAGGCTTTAGACATGTGTAAGAGTCATGCAAGCTCAGATTTTCTTATCATTACTGACTCTTTATCTGTTCTTCAGAGCTTAAGGCAAATATATCCAGTACATGCTATCCTGCAACAAATACAATTAGCACTTTATCACCTACAAAACAGACACGTGAACGTTACATTTCTCTGGGTACCATCACATACAGGTATCGCAGGAAATGAAAAAGTAGATGAATTAGCAAAGAAAGCTGCTACTGACGAGCAAACTGAAATTATGACTACAATTCCATTCAGTGATATCCAGCTCAATATTAAACAGCACTGTGTAAAAAATTGGCAACAAATGTGGAATTCTAATAAGGCTAACCTTAAAAATGTGAA
Source organism: Diabrotica balteata (assembly GCA_918026665.1). NCBI lineage: Eukaryota > Metazoa > Arthropoda > Insecta > Coleoptera > Chrysomelidae > Diabrotica > Diabrotica balteata. Next base: position 97,579,768 of record OU898282.1, read on the forward strand.
AACTAGGATTGGCACTAAACTACAATTTCCAGAAAACAGAAGGCAACAAGTGATTATAAACCGACTAAGAATTGGACATACAGCGTTAACTCACCAGCATCTCATAACAAAAGAACTACCACCTGAATGTTCCTATTGTGAATGTCCAATAACTGTTCAACATGTATTGATTGAATGTCCTCTTTATTCCTACGAAAGAGCCATCAACAACGTACCAGAAGAAGCAAAGAAACTTAAAGATATTTTAAACAGTAATATATCAAATACAATCAAATTCCTTAAGGACATACGTTTACTACACAAAATTTAAGTTATATTATATGTATCTGTTTGTAATTTGTAATTTATTATGTGTAATTTAATACGCAATTTGTAATTAGTAAATTTTTTTTTTTTTTAATTAGTTTGATGGCCTTGGCCGAGCCAATTAGCCAGACAAATTTAAAGACAAATTTTCAACAATCAAAGGAATTTTTTACAATCAGAGGAATAAACATACAATCATCCGTACAATCTAACATGCAATTTTTACCAAACATCCCAATTATAAAAAAAATAAAATAAAAAAAAAATAAAAATAAAAAAAAAAAAAATAAAAAAATAATAAAAAAATAAAAAAAAATAATAAAAATAAAAAAAAAAAGAAAAGAAAATAAAAAACATAACAAAAAAAAAAAAAAATAAAAAAACAACAAGAAAAAATAAATAAATAATAAATAACATAAACATATACACACAACAAAAACAAATTACACCACTAACATACAACTCACACCTGTCAAAAAACCACACCCCAACAAAAACATATACTAAATATATATCATAATAAACACCACTAAAAACAACAAATCACACCTACTCTTCCAAATTGTTTAGGTAGACGGGAAGTGGAATTTTTAATAGAATAAGATTATCATAAAATTTGTTTATGTTTACTGATTCGTGGGAACATTCAAGGAAAATATGTAATAGGTTACCTTCTTTTCCGCACTTGCAATTAGGTGACTCCGCGAGACCCAACTTGTACATATGAAGGGGGGTAAGAGCATGATTAGATCTTAATCTGTTTATAACCCTTATAAATGGCGGTTTGATAGAGTATGAAACCATCTTTTTATGGGTATTTCAGGCTGCATTTGTTGTAATTATTTCCAGTTCTCGTGTTTTGATAATATGTTTGCATTTTTCTTTTTGATGCCGTTTACTAATTATATCAATGTCTGAAATGGGGAGTAAGTTCAAGGGGGCTTCTTCGCCTATGTCTAGGGCGGATTTGGCTAGGCTATCTGCTATTTCATTGCCCTTAATGCCAGCGTGTCCTTTATCCATGATATAATAATGTTTTTCCCTAAATTTGTAATTTATTGTAAATAGTCATAATTTCTAGTTCTATAATGATTTAGTTGTTTGGACCTATGTACGTTGTTAGTCTGTCGACGACACTCTTACTGTCTGTAAATATTATGCAGTTGTAGGGTTCGTTACTATGTATATGCCTTAATGCAAGAAGAATCGCTGTCATTTCAGCAGTGTATATCGATGATTCAGCTGGCAATTTCAATAATTTTTTAAATCCACTTTGAGTATTAATTAATGCACATCCTACTTTGTTTTGTACTTTAGATCCGTCTGTAAAGTAAAACTGATAATTTGGCCATTTATGCCGTGTAAATGATTGAAAAGCGACTGGATTTAAATTACCCTCCATAAAAAAGGTATTGATATGTTTTGAGAAAAGCTCTTCTAATATATGGGAATATATAGGTGAAACTTGGTTTTCATATATATAGAAAGTATGTCGGTATTGAGATATCTTCAAGTAACTATTTACCAGAAGAGAACATTTTTTCTTTGTCCAATATTTATGAGTTAGATCTAAAATTGATAAAATATGAATATCCTGTAGATAGTTAGTATTTTTCCTATGACTCTAGTAATGAATTTATCACTTAAAAACCCCGTCGAAATTTCAGAGGTGGTTCTATCGCTTCAACTTCCATTATATTAACAGGTGTAGAAGTCAAATATCCAAGACAAAGCCGAAGGCATTTATTTTTTGTATTTCTAATTTATTTAAATGTGTGTTTGCGGCAGTTCCCATACAAATGACAACTGTAATCGAAAATGGGACGAATCATTGTGCGGTAAAATAAAAGTGCTACATTTGGATCAGCGCCCAGTTAGTTCTACAAAAGGCTCTTAGAATGTTCATTGCATTTTCAGACTTTTTTATGACTTGATGAATTTGATCCTTCCATAGAAGTTTTCTGTCTAAATAAGTACCGAGATATTTTATACAATTTTTAATAGGGAATTGAATTTGACCTACTTCCAGATGACCTTGTGGAATTTGATGTTTTCTAGAGAAAATACAAATTTCCGTTTTAGATTCTGATATTTCTAAACAATAGTTTCGTAGTGATTAAGAACAGCTTTAATTGAGACATCAAAATTATTTTTACATATATCCAATGATTTGTGGGCTGTGTAAACTACTACATCATCAGCATATTGAATAATTTTTGTTGGGCTATTAATACAATTTTCTATATCCATATTATATAAAATAAATAGTATTGGGCTTAATATGCTACCCTGTGGAAGTCCTATATTTGTAAGACGTGGAGGAGAGATGGAATGGTTGATTTTTAAAAAAGTTGATCTATTAGTGTACAATGTCCTCAGAAAGCTAGCTATGGTGATGGGGAAGCCGATATCTAATAGCTTTTTATGCATAATGTCCAAGTTAACGGTATCGAATGCAGAGGAGACATCAAGAAAAGCAGCCATAGTAATACATATTATCAGTAAAGTTTATTAGTATGGATGAGACTAAGGCAGTTATGGCATCTTGGGTTGATTTTGATTTTCTGAATCCATACTGAGATTTTGGGAGAATATGCTCTTGCTCTAACCAATGTTCAATTCTAATTTTTATTAATCTTTCTAGAGTCTTTAGGAAGCAAGAGGCTAAGGATATTGGTCTATATGATCTACTGCAATTTTCTGGTTTCCCAGGTTTTTTAATAGGTATTAGAATATATTCCTTCCAGCTGTCTGGAATTTATGACGTATCATTCCAAATGTCATTAAAAATATTTAATAATGATATTTTATAGTGGTGAGGAATATGGTATATCATGGAATATGAAATATTGTCTTTACCTGGGGCACTGCTATTTTGTTGACTAAGTGCTCGCTCTAACTCCCACATTTTAAATGGATCTTCTACGCCAAACCTATCTCTTGACACTGTTTCGCTGTATTCTGGAAAATGTTGTGAAGGTACCCACTGAGGAGATATTTTCTTATGAAATTCATCTAGCCAGCTGGATTCTGGGTCTATTGGAATCTTGTTGGACTGTTTGCGGTTTTTAAAAGCGTTTACTTTCTTCCATACTTCACTGATTTGTGTTTTTGAATTTAGGCTTTCGCAGTATTCTACCCCAATTTTGTTTTTTCTTTTGTTTGAAGAGTTTTTTTGCGACAGCGTCAAGTCTCTTAAATTCAACTAAATTATTTCTTGTAGGATCTTGTTTATATTTTCCATATGCAATTTTTCGGTTATCAGCGGCGGTTTTGCAACTTTCACACCACCATTGGTTCGAAATTCGTCTTTTATGTATTCCGTTAGATGAGAACTTTGGTATTGCTAAATTGGCTGCTTTATTAATGTTTGCTATTAGAGTTTGATAGTTTCCAGGAGAATTTTCAGCTTCTAGTACAGATGTGTATAATTTCCAATCGGCCTTGTTAAGATTCCAGATCTTGTGGCAATTTTGAGCTGGAAATGAAGTTATATGATCTGTTTCCATGTTAATAATAATTGAAAGATGATTGGATCCATGAGGGTCCTGTAGGACTCTCCAAGTAAATAATTTTGAAATATCTTGTGTACAAAAGGTTAAATCAATAGCGGATGGACTCTTACTAGTTGCTAATGTGGGCGATCCATCATTCAGACATATTAAATTACAATGATCAATACATTCTAGAAGTTTTTTACCATAACTGTCTTCACTTTCACAGCCCCATGCGATACTGTGGGAATTAAAATCCCCACCAATAATAAATGGTTTAGGTATGTCTTTAAAGAATCCAACCATTGACTTTCAGATATCTTATACTTTGGTTCAATGTAAACTGACACAATATTGATGGGATTTTTACCTCGGAAAATTTTAACTGAAATACATTTATGAGTGAAAGGATATCTATTTTTAAGATTTATTTCTTCGCATCTTAAGTTTGATTTTAATAAAATGGCAGTTCCACCATATCCGTCTGCCCGATCTGATCTAAAGCAATTGTAACCTTTAAAATTATAATAGTATTTTGATTTAAACCACGTTTCTGAAAGCAAGGCTATGGAAATATTATTTTGATATAGCAGATATTCTAGATTTACTTTATTAGCTACTGCTGAACGACAGTTCCATTGCAGCAAATTTATGTTTGCGTTTGTGTCTGCGAATTTGAAGACAAGGTATGGTTTACATGTTTACTAATTAATTCCACTATTCAGATTTTGATACATCGAAATTGTTTGTTTGTTTTATATTACTTATAATATTGAGAACTACTTCTAAAACTAAACTTATTGTTGCATTTAATTCCTCCGATTGTAATTTTACTCCGACTGAGTTTTTCAAATAATGTTGACTATTAAAAATTCCCCTGAGACAAGAGAGGTATTTGGTTGTGTAAGTATTTCTTTTCTTGCAATTTCAATGGGATCAGGGCTGGTTGGCCTGTGCCTTTTGTTTGGGTTTGAAGTTGTAGGAGAAGAAAACATATGTTTAGTAAAATTGTTATTATAGGATTTGGGTTGTAAATTGTGGGACTGTAAGTACTGAGGTTGAGAGGAATGATACTGTATTGTACTAGAAGGGGTAGGTCCAGATTGATACCGTTGGGAATAATTTGTCGAGGATATTTGACCACTTTCCATGGCAGATTTATTACGAGCGACTATGTTTGCGTACGTATTTCTTGGACCTGTTTATTTGCATCAAAGAAATTAATATTGCAAGAGCTCATTGTTTCCTTTACAATTTTTTGTCTTTTAAATTCTGGACAAGCCGACAAATTAGTGGTAAGATGTTCTCCTTGACAGTTAAAGCAGCTTGGTGTGTAATCTGAACTCTTACAATCTTGTGTGGTATGGGACTCCTGACATTTGCTGCATCTTGGTTTACTTCGACATTGACCCCCTAGGTGACCAAAACGGAGGCAGTTATAACATAACAATACTTTCTGGTTATACGGCTCTACTTCCTTGATAACTTTATTAATAGAAATATATTTTGGTAAGATTTGTGATTTGAAAATAACAATGCAAGACTTTGTGGGTACATATTCTACTATTTTACCTTCATCCGTAGTTTTTTCTACTTTACGTTTTATTCTTTTGACATTAGATACTTCAAAAGTGCAATGTTGATCAAATTGTCTTATTTTATCTTTTATGTACGCCTCTGAAAAATCTTTTTCTATATCTCTAATAACCCCTTGTCTATGAAGAATGAATTTTGGGATATACAATACAAAGTTATTTTTAACAAAAATATTTTCGTTTTTATTATTTATTAGAAAATTTGCTGATTTATAATCCTTTAGCTTGATCCTAACCCTATTCCGACCTATAGAATCAATACTAATAATTTTATTGTCTATCTCTGGAAAGTTAGAAAGAATTATATCTCCGATTTTAAGTGTTGTAATTTACCTTTAAACTCGACCGAATTATTCTCAATATAAATATGATACGGGCCTAAATCAGTACTTACATACAAAAACTCCTCTCTTTCTTTCGACGTAGTTATCAATGCTCATTGTTGTTGTTTGTATATTATTTTTTGACGAGGTTGGATTTATTAATAAATTATTTCTACTTACTGGTTGGGGATCTTGGTTGGAAATGGTATTCTTATTAAGAGGTGTCAGCTCTGCACCTGTGGAGATATCCATACTTACACATTCACTTTCACCAAAAAACTATATTTTTTTGACGTATATCTGGGGGCGCTGGGACGTCTGGGGGTTTCCCCCGACTAACTGGTCCATTTAATTGTTCTTAACTCACAATCTAATTTTATTTTTACACCAAATTTTAAGATGTATAAAACACAATTTTAAACAAATACAGTTTATTTCGTTTCGCTTTGTCGATAGGCACGTCCGATTCGTAGGCGAACTAGTACACGACTCCATTAGTAAATTTGTATTTGTAATAACAACTGTAAAATCTGTAAAACCCGCTAATAACCTTTAATGGTTGATGCGGAAATTCTAAATAAAAAAAAACTTTTTAATTAAATGCGAAATGTGCGAAAAAAAAAGTGTAAATCTTTTAAATGTACTTAACCGTTACCAATGGGGCTATGATCCTGAGGTTAATCTAATGTTTTATAGGGCTTATACCAGGTCAGTTCTTGACTATGGTTGCTTTTTATATGGGTCTGCTACAAATACTAGACTTAAAAAATTAGACCGAATCCAGTAGAAAGCTCTACGTTTGCTTTTAGTGTACTTAAATCTACATCTACTGAAAATCTGTTAGCTGAATATATGGAACCTCCATTACATTTCAGACGTCTTTTTTTAGCTTAAACGTTTATCCTTAAATGTCAAGGTAATAACCAAACCTACCTATTGCAAAAAATATCCGACATATCTGTGTCTAACTTAGTTGACAAATGGTGGCGTAACAAAAATTCTCCAATTTTAGCTATAGCATTTCCTAATTGTTCTTCCTATTTAGAAATCCCAGCTAAAACTAATTTCTTCCAATCTAATTTTAATATTCTTTATTTCCAAACCAAAGTTTATTTGCCTACTTTTGATGATAATGACGCCAGTCAACTTCAGATATAACTTGCCAAATTTGATAAGTCATTATAGGATTTTCAAAGATGGGTCAAAATCCATTTTGGGAGTTGGTTGTGCGGTATATATCCAAAACAATCAAGAACAGACTATGTTTAAATTAAACCAACAATGTTCCATTTATTCTGCAGAACTATTTGCAATATATAAAGCTGGAATGGACTATTGATAAAAAAATGTCTGATCAACAAATAGCGATTCTGTCGGATTTAAAATCTGCGTTGTCTCCTTTAGATAATTTGCATAAGCATTTATACAAAAACAGTATTATCGTCAAAACTTTAAAAAATCAACTAAAGTCACTTAAAAAAATAATTCAGTCTCTTTCATTTGCGTAACAGGGCATGCTGGTATTTCGGGTAACACCAAAGCAGATTATTTTGCTAAAGAAGCGGCTTCAAAAGGATTAGAAATTATGTAGTTGGTTCAATAGAAGTGATTTAGTCTCGCTGCGTAAACAAGAATTAACAGAAAACTGGGAAATTGAATGGAATGCTTTTTGTAACAGAAGTAGCAATCTTTATACAAAAATTCACCCTGTTATACCTACTGTGCCTTTTGCTGCAAGAAGTCATCCCAATAGAAGAGTATATTCAATGTTTGTTAAATGCCTTGTTAATAATGCTATTGTAAAACCTATCTTCATAGATTTAATTTAAGTGAAAGAGAACTTTGCGATTTTAATGGATACACTGACGATATCAATCATTAGATGTTCGATGATTGGATGGATTAAAGAACAAATACCTCTTCCTCAGTGTCAATCTATTTTATTTATATCTCGTCATAAAATTAGGCTTAGCCAAAATTTAATTTACAAAGGGAATATTTAAAAAGGACTAAAAGAAAAGTTTAGGATGGAATTTGTAATGTGAATGTATAAATCTAGCTTTGTTCTATCTGTCTATCTTTATGTTACATAGTTACCTCCTAGTCGTTGCCTCTCTTATGTTGTAATAAAGTCGCTATGAAAGGCACCTTAGCGTGAGAAGTATCTCTATATTATGTAATCCCTTGTTGGTTCGAAATATTCACTTTAAGTTGGTTAGGGCCTTAAATTAAATGGAACGAATGAAATTATGGTTTTTTGTCAATCTACTGATTCTTGTAATACTGACGTTTACATTATATTTTTAATCTACCTCTATGGGAAATACTATTTTGTTAACAAATGCAATAATTAACAAATTCAAGTAGTCAAATACATTATCGTGGCTGAATGGATCAAGTAATCCAAAGCCATTAATTAAATAAAAAAATCAGAAGATTGAAAAAATCTTCTGAATATTTTTGCAAATAAATGAATCACCATGTACATTTAAATTTTAATTTAAATAACATGCTTTTTATCACAAAAAACGACTTAACCGAGATTTTTAAGAATTATAAGAAATAATTCAAAAAATAATTTTATTTTATAAGAAATATCCACATTGTACCTATACAATTTTTACTCATACTTTTTCATCCATTGCCGTGTACATAAATATTCATTGAAATTCTGCAATATCATGCTAATGCTCACTCAATTTAGGATGATGTATTTATGGAATAGCAAGTCATTGTGCGTGTTTGTTTTCATTATTAGTTAGCACTTTATGCAAGATCAAATACATAATGTGTAGTCATGAATGAGTATAAAAACACTTAAAACCGGTGTTTTTTTTAATTCGAATCGTAACACCGGTGGTTAGTGGTTATCAGTTGACAACTCTAGTAAAGTAAAATGGCACATACATATAAACTTACATATTTTGACCTCACCGCAAGGGGTGAACCAATTAGAATGATTTTAAGCTATGGGGAAATTCCGTTCGAGGACAAACGTATCCAGTTTGCGGATTGGCCAAAACTGAAGCCAAGTAAGTACCTTTTAATTAATATGGACTACAGGAGAAGATACTTAAAGGAAAACAACAATTTTATTTGCATACTAAACTGTTTTTATTATTGTAATTTCTGACATATTACGTAGGCTGATCTAACCAGTAGTTTGATTAAAGTTTTCCACTAAGTCTGCCAATTTGTTAATATATTAGTACCTATTAATTTAATAATAAATCATGTTTTTTAATCAGATGTTGCGCTTTCCAAAACATTTGTTTACATTTCATGTTACCTCATCTGAGAAATTTATCTCGTAAGTTATTTTTAAACTCAAGGTCAACATTACCGGTTGCCTGTTCTTGTTTTTGTTTTCTTTTGACATAATATAATATTAATCATACAATAATTAATACAATTATATGGCTTTTCGGATGTTGGGCTTTGTTTAAGAAGGTTCTGAAACTGTTTTCTTGTAGCATTTGTAAATTCAATATTGTATTGTGGTTTGATCCCATATACATAAAATACTTATGTATTTAACTTGTACAGTCATTTGGTAGCTTTACCGGGTTTTAAGTTTTCCGGAAGATCTGAGAAATGGTAATGTTATAAATTTCATTATTCTCTTCTCGAATTTTACTTTACTGCTTTATTTTACTAACTGCATGAGAAAAATATTTATATACAAAATTTAACTAGTGAAAATTTCCTACAGTTGAAGACCTTGACGTGAAAAGGATGTATGCCATATACAATTATTTTAGAAAAAAGTAATTTTTGAAAATCATTTGTAAACCACATAATAAAATTTTAATGCAATTTATTTGATTTGAGGTACAAAAGATAAAACTGGTCATTGAGTATCTTACCAATAAAAAGGAATTGTAAAAAAGCATCAATTTTGATTTTTAAGATTTTATTATTGAGAAAATTTTGGCTTGTAACCTTTTACATAAAAAAATCTGAACTTAGTTTTCACTTGACAGGTATTCTTCATCCATAGTTTCTAGCCATTGTTTGTTGCTCAGCCTCTTGAATAACTAAATTTTTTGCACCAATTTCCAAATAAAATTCATGGTAAACTTTGGATATGTATGGTAGCAAAAGCGAAAGCAAAAGTTTTAAAGTTTTAAAGTTTTTAAAGGTTTAGTTTTATTGGTTCTGCATACTTTTGCCGAAGACAGTCTACCAAACATTGATTTCTGATACACCTTTTTCAACACTTAAATTCTTAAAAAATTCATTTAGGCAGTGTTTTATTTTCATTATATTTGGGGTTCATTGTCAAATCTAAAAACACAAATTTTGGGGAAGAAAACATTTTCTTATTTTTATCTAAGTATTAACTTTTTTTGGTTATAGTTTCTACCAAAACTTTAAATGAAAGGAAGTCTTCTCTTTTCATTATTTTTACTTCAAAAGGATTGGTTCTTTTACATTTTCTAACTGCATCAAACCAATCTGCTGGTTCATATACTACCTCCATTTTCTTTTTATATTTCTCGATAATAGCAAAGTCTCGGTCGGACGGTAGATAAGCTTATGCTTAACTGCTAAGAATCTATGCTCTACAGAATCAAAAATACCCTCCATTACCAATTGCTTCCACAAGCTAACCAAAACCTAGTTTTTGTTTTGGCCTCCACAATTATCGGTAAAAATGATGAGATTTTTAGGAAGGCGTTCACGCTCTTTAGAATGTTTAACGAGAATACTAGCAATTTCATCGCTGCCTACCAGTATTTTCAGACCACATATACATAATAGTCGTTTTCATTTAGGCAATCATGTATACCAAGATTATACACCCACGCCTTCCTAAGGTAAAAAGCTATATCAGGTTGTTAATGTGGGCACAGGTAGTGCTTGCTGAAGGTCCAATGACAATATCTTTTGAAGCAGCCAATTTTATTTCATCCTTTAAAGTGTTTTTCATTGGCTCAGCTCGCCTTAAATGTAACTCCTTTTCTATATTTAACTGCTTCACAGAATTACTGTAATCGATTTTGAGAAGTAAGGACATGGATGAAAATAAATTCTTTTTTACATATTTTCACATCGAATCCATTTACCTTACAAATAGTTGAAAGTGGAATTCCGAGCCGAAATATTTTTCTTGGTTTTTTTGGATATTACCTTTTTTTGGAACTGCTTAATATTATGGTATAAATAAGCCTTGTGTTTGTCGTGGTCTCCAATATTCCAAAATTCGTCAAAAATTTTGTTTTCTGTGACTTTCAGCAATATTCTACAGTTTTTCTTGCATCCGGAAGGTGGGAAATCCGCATCTTTTCCCGTTTTACTTGTATATGGTGAACCAAGATGGCTCTTGGTTCACCATATACAAGTAAATACTAGTAGTAAATAACTATTATTGACGTTTCAATTTCTACTTCGGAAATTTTCCGATTATATGAATAGTAATGAATAGTAATTCAACATCTGAACTCTACGATGAATTATTGGAAAGATGTGACAGAAAATTTTTGGGCAAATCGTAAGTGAAGAGCCATTAGTTTTAATGTAATGCTTTACACTACACTGTTTCTTAGAAACATCTTCACTCACCCGTCGCTGCTTCACTTCGCCAATCTTAATGCAAACCCCTTTTAGATATGATGATTGGCCATTGTAGTCTAGTTTGTAAAATTCCTGAAACAGAGATACTCTCTCTTCACTCTCTCTCTCTTCAATCCTGACCCCCCAGGGGGAGTGTAGTGGTCGACGTGATGTCGTATATTGTCCGTCTCCAGAGATCTCTGTCTCTGGTCATTTCTTTTAATTCATGCACAGGTCTTTGGCATATTCCTGTAATTTGATCTATCCATCTTGTTAGGGATCTTCCTCGTGATCTTCGGCCTTCTACCTTTCCTTGTATTATGAGTCTTTCCATGTTTTCTGTGTTTGCTCTCATAACATGCCCAAAATATTTTATTTGTTGGAGATGGACTTTACTAGAGAGTCGTTGGCTAACTTTTAGCTCTCTTAAAATTGAATTATTTGTTCTACGGTCGGTCCAAGGAATTCGTAACATTCGTCTCCAACAGAACATTGCAGTGGCGTCTATCTTTCTTCTCTCCGATTGTCTCAGAGTCCAAGATTCACATCCGTAGGTCAGTATTGGGAATATTAAGCAGTTGATCAACCTCATCTTTTTCGCTCTTGAAATTTGGCATTCCTTCCATATTTTGGTCATTTTTGCTATGGCAACTTTTGCTAGATCACAATCTACGTTTAATCTCTTCTTGTAATGACCCTGTGTTTGTGATTAATGATCCCAGATATAAGTATGAGCTCACAACCTCGAACCGGTCAATTATGGTTATGTGTGGATGATTGTTGTGTAGTCTATCCACTATCATGATCTTTGTCTTTGATATGTTTAATTGCAGACCAAATATTTGACTTTCGTTTTCGATCAGTCGTATAAGTTCCATCAGCTCTGCTTGACTATTTGCAAGAAGGGCTGTGCCATCTGCGAAACGTAGGTTGTTTAGTTTAAAAATTAAAATAAATGCACAATATTATGAAACATGGCGCTTATAACGTTACTGCACTTACCTCACGTGGAAGAAGTTTTTCTGGTTTAGGCTTCTTCTCAGTTAAATAAGGTTCCAATTCATTTCTAGAGACCTTACGCAAGTTTCTACGCTGGTTGGTGATGTTAAGTTTCCTGCTTTTACTTTGGTTTAAATAATTTATATCAGAGAATGTCAAACTAACAGCGGTATAGACATCTTAACGGCTTGGAGCGCTACTACGTGACAAGGTCCGAAAAGTGGCAGGAAGACGCTGTTCACAGGGCTGCCAACCTCAATGACAATAACATAAAAATACCTCTCTCATGTCTGGGATGTCGTATAGAACGTTTTTGTATAGAAAACCCGATCTCAAACAATATGTTGCTAACAGAGTTACTAGCAGGAACCATTCAATTATGTCACAAATTTCCATAACAGTGATACAAATATTGTCGTGTTCTGCTTTTTTCAGATTCCATTCCTTTTGCATTTAAAAGTTATCTTGATCTCTAGACTGCAGTTGTTTATAAATAATAAACAAGGGAGGCAATATTTATGGAATACTGCAAACAAAACAAAAAAATCCTGATTTTCTATTGCTCTTAAAAATTTGAAAAGTGCCTGTTAAAACGCTTACCACATTTTTGTTCGATTTCTTGAAACAGTTTAACGAGTTTTTCATTCTGGCCAAAATATAGTTTACTGTGTGAATTTTACATTTAAATCTTGTAGCAGATTCTCTGGTAATTTTGTTATTTACAACTTTTAAAATATATAAATTTATTGTTTCACATAATTCTTTCTAAGAAGTAGACCCAGAAAATAAATTTCCATATTAAACTTTCCATTTTATTTTGCACCAATTGCCAATACTAATATAGCAAAAAATATATTATCAAATGCAACAATATCGCAGTCTGTGCACAGTATTTTATCTTTTGTGGCTAGGGACTCGTAGGTTTGGTGACTCAAAGGCCTCAAGCGCAATGATTTACTACAAAACATTTAAGGAGAAGATTAATTATGTCATATTGTCAATATACTTTTAAAGATTTGTAAGTCGAAAGTTGTTGAAACTTTGAATCTAATGAAGTTTAATTCTAACGATCAACACAATGATTCAAATAAAATGTACTCTTAACAAGTATTTCACTTGACAACGGCTTTTATTTTACCTTTGTATATTAATAATTGTTATAAATTTTAGCTACTCCTCTTGGCCAACTTCCAGTGTTAGAGGTCGACGGTAAGCCAATCCCTCACACCATTGCAATCCTTAGGTACTTGGCGTCAATAGTAAAACTCGATGGCAAAGATGCGAAGGAAAATGTTGTGCTAGATATTGCAGTGGAAACCCTTTTAGATTTACAAAAACGTGAGTATTTTGTTTTAGATTGCTCCCTTATATATAAATAGGCAATAATATAGTAAAATTAATTTTTTCTACACTCAGATGAGCCCTTCAGTTTATTTGTTTCCCTTCGTAACATACTATGTCCCTCAGGATTTTATTTTAGTGAGTTTCTGTTAGTCTTTTTAATTTTTATCATTAAATGTGTGCTGTTATAGGATTTGATTATATTTAATTCTTCTTCCTCTTCCTGTTATTTTTGGGTAGACATGACTCTGTTTTGCAATGTGCCTCCAGTAAGTTGTCGTTTCACCGTTTATGTGGTCTTCCTACTGATCGTCATCCTATTGAGGAACCGTCTCCTGCCGTCTTTACTGTTCTGTTTGTTATGATTTGCCTAATATTATGATCGTTTTATTCTACTCTTTTATTTCTTACCCAGTCCTTATTGTTTTTTCACCTTGCATCTATGTCAAATATCTGTACTTTAAGCTTTCTTCTATAGTGTTTGGCTATGAATTTTTTAGTGTTTTATCTCTGCTGTTTCTAACATCCTTTTTGTCCTCTCTGTGTCAGGTAGTGTTTCTGTTACATATTTCATTATTGATCTGATGAATGATTTGTAAAGTTTCTTTCCCGATATTTTTATTTGTCCACATTGTTTCGTTCAGGCTCTGTTTTCTCTATTCTTTTGATCTTTTACTTTGATCTTACTAGATTTGTTCTTTTATCTGACCTTTCAGCTCCAATTTAAATCGTAGTAAATTCAACGTTGTAAATCATTACTCTGAGAGAGTAGTATTGCGTATTGTTACAGAGAATCTTCTTGTCTTATCCCATTGGTAGCTTCAATAGGGTCAGTTATTTTTTCTTCTACTTTAAATTTTATTGTGTTGTTTTGCTAGATATTCTGGATAATTTTTGCTCTTTCATGTTTTGTTTATTTTTCTCTTGGATTAGTTTTATTAGTTGTTTGGTCAGATCTGGTCTTCCGTAGTTTAGAAGTTTGGTGTTTGTTCCTCTCCTGGTGATGGTCTGTTTGTTAAATTCCTTAATGCTTCCTTTACCTTTTTCTCCTGAACATTTATTTCTTCGTATGTTATCACCTCTGGTGTTAGTGGTTCATTAGTGCCACCTTTAGCAAATAGGGATCAAAAGTAGTCAGCCCATGTTTCCTTCTAAATATCTTCTTCTTCTTTATGTGCCGTCTTCTACCGAAGGTTGGCGACCATCATACGATAGGTTTCTCTGTTTTGTGCCGCATGAATTATGTTCGCAGCTTCTGGTATTTGAAACCATTCTCTCAAGTTTCTCAGCCAGGATTTCTTCTTTCTGCCCAAACCTCTTCTACCTTCAATCTTGCCTTCCACGATAAGCTGTAGTAGACTGTACTTATCATTACGGAACACATAGCCCAGGTATGACGCTTTCCTCCTTTTAACAGTTGTTACCAATTCCACCTCTTTACCCATTCGTCTTAATACCTCTGTGTTGGTCACTCTGTCTGTCCAAGGTATTCTCAGTATGCGTCGATACAGCCACATTTCTAGAGCCGCTAACTTCTTTATAGTTGCTGCTGTTAACGTCCACCCTTCTACGCCGTAAAGTAGGGTAGAGAGTACGTAGCATTTCGTGGCGCGCCATCGGAGGTTAATGCTTAGGTTGCGGTTGCTTAAAAGCTTTCTCATTTTGATGAATTTGGATCTTGCTATTTCAATTCGGATCTTATTCTCTACTTCTGGGTCCCACTTGTCATTTACTGTATATCCCAGATATTTAAATCGATGTACTCTTTCAATACGTTCGTCTTCAATATGCAGGTCGATATGTTGAAATTTTTTTTTACTGATCACCATAAATTTAGTTTTCTTTCTATTGATCTTCAGTCCAAATCGGCTGCCAGTTGTATTAACTCTATGTAGCATCATCTGTAAATCTTCGATGTTATTGGCCAGTATAATAGTATCATCTGCATATCGAAAATTACTTATTGCTACGCCATTAATCTTGATGCCCTCATTGTACTCTTCTAGTGCCTCTAGAAATATTTGTTCCGTGTACAGGTTGAAAAGCAGTGGCGAAAGAATACAGCCCTGTCTTACCCCTCTAGAAATGGTTATGTTTTCACTCACCATATGTCCGTTCTTCATGTGGGCTGTTTGATTCCAATATAGATTTTTTATAATCTGGATGTCCTTAGTGTCAAGTCCTGAAAGACGTAATAGTTCTATGAGTTTGTCATGTTTGATAGTTCGTTCTTCTAAATATACTTCGTTTTTATAAGTTTGTTCATTTTTGTTGTCCCCTGATGACTCTTTAATTTCTTTTTGTGTTCTGTAGAAGTCGTGTTCCATTTGTTTTGAGAAACTTTGCCAGTTTTCCCTTTTTTACTTGTCTAACTAAATTATTCGTTTCATTTCTGATTCGTTTATAGTGGTTGTATGTGTGTTGTGTTTGTTGTGTTTTGTATTGTAAAGTATTTTATAATTCTTAAGTCAAATATTTTTTATGGATATATATTTCTGTTGGTTATAACATAATTTATCATAGATCTTTGTTCAAGGGTGTTATTAAATGTATAATTGTGTAAGTTCGTTATTCGTGCAGAAGTTTACCATCAGTTCTCCATTTGCATTTTTAACTTTTCTTTTTATGTTATTCTTATTATGTTTTAGCTTAATTTCGGGTATTACTTGATTGCCTATTCGAGCGTTAAAATCCCCCATATTATTATCTTCCCACTGACTTGATCTACTACTTGTTGTAATTTGTCGGTATCAGCTTATAATGCTAAAGTAATTTAGTAATTTTATGATTTTATTTTTTAATTAATGAATCGTTTTTTTATAGTGGGCTTCGAAATAATGTTTGAAAATGACGCGGCTAAGAAAAAGGAAAAAGTTGAAAAATTAAAACAACTATTACCTGTTTATTTTGGAAAGTTAGAAGAATATGCTAAGAAACACAATGGTTATATAGCTTTTGAAAGGGTAGGTAGATTTTAAAAAAATTTAAACAATAGTGTTTACTTTATTACTTTTAATTACGTTTTCTTCTTGTTTTCTAATTTTTTTTTACTTTAATATAAGTAGCATATATTTCTTTAAATGTTATTGGGTTGAATTTATGAGTCTATTTTAATTTAGGTGAACACAAATAAATGATAGACTTACAATCAATTTATTCCACCTCGATCGACCGGTTCCACATACTACAATATTTACTATGCATCATCAGTTCTCCGGTAAGACAACTAAAAGCTAAAAATACAAATTGCCAGTATAAGGGTACTGTTTGGTACAAAACATATAAATACTGGTATACAATAAGCATTACCAGGCAACTATAAGTACAATAATGGCAATTTATATTTTCAACATTTGGTGACCTTACCTGAGACCTGGTCATAAATAAAACATTGTAGTATATGAAACCGATAATCTGCGGTATAATAAATTGATTGTTCTATTATGTTTTTTTTTTCACCTAACTATTTATTTCTTTCTTTATTTTTCTTTATTTTATATGGACTTTTTAATCTCATAATTAATAAATTTTGGCTTATCTTTATACTAAAACCCAAATACTGAATAAAGATTCCGTCTTGTTATTTTTTATCGGATATAATTTACTTTTGTAGAAATATGTTCATAACTAAAATTAGCGACCAAAAACATAAAAAGACAAAAATCAACACAGATAAGAACAGGAAAAAATCAAAGCCAAATCGGAGTAGGTCAATGTTAAAGCAAAAAAAAACTTCTTCTACCTAGGAAACTAATTCAATACAGAGAAAAGAGAAGAAGCACAGATATCAGAAAGAATAATGAAGGGTAACAAATCTTACGTCTCGCTGACTCACCTATTTCACTAAAAAACCTAACTTATCTAAGAAAAATCATTGATATGCAGATAACATCATGAAAAATAGGAGAATGGGAAACTTGGAAATATGAAGACGAGTAACTGTATTAGAGGCAAGAATAAAAAGAAACCAAAGCTTAATTTCAGCTCTAGCTCTATTAAAAAAAGATCCAGAAGATAATTTACTCGATATATTCTACTGTCATGTTGTAACTTATACACCATACGTCATCATATTATGTCGCTCCCGTATAATTTTGAATGAAGTACATAATAGAGCCGACAAACGGTCGTAGTTTTAATAAAAATTAAAAAAAATGTTAGTCATACCTACATAATTTTTTAGTTTATTTGGGAAAACATCTAAATCCTTATATTTTCCTATGCATCATTATCTGTAGTAACAAACAAGTACTAAGCTTAATCTTTATTTGTTTTCAGATATCATGGGCTGATATTCTATTCGTTTGCGTGTATGAATTGTTAGCCAATGTTGCAGGTAAGGAAGCCGTAGCTTCTTACCCTAGTTTACAGCAAGTGAAGAAGAATGTTTTAGCAGCAAAAGGTGTTAATAAATGGATTAAAAATAGACCAGCAGTCCAGGGATATGATTTAAAACAAGATCTTTAAGAATTTACTCTAAAATTTTTGATTTAATAAAAATATTTATTATATATTGATATTTAATTTATACATACAATAAAAAAATCATTAAAATTTGTATTGATTTTTTTAAATTAGGTCATTCTTTGTGCTCATTCTTGACTTTTCAAGAAATTTACTTGTAAAAGATCATTAAGAGGAGTAAGTGATAAAAAACAAATCAGACTAATGGTTAGCAAAGAAAGTAACGGACTCAAATTATTATGCAAAAATAGAAATATTTCACAAATATAATAATACAATATCATAATAACAATATACTTATTTTCCCAAGAGCTGCAGTAGGAGAACTTGGGGAATAAGGTTAACTTAAAAAGAAAATCTAATTTTATTTAGACAAATAAGAAAAATAAGTTGTAAAATACGGATTATATATTTTATTCCAAGTACTTTCACTACAAGTAACATAAAAAAACTTAAACCTAATTTTTTAAAGAATAAAAAAATATTAAGAGAATCGTGCACAGACGGCATTTGCCAGGAGGTCTGGGGTAATACCGCTCAGTTGCATTTTTATGATATATGTGCATTGTTATTTTTAACCCAAGTCGCAAATAAACATTTTTGCTTTTTCGCACAGAGGTGGCGTAGGGCGTGGGCGACACAGCCCAGCCCACGGCCTCGCGGTCCAAGGGGCCTCGCGCCATGGAGATTTATCTACTACTTAAACCAAATAAGTAACGAGTGAGTAACCAAATCAAAAAAAGATAACAAGCCTACTAATATCCAGAGCGCTTACACTCTGCGCTTTCAAAATTTTCAGACAGGTGCCGACTTCGACCGATAGCCGACGGACCAACATGCCTATCCACAAACAAAAGTGGTAACAACAAGCCATGAAAGGTCAACGGACCGAAAAAATTACTTGCATCGCTATCACTCGTAAGAAATCCTTGCTGCAATGCACGTCATCGCTGGGCTCTAAGAGAGATAGGGATGGTGGGGGAAAATGGGAATCCGGATCAGCAAATCGAGAAAGAAAATCTGAAAGAGCAATGATCAAACCAGGCGTTAAGTACGGGTATGACGAAGTTTCTTAATCACACCGCATCTGGTAGTACAGAACCATCTGAATCGATAGCGTCGACTTCTAAAAACATTAAGTCACGATTGAGATTCCAATGAATTTGAGAATTACTAATAGAGAACCACTAAATACTGATACCGAAAGTCTTAAATTCATAAATATTAATATCTAAGGAATTAGATTCCGACGATGAAATTTCTGTGTTTCCCTAGAGCAATATTCTAGATCACGAAAAAAAAAATAAAATTTGTTATCCATCAACTAGCAGCGATGTGATAGAAGTTATACAAGGTTTTGAAAATTTTAATCCAGTTATGTGGTTGATGCCCATACTAGATGTTCAAATCATGATATAGTTCAGAACAGCCTCTCACAACAACTAAATATTGGTCATAAAGATTATCTCAAAGACGACGACCGTACTCACTAATTTTCATTTCTCTGGAAAATTGAACAATGGTGAAATTCAACATCGTCGCTCGTAAGTTTATTCCAATTCTTAAAATGAAGTATTCTGTTTTCCATGCAGACTTTTTGGCAATTCACAAACTCAGGTGATACAGGGAGGATGCTGTGACTGGAAACATTTAGGCAGTATTTTACAAAAATATGAGAATACCCAAGAACATAATTATGGTATTTATGTTGCAAAGACTAACATTAGAAAGAGGCATAAAACACGAAAAAACAATAGACAGATAAAGCGAAAGACTAAATTTGTGAATCTCAAAAACATTGGTACAATTTGTTTAAGGGATTAATCGATATTATACCCTTCTTAATCTCTCATAATCAGAGGTCACAGAGAAGCTATAAAGATACCGTAGAATAGGGTGACTTTGATTCTATAAGGTGACTTTGATAAAACATGAATATTTTGTTTCAAGAGAGTATACAACCCAAATGTTTCGTCCGTTATGGTGGTTGTCTGAACTTTATTTCAGTGCACATGTTGATTCACTATAGCAAAAGGTGTTTGTGGCCAATATCAAAAGTATACGGTTGTAAATTCACCATTGAAGTTTTTGTTTGAATTTGAAGATTTTATATTGTGTTACTAAATTTAAACATACAGCTCTAACAATAGAATTGCAGGTAATTTTGTGTATGTTGCCTTAATGTAGGTCTAGTTGTCACTATTTTAAAATATTTAACCTAACTTATTTCCGTAACTACTCCATGAAATTGAATGATTTCTTATCCGGGGTCACTTTGATACATTTTTCGGGGTGACTTTGATACTTTATTTCTTTTTATAGTTTGCTTAATGAAACTTCAAACCGTTAATTATTTTCAGGATTTCGTCATTATCTGCATGAAAAGAAAAAATGCCGCGAGTTTATAAACGAAAGTTGGGATCAAGAAGCTACAAGAACTTCTCTGACGAAACTCTTGAACATGCTCTGCTTCAAATAGTAAACGGAAACTTGTCTGTTAAAGCCGCTTCAGAAATGTTTAAAATTCCGTATGGTACTTTATATAATAAATACAAAGGGAAGCATGTGAAGAAGCCAGGGGGCCAAACTGCGTTGACGGAGCTGGAGGAAAAATCAATCGTGTCCTGCATTGTCAAATGTGCAGATTGGGGATTTCCATTATCGACGCTAGATGTACAACTTTTCACTAAGAGTTATTTAGAAAGAACTGGAAGAATTATCTCTAAATTTAAAAACGGGGTAAGTCCTGGTAACGACTGGGTAAAACTTTTTTTAGAGAGACATAGTTAGCAAATCTCTGAACGACTTGCGTCTAACATTACTAGAGCTCGGGCAGGTGTCACAAAAGAAACGATAGAATCATATTTCAATAATTTAAGAACAACTCTCTCAAATTGCCCTCCATCACACGTTTTCAATTACGATGAAACCAACGTTAGTGATGATCCGGGAAAAGAAGATTGCTTTATAGAAGAGGGACCAAATATCCAGAACAAATCACTAATCATAGTAAAGCCGCCACATCAATAATGATGTGCGGTGCTGCTGATGGTACACTACTCTCTCCTTATATAAGATATCGCAGCGAACATATGTGGGATGCATGGACATTAGGAGGTCCACAGGGCTCTCCTTGTTGTAGTAGTGGATGTTGCGCAAGAGGAGCTAGATATAACCGAACAAAAAATGGGTGGATGGAGGTAACTTGTTTTACAGACTGGTTTGAGACCATATTATTAACCCACGCAAGACGGCTGGAAGGTAAAAAAGTTATGATCAGCGACAACTTGGCGTCTCACTTTTCAGATCATGTTTTAGAATTGTGTGAATTGCACAATATTGAATTTGCGTGCCTTTCCAGTAATTCAACAGACATATGCCAGCCTTTGGATGTGTCTTTTTTTAAACCCATGAAAGTCTCTTGGCGAAAAGTTTTGACGGAATTTAAATTGCGACACCCAAAAATTACTGGTGTACCTAAAGATCAATTTCCGTCGTTATTAAAAAAATGCTTGGAATTAATGGATCAGACAATTGCAAATACTGAGTACAAATGTGGAGATTGTGAAAAAAGTGCAATTAAGAGAGTTTTGAAGAATGGGTTCGAGGCTTGTGGCATGGTCCCTTTCGATCCAAATAAAGTCTTGAGTAAGATTACACCAATCAACCATGATGTTGATTATGTAGAACCTCTGATTAACGACAGCCTCACAGACTATCTGATGAATAAGAAGTCCGAGATAAAAGTTACTAAACGGCAAAGTAAAAAGAAACTTCATATCCAACCTGGTAAAAGTGTAAGTCGACATATAACGGCAGACGACAGCTCCTCCGATAGCGAGTTAAACAGCTATAATAGTGAAAGCGAAAATGAAATTGAAAATGAAGATTCTGTGGAGAACCAATCATATGAAGATGAGATGAATACAAAACCCTCCCTTGCTGAATTGAATGTTGGAATTTATGTGCTTGTAAAAATTATGTCAGGTAAACAAAAATGTAAAAATTACGTATATGCCGGAAGGATACAAGAGAAATTACCTTTTGACGAATACGAACTCATTGGACTTAAATCACTGGATGAGACCCATAAACATTTTAAAGTTGTGGAGACCGACGTTATTAACGCTCCTTTCGATGATATCTTAGCAATTCTGAAGACCCCATCGGTTGAAACAAATGAAACGGCAACTACATGTACATTTCCTGGCAGAGTTGATGTTGAAGAAAAATAACTTTGATTTTGTTTCCGTTCAAAATACATTCTTTTGGCTTTTTTTACTGTTTTATACTGTTTTACTAATTTGCTAAAATGTTTTTTACCTGAATAAAGTATTAGCTACCTGTAAAATTATTTATTATACACTAATTATTGTGCCTATAGCAGCTGTCAAAGTCACCCCAAAAATTAAAATTGAAATATCTAAAAATTGGCTTGATTGATTTAAAAATGGGTTGACATTGACACCATTACAGCTTTTATGCATCGTCCAAGCTATTTTAAAATAGGGTATCAAAGTGACCCCACATCAATGGGTGATTTTGATATACCATTACTTATTTTTTTTGAGAAAATCCTCAGTTTAAAGATATATATACTAACAGTATAAATTACATAAACATAAGATGAATCCCAATGGACATTTTTCCACATTTTTGGGATCACCCATTCAAAAGTTACGTAAGAAAATATAAAAAAATTAACAAAGTCACCCCGTTCTACGGTAGACGGCGACTTTAGGAATAGTGAAAAGTTCACTGATTTATTTAAATTGATATTAAAATTTGATCCTACTTTACGAGAACATATGAGATGTATTACTGACAAGCAACTTACGCATCATTCTTTAAGTCACGATATACAAAATGAATTGACCACACTGATGTCAAAAACGGTAATTGGTGAAGTGATTCGCAAATTAAAAGAGACAAAATATTATTCTTATTTGCTTGACTGCACTAGAGACTGTAGTAAAGTAGAACAAATGTCTGTGATCGTTAAAATTTTGTAATGCATTAACGGGTACAATAGAAGAACATTTAAGGAGATTTCTTGATGTAAGTGAGAGAAAAGGAGAGTATTTAAGTAATGCTATACTAGGCGAACTAGAAAATAATGGCTTAAAATATTCAAAACTGCCGTCACCAAGGATACGACAGTGGCGCGGATAAGTTAGGCATAAATAGTTCAATTAAAATTCGAATATTAAATATAAATTTACCTAACTTTATAACAGACGTGAAACAGTTGCTTCAATACATTACATATAACAACAAAAGATTAAAACTCATTAAGAATTATTTAAGGAATACGATGTCACAGGAAACATTTACTGCGGTCGCAATTTTGTCGATCGAGACTGACATGGCATCCAAGCTATATAACGAGCATGTAATTAAACAATTTAGCAGTGTAAAAAGTAGAAAATTTCTGTTGCTGTAATATTTGAATTAAATTTTTTAGATTAGTTGTAAGTTTGACTAGATTTTGCATGAGGTTAAATAAATAAAATAAAAGGTTAATAATGATATATGTCATGACTTTTAAAAAATCCATCTTCATGCGCGGGCAGAGGGCCTTGCAAAATGTATCTTGCCCATATAAAATTATGATCTTGCGCTGCCACTGTTTTCACAGCCACTACACTCTTGATGAAACCATCTAGCGCAAATTGTGCACCTAAACTATAGCTCACCATCTTTACCAAAGTCATTTCAGATTATGCAGTATTCGTTTGGAGCTGCTTCGTCAAGTTTGTTATCATCGCAGAGTTCATTTTCATCTTTACTTTCATCAGAAGATGAAGACGCTTCCTAACATATATTCTACGTTTAGTTGGCATCTTTTTTGTGTTAGATTTCATATCATTTTTCGATTTCTTTCTTGGTGCAAATTGTTTCGAAATTTTACTTGTACGTCTGTTCTCTTTTTGTTCAAATATTTCTTTGAAGTGTGTTAAAGTTAGAATTTTTGAATGTGGCTTCCGTCTTAAAGTTTTTTTCTGGAAATTTGGTGGTCTGGGTATTGGAATACATTCTGTAAATAATGTTTGGTTTTGGAGATATATTTTGGTTGGATGGTTGTCTGTAAATCAATGTTTGGACTTAGATATCTTTCATTTCTTTTGCATTACTGAATTTACTTCCAGAATCTCCAAATCTTTTAAAGTATTAGATGCCACAAATCCTTCGTCACCTCAAATCCTTTAACTGCCTTGTCTACTGTAGCGAAACGAGCATAAACATTGTTAAACAATGGTGCGTAATCATATGCGTGGTCATATGGCGTAATTTGCTAATACTACCCTTATTTTATAAAGATGTTCATTTCTATACTTAATGCTACTTTGACTGGGCCAAAAACTGTTACGTCCAGTGGCTGCATCTTATGGGACGTATGTAGTGGCAACGAAAGCATGTGTATTTAATTGTTTTTCACTAATAAGGGAAGTATGGCTGCTATAGTTCTCCACAATAAGAAGAACCGGCTCTTCAATCGATGCATGCCCTGTAGTTTTGGAGTATTAGAGCTATTACAGAAATAAATCTTCAGTCATCCAACCTGACTTATTTCATCGATATATAGATCCAGGAAGGACTTCTCATTCTAATCATAATAATATTATTTAGATGTAGATTTGTTGAAATTTGTTTTTTATCTATATGCGGGTGTCTACAGCTACTTTTCGCATCTCAACTTGGTTAATCGAATCACTAACACTGAGCCGCAAGTTCCCATTTTAGGGCGTATTGCTCATAGATAGGTACATCTAATACACCAGCGTATACTCGTTAAACTCGAGGATTTTGATATTAAACTGTAACGTTAGACTTTTTATTTTCTGACCGGAATTCAGACCATCGATCAATTAGATTACTTACAGTGATCCGCTTGGCTATCTGGCGGACAATAATAATTAGCTTGTATTTAATGTACATCAAAATTTTGCGATTACTTCATTTCTATATTTTTCATTATACAACATCTTAAGTTGTTACTTTGCTTTGTACTATTTTTATTTCCTTTTTTCATTTAATTCTACAGATTCACCTGTTATCATTCATCATTATCAACAGCTATTACATTTTATCGTCCGATGTAAGCCTTCCTTAAATATGTTCATTTATTTATGTTTGTTTTTTTTTTATATAAATTTGTAACCAGCCATTCTCTTGATGGCATCAGTTCATCTAGTTTAAGGGCTGCCTCTAGTTATCTTGTTTGCTCTTGGGCACCATTCAATAATTCGCTTCGTCCAACGATTGTCTTCCATTCTTCCCATTATCCTCCGCAGTTCCATGGCAATATTTTGGTTTACATCTGTAACTTTTGTTCGTCTTTTTATTTCTTCATTGGAATTACGATCGGTGAGTCTAATGTTGAGTATTCTCCATTCCATAGCTTTGTGAACTATGTTGTTGTTAAAAGCTCATGTTCTAGTTCCGGCAGCACATACTGATAGCAAGTTTTTACCTTTAAAGTATGATTTAAATACTGTTTGTAATCTTATGAATGCTACCGATGGTACTCATGCTAATTAACATCTATGTAAGTCAGCCTTTAAGGTAGGCTTTTCTAGATTTATTTTTAGTCCTATTCCTTTTAATTTTGTATTTAGGTATATCATTTCCTGCAGTTCTTCTCTCTCTTCTACTAATAATACGACATCATCGGCAAATCTCAGGTGATTCAGGTTTTCATCGTCTACGTCATGTCTTTATTTCCCCATTCTAAATTTCGGAACATATCTTCTAGAGCTAAAGTAAATAGCTTGGGTAAGAATATTCTTGTCTAACCCCTCTCTGTAGTTTTATTGTTTTTTTTCTTCTATTTTGACTTCCAATGTTGCATTTTCATTTATATATACTTAATGATTTTTGTATATCGGTCATCAATTCTATTGTTGCTTAAGGAGCTAAGGTTGGCCCAAATTTCTATGGTGTCAAATGCATTCTCGATCTACCACAGCTGCCCAGGGTGTTATATTTTATTCGTTTGATTTTTCAATTACTTGTATATGATCTATGGTGCCATAACCTCTTCTAAATCCTGCCTGATTCCGAGGCTGTTAACTATACAGTTTGGATTTTGGATAATTTGTTTGTTAGTCGCAATGTAATTATTTTCACAAACAGCTTATACAAGACTGATAACAGGCTAATGGGTCTATAGTTTTATAATTTCTATTTATTTCCTTTTTTAAATATCAGTCTTAGAATAGCATTTAAAAAGATTTAGGTACTTTACGTATTTCTATACACTTATCAAAAATTATTTTTAACATTTTTATGTATTGTCCGCCATACTTTATCATTTCTAATACTATTCTGTCTTCACCTGGAGCTTTTTTATTTTGCATAGTGCTCATTGCGTTTCTTATTTCGTCCTCTGTTATATCTGGTTTATCTTTGGATCCAACATTTTTTTAGTATTTTTCTGTGTTTTTTTATCTTTATATGGTCGTGGTGTAACTTTTGACTTGTATAATGTTTGGTAGGAGTTTTCTATCATGTTGGTTATTATTTGAATTTTATGTCCAGTTCTATCACTATCCACCTCATTTTCTTATATTTTTCTTCTAATTCTAGCACCTTTACTTCCGAACTTAATGCGCGTATATTGAATGTAGCTATATACCATTCAGATGTGTGATATTTTTGTGGATATTTTATGTGTCTGTTTCTGTTATTTTTTATCGAATTTATGTCCCCTACAGAACCCACTAAACGGCCTGATGTTTCAGTGCGAGATTTTAAGACATTATCTCTACTCGCCTGGTGTAATTTGTTTTGGATATTTGACATTTTATAAGGGGTGTTTTACCCTTAACTTGTCACGCTGACCAGGTGGGTTTACAAGTACCTGGTGGTCCACGCGAAGTATTTTATTTCCCTCCTAACCACTGGTAAACCAGGTCAAAAATTCCCCATATTTGCTACCTGTGGACGAGCTTTCTGTATCTCTTTCGAGATACAGGATCAGTACTTTTCTTTAAAAATAACAGTAAGCACGTTCTATCTAGCATAGCGTAAAATTAAAATAGCATTTTCTTTGATTTCATTTATTTTGTAAATTTGTAAAAAAAAACATCTTAAAGATCTTGTTTCAAGTCATATCCAGGTAATGCTGGTCGATTTTTAATCCAGCTATTGATATTCTTTACAGCTAGAACGTTCTTCTTAACTTTCAGTAAACTAGGATAAGCATCGACAGCCTCTTTACCTACAACGTTGGCCAATAACTGATAGACGCAAACGAATAAAATATCAGCCCATGACAACTGAAAATAAATAAAAGTCATGGTTAGTTTTTGATCATAAAGAGATAACGATGTATAGATAACCATAAGTAATTACTATTTTTCAGATAAATTAAAAAAAATTATGTTTGAAAAGATTTTTTATTCTTAGTAAGTACTAATAATGATTAATGATAGTGTATCAGGTTGATTACTTAATAGTAACTATTTTTGCTTTTCACCTTATCTGTATCAATACCAATAGTGCAAAATAATTTTTTATGTCACATCTTAGTTCAAATTAAATTATGTGGAAATTATATGTAATATAACGGGATGAAAATTCCCAGCATTCAGGTATAAACATACAGATAAGGACAAACAAATTAGATTTATAATAAGGGTTTTATTAAAAGTATAGAAATATAAGTTAGCGCTTTTACACTTTTTTAACTAGCGGTGAAGTAAGTAAGTAAGTAACAATATAACACTGAAAAGTTTTTAGTGTTTTATTGTTACGTAAAATAAATTTTCATCAAGAAATGGTCAAATCCATCACTTAAGTAAGTAAGTCTTAGTTCTGTTCAAAATACGTATCGCGCACTACGTACATTTTATGGTGAACATAATAGTCTATCACAGCAATTAAATCGATTAACGATGGAATGTTTTCACACCAAGTTTACTCTAAATGATAATACATATCCATCTAGAGATATAACAGTGATCATGGGTGATTTCAATGCAAAAATTGGCGAAAGAAAATGCTACTCTAATGTAGGATCATATGGGTTTGGTGAACGAAACGACAGAGGAGATCGCCTAACAGAATTTTGTCAGCAGCATAATGTTATAGTCACAAATATTTTTTAAATTACCTAAGCGATGCCTTTATACATGGAAATTGCCAGCTGACAAAGACAACAAAATCGTTAGAAATCAAATTGACTACATTCAAATAAAACACAGATAGTAGCGTTGTAAATTTTCATATTTAATATCTATATACTAATATAGATTCCCTTTGAATTTTTGTAGTACGCCCTTGGTTGTTTATACCAAGAAACCTGTGTTTGTCTTTTACGAAAAAAATTTAAGTTGAGATTCTTCAATGCATAATAACGCTGGAAATATTTTTTGTCTTATATTTTCAAATCTCATCTTTTGTTACATTGTCAGGTAAAAATATAGATGTATTTGTAGTTGAAAACGATTTGTTTACATTCAAGTCTCCTAATATTCCGGTTAAAAAAGATGTTTTGTTGTCGGTTCGAGGTTGTTAAGAACGAATATCAAGGGGGATATTGTTTATTTAGGTTTCCTAATGTTTCGTTGTCGGTTCGAGGTTGTTAAGAACGAATATCAAGGGGGATATTGTTTATTTAGGTTTCCTGGCAAATGAAAAACCGAGACGTGAAAGGGGATTTACTTGGCGTTTGAATTTGTAAAAATCTAAAGCGACAGTCAAGCAAGAGCATTCGAATAGGCCGTCAAGCCCGATCATCCGAACGATGTAGAGTCAAGATAGCACTTAGACGAGATGTAATGTTAGGGCACATTAGAACCAAAAGTCCATTCAATTTTTTTTTGTGTTATGTTTTAAGACCGATAAGATGATAATACTCTTTGCATAGCAGTTTAAACATAGTAATCATCGGAAGATTTATACAGTGTACCGGAGACTAATGGAATATATAGGATGTCACACCAGTTTTGTTCGTCAGCTTGATTCCTCCACCGAACTGATTTACGTCAGATCTTCGTTCCTGACTATGGAAATGGTTCCCTGTGTTCCAGCTTGAGAATTTGTCCAAGTAGCTTCCCCAGAGATGTAACAAGTTTTTTAAAGTTAAGTAGTGCAATATATGAAAATAAGGTAGCAATTGATATATTAATTTTTTTTCTAGATATATAGACTTGTTTAATAATAGCTGTCATTAAAATAAAAGAATTTGTAATAATTAAAGTTTTACATTATGTTAGAGTCGAAGCTAAAAATGTCATATTTTATTCTGCCTTAAAATGTTATGTTGACATATGACGTTTTGCTCTAATCCATTGTTGTTGTAAAACAATTTTCATTTGATTATTATATAGAAAAGATATTTCATATATTAGGTTAAATTCTACAGTATTTTCATAAAAAGGATATCCATACGTTTTGATAATCTAATTTAGCCATATTATAGCCTAGGAACCATTTCAAAATTTTTGTAGCAATCTCTTTTGTAAACAAATAACACGTAAGTTTTTGTTAATTTGTATTATGTATGTAGTATGCTTCTTGTGTAATCTGTATTTTTAAAAACTGTTGGTTTGAGACAAAAATAAACGTTTGATTTGTTTGTCTGACCTATTTTGTGTTTTAATTTAGAAAAGTCTCCTAAACCTTGTATATATTTTTAATTTTAGAAGAGAAGAATTTTTTCTTTCTTCAGCAAACTAACGGATTCCTTCGAAGCGGCGACCTTATCTTAAATTGCTAGAAGCTTCTTTTTTGTTGTATTAATTGCCTAGGAGATTTATGTAAGTATCCCTTTGTTTTCATTTTGTTGATACCCCAATCTGACCAATTTTATTTCAACTTATCCACGACCCAGCTCTCCAACAACCCTGTGAGTGACGTACGCACTAGTTTCGATTATTTTGTTTGCCCAATCTTCTCCCCCATGTTCTTACCCTGAGGTAAGCAAAATAGTTCGTTACAAGATATCAAATCTTGTCAGTATAGAACAAAACTCAATCTAGGCAGTAAAGGCATATCCAGGAGCAGACATATCCTACAGTCTTCTTATTGCTAGGTTTTAACTTCAACCAAAAAAGATGCAAATAAGCCGCAACAACAATAAACTTAACATACAGAAACTAAAGTTAGAAGAATCAAAAGAAAATCTGAAACACGAAATCAACACAAATCTAAATAGACACCCAAGAAATAATTGCAACGTAGAGCAGCAGTGGCAATTTTTCAAAAGCTCTATATTGGAGCCAAGTAAGAAAGTACTTATAATAACCAAATGTAAGAAAAAATAGTGGATGACCGAGAAAATTCTAGAGTTGATGAATGAAAGGGGAAAAAACAAAACCATCAATACGATCCGCTATAAACAGCTTCTAATCCAAATAAGAAGAAAAATTAGGGATGCTAAAGAAACCTACTTCTCTAAAAAATGTAAAGAAATAGAAGACCTGCAAAACAGATATGACAACTTTAATCTACATAAAAAAGTCAAAGAACTAGCCGGAGTAGGGAATAGAAGAACCTCAAATATATTGTTCGACAAAAATGGAAATATTATAATGAAGATAGAACAAAATCAACATCAGATATGCAGATGATACAGTAATAATAGCCGATAGTTTACAAGACCTGGAAAAAGTCATAAGTAAAATAGTAATGTGTAGTAGGGAGTACGGACTCTCGCTCAATATCAAAAAGATGAAGTTTATGAAAATGTATAAAAAAAAACCATAATACTAACGAAATCTTGATGGTAGAGGGCCAGCAGATCGAAAGAGTAAAAAAATACACTTACCTAGGAACACTTACAACAAAATAATGACTACACTGAAGAAATCACAGCCAGAATCGAAAAAGCACGTTCTAATTTTGTGAAAATGATAAAGGTCTTATGTGGCAAAGATTTAACATTAGCTCTTAAAGTACGTCAAACAAAATGTTACGTATACAGTGTACTGTACTATGGACTGGAATCATGGACGTTAAATCTAGACACAATGAGACGACTTAACGCCCTTGAAATGTGGACCTATAGAAGAATTATGAGGGTTTTCTGGGTAGATAGAGTTACGAACAATGAAGTACTGAGAAGAATAGGTAAAGAGAAGGAAGTTGAACTTACAATTAAAAAAAGAAAGCTACAGTATCTCGGACATGTGATGCGAAGCAAGAAGTATGGCATCCTGCGACTTATAATGCAAGGAAAGATAGATGACAGAAGAAGCATCGGAAGAAGACGAATTTTATGGCTTAAGAACCTTAAAAAATGGTTTGAATGTAGCTCAAAACAATTATTTAGAGTTACTGCCTTAAAAATTAAAATAGCTATGATGATTGCCAACCTCCGTAGCGGAGATGGCACCTGAAGAAGAACATCCACAGAGACGACAAACGAGATGTAAAACGAAATTGCAGTTGATTCCTATTTTCATAATAGAATTTTGTTTAGCGATGAAGCTCACTTTTAATTAATTGACTACGTCAACAAACATACAGTCAATCCAAAGTCAATTGAAAATTAAAGTTTTACGACGACGTTCAAATATATTTTTTTACCAGATCTGTTTTTGTCAGATGTGTTTGTCTGTCTTTGTCTTTTCTTGTTCCTCTGGAGGGGGTTTACCTCCACCATTTTAAGTCCCTAAAATTTGTGAGTAACAGTGTCGGAATAGGGTCCTGGAAGTGGGGTTAACCCCCAAAACCCCCTAGGTGCGCCACTGGTGTGCGGACTATCACGAAATTCGTGATGTCATGAATGAGCTAGTCATTAACATGCCTAGCTAATTGTCCGGAAAATGGTTTTTACAACAAATGTTATCAAATATAGGTACCACTAAATTCGGTAATAGTTATGCATAACGCTCCCGTACCATTCATTACAACTTTATAAAATTCATTTAAATGATTTAAAGCGTTTCAATCTAAAATAGATTATTAAAAATAGTTAAACCACAAAATTTTCAGCTGGAGTACGTAATTGATAAATTGGCAGAAAAAATTGAGAGAAAAATTGAGAGCATTCAGTTACCTTCTAACTTCTATATTTTCAATCAAATGGAGTTAGTTTGGTCATATATAAAACGTAATTTACGGAACAATAAGCACTCCCTGTCACTAAACAATATAGTACTCGATAATATAAGAAAATTATGAACAAGCCTAAGCATACTGAAATTTGGAAAAGCAGTGTGGCACATGTTATCCAACAGAAACAAGGTAATTGCTTCATTGCCGATCCACACATTAAATTGATTAGTTAAATGGTCTTGAACAGCTACGACATTATATGGCGGTGCTTCATCTTGTTGCCATATCATATTTAATTGATGTTGTGTATAATTTTGATTTAATAACTCAACTTCTGTAATGAGTGTTTCCAAATATGATTCCCCAGTTAATTTATAATAAAAAAAAGGGTCCAACTATTTTGTATTGAAATATTTCGCATTTTATGCAACACAATAAAATAAGAAAGATAAGAAGATAATAACAATAAGAAAGTTACAATATCTGGGACACGTAATGAGGGATTAATTACTATTAAACTGGGAATAAGCCACAATTAAAGATAAAAATACGTTTATTGACGTTTCATAATTTTCATACGTTTGTATTTTGAGAACGATTTCCGAAGTGGAAATTGAAACGTCAATAAACGTATTTTTATCTTTAAGTGTGGCTTATTCCCAGTTTAATAGTAATTAATTCACAATGCCACAAGAAAATAGCTTCAGAACAATACGTAATGAGGGGACAGCGCTATGAACTGCTAAGGCTAATAATACAGGGAAAGATAAGAGGAGGAAGGAGTATAGGAAGAAGGAGAGCGTCATGGTTGAAGAATTTAAGGGACTTATTTAAATGCAGTTCTATAGAACTCTTTAGAGCAGCAGTAGATAAAGTAAAGATAGTGATGATGAGATCCAACCTCCTATTGGGAGACGGCACTTAAAGAGGAAGAAGAAAAATAAGATTTAATACGCCTACGAGTTTCACAGATATCACCGATAAGCTTGAGACTTCCGTTTTCAATTTACTTTGGATGGACTTTGGACGAACTTCCATATTTTAAGTGAAGATAATACAATTGAATGTTGAGAAATCTAGAAAAACTGACTGTTTGGTGTGATTCATGGGCTGCTGGAATTATTGATCCGTATTTCTTCAAAAATGATGCTGGCCAGAACGTTACAGTCAATGGTGACCGATATAAAGCCATGAGGACTGACCTTTTGATTACTCAATTAAACAATCATGATGTGCAATTGACTGATTGAAGGAAATGTTTGGTAACGCATAGTTTTACGTTTCGGATCCGTGAATTGGTCTCCAAAATCGTGCAATTTAACATTGCTAGACTATTTTCTGTGAAAATCTGTGAAGTGGCTAGTCTACGTCGATAAGCGATTTACTACTTGGAGGATAATATTCGCCGCGTTATTGTAAAAATTCATCGAAAATTGGACCTCCAGATTCGACTGTCAGAGCCAGCCGCGTGGTGGTCATATGCTAGAAACTATATTTAATTTATAATACCAAAAAATTATCTTTCATCTTTGTTTCATTCCATTTTAAATTTATTACTATCTTTATTTGGACTAAGCCATAATTTAATTTTAAAATTTTTCTTCGAAACGCTTTTCGAAGCGGAAATCTAAAACCCAAAATATCTTTATTTTAAACTTAAATTGCTTGTTTTCAATAGAAATAGTAATTACATTAAGATGACAGGAAAATAGCTTCAGAACAACATTTTACACATCTATACTCTAAAAAATAGCCCATATATGCAAGACAATAATAAAACAAACATAAATAGACCAAATACTTATTAAGTTCTAGTAAAAGTAAGAAAGAGAATTCCTCAAGAATTGAGATCAAACATCAATGGAGATCAAACAAAATTACAGAGGAATTAATTTATTAAACAAAACCCTAAAATAACAACCAAACTGATAACAAATAAACTGAATAAAATTATAATACTAGCAAAAGAACAACAAGGTATGAGGTAGGAAAGATCATGCACCGACGCTATATTTATATTGAGGCAAGTGCAAGAGAAATCATTAGAATACAACAAACTGGCATGTCTATGTTTCGTGAACCTCACGAAGGGATTTGACCGGGTCAAATTAAAAGACAATATTCACTTACTGTACGCATGAGAGATAAATCTAGGAATAATCAAAAAGATCGAAAATATCTATCAAAACAACACAATAAAAGTAAAAGTAGAAGAAATATCCGACCCTCTTGAAGATGGCAATGGGATAAGATCGGGAGATTCCCTGAGTCTTCTATTGTTTAACCCGATTATGGATGAAATAATAAAAAAGTAAGAATTACAAATGGATATCAAATAGGAGAAAAACAACTTAAAATAATCTGCTATGCAGACGACGCAATACTACTCTCTCAAAGTGAAGATGATTTACAACTGCCAACAAATTTAATATGTTAATTTACCCAAAAAAGACTAAATGCATGGTTACAACAGTGAATTTACTACGATGTAAACTTGAGCTGAAAAGTCAGATAATAGAACAAGCAATGGAGTTTAAATACCTAGGCATCACATTATCTAGCTACAGAAAGCTCGAAACTGAAGTGGAAGATCAGGTGAATAACGCAAACAGAGCCGCAGGCTGCCCGAATGAAACAATATGGAGCAATAACAATATTGGGAAAGAAACGAAATGCAGAATTTACAAAACTGCAATCAGACCGATAATGGCATACGCGGCAGAAACACGACCTGTCACAGAGAGAAAAAAGATGTTAGAAACAGCAGTGATGAAAACACGACGTAGATGCAAGGTGGAGAACATTAGGAACTGTGTAAGAAATAGAAGAGTAAAACGGAACGATCATATAAGCCGAATGACAACAAATAGAGTAGTTAAGATGGCAAGAGACGGTTCCCCAATAGGAAGACGATCAGTAGTAAGAACACAAAAACGATGGAACGGCAACTTACTGGAGGCACATTAAAAAACAGACAAAGTCATGTCTATACAAAAAGAAGAAGAAGAATTATTAAGTTAAAAAGGAGAAAAAGGGAAAATTATTATAAATTAAATACAAAATGTTTATATAAACAAGGAAACAGTATCAAGAATATGTTAAAAATACTTGTAATATACTTACTCGTTCAAAAGCTATGTAGCCATTGTGTTTTTTGGCATATTCTTCTAACTTTCCAAAATAGAAAGACGTGGCTTCTTTCAGTTTTTTAAGTTTCTCCTCTTTTTCAACCGCATCACTTATAAACATCGAATCGAAGGTAACT
This sequence comes from Diabrotica balteata, assembly GCA_918026665.1. Lineage (NCBI taxonomy): Eukaryota > Metazoa > Arthropoda > Insecta > Coleoptera > Chrysomelidae > Diabrotica > Diabrotica balteata. The sequence continues at coordinate 97,615,118 of OU898282.1, forward strand.
GCAACAAAATATAGTATTAAGATAGCACAACCATAATCACGTCCCGCTGGTGGGAATATTCTGAGTAATTTTTAACAAATTGCAGAAGACGAGATCACTAGCATTGAGGTCTAAGCGACAAATTCGAGGTACAAGCGAAGTTATAAAACTGAACTTAAGAACAACATATGAAACATATTACAGAAATAGTTCAAAATGAACAAAAAAACACTACAACGCAGATAAATTAATAAAGAAAAAATCATGGATGACAGGTGAGATCTCTGATACAGCGATAAACATAACAATAAGAAGGAAAATCAGAAAAGCAAAAAGAAAGAGAAGGAATGAGAATATGCGGAGAAATTGAAATTACAATTAATAAACTTTAGTTATAATGTACACAGGAAGGTTAAAGAAGTCACAGGTGAACTAAAAGGGAGACAAAGAGGAACTTTAACCGATTTTGATAAAAACACATATTGGACAAACATAGTAAAATAATAATTTGAAAATAATACCTAGAGAAACTGTTTAAATTAAAAAGATTATATCTTTTTTTAAGAGGGGATAAATGATGGCTGTTTATTTTGTAATAATAGAGCTAAAGGATGGTAAAACAGTAGGCCTTGATAGTTAATTTAAAAGCAGAACTACGCAAACTAATGAACAGATATGTCAATGGCGAATTACGAGAATGCGTTTGATCAAATATAGCATGCCAATATAATGTAAATACTAAAACAATCGGAAATTTACGACGAAGATCTAAAAATAATTTTAAATATCTACTAGAATTAACTCAAAAATCTCAGAATTGAAGGTAAACTCACCGAATTCTTAAAAATCATGCGTGAAGTAAGGTAAGGCTATATTTTGTTTTCTCTAATCTTTAATCTTCGCTTTGACAGACTATTTAGTGAAGCTTTGTACGAAACTAAGGATGGTATTCTACTGAGCTGGTATCGGTTGAATAACATCAGATATGCAAATGACACAATTGTAGTTGCAAACAACCTAGAAGAACTAAACGTATTTATTAACAAAATCACGGATACAGTCAAAAGTATGTATATCGTACATCTAGTTCAATACTGCCATAACTCCAAAAATTCCAATTTTGAGTTAAGGCTTTAAAAAGGTTGCATATATGATACCCCATCTAATGCAATACAACCTTAACTGAAATATTGTCTTGGATAAGTATAAAGTAAGATATTTCGGTATTACACTGTAGGGTTTTGAAATGTAATATGGCCATAACTAGGAGATGTGGCGATAATACACTCCGTCACAATACAACCGATGTAATTCAATACGGCCACAACTGCAAAAATTGTTAGATTAGTGATACGATTTTATCAGTTCTCAATTATTTATGCACGAGGTATCCATGTTTTTAGTGTACATCTATTTGATTTAAAATCTGAAAACAGTGTATAGTGATATTATTATTAACTTTAGTATCAAACACGATGTCAAGGGCAAGAAAAATACTTGGACTAGCTTTGCAAAGCTATCTTAAAGATGATGAGAATCTGAGAGACAATTCAGAGGTTTCTGAGGTTATGAATGACATCTCCTTTGTGTTGACGGAGGTTCGTATTTCAACAAAAATCACAGTGAGGTTTTTACTTACTGTATGTAATTTTTTAGCTTACTCTGGTTGCGTTACCCGTGCAATCAAATCATACCGCAAATACATTTGAAGATCAAGAAAATCTACATACAGACCCTCGCCAAGATGATTACATAGAGCAGGTATATTCTTATGAAACGAGAAACGGTTACTGGACCGGTGAAAAATAAAATAATAGAACACATAAATTCCTTCCAAAGGGTAGAATCACATTATCTTAGAGCACAAACTACAAAGGAATACATAGATGGTTCACTTACTTTAGCTCAAATGTATCGCTACTACAAACTACAGGAAGAGAGTGAAGGAAGGCCAGTGGCTAAAAAATGCACTTACGAGCATATTTTCAAAACTGAGTTTAACATAACTTTCTTTCAGCCAAAAAAAGATCAGTGCGCAATTTGTGAATCATATAAAAATTCTTTTGCTGAACAGCAAGCTACTCTTCATCAAACTTATAATAAACATATTCATAATAAAATTAGAAGCAGAGAAGAAAAAACACAAGATCTAGCAAGAGCAAAAGATGATTCTCAAGTATTGGTAGCTTGTTTTGATTTGCAGGCGATCCTTCCTACACCTTGTGGAGATGTTTCAAGCTTCTACTATAAATGCCGCCTGAACTGCTTCAACTTTACAATTTTTCAGATATTGCAAAAGACTGGTTACTGTTACTTTTGGCAGAAGGCTATTGCTAACCGCGGCTCAAACGAAATAGCTACGTGTCTGTTTGATTATCTTTCAAATCATTGTAATGATAACGACGCTATATTTTATAGCGACAATTGTGTTGGGCAAATTAAAAATAAATTTATAGTTATCATGTATCTCTATGCAATTGGAAAAATTAATGTTAAATCAATCACAAATAAATTTTTAACAGTGGGACATACCCAAAATAAAGGGGATGCCATGCACGCAACTATTGAGAGGCAAAAGAAGAAAATACTTAAAACAGGTCCCATTTATGTTCCTGCAGAATGGCCTGTCATCATAAGATCTGCAAAAAATAGGGAAATCCTTACAATGTAAAAGAAATGTCAACAGAAGACTTTTATGACTTTAAAGATCTCAATTCAAAAATTGGAGGAAATTTTACAAAGAATACAAAAGATGAAAAGGTAGTCTGGAATGATATCCAAGTTATTAAAGTTGTCAAAAGCAATCCTGGATCTTTCTTCTATAAAACAGATTATAATGCCGATGAGTTCGAAGAGGTCTATTTTAAAGCATCGACAAGGGGGCGTTCAGCAACTGTGGAAGCAGTAATCGATTTAAAAAAAGGCGTACATAAAGCCTCCATCGATATCCGCAAAAACCAAGCAACACCTTTTGGAACTGTGCAATAAAAACTTAATATTACCTGTTCATCACAATTTTTATAAGGACTTGGTTAATAGTAATTAAAAAAAATGTTCATACACACTTGTAACAATAATAATAAAAATATTTTTTATAAGAACTAGTTGATTTTTTTTATTATGTCCTATTATCGTTTTAATTATCTCATATTATCTCCTATTTATCGTTTTATAAATGACTTTCTTCACAATGCAATATCGCCATAACTATCAAAATACAATTAACGTTTTATTTTAATAAATTGTAATAAGATCCAGCGAATAACTGTATAATTTGCTAACTAAATTGTAATTTTGAAGCCAGTCATTCTAAAAATAAATTATTTACAAGGCATAACTCGTTTGCTACAGAACGTTTTGCTCATTTCTCGAAATTATTGTATTTTGGACTTGTGGCACTATTGAACTAGGTGTGCGATATATTCATTATAACCGAAGAAAGAAGAAAACGAACATGATACTAGCAGGTAACTCTATGTCAACCAGACCCCAGTAGAAAAAATAAAGCACTGTAACTATCTTAGCATCATAATAAATAAAAAATGGACCAACAAGTAGCAGATAAAAGTGTGCATGGAAAAAGCTACATACACCTTTAACTGGATGAGGCACTTTTTCAAAACCCACAATCTCTTCCATGGTATAACAGTAAGAATACCGTCATGCTGCGTTTTCTCTGTTCTGTTCAATAGTGTTGAATCTTGGACCTTGGACAAAGATATGTACCAAATATTGAAAGGGTTTGGGACTTGGTTGTATCGGAGAATACTCAAGATTCCATGGACTGACCGAATTGCAAGTCAAGAGGTTCTTAGAAATAGAATGATGATAACCGGGAGCTAGTGAATACATTTAAATTTTAAAAGTTACTGTACTGCGGATACGTTTAGGCAAAATAAATCCAGATATACATTCCTACAAGCCATCCTGCATCAAAAAATATGTGAAAGGCGAGATCCAGGAATAAAAGAACATCCTGGTTAAAGAACTTTAAAACCTGGTGCAATACAACATCTTTGCAGCTTTTTTGCATTGCTGCAGATACTATAACATTAATCATGGATAGATACATCAAGGTGAGACAGGGTAATACAATATCACCGAAACTGTTCAATCAGGCTCTTGAAGATACTTTTAAAAGATTACAATGGGAATAAAAAAGTTATAAAAATTTGTGGACAACGCTTGAACCATCTAAGGTACGCTGATGATATCGTATTGATAACTGATAAAAAAGAAGAATTATTTGAAATTATGAAAGAAGTGAACGTAGAAGCTGGAAAGATAGGCCTTAATATGAATTACAGCAAGACCAAAACCATAACAAATACAGATGAAGACATCACAATGAGAATCGGACAAGATGAAATAGAACAAGTTCAGGATTATATATATCTTGGTCAAGCTATAAAATTTAACAAAGAGAACCAAACAGCAGAGATAAAGAGACGACTTAGACTGGCATGGGCGGCATTTGGCAAACTAAGCTAGATTTTTAAAAACAAAGATATTCACAGCATCTTAAGACCAAAGTAATCAATCAATGCGTACTCCCTGTTCTTACTTATGGTTTCCAAACGTGGACATTTACAAAAGCAAACATGGACAAAATCATAAAAACCCAAAGAGCAATAGAAAGACAATATTTGCACATAAGACTAATGGATAAAAAGAGAAACGAGTGGATAAGAGAGAAAACAAAAGTGAGGGATGTTAGACAAGAAGTGGCAAAATTGAAATGGAGATTTGCCGGACACAATATAAGACAAAAAGAAGACCGATGGAAGAAAATTCTTATAAATTGGACACGGTGGGAATATAAACGAAGCGGAGGAAGGCCACAAATGAAATGGACAAATGATATCAAGAAGCACGTGGGCTCTAAGTGGATGACTGTAGCGGCAGAAAGAGAAGAATAGAAAAGAATTGGGGAGGCCTATGTCCAAAGATAGACCGAACAAGGCTAATTAGATAGATAGATAGATAGATACATCAAGAAGAAGACAATCATAGTATTAAATTAAAATGTAAACATAGGAAATGAACGGACCAACAAAACGTATCATTTCTTTACAAGTTTTTTAAATACATTAATATTTTAATCTATTGATTTTCAAGTAATTAATATTTAATATTCAAACAAACATCATTTTAAGTATTTAAATAAAAGACCATAGGGTAACGGGTAAAGTCATTGGCCACTTGAGGAAACGTAAATTGAATTAAAATTGTAAATTGGCATATTTTTAAAGTAAAACATTTTGTAAGGTTTTTTTAATAGCAATGAAACATCAAATTTGATAAAAACTTAGGTTATCATAAAAAAATTATAATGTATACTAACAATTAAGTAACACAAATTACAAAAGAAAAACTACACAATTATTGGCCACACAACTATGGTTATTGGTATATAAAATTACAGTCATTGGTCTAAATGAATTCTTTAGAAAACTCTTAAAATTATATCCACCTGTTAAACTTTGAGTAACTCACGTCATAAGAACAAGACAATCGTAACTGAGACAGTTGACCGTTAGACAAAATAAATATAAATATTGCCAGAGTGCATTGCAAATATATTATTTATTTCCTTATAAGTTCTGAAAATATTGATATTTCGTATTTTTGTAAAAGTCTTCAATCACTATAGTGAGTGGCCAACAACTTATTCCATATCTTAAAAAGATCTTATTCTTCTTTTTTTCTTCTTGTACACTTTAAAGCCTGTTTCTTTTTCAATATTAGCCTCCTAAATTGTTTAAATTATCGCACCATATTTTTCTTGGTCAGCCAATATTTCTTCGTCCATTTGGTAACTGATCTTGTGCTATTATAACTATTTTATCCTCTACCATTCTACTAATGTGTTGGTCCCACTCCTGTTTATGTTTTTCTTCCATCCATTTATGTCTTCTATATTTCATGCTCTTCTTATGATTTCGCTTCTCTCCCTATCCAACAGACTTTTCGCTTATAGTCATTGGAGTATTTTCATCTCTGTTGTTTCTAGTAGTCGTCTCGTTTTAGATGTGTCAGGTCTTATCTCCACCGTGTATGTTAATATAGGTCTAATTGCTGCTTTATATATTTTTTATTTTGTGTCTTGTCTTAGGTGTTTGTTCTTCCAGATTGTATCATTAAGAGATCCTGTCGTTTTACTTGCTTTGAAGCTTTGTTGTCGTACTTCTTCTTCAACATCTCCACACTAATTATATCTATTCCCAGATATCTAAACCTTGCTTCATGCTTTATTATCTTCTTATATTGTTTTTATATTTGTTTTTTCTGCTGATATTATCATATTGTATTTATTGGCTGTTATATTGAAGATGTGTGTTATTCTTCTGTCTCGGCGATTAATGCGGCGTCATCTGCATAACATAATATTTGGATTTCTTTGTTCCTCATTCTGTAGCCATGACCTTTAAGTACTGCTTGTATTATTTCGTCCACTATTATATTGAAGAGAAGTGGGCGTACCGAGTCACCATGCCTGACTCTGATTTGTACTGGTATATGCTGTGTTAGTTTTTCTTTTACGTTTGCCCGTATTCGATTATGAAAGTAGATGTGTTCGATGGTTAGATGGTTAGATGGTTTGCATAATATTGATTGGTTTGTTTTTTTATACAGTAGGTGAATGCGATATAAAGCTTTTGTCAGGTCTATAAAACATAGAAATGATATTGTTTTTTCTTTTGTTCAGTATAACTTTGCGTTTTCCTAGAGCTTCTGGTGCTACTTCTTTAATGTTGTTTTTTATTTTCTGCCAGCTCGCGTTTATATCTTCGATGTCGTCTATTTGGTTTAGCTGTATCTTCTGTGCTAGCCTTCTTTGGTACATTTTTCTTGTAGAGTCATTCTAGAGTGATTCTACGTTGAATTTTTCCTCGGTGATTTCCCATAGAAAATGTTTTGGTGTTATTTTCATTCTTATCTTTGTTAGTACTAGTTTGTGTTCACTCCCTGCGTCTGCTGAGTTTAAAGTTCGGATATCTAGAATCTGCTTTGGTGGATTTTTCGATTAGTGACTATAAAATAAATCATGGATTTATGCTCCCAGGAGTCTTCAAATATATATTTATACTAGAGCTTATCGTCGAAAAATGTATTATTGATTCTCAGTTCGTTAAAAGCACAAAGATTAGCCATGAGTTCTCCATTTGCGTAGACATGGTTTTCATTAAATCTTTGTTTTACTCCTGGAACTTTTTCATTTTTAATTCGTGCAATAAAGTGCACGAATTAAGGGCTCTTTATGAGGTATTTCATCCGGGATGGTTTGCAATTATTCGTAGTATGCCTCTCGTTCCTCCTTAGGTTTGCAGTCCTCGGGCTATACAGGGTGTCCCATAATTAATTGGACATTAGCTAATGGGTGATAGCTGACATCAAAATAAAGCGTTTGAGCTCAAATTGCTTAGGCAAAATGTTGCTAGTTTTCGTTCTACAGGGTGATTCATTAATATTTTTTTTATATTATTTTAAGGATATATTGAAAACTATTCAGCCGATTTAAGTAAAATTTGGTATCTTGCTATTATTTAGTATGATTAATAAGAAAATGATATTAGTTTTACCATTGACACTAGGTGGCGCCACCTACTATAACATTGGTTCATTAATGCGGCCATAATTTTTTTTTCCCACCCTATATAAACATTCTAGGAAAAAAACATGAAATAACATTTAATTCTACACAAAAAAGGTATTCTTGTTTCAAATTAAAAAAGTACACCGTTTTCGAAATAAACCTATTTTTTAGAGACGTGCATAAAATAAAAAAAATTACAAAAACTTATGTAAATTCCAACATTATTCAAAAGGTCTTAAATAAAAGTGAATATTAAAGGTATTAGTAGTAGATAATTTTTACAAACAAAATGCATATGATTGAAACAATAATTTTTATTAAACCTTTGACTCAGTAACAAATTTTAAAAAAATCAGAAATTAAATTAAACAATGAAGTGAATATAAAACAATTAACAAAGTGAATAATTCAAAACGAAACGAAAACAAAATTGCAATAAGTGTTCAAAATGTGCACCATTAGATAAACTACATAATCTAATTATTTTATGTAAGTTTTGTCTTCTTTTAAATAATGAGTTTCTTTGGACCCTAATTACGTTAAATCCCTCTACAATATTTTGCCATAACTCTTGACGGTTATTTATTTTTTTTTATAAACAAGTGACGTTAGGTAGCCCCACAACTAAAAGTCTAGGGGATTTAGTTCGGGATTGCGTGCTGGCCATCGGTTTACACTACATCTATCAATCCACCTTTGAGGATAAATTTCATCTAGATAATTTCTAACTTCTAGGCTATAATGTGTTGGTGCACCATCATGCATGTACCAAGAGTTCCGTCTCAAATTTAGAGGTATGTCTTCTAAAAGAGTTGGTAAATCTTTTCTCAAAAAATTAAGATATGGTACTCCGTCAAGCCTAGTTGGTAATTCGAATGGTCCTACAATACAATCCCCAAATATGCCACACCAGGTATTTATGAAAAACTCGTGTTAAAAATGATGTTCTTGAAATGCATGAGGATTTTCTGTCGCGTAGGTATGGCTATTACGCAGTTAAATACACCCCTTCTAGTAAATGTGGCTTCATCGGTAAATAACATTTTATTATAAAACATTGGATTGTCTAAATGCCGCCCATCATAAACTGACTAAATCGGAGCCTTGCTGGAAAATCATGTGGTAAAAGATTCTGTACTGGAGTAAAACGATACCGATACAGATTTTCTGTCCGTATTATTCTTGACACCGTAGATTTGCTTATACCAGTGGCCGCAGAAACAAGCCTTGTACTGGTTTCTGGATCTTCTGCAACACGCACAACAATTTCATCTCCATATCCGCATTATTTACTCTCGGTCTTCCAGCATTCATGTTTTTGGGATGAAATGACCCTGTCTCGCCTAATCTGTCGAATAATGATCAATAGTTTTATCGTTTGGTTGCCTTCTATTGGGATAAAGTTCGAAATAGAGTTCAGCTGCTTTACGAGAACAAAAATTTTCCTGAGCATACAAACAGATCATATCGCGCATTTCTACATAGAAAATTCACTATGACGTGGCATTTTTCCTTTGTCTTAAGTGGTTTATAAAAAACTTATAAGCATTTTGACAAATAATGACTAGCACAACTAAAATTCGTAGTTACGTCTTGACGTTGTCATCAAGTTCAAAGCAGACTTGTTTTGCAAAAGATTAAATAGAGACATGCATCATTAACAAAATACGTTTATTTCGAAAACGGTGTACTTTTTTGATTTAAAACAAGAATACTTTTTTTGTGTAAAATTGAATGTTATTTCATGTTTTTTTCCTAGTATGTTTATACAGGGCGGACAAAAAAATTATGGCTCCATTAATGATCCAATGTTACAGTAAGGGGCGCCACCTAGTGTCAATGGTAAAACTAATATCATTTTCTTATTAAGCATACTAAATAATAGCAAGATACCAAATTTCACTTAAATCGGTTGAATAATTTTCAATATATCCATAAAAATAATATAAAAAAATATTAATGAATCTCCCTGTAGAACGAAGACTAGCAACATTTTTCCTAAGCAATTTGAACTCAACCGCTTTATTTTGATGTCAGCTATCACCCATTAGTTAATGTCCAATTAATTCTGGGACATCCTGTAGATAGATATGACATTTAATTTTTGGTAGTTTATTGTGATGTTCATATGTATTATTCTTTCGGAGATATAACGACAGTTAATTATGTTGTCTTTTATTTTTTTATGGAAAAGTATATCTACGCCTACTCGTGCTCGTTCTTCTTTCTTTACTCCACTTTATGCTAGAAAATATTGGTTGTAATCTCTTTGGCCCTTACCTTTCTTCTTGGTTTCTTGGATTGCACAAATGTCTATGTTTTTAAAAAGATGCGATCTTTTATTTAAGAGTTTAAGTAAAATCATATTATATTGACATCAAAGTTAAACGTAATATTTTTAAAGCAAAGTATTGGCATTAAATACTACATATTTTGTAAGACTAAGAACACTAAGTTTTCTAAACTAAGTAATTCTGTACACTAATTTTTTTTAAAAACTCACGGTTTTGTATGTCCAAAAGAGTTTCGATAGCGACATCTAGTGCAACATTTTCTTTCACATCTTTTCCATCTAGTTTTACTAGTGATGCCAAGTATCTGCAGATTGCTTTAGATTGGGGAATCGCTTTGCCGTCTATCTCCAATACTGGAAGTTGTCCAAGAGGAGTAGCTAAAATGAGTAATTTTTAATGTACAGGAAAAAAAAGAAAAACACAAAAAATTAATAAAAACAAATTTCATTGCATTCACTTTTAAATACGTTTACAACTATAATTCTGTTTTATATGTTAGCTGAAAAAATTTGCCACATTCCGATTAATGCTGCAAGGTCCTCTACTTTGAAAATCAGAAATGAGAGAGTCGAATTTTTTTCAAAACCGTGGCATCTTAGTCATCTAGCAAAAAGACAAAAGAGGGAATCTAATCGTTATGAAAAGGGGACCAAAATTCATAAAAGTGGCCTTTTAATATGGAAGATATTTGCGGGAATGCAAAGGCGCCAAATTTTTCATAGTAGCTATAAAATATTTTTCAGAATGAGTCTTAGACGAGAAAGTTTTATTAACATAATAACGATAATAGTCTAAAATGTGACACAATTGTTAAAAACCTTCAATATAAATAAGCTTTCATGCGGCAGTTGGGACAAACAATAACATAACCCAACTAAATTTGATTTCTTAAACAAGGAAAGTGACTCTCTTTCATTGTTTAATGTGGCCTCTCAAAATAGCACTTCCCGTCTAACAATATTTTTACCCCACTACCTTTACATTCCCTCTTCTGTCTTTTTGCCCGACGATCTTAGTACAATTACTATCCTTATGTTGAATAAGCCAAAATTTAAGTTTAAAGTAAGTTTATTTTTGACGTTTCAATGTTCACTTCGAAAATCGTTTTCAAAATACAAAACATTAATAAATTAAACAAATTTTGTTTTTTATTACTTGGTAAAAAATTGGTGAAGATTGAGTGACGTGGGTATGCCATTAACCACCAAAATATTACGAAGAAACGTGTATGCTTTTGTCAACATTTAATATTCCTCGGCGTACGTTACGTAGCCGTGTAGCTAGTGGTAATTCACAAATATGACTTGGACGGCCTCCAGTACTTACAAAACCTTTTGATCTTTCTTAAAAGGGAATATGAATTAGTTAGGCGTATATGAAGATTGAGTGACGTGGGTATGCAATTAATCACCAAAATATTACGAAAAAACGTGTATGCTTTTGTCAAAGAGACAGGAATAAGACAGTAATTCTCAGTTAAAAAGAAGATAAAAAAATGAATGAAATTGTTTTTTCTAGGCATCCTGACATTGCAAAGCATCGGGCTTAAAGACTTAATTTTCTCAAAAATTGAATCGTACACTGATTAGTGACTATTTCGAGAAATTTCGACAAACTTGATATGAGAAAGTCTTCGCAGGGAAACCTGCTCAAATTTACAACATGGACGGAAAAGAATGCCAGCTTACACTGTATCACCAATAATCTGTATTGGCTAGTAAAGGTACTAAAAGGGTGCATATCGTTGCACCAGAGCATTACAAAAATATAACAATCGTGGCATGTGGCAACGGCATAGGGAACCGCATTTCGCCACTTATCATTATGAAAGGGCAACGAGTTAAACCAGAATGGTATTGTCAACAGAAGCAAAAACTATAATGACCAAGAAAGAAAGCATGACAAAGTGGATTTATTGAGTGGTTAGATCACTTCTGCTAATTCAAAAATCCTGGACCAGCCCGTTTAATTTTTGATGGAGCTTAATATATAATTTAGACATTAAATTGTAGAAGATGCAATAAAATAAGATGTAACTCTGTTTTGTCTACCATCCAAAATTATCCATGAGCTTGAACCACTTGAGAAAGCAGTCTTCAGGAGTTTTGAATTTTACTCTGAACCATAATAATGAAGGTACCATCAAACGAGAAAATTTTTGCTCCAGCACCAAAGCACCAAACCGAATATTTGGGCAAATATTTATGCCGGTTTGGAAAAACGCAATGACGCAAAATATTTGTTTTGGATATGAAGCAACTGGAATATGGCCATTCAACCCAAATACTATTCCGGATGCTGCCTTTGCACCTAGTTGCACCTCGTCGAATATTTTCAAAAAGATCCTACAATTGAACCAGAACTTAAAACAACTGCCAAAAAGGATACAAATTTCGAAAAACAGCTATCCTGCAGCGGTGTAAAAAAAAATTATTAAAAAAAAGGACTGACCAAAGCTTTTCAAACTTACATCTCAGATGAAGACAACGACTCATCTGGGTCTTACACAAGTGGTACAGCTTCCAGGGAGAAAATTTACACGTCAAATAAATATAATAAAAATAAGGTGGCAAAAAAGTATCAACTAAAAAACGTCGACAGGCCATTAATGCGAAAGCACAGTAAGTTACCAGAGATTTATTTATTGCACAGTCTCATAGCTTAGCAAAACCAAAACAAAATTAAAAAAAATATTCAGAGAACAGTGGCTGATTGGCGCAAGTGTGTTTATTGTAATAAGTATATCCACGCGGAATCCATAGGATTAACAAAAGACAACAAGGATATATTTGTATGTCCTTGGTGTGTGTAAATGTGCGATATATGTATTTTTGTTTTTAAGATGAATAAAAGTTTCTTTCACTAAACTTTGTATTTATTCTTTAATTCTTAGGTTTACAATTTATTATCCACGAAAATTTGTTTAAAAATGAGACTGGCCTTATTAAGTTACCAATTCCAAATAAGGCCAAATATTTAAGATTTATTCAATGTTAACAATTTATATTTTTTTATTTATTTATTAAGTATTTTATTGTGAAATTCGATAGCTAAATACGCAGTCACTACGTATACAAGACTTTTCCCCCATATTTTTGCTGAATAAAATATTAAAGACATTTAAACCTTAACGTGGCCTAATTGCCGTCTTACCTTATTATAAATAATGTAATATAAATTAATTTATAGCTACTATTGTTTCGCAAATAGCCAATTTGGCTGATACGATTGTTTTAATAAAAAAAACCTTTGATACTCATGTATTGACTATTATTATATGGTAACAATAGTTAGTACTTACTGGGTTTAACTTTTGGCCAATCTTCGTGCTTAACACGTACATCCTCGAACGGGATTCCGCCATAGCTTAATAGCATTCGAATCGGTTCACCTCTTGCGATAAACTTAATATCAAAGTAATGTACTTTATATGTATGTGCCATTTTAGTGTACTAAATTATTTATTAACTTACAAACACGGTTGTACTATTTGAATTAAATTATGCATTAGTAGAAATTGTTTTTATAGTTATATTCTTACTATATCTTATCTCAAAAGTGAGTAGGTATTTATTTGACTTACATTAAGTAAACATCATATCACTAGCAAATGCATAAAGTCATAATTATGGTGATAATTAAAAACCTATTGTGATAAAAGGTAAAAAAGGAAGAGATACCGAAGTCATCCGTCCAGTTAGTTTCAAAACAAAAAAAATATGACGTAACAATAACAGCTGAATATTTATCACAGATCAAAACATAATGGAAAAAACATAATGGATAAAAAAATGAAAAATTACGTCCAGTTGCTCAATACGTTTGTAGAAAAATTGATTATTAATGCACATTTTATTGCTAAAATTACTGTAAGGGTATTGTTCACACAATTGTACAATATGCTGTTTATTATTTTATTTCGAATTCTGTTTTAGATATTTTTGTAAATCCACAACTATTGAAAAGAACGGAGTTGTTTTTCGGTAACTATCCTACAGTCACAATTTGTAGTTTAAACCCAAATATATGTAACACTTTTTAACGTATACCATGCGGTCTATATGTATGGAATAAATTCATTTTTAGCGTTATTAAGTACTATGTGAAAAAAACCTGAAACAGGTCGATTTTTATTCTTAAATTGACAGTTTACAGTATGAAAATAATATCTCCCTCCAATACCCCTGTGAATTATAAGCACCCCTCGAAATTTTTAAATAGCAAAGGGGGTCGTGCAGCACCTTGTTAGAAAGGGATTTTAGTCCTGTGTTCAGTAATATTAAGTTTTTTAAGTTTGATGCAATAATACCCTGGAAAATTGATTTTTAAAATGTAAAACTTTGATAATGTCTTTACCACAAAACTTTAGGTTGAATGAAGATAATAATGTCACATAATATTTAGAATGTATTTTTCAATGTACTTTACAATTAAATTAAATGTTCCAAATGACCACTATTTACTTTTTGACAATACCCGAGGCGATTTTGGAATTCTCGTACAACATTTTGTACGACTCCGGGAGTTATTTTGTTAATTTCTTCCGTTATCCCAACTTTTTAATCAGCAATATTGTTTGGTCTAGTAAATTATACTTTTGATTTTAAATAACCCCATAAGAAGTAATCAAGAGGAGTCAAATCGGAGGATCTAGCTGGCCATTCGATTGTTCAACGTCTTCCAATCAACCTATTGGGAAAAACCTCGTTTAAATAATTTATAATTATAAGTGCAAAATGCAGTAGAGCTCCACATTGTTGGTCGTAAAAAGGTCCATCTATCTAATTTGGATGATTAACATGAGGAAAAAATATTCTCATCATCAACTGCGTCCTCAAAAAAATAAGGACCAATGATGTTATTGTTAATAATACCAGCCCAATCGTTAATTTTTTAGAATATTGCGTGTGAGTCTCACACACTCAGTGAGGATTTTCTCTGCTCCAATATCTACAGTTCTGTTTGTTAACCGTTCCGCTTAAATGAAACGTCGCTTAATCAGAAAAAACTATTTTGTTTATGAACTGCAAATCTGCGTTCATTCTGTCCATCATTATTTCACAGAATTTTTGCCTTCTATCTTCATTTAACTCCTGATCCAACCGAACTGTAAGGGTAGTATTTTTCTTTATGTAAAATTCTCAATATAGATGATTTACTTATATCATTGATGGCGGCAAGTTCTCGAGTTCAAAAGTACATCTAAGTTTTTTTCATCAATAAATTTATTATTTCTACCTGGTTTTTCAATATTTTCTACATGTCCAGTATAACGAAAGTTCTTTGCAATTGTGCTAACTGTAAACTACGAAACTTGTTGACCAGGGTATTCATTATTAACATTTCACAAACCTCCTTTTGAGCTCTTGTTTTATTAACACAACCAATTATAGTTAAAATGTCTATTATTTTAGTCTCGGACAAATGAGCCATAATTAAATTTAATTCGAGCACAAATATTATACTCACGCCTTCCAGTAACCTTAAATACCAAAATGACAGCAGCCTACTAGATTCATATCAATTGTTTATTTGGATGTGGTATGAGAATTCCAAAATCGCCTCGGTTATTGTCAAGAAGTGAATAATAGTGGTCAAGTTGATCATTTAATTTAATATTGTAAAAATTAATTTTTTAAGTTATAATTGCACAAACTCAAAAAACTTTACATTGCTGAACAGAGGACTAAAATCCTTTCTCACAAGGTGCTACACGACCCCCTTTGCTATTTAAAATTTTCGAGGGGGTGCTTATAAATTCAAAGAGGGTGCTGGTGAGGAATACTATTTTCATACTGTAAATTGTCAATTTAAGAATAAAAATCGACCTGTTTCAGGTTATTTTCACATAGTACATAATAACGCTAAAAATGAGTTTATTCCATACATATGGACCACATGGTATACCTTTTAGAGTCATTTTTATAGAAAATAAATATTTAACTTTTTAGTTAAATAAAAAAATTAGTTCTTACCAATAAAAATATTGTAGATTAGAAAGTTATGTCCCAAACCTCTCGCATCATTTCGGTAACACAACTTTTATGCGAAGAAATCTACAATACCGACTTAACTTGTTTATTTCTTTCTGTATGTATGAGTTAGTGGCAGAGGTTTTTAAGTAATATGGTAAGTTTTTTTTTAATAAATTAATGAATGACTGATTTTTTCGGCGTATACTTATTATTGACGATTTCGGTAACTACTTTTTCATCGAAGTTTTTGCCTCAGATAAGCAATATAATGTATTTTTCTTTAAAAAAAATAGGACATGTTTAATAACCTCAAAAATTTTAATACTCTAAGTTACTTCTAGAGGGAGCTAAATTACAAAATGTAAGATTTCGTCATTTCAGTAACGTCATTTCGGCAACATTGTTAAAAGTAATATTGTGTTACGAAATGATATTTTGTTACAGAAATGATTAGTTTTCGTTTATTTATAGATGATGGACAGCGAAAAATTAAAAGAGAATTATACTTAAGAGAATAAATGTGGAATTAGAAAGGCAAAGAATGCAAGAGTAAGTTGACTATGAGTTCTGTGTTCAAGAGCCATGACTTTACCTTAAAATCAAAAATAAGGCTTCTTAAATGTTATGTGTACTCAGTGCTTCTGTACAGAGTAGAAACGTGGACATTGAAGGCAGAAGCTCTATCAAAACTTTAGGCTCTTGAGCTATGGTCATACAGTAGGATCTTGAAGATATCATGGATAGACAAAGTCACCAATGAAGAAGTACTGCGGAGTATGAACACAACTGCGGATTTGGTCAACATCGTAAAGGGTTGTAAGCTGCAGTACTTGGGACATATAATGAGAAATCAAGACAGATACGAGCTACTTCAATACATTTTACAAGGTGTACATGCAGCCTGCACGTTTTTTGATTGGTATAACCTTTTTGGATTTTGACCATGACATATATTCTTTACCCATATTTCAGAACTTCTTAGATTTTGATTTTATCGAATAATTTTCCTTGCCTTTTTTCCTTCGGGGTCTCTCGATTGTTCAATGTTAGATTCTGACTCAGTAACTAAAGTAGAAGATTTTTTCGCTAAGTTTAATCGACGTTTTGACATTGAATTAGCTACAAAGTCCGTACACTGTAGTAAGAGTGCTGACCTAGTGGAAGGTGATGAGCTCGATGAAGATAAAGAACTATTTGATAAAGAACTATTAGTTAAAGACCAACTATTTGATGAAGATGAAGATTTTCCAGTTAAAAAAATCGTGAGTTTAGCTCTTCAGTATGGCTATTTGGGTATTTGTAGGGAACTGTTCTATATTTTATTTAACAATGTCAGAATCATTGACGTTTTAAATATTTTTCAAATGCTTCAAAGTCTTTAATTTTTTGAACCCTTTAACTGCGGAAAGCGCGATATCTTGTCCTCAGAGTGTTTCATAAAATGCGAAGGGCGCGATATAAAGGCCTATGTAAATGTGTCTTCAAATATAAACTATATCTTCCGCAGTATTTGGAATGGTACAAAAATGACTCCGCAGATGTAGAAAGGTCTATTTTATCACAGTAAATCATCCGTTGTAGAACTGTTTGCCTATTTTCGTAAATAAATTATCTCAAATATAACCTAGAATTTTTGACATTACCTTGTGGGTAGTACCTAATTTTACATGTCGTGTTAATATTAAAAGTTTTTAATTTGTGTTGTACTGATTTTCTATACAAAATGAGCGATTTGCAGCAACCTTCAGGTATGAAAAAGCGAAAAATCATAAATGTAAGAAATCCAAAAAAAATATAGGAAATGACAGAATTTTTATATAACTCTGATACAGAAAGTGAGCAAGACGACCATGATGAATGTAAGTAGATATATATTTTTTAATTCCAGTGGAAGATTTATACAAGAATGGAGATTCGGATTCAGATCTTACAGAAAATGAGGAGAGTTTTATGTAAGAGAGAGCAGAAATGATTGTGCTCGATGAGATTTTAGAGGGTACAAATGAGATCCAGGCTGAAAATTCGTGGAACGAAATAAGTGGTATGAAAAATATTCCTTTTATGGGAACAAATAAAGAGAGTGACTACTTAAGTTTCAAAAGAGGATTCGGCCAATTTGCATGCCCTACAGAGACCGTAGAATAAGAAAATGAATGACAAGGTAATAAACAATCTATAGGTATATAACTAATGCAAATAAAAGTAATTTTAGAAGTTGCTTGAAAATGTGAGTGGACACCAGGAAAGTATTAACATAAACTTTTCAAGGTATCTTGTAAAGCTGTTTGCTGAAATATAAAAGGAAAACAGGTATTAATTAAAATATTTAGTTTCATCAAAATTTAATCCCTATCCAAATATATACAGTCTAAATTTACCCTAAAATACTTACCACCAATTATGTACAGTTAATCTAATTACTTATATACAAAAAGAATATAAATAACCTAGTTACACACAACTGATCCTTGATAATCTGAATGTACAAATAATAAAATATAAGAATAAATTTAATGACTATGCCTAAAAAGGTAATTTTCTTGCCTACTAGAGATGTAACTCGGTATTTCGGCTTTCAATTAAATGTCTTAATAAGTAATAAGGACACTATCCTGACTGGATAAATGTCCAAAGGTTTATATATATAATAATAAAATATCAATTATTAACCCTCGGATTAAATGTGTACACATAAAATCGTACAACAGAGTTGAAAGGCAGGACTTAAAAATCTCTACCTGCAGTTGACAATTAGTCCTTAAATGTTATTCAGTAAATTATTTTAAAAAAATGACGGCTCTTATTATTAAATGAAATAGTAGAAGTTAAATATATATAAAAAAAAATGTTATACAAAAAATATTATTAAAATTGGTGAATAAGACTTAATACAAATGAATAGTGTTCCACACTCTAGTCCGGGTTGTCTGTCTAGCCCGAAGTTGTCCGGGAATAGTTTAAGAGAGTTCTGGACCTCTAAACGAATAACTATGAATGACGAACAAATGTGTAAATCCAAACTTAATTATTTATTTTTAAAAACCAGAATTCAAAGAAAAACAAAATACAGAATTCTTCCCCTGACTTCTGCTTGACTCCCAAAAGTAGGCGGCTCAGGGTCTCTATAAAACAAACAAAACACTTATAGAAAACCAAACCAAAAACTTTTTGCTACTTATTTAAATCCAAGTGTCTTAAAAGAACGTCGAAGCAGAAATGCGCCTTGGGTACTTGTTTTGAACTAGCTAATCTATGGTTGCTGTTTAATACCAACTTAAAATTTAAGAATTAAGAAAATCATTAAGAGGATTTGATTTTAAAATTTTTATTTAAAAATGTTTAAGGATTATTGAACAAACGAAATCGTTACAGGGTACAATAGAAGAACACTTTATTGGATTTCTTGCTTTAAGTGAAACAACAGGAGAGTATTTAAGTAATGCTATACTAGGCGAACTAGCTTCTGCTAAAGCGTTTTTGCTTAAACAGAATAAGAACAAGCAGCGTTTCTGCGAAACGCTGCTTGTTCTTATTCTGTTCAACGTTGTCCATGTATTGCGGGTCAGTTCAAAGCCTGGCGGTTTTTGATCGATACAGGCCATTTGATGTGCTTCCTGTAGTGAGTCCATTGTCATCTCCAAGCGTTGGTCAGGTTGAAATGTTCCTGATGTAAGGAGTTGGCTCTTAGTAATGGAGGATATCTGTAGCGCAGTCTGTTTATTTCGATTTCAAGCTTATCTTGGTGGATGGGTAGTTGATGGTTAGCCTCGATTTTTCAATATTCTCTGAGAAGAGAATGACTTCTTCGCAGTTTCGGCGGTAGAATATGACTCAGAATGGGAAGCTAATAGTTCGGTGTGGGTCTAATTGTACCTGAGATCATTCGCATTGTCTGGTTTAATTGGGTGGTAATAATCTTCATGTGTTTGCTATTGATCCATACCGGGAAGGCATATTCAGCCACCGAGTATACAAGTCCGAGAGCGGATGGTCTTAGTACGGAGGCTGAGGAACCCCATGTAGTGCCACATAGCTTTTGCACTATATTATTTCTCGTTTTCAGTTTTGCTGTCGTTTTTTGAAGATGTTCTTTAAAACTCAATGTTCTGTCCAAAGTCACTCCAAGATATTTTGGTGTTGAGTTATGAGTGAGCAGTCTGTTTTCGAAGTGGACGGAGAGTTTTGTGTTGGCTTGGGCCTTATTCAGATGGAAACAGCACACTTCGGTCTCCGTTGTATTGGGCCGTAGCCTCAATTTGCGAAAGTATTCTTCCATAATGGCAAGGTCATCCGCTAATATTGATTCTGTGATATCCATGTTATTATGTCTAGCTGCAATGGCCCAATCGTCAGCGTATACAAATTTCTGCGAAATTGTCCTAGGTAGGACCGTGATGTGTAAATTAAACAGTAAGGGTGCCAAAACAGGTCCATGTGTCAGTCCATTGCTAAGCTTCATCTGGACACTATTAGAATTGCCCATTGTGACTTGACAAGGTCTGTCGGTGAGCATGTTATCAATATATTTCGTTATCTTTTGACAAGGGACGGCACGGATTAGTTTGCAGATTAGTGCTTGTCTCCAGACAGTATCGTATGCAGCTGATAGGTCAATAAAAGCAACGGATGTTTTTTGCTTTCTTTGAAAACCAGCTTCAATATGTGTTTTTAAGGATAGGATCTGATCTGTGCAGCTGCGGTTAGGTCTGAACCCTGCTTGCTCAATAGGTATCAATTCAAACGCGTTTCTACTAATTCTGTTGTAGATTAAGCGTTCCAACAGTTTATAGATACAGCTCAGCAAAGTAATCGGTCGGTAGTTTTCAGGCTGATCATCTGCCTTTTCTGGTTTTAATATGGCTATAATGGAGGCCTTTTTTAGTGAATAAGGGGATTTCTCCTGATTTTAACATATCTGTATAGAAATTAGCCAGCCATTTTTAGCATATTTGCCACAGTGGACTAAATATTCTGGATGAATGTTATCGGAGCCGGGTGCCTTTCCAGACTTAATTTCTGATATTGATGAAATAACTTCTTCTGGAGTAAACTCGTCAGAGTATTCACATGTAGGCGGGCATGCAGATTTTAGTATTTTTAGTTCTTGTTTGACTTTGGTGGTGTGATCACAATCTCTAGGTGCTATTGAGGTTGCTACAATATAGAAAGTTGTTTGGAGCTATTGGTACTTTTTCTCTAGTTGAGAGTCTACTACTATCAAGTTTTCTAAGTAATGACCATGCTTTTCTGCTTGATTTACTAAAGTCTAATTTTACCACAGTTTCCATCCATTTTTGTCGTCTGTCTGCATCCAAACTGTGCAGTAGTTCGTCCGCAATATCTCGATCTTGGCTTTCGTTGTATTCTTGATACAATTTCTCACATTTTTCATCTCATCCTGGAATATGCTCTTTACGATATCCTCTGGGTATAGTTTTCTTCGCTGTAGAGGTAACCGCGCCAACAAATCTCATGTAGTTTGAACTGTTGGGGTATCCATTCCACACATTTGTCCAATCTTTCAGTAAAAGTCGCCCAGTTTGCTTTTTGAAAGTTCCACCTAGGTCGGGGAAAAGATGATATTATTGGTATTTTCATGCCAATATCTATAACAACTGGTCTATGCTGGCTATGTAGAAAAATCTGGCAATACTGCAGGTGAAGCTGCTAGTGGTTGACTGTTTTCATTTGTGAAAACAAAACATAGGTCTGGGTTGTATTCTCGCCTCCAGGCTGCAGATCGAAAAGTTCCCCGATCTTTAGCGTCAAAGACTAAATAAGTGTCAACCTCTTTGCTCCAGTTTATTAGAGCCTCGCCTTTTTGATCATTGTGCCTCTTCCAGAGTATATGATGACTGTTAAAGTCTCCCATATAAACTGAGTGGTGTGGGTGGGCGTGAATAACATGCGGAGGCCACAGGACTGCCGGGGGTTTATAAATATTGCTGACAGTAATTTCGCCAATTTGTATAGTAACCATATTAATGTTATTTATGTCATAGAACATATGGTTCATATGTTCATATCAACATAGGTTGCCACTCCATAAGCTGGATGGTAAGTTGCCCCCAATAAATCATAGCCATAAATTCTTCCTCTAGCGAGAATTTGTTCTTCGTTTTCTACATGGGTTTCCTGAATTGCGACCACGTCAATATTATTTTCAATAAGTACCTATTAAAGGTACTCACATTTACTTCTAGATGGCGAACTAGAAAATAATGGCTTAGATATTCAAAACTGCCATCACCAAGGATACGACAGTGGCGTAGATAAGTTAGGCATAAATAGTGCAATCAAAATTCGAATATTAAATATAAATCCTAGGTCATTCTTCACACCTTGCGGTTGTCATAGCTGAAATTAAAATAATGATCGATAATTTACCTAACTTTATAACAGACGTAAAAGAGTAGCTTCAATACATTACGTATAACAACGAAAGAAATATACCCAAACATTTACATCGTCATTAGAATATTATTAACAATACCAATTAGTGCAGTCTCCGCTGAAAGGAGCTTCTTAAAATTAAAACTCATTAAGAACAATTTAAGGAGTACTACTAGGACTACTAGGAGTACTTAAGGAGAATACATTTATTTATATTTATTTATTATTAACAAACAGGACAAATCCACTGTCAACCCCCTCTCTGGCTCAGTGGTAAGAGCGCCTGCCTTTAAATCTAAAGGTCGTGAGTTCGAATCCCACCTGGGTGGAAATTTTCGTTTATTAAAAAAAATTAATAAATGAAAATAATTTCTATCCTTGTGTGATCGGTACACACCGGAGGGACCGCAGACGTTCGGATACAATTAGCGTCTCTTAGCAAAGACAATGCCGTCTACTTTGCTAAGTATCAAGACAATTACTCTACACACACAAAAAACACACACACACACACACACACACACAACACACACACTACATTAATAAACTTATCTTGATTGAGACTGGCTGAATGACAATTGTCCAAGCCAAAACACACAAAAAAAAAATCCACTGTCAAAATTATACAAAAATGCAACATTATAGAAATATAAAAATAATTTTGTGTAATAAAAACATATATTACTAATATTATAAAACATTTATTATTACATATATTTATTTATTAATAACAAATGGAACAAATTCAATGTCAAAGTTATAAAAAATGCAACATGATAGAAATATACACAAAATTACAGATAAATAAAATATACATGAATAAAATAAATAAGTACCTACACATGTATAAAAAGTTTCATTTAGCATTTTAGTGCTTCAAATAGTACCTAAAGCTATTAATACAAAAGTTTCAGACCATATCTATGTGTGAAACATAATTCGTTCTGCGGTAAGGAACATGGAAATGTAAATTCTGACACAGTGAATGGGTAGGAATATGAAAACAAACTAGCTGAAGCATTTCAAAAGATTGGTTATTTTATAAACAAGTTTAAAAATAATAATTAAAAGGTAACACTTTTGATAACAGAATCCAGATTCAAGAAATTGATCATACCAGAATAAGAATATGGTCTAGACAATTTACAAGAACAGTAGATGCTTGTACACAAGTCAGTATATATCTAATCGACATAAAAATGTTTTGCAATTATAACATAATCAGTGTAAATTGGTAGAATTTGAACGACTAAACAGTAAGTAAACCATGCTGACCAGTATAAAGCTAATTCTTCAGATTTACTGTCAAAAAATCAGTCAGTAAAGCCTCGAAAATTTTAGGAATAGCAGAAAGAATTGTAATGGAACGATAAATAGGAATCAATGAACAGAGATTTATAAAAAATAAGCCATAGATGCCTACATAAAAAGAATGCACAATTCCTTAAAAATAAGTTAAGATATTATGTCTAGACCAAGACCTTTATTGGTATTAAGACACTGTAGCATGGGTCACAAATTTTAATAGTTAAAGGGTGAATATGGCTGTGACTGATATAGGATCTTTCACTACACTCGTCTACACAAGAGACACAACAAATTGTCAAAATTGTTGAAATTGTGGCTCACTAAAAACAGAACCATTCAACTTTCCTTATCCCTTCCCATTCTGATTTACCTTACACTTGTGTGATCAGCAATTAATAGCAGACCTGAAAAATATCAATAGCTAATATGAAACTTTGTCTGTTTTCTTTCAACAGTAGATTAATTTTTAGGTATTTATTTTTTAATATATAAAACAGTCTCAAAAATTGACTGTTCCTTTCTGTCCATGAACCACACAATTTATTCATTACAAAATTAATCATATTATTTGCTAATGCAACATGCAAGTTAAATTTTATCTGCCCTCTCTTTAAATATCTCCTCAGATATTTCATTATCAAGTTTCAACTTCCTTTCTAATGGCAACGCTGGTTTTGGAGTTTTCCAAGCCACATCTGAAAACAAAATTAATGTACATTCATAAATTAAACAAACTAGTTTCAGATTTAGTTCATTATATTTTGCTTATTGTAAATAAATCATCATTCAAGGTAAAATTAAACACATAAATTTCAAGTGCTGTAGTTTTAATGAATCTCACCTGACCTAAAAGAATACCAACCCAACCATTGGTATTTATTTCTAATGACCAAATGAGTAGTAATTACGCTTTGATACTTAAAAAACAAAAATAACTGTATAAATAAAATATATGGCCAACAACAAACCTTTATCTCATATAACTAGCTGTAGTTCTTAAAGCAATCTTATAGCCAGACCTGAATATTCATGAGTTCGTAAAATTTGCCATCTAACTTACATATAAGACACAGTTAACGATATACTTCATCGGCTGTATGTGGCCACTTAAGTGACAGTGTAAATTCTTAAATGTACCTTAAATTGATTTATGTTTACAAGTTACAAACCTTTTAAAATCAGAGCTATATGTGTGTCCTCAAAACCTTTATATTGTTTTTTCCCTAACCAACTATCTTTTACTTGAATTTTATTGGAGATCAGCTTCTTATGGTTTCTCCTAACAAATTCATTTATGGTCTCTTCACCAATTTTGGAAAGCTCATTATCCTAAAATATAATTCAACATGTAACAGTAATCTAACTACCCACAAACTTGATCATCCATGCTTAATTATTTTAGCTTAAATTATCTAATAAAAAAAACAGCCTCTGTTACAAAATCAATCAAACATTCATTTGCAAATTTTGGTTTCTCATAACCATGGTAAATGCCTATTAAATCTACAATTTTAGGATATATAAACAGATTACACAATCAATCCCGAATGACCGAAAAAATTGATTGACCAGTCACAGACCATTGATTTGTGTTTTTATAACAATTTATGAAAATATTTCAATTAAAAAATAATGACAGATAATCAATCTAGACAAAATTTCAAATTATTATAATTAAATATAACAGTGAGATATTGGATTGAAACTGTCACATTTGGAAAGCGTTTTTTTGGCCCCCGATATTTTAATGTTATTTTTTACATTTATTGTTCTTGTAATAAATGATAATTTAATCTTAGTAGTTTGTTACTAAACTGATTGACACAAAATACAGTTCGTGTTCGGTAGGTAATTGATGTATAAAATTACAGTAAATGCATTCAAATGTTCCCCCATATTTAAAGATCCTTCAAACATTTTGGATAATAACTCAACCCTGTCTTTGCTTATTTAATTTCTTAGATACGGTTTTTTGATGTTAATGATAAAAATAATACCTATCTACAAATTTTATACATTTTTGAACGTTATTTTTTTTATTTAGATTTAGTGCAATTCCGTTATCTGTATTGGCAACAACGAATTGATTTCTGAACACAGGTTTACATTGGAAAGAAAAAGTGTACCAGTTTTATATGACGGGAAGTCAGATGTGTGATGTTTTTGTGGATGTTTTATGTGTCTGTTTCTGTTATTTTTTATCGAATTTATGTCCCGTCCAGAACCCACGTGACAGCCTGATGTTTCAGTGCGAGATTTTAAGACATTATCTCTACTCGCCTGGTGTAATTAGTTTTGGATATTTGACATTTTATAAGGGGTGTTTTACCCTTAACACTAGAAGCACCAGCATTTGTGCATACCTAGAAGGATATTAGTATTTTCTATTGCCATCCGTTTTTCTATTCTTTTTTATTTGATAAAAACCTATATTATTTAACTAATAATAAAAGACATATTTAATATATTTAAATAAATTATTTCATTATTTAAGTACAATTAATGAAATAGCAAAATTTTTCAATTTTGCTTGTACATGACCAACACACAAATTTTTTACATATATGACAAATTTCAAATGTTTTATTTTTGTTTCAATTCCCTGTTTGACACTGCTTACGTTTATTATTTGGTGGTTTTTTTTGGACCTCTTGGATTTGTATCCGTTGATGTTGTCCTGTCCTTAGTCATGTGATCTTCTCGCAGGAAATCCTGCCTAGATATTTGACTGCCCGTAACTTTCTTATACAGAACCCAAGCATTTATTCCTGCCATATCTAAAATATTAAAAAAAAACTTGCAACGGCCATCTTCTTGAAGCAGATTTGGTTGAATACAGTCTAGCCATCTGATCTACAACGTCTACTCCGTATTTTGTCTGGTTGTAGAAGATGATGGTTTCCAGTTTTTTCGTTTTATATGTGCCCATTTTAATATCATTCGAGTGTAAAGAACTCAGCACTAGAACATTTTTGTTGACTTTTCCCTGGTACGCCGTTAGCGTCTTAGTGTTTGAAAATTTTTGTTTTGTACAATTTCATCTTTTTATTTTTCACTGACGGTGGAATATCCTTTCTTGTTTGGTCGATTGTTCCAACAATGCTGGTAGCCTTCTTTCGTAATTCTTTTGTCAACTTTATGGACGTAAAGAAATTATCCGTCGTGACATTTCTTCCTTTATTTGGGCTAACAACATGTTCCCCAGAAGTTGATTGGCTGGTCGTTGTTCATCTTTCCCTAGGTAAGTAAATCCGTTCAACAAATATTTGGACTTGACATGAGCTGCAAGCCAGAATTTAATTCCAAACTTATCGGGTTTATTCGCCATGTACTGGGTAAAGCGGCATCTTGCCTTCGTCGAAAAAAGCTGTTCGTCGCTAGTTATATTTTCGCCAGGTGTATAACATAATATACAATTCTCTATAAATGGGTTCCATATTCCCGACGCAAGTGCAAATTTATCTGTTGATAATCGCTCAGACCTGGTATTTCTCATATCAAAACGGATAAAAACTCATTATTTGTGTAAATTTTATTCTAGACATTGTCTCTTGAAAAAGTTTTGGACCCCATGTACCAGATCACCGCATCTATATGCTAACATTTCGTGCCATATAAGCTTCCCTAGCATACAGTAAGAATTATAATGCTTCGATTTCTTCAATAGAAATTTGCCAATTTTCATCTTTGAGTTTTCTTCTACCTTCAGCAACAGTACGTGATTTTATGTTACGGAGTATGCATTCATCAATCAACAGCCGCCATGCACTAGCTGCAGAATCTCTAATAATGCTTCTCTTAGCATAAGGGGTTGGTCCAGCAGCTTCCTTTAGAACATTTTGACTGATACGCCTTCCTAAAATGAACGAGATAAATTAGTATGCAGGTATATACTCATTTATTTATTTATTTAAATAAATGGCACCGTAATAAATAAAGAATGGAACAACAACCAAGAAATAGGAGCGCACACCGGAAAAGCTAGATCCACCTTCAACCAGATGGGGGCCTTCTTCAAGAGCCCTAATCTATCTCTTGGTATAAAAGTAAGGATGATGCGATGCTACGTCTTCTCTGTTCTTTTTTATGGTGTTAAATAGTTGACCTTGACGACGATATATGCAAAAAATTAGAAGCATTCGATCTGTGACTAAATCGGAGAACACTTTAAATCCCGTGGACCACTATCAAATCTCCAAAGTTACAATATTTCGAAAACATTGTGCGAAATGAATCTAGATGAGCCCTTCTAGAAGCCATTCTGCAAGAAAAATATTTAGAAAACGGGGTCCAGGAAGAAGAACATCCTGCAGATAAGGTAAATATTGCCATGATTATCGCCAATATTTGTGACATCAAGAAGAATATGCTTAAAAATATTATACACCTAAGTGAATACACAAATAGAAGCTACTAATATAATATAGTTGCTTACCTGGTGTACTAGCATTGTTGTCAAGTAACTCCCACCCTATGGTATCTATGGAAGAATTCTCTAAATTGCTTCTGCGAATTCCTCTTACCTGGTTGGTAATCATTTCTAAATCTGCTGATTCGGAAGTCTGCATTCGAAGTTGAAGCAGAAGTACTGGCCATCACCTTAATCTCAACTTCACCTTCAGAATCACTGCCCGATGAATATCCTTGATCAACTGTATTACCAGATACATCTTCATCGGATAACTCTGCTACAGATTCATCTTCTGACAAATTCTGTAGACACTCTAATAGCTCCTGCTGAGTCAAATATCGGCGAGACATGATAACAGCAGAAATAATAAAAATCACAATGTAAAATTAATCAAAATACAGATTAACCATGCAATTGCAAACAGTATACTTAAACTACATAATAACAAATATTTTTGATGTATTTTATACATAAAATAAGTAAAAACTTCCCAGAAAAGTAGAACAAAAATTAGACTACCTCGTCATTGGGACCGCATTTTTCTAGGTAAACATCAACATAAATATATTCAAAATGTAATTATACTAAGTACCTGTAAAAGAGAAATTATAATCCTCAAGTAAATAATAAAGTCCCAAATCATAAATTTGGGATTAAAAAGATAAAAAATAAATATGAATGAGTAATACTCTATAGTGTATTTTTATGTATGAGAGAGTAATAAAACAATAAATTATGTATGCAAATCCCTAAACTGTTGATACGGGTGACTCAATGAAAAACAGATATTTGTCAACAAGTTTACAGAAGTATATAGGAAAACAATTTTAAATTGAGTATGACCACCAGGTATAAAGGTTGGAGCAGAATAGAATACAATAGTTGTGACAGGTACTAATGAATTTGCAAGAAATGTAAGATGTTTATTTTATTGGTTATATATAACCAATAAAAGTTTAATAAGTACCTACCTATTTGCAAAATAAAGTTTAATTCTTTAGATAAAATAAAAACGTTTTATTTTATCTGAAATGAGTGCATTCCACGAAGTAAGGGTTTCAACAATCAAACATTTAATTCTTTAATTCCAAGAATCTACGACAGTAATTGACTAGATAATTACCTTCTAAACTTATTTCACAGAAAATGTGATAGTGGGTTTTTCCATTTTGTAGGAAGGTCCAAGTGGCGTATTCAAAATTCTTAACAGTTCACTAAAAGTAGGTACTTCAGTTGCAAGGTGCAGTTTATTGTGTATACTAGTGTTATGGAAAATTTGGAAGTGCCGTGTAAACGCCGAAAAATTGGTCCTTTGACAGTTAATGAAAAAACATTAATATCTAATTGTTTTAAATCATTTACAGACAAACGTTTATGTGAAAGTGTTGATGAGACCGTTGAGTTAGTTAGCAGTACACTTCGTGTTGGGAAATCTACGATTTACAGAGTTATTAAAGAAGAAAAATGTGGTAGTTTTCAAATGCCACGTAATGCTCCAGGGAAACCAAAATTTCAAATGGAATATCATTTTAAAGAAGGACTTCGACGAAAAGTGCATGAATTCTTCTTTAGACAAGAATTTCCAACATTGGATAAAGTTCTTGTCTCAGTTCGAGATGATAAGGATTACCCAGAAATGAGTCCAAGTACGTTATGGAAACTTTTAAAAGAAATAGGCTTCCGCTGGAAAAAGAATCCCAGAAAGTCTATTTTATTAGAAAGAAGCGATATTGTCATATGGAGAAGACATTTTCTAAGAACCATAAAGGAAATGAGAAACCAAAAAAGAAAAATATTTTATCTTGATGAAACATGGATCAACGAGGGTCATACACCAAATAAATTTTGGCAGGATGAAACTGTTACAAGTCAAAGGCACGCTTTTGTAAATAATTTATCTACTGGTTTAAACACACCATCAGGAAAGGAACGCAGGCTGATAATAGTACACATTGGCAGTTCAGACGGTTTTGTTGAAGGTGGTTTATTAACTTTTAAATTAACTCGTACCGGTGACTACCATGAAGACATGAACGCTGATGTCTTTCAAGAATGGTTCGAATGCAAGTTATCACTCCAGACTTATAGAAGGACTGCCCACAACCAAGTGGTTAAAAAAAGACTTGCAGAATTGGCTGAGTTCAAAAAATATTACGTACCATCCCGGATCTATAAGAAAGGAACTTTATTCGTTGTGTGCCCTTCATAAAGAAAAATTTTAAAAATACGAAATTGATGAAATTGCCAAAAATCGTGGAATGCCAGTACTTAGATCCCCACCATATCATTGTGAATTAAACTCGATTGAACTGGTATGGGCACAGATAAAGAGTGAAGTTTCAAGAAAAAATACCACTTTTAAAATTCATGATGTTAAACAGTTGTTTTTGGAGGCCGTAAAATAATGTAAAACCTGAAAACTGGGAAAAGGCAGTAAATCACACTATTAAAGAAGAGGAAAAAAATGTGGAAGCTCGACAATATTACTGATAAAATGATCGAGCCAGTTATTATAAATCTTGGTTCTGAAAGTTCATCTTCTGAATCTGATTTGGATTTGT
This sequence comes from Diabrotica balteata, assembly GCA_918026665.1. Taxonomy (NCBI): domain Eukaryota; kingdom Metazoa; phylum Arthropoda; class Insecta; order Coleoptera; family Chrysomelidae; genus Diabrotica; species Diabrotica balteata. The sequence continues at coordinate 97,645,636 of OU898282.1, forward strand.
AACAAGTAGCTGTAAGTTTTATATTAATATTTTTATTCATCTATTTAACATACCTTAGAGGGTTTTTAAAAACTCTTTTTCTCTTTTGTAATTTTTAAAAATTAAAAAAAAATGTGAATTTTTTAAAACCCTTTTTTAATGTAGGCCAGTCAGTTCTAATATAGTGTGTGATAAAAGAGGTCACTTTTGTTTACATACACATAAACACTTTATAACACTGAAATAATTCATTTATTTTTTACAATTATTCAAAGTAATTTTTCAATTAATCTTGAGCACGCCCATGGAGTGGTCGGAGATACCAGTTAAAATTATGCTAATTACTCTCTCGTTCATAAAAATAAACTATAGACTAATGAGGGTCGAAAATAGAAAGCAGTCAAAATGACTGCTATATGGTAGTTCTAGGTATACGTTACCATATCTTAAAAAGTAATTACGTTAAGTACATGTAGAAGAGAAATTATAATCTTCAAATAGATCTAGGAAGAGTCATACATTATCAAGTTTCTAAAACATTTATGAATAGGTAATACAGAGTGTCAAAAATGAAAAGCAGTTAAAATGACCGCTCTGGTGCTTCTAGTGTTAACTTGTCACGCTGGCCAGGTGGGTTTACAAGTACCTGGTGGTCCACGAGAAGGGTTTTATTTCCCTCCTAACCACTGGTAAACCAGGTCGAAAATTCCCCATATCCGCCACCTGCGGACGAGCTTTCTGTATCTCCTCCGAGGTACAGGATCAGTACTTTTCTCTAAAAATAACAGTAAGCACGTTCTATCTAGCATAGGGTAAAATTAAAATAGCATTTTCATTGATTTCATTTATTTTACATAAAAATTAGAAATTATTATGAATTACATAAATTTGTAAAAAAACATCTTAAAGATCTTGTTTCAAGTCATATCCAGGTAACGCTGGTCGATTTTTAATCCAGCTATTGATATTCTTTACAGCTAGAACGTTCTTCTTAACTTTAAGTAAACTAGGATAAGCATCGACAGCCTCTTTACCTACCTCATTGGCCAATAACTGATAGACACAAACGAATAAAATATCAGCCCATGACAACTGAAAATAAATAAAAGTCATGGTTAGTTTTTGATCATAAAGAGATAATGATATAGAGATAACCATAAGTAATTACTATTTTTCAGATAAATTAAAAAAAATTATGTTTGAATATGATTTTTTATTCTTATTAAGTACTATTAATGATTCTTCTTCTTAAAGTTCCATCTTCCATCTAAAGAGTTATATACCACTGAGCCGTAGTCAATTTTTGATCGAACTAAGGATGAATAGATTCGTAGAAGAGTTGCCGTATCGCTGCCCAGGTGATGTTTGACAGTGTCTTTAAAATATTAATGCTCTGCTGGCAAGTACCTTTAAGGTTTTTAATGTGACTTTTCCAACTCAATGTTTTGTCAAATGTAAGACCGATGAACTTTATTTCTTTTACAAAGATCAGATTCTTACGATTCAATGTTAAAATTGGATTATCCTCTTTTTGCTTTTTTGAGAAGAGCAAGCATTTTGTTTTTTTTTTTGTTAGGGAAACTGTCTTGAGTCCTGTTTTGTCAGACTGTTTCTGGAGATCAATTAATGCGCTTTGTAGGATCCTTTGGGTGGATTCTAGATTTGTTCCTCTTAGTAGAATAACCAGATCGTCTGCATATAGTCTTGCTTTTACTGAATGTTGACATTGTTCCAATATGTATTAATTGCAACAAGAAATAAAGTTACACTTAGCACCGATCCTTGGAGAACTCCATTTTCCTGGATTCGAGTTGATGATAATGTTCCATTTGCTCGTACCTTAAATGTTCTAAATTGAAGAAAATTTTAAATAAATTTTAGGAATTTTCCATTAATACTCCAGGAGTGAAGCTTTTCTACTATACCATATCTCCATGTGCAATCGTAGGCTTTATATAGGCTTTTATTATATCGCCGAAAATAGCTAGACAGTGTTGTTTGTTAATGAGTGCTTCGTGAACTTCGGATTCAAGATCAACTAGGTTATCCGTCGTTGATCTATTTCGACGAAAGCCATTTTGCTCCAGGATAAGTAATTTTTTATCTTCCAGAAACCATGTAAGACGACGGTTTTTAATCTTTTCAAATAGCTTACAGGTTGACGAGGTTAGGGATATTGGTCTATAGGACTGGGGATCTGTTTTCGGTTTTTGGGGTTTAGGGATTGGGTTAATATATGATTCTGACCAAAACTTTGGAAAGCAGTGCTGAATTCACATTTGGTTCAAAACATTAAGGAGGTATGTTCTAGCGTTTGTGCTTAGCTTTTGGAGAAAAATTATTGGTATAACATCTGGACCCGGAGAAGAGTTTTTTATGCCAAACAATGCATCATCCATTTTTTTCCAGTAAAATTGGAGAGTTCTCCAATTATCTCCTTCTTTTCATTTCTAAATTTAAATTAAAGGAAATTTGGAGAGTAGTTATTAGTGCTGGAATTTTGTTCGTAAAGGTCTACAAAAATTTCTGTGATTTCTTTTGTTGAGGTAATAAATTGATCATTATGTTTTAAGAAATTAATTTGGGTGTTTTGCTATTTTCCAGATGCTGTATTCCAGAATGCAGACAGAGGAGTAGAGTTGTTGATGGATGCCACGAAAGATTTCCAGTTTTGTTTTTTGGTTTGCTTAATCTGATATCGAGATTCAGCTCTTAGTTTTTTATATTCTGTTTGATTTTGTGTAGTAGGACCTCGTCTGAATTTGTTAAAAGCTCGCTTGTATTTTTTGATGGCTTCGTCACATTTGGTACTCCACCACGGTACTGGCGTGCGAGTTTTTAGAGTTTTAGTTTTTCCGAGTGCTTTATGGCCTGCTTCTAATAGTACCTCAGAGAATTTTAGAAAAGTTGAAGATATATTTGAGGTAGTAGGGTCAGGGAGATATGGGAGTTTTTGGTCTACTTGGTCTGAGAAGAGTGTCCAATTTGCCTGATCTAATTTCCATTTTGAGAGAGGAGTGGTTAAGGCGGTTTTAACTGGACCGGTTATAAGAATAGGAAAGTAATCACTCCCGTATAAGTAGGGATGGACTTCCCAATTTAGGGATGTTTGTAGGATCGGATCGCACATGCTCAGGTCGATAACTAAGGATTCTCCTGTTTGTATGTTAAATCTTGTGGATTCCCTGTATTTAAGATGTTTATATTGTTACTGTCAAGTAATTGTTCGATAACTTTTCCTTTTGATGATCGAAATTTGGATTCCCAGTAGGGGCTATGACTATGAAAATCTCCTAATAGTATACGGGAAGATGGGATCTGTTGAAGTAGTTCCTCAATTACGGCATTCGAAAAATTTTCACTCGGTGGAATATAAATGTTGCATATTGAGATCTTTATATCACTATTAATTGTGATTGCAACAGCTTCTAAGGATGTATTTAAAGGTATTTGTTCTGCTTCATGCATTTGGTTGATATATATTGTTACTCCACCACTTGCTTTATCTCTATTGGTCCTGTTTTTATAAAAGCATTTAAAACCCTTTAACCTTGCATGGTAAGAATCTTTGAAATGAGTTTTTTGAAGGCAAATATCTGATGGCGTTTGTTGAGCAATTAGCTTTTGTAACATTTCGCAACAAGTATGGTACCCGTTGAGATTCCATTGTATTATAGATCTGAACGTTAAGTACTTAAGTTTTCTTGAGAGGATGAGAGTTCACTGTCCACTGATGTAGACGTTGTGAGGAGTTGATACTGTAGTTTTCTTTTAATGTTTGTAATTTTTGTTTTCAACTTTTTTGAGCTTTTTGTGTACATAGTGCCCAGATCCTTAAGGAAACCTGGTACATTATCTGTATAGGTTTGAAGAAGATTTTTAAAGAAATTTAAAGTTTGGTTATAGTTCAGTCTAAAATTTTAGTACCAATTAAATTATATGTAATATAACAGGATGCAAATTCTCGGCATTCAGGTATAAACATACAGATAAGGAAAAACAAATTAGATTTATAATGAGGGTTTTATTAAAAGTAAAGAAATATAAGTTGGCGCTTTTACACTTTTTTAACCAGCGGTTAAGTAAGTTAATAAGTAACAATAAAACACTGAAAAGTTTTAAGTATTTTATTGTTACGTAAAATAAATTTTCATCAAGAAATGGTCGAATATACGCGTCCTTCAGAGCAATTAAATCGATTAACGATGAAACGTTTTCGCACCAAGTTTACTCTAAATGATAATACATATTCATCTAGAGACATAACAGTGATCATGGGTGATTTCAATGCAAAAATTGGCGAAGGAAAATGCTACCCTAATGTAGGACCATATGGGCTTGGTGAACGAAACGACAGAGTGAGATCGCCTAACAGAATTTTGCCAGCAGCATAATGTTATAGCCGCAAATATTTTTTAAATTACCTAAGCGACGCCTTTATACATGGAAATTGCCAGCTGAAAAAGACAACCAAATCGTCCGAAATCAAATTGACTACATCCTAATAAAACACAGATATCGAAACTCAATCCAGACAATAAAAGCATATACAGGAGCAGACGTATCCTATGATCACAGTCTTCTTATTGCTAGGTTTCAACTTCAACTAAAAAAGACGCAAAAAAGCCGCAACAACAATAATCAACATACAGAAACTAAAGTCTAAAATACGAAATCAACACAAATCTAGATAGAAACCCAAAAAATAATTGCAACGTAGAGCAGCAGTGGCAATTCTTCAAAAGCTCTATATTGGAGCCAAGTAAGAAAGTACTTACAACAACCAAATGCAGGAAAAAAGAGTGGATGACCGAAAAAATTCAAGGTTGATGAATGAAAGGAGAAACAACAAAAACCATTATTGCGATCTGCTATAAACAGCTTCAAAGCCAAATAAGAAGACAAATTAAGGAGGCCTACTTCTCTGAATAATGTAAAGAAATAGAAGACCTGCAAAACAGATATCACATTAATTTTTAATCTACATAACAAAGTCAAAGAACTAGCCGGAGTAGGAAATAGAAAAACCTCATATATATTGCTCGACAAAAATGGAAATATTATATTGGAGACAAAACAAAACTATGACGATGGAAAGAGTACATCGAGGAATTATTTCATGACCAGAGAGAAGCTAGTACATCTGTAGATAGCCAAACGGCCATCTACAGATTTTAAGTAAAGGTAATACACTTGAATGTTAAGAAATCATTACATCTAGAAGAACTGACTCTTTGATGTGATTCATGGGCTGCTGGAATTATTGATCCGTACTTCTTCAAAAATGATGCTAGCCAGAACGTTACAGTCAATGGTGACCGCTATAAAGCCATGATAACTGATTTTTGATTCCTCAATTAAACAACCATGATGTGCAATTGACTGATTCAAGAACACGTTTGGCAACGCATAGTTTTACGTTTCGGATCCGTGAATTGGTTTCCAAAATTGTGCGATTTAACATTGCTAGACTATTTTGATGAGACTCGATATAGAGAAATATATCGACAAATAAGACATGAGGTTAAGCGAGCAAAAGAGGACTGGATGGGACAGAGATGTCCTGAGATAGAAGAACTACAAAGAAAACATGACGAGTTTAATATACAAAAAAAAGTTAAAGAAATTACCTACACTCAGAGAAAAAGAACTCCTCACTTTATGAGAAACTCCAAAGGTAAAATTATTCTCGACTTAAACGAAAAAAAGGAAAAAACGGACCAACTACATAAAAGAACTCTTCCTGGATACGATGCTACCACTTAACTCCACAAAGTATACGAATACTGGTCCTAGTATATTAAAAGCAGAAGTAGAGAAAGCCATCAAACAAACATTTATAACCACATATACGAAACTGGAACACTGCCACAAATATGGTTGAAGTCTACATTTATCCCACTTCCAAAAAAAACCTAATACATTATCATGTAAAGACTTTAGACTAATTAGTCTCATGAGCCACTCTCTCAAGCTACTTCTTAGGATAATTCTTAATAGAATCAAGCAGAAATGTGAAGACATAATGGGAAATAAACAATTCGGTTTCAGAGATGGATTGGGAACAAGGGAAACTTTGTTCTCAATGCTAACACTACTTCAACGATCATGGGAAGTACAGAAACCAATTTACGTCTGTTTTATAGATTTTGAGAAGGCGTTTGATAGGGTTTAACATGGTAGACTGTTTGAATATCTAGAAATAATTGGAATAGATGATAAAGATGTGAGACTTTTACAACATCTATATTGGAATCAAAAAGCTTCTATTCTGGTAGACGGCAAAGAAACAGACAAAATTTGTATTCAAAGAGGTGTTAGACAGGGTTGTGTGTTGTCCCCAACTTTGTTTAACGTTTACTCAGAAATAATTTTTATCAAAGCCTTGGAGGGGCAATGTGGAGTTTAAATTGGGGGAGAAACTATCAAAATAACATCAGATATGCAGATAACACCGCAATCATGGCTGAAACTATCGAAGATCTTCAATTCCTTATAGATAGAGTCACTAGAGAATGTTCTAATAACGGACTAAGCATAAATACAACAAAGACAAAGTTACTTGTGGTTAGTAAACCACAAGTAACCACAAGTAAAAAAGTTAACCATTTTAAATATCTAGGATGTTGGATAAACGAGACACTAAATCCGGATGAAAAAATTAAAACTCGTATATAAATTGCAAGAGGAGCATTTAGATCTAGTCGGAGCAATTCTCAGCTCAACTTACAGCTGAAAATTAAGTTCCTAAAATGTTATGTGTATCCTGTATTACTGTATGGATGTGAAACATGGATTATGAAGGTTAACATGATGAACAAATTAGAAGCCTTCGAGATGTGGTTATATCGTAGAATGCTCAGAATATCATGGGTTCAACACATTTCAAACAGAGAAGTCTTGAACAGAGTAAGTCAAGGTGAAGGTGACTTAATAAACATGATAAAAAAGAGAAAATTCGAATATCTGGGGCATATAATGAGAGCAGGCAGATACAGAATAATGCAGTTGATACTCAACGGAAAGATCGACGGAAGAAGAGGAATTGGCAGAAAGAAATACTCATGGCTCTGAAACCTTCGTCAATTGACTGGCTTATCAGCGCATATCAGCAGATGAATTATTACATGCCGCGCAAGATCGAGAACGATATCGGCAAATCGTCATGGAAGCTACCCACGCCTAAAACTTGGGCACGGTACTCAAAGAAGAAGAAGACTATTTTCTGTGTAGATGTGTGAAGTCGCTAGTCTACGCCGATAAGCCTAAAACGATTTACTACTTGGAGGACAATATTCGAAGCGTTATTGTAAAAATTCATCAAAAATGGGACCTTCAGATTAGACTGTCAGAGCCAGCCTTGGCACTCATATACATTATATCAAATTTATATTGCCAAAAATTATCTTTCATCTTTATTTCATTCCATTTAAAATCTGTTACTATTTTTATCATCTAAGCAAATTATTCAAGATGTCACTGTACTCAATAAACTATCAGTAGGAAGCGACCACAGACCAGTAAGAGCTAGAGTAACGATTAATCTACAAAAAGAAAGAGCAAATATGATAAACAGTTGCAAACGTATAGTTTGGGATTCACCAAATCATCCAGAAGCATACATAAGAAATATAGCCGAAACTTTACAGAGTAATAATCCCAAACCTCTAAGTATCGACGATCATAATAAATTAATAACAGACTCAGTTAGAAACGCACAACTCAAATTTTGCAAGAAAAATTACACCAAAAGTGAAAAGATTAGCAAAGATACAAGGGCTCTCATGGAAATACGACGAAACCTAAGCAAGAACGAAAAGGGAAACAAAGAAGAATATAAAAAACTAAATAAAAGAATTTCAGCGGAAATTAGAAAAGATGTAAGAAGATATAATACTAATGTAATTACTCAAACAGTAGAAGAGAACAAAGGTTTAAAGATAATGAAAAGAAAACTTACGCAAAGTAAAAAAGAAATATACAAGCTGAGAGATAAAGACGGAAAGGCAACAACAGATAAACAAAATATTCGGAAAATAACTAGAGAATTTTATATAGACCTCTATACCAGCCAAAGACCACAAGACAATTTCCCGACACGAGTAAAGACTCTCATAAATCAGCTTTAAAGGAAATGAAGAACCATCGATCGCCTGGTGATGATGGACTCAATATTGAGGCAATAAAAGCAGGTGGAGAAATTTTATTAAAATCAGTAAGTGAACTCTTTACTAAATGCTTACATGCGGGTACGATTCCAAAAGACTGGAACAATGCAGTAATAGTCTTGTTACACAAAAAAGGCGATATTACTAAATTAGAAAATTATAGACCCATCAGGCTCTTGACACATATGTACAAACTCTTTATGAAAATCTTAACAAAGAGGCTAACACCTAATCTTGATTTCTATCAGCATAAAACACAGGCAGGCTTCAGGGCAGGATATGGCACAAATGACCATTTGCATACCATAAAGATTTTAATAGAAAAGTGCATCGAGTACAACATACCACTGGTTCTTGCATTTGTCGATTACGAGAAGGCTTTTGATTCTGTAGAGTTTGAAACAATACTGGAAGCCCTAAATCAAAGCCGAATAGATTACAGGTACACGACACTAATTAAAAACATCTATCAGAACGCTACATCAAGTATACGACTGCACGAAGACACAGAAAAATTCAGCTTAGGTCGAGGAGTTAGACAAGGAGACAATATTTCACCAAAATTGTTTACGGCAGCTCTAGAGTCAATATTTAAGGGTACTCAATGGCAAGTATGGGCATCAATATAGATGGAGAAAGATTAAATCACCTAAGGTTTGCAGATGATGTTGTATTAATCGCAGATAACTTACAAGATACAGTTTCTATGATGCATTCGCTTAAAAGTCTGTCTGAAAGAGCAGGATTAAAGATAAAAAAGAAAAAACTAGAGAAACTGAGAAAACTAAAATTATAACAAATCTCGTAATGAGTGGAAATATAACTATTGACAACAATACCATACAGCGAACAGACACTTACAAATATCTGGGACACGAAATCAAAATAAGCAGAGACAATCAAACACATGAAATACAGAGGCGAATAGGTCTAACATGGGCAGCATTTGGCAAATTAAGCCATATTCTAAAAAGCTCAATTCCCATGTGTCTCAAGCGAAAGGTTTATAACCAATGTGTTTTACCTGTACAAACTTATGGAGCAGAGACTTTAACACTCACGCAAAAATCTGCGAATAAACTTAGAGTTACACAACGAGCCATGGAACGTGCAATGCTGAACGTGAGCCTTCGAGACCACATAACAAACCAACAAATCAGGCGAAGATCAGGAGTTCAAGACGTCATCGAAAGAACCACAACGCTTAGCTGGCAGGGCACTTAGCCAGAACACAAGATGGACGGTGGACAAGACGTATTATGGAATGGAGGCCCAGAAATTATAAAAGAAGCCGAGGACGACCACCGGCTAGATGGACCGATGACATTAAACGTGTAGCGGGAAACTGGCTACAAGCGGCTCAGTGTACAGAACACTGGAAAGAACTGAGGGAGGCCTATGTCCAGCAGTGGACGCGATTGGCTGAATGATGATGACTATTTTTATTAGAAACAAGTCACAATTTAAGTTTAAAATTTTTCTTCGGAAAGATTTTCGAAGTGGAAATCTACAACTCAAAAGTTAATTTATTTTAAACTTAAATTGGGGCTTGTTTTCAATATAAATAGTAATTACATTAAGATGCCAGAAAAATAACTTCAGAACAACATTTCACAGGTCTATACCTTTAAAAAATACCCAGTATAAGCAAGACAATAATGAAATAAACACAAGTAGATCATATATAAAAGTAAGTAGAACAGAATTTCTCAAGAATGGAGATCAAGCATACTAATACCTCTCTTCAAAAAGGGAGACAAATCGGACCCATAAACTTACAGAGGAATTTATTTATTAAACAAAACACTTAAATTAACAACCAAAGTGATAATACATAAACTAAATAAAATTAAAACACTAGCAGAAGAACGACAAGGTTTTAGGTCGGGAAAACAGACGAATATTTAAAATGAGGCAAGTGCAAGAGAACTCATTATAATACAACAAACCGGCATATCTATGTTTCATGGATCTCACGAAGGTATTTGACCGGGTCAAATTAAAAGACATTATCCACTTATTACATGCAAGAGAGATACCTCTAGCAATAATCAAAATGATCTAAAATATTTACCAAAACAACACAATAAAAGTAAAAGTAGAAGAATAACTAACCGACCATCTTGAAGCTGGCAATATGATAAGATAGGAAGATTCCCTAAATCCTCTATGGTTTAACCTGATTATGGATAAAAAAATCGGGTAGCAGATAGAAACTCCTCTGTATAGTCCTATCAGGGAAAATGAATCAATCCCTACCTTCCGTAGATTTCAGGGGTTTCCTGACCCGTGAAACTAGTACCTGCTTAGGGTCCCTTATCCAGGGTCACGGATAAAGTCCACAACGGCAGACACGGCAAAGAATAATACCTTCGGTACGGCGTGGATGGCGGAAGTGGCAATCCCCTGATTTTAGGGACGGCGACACACAATATATTGGTCGCTTTGGGCTGGACAACAGGAACGAAAGGGGTGAGATGTTGTACAACTACTTAAATACGAAAATTTATTTTGTCTCAACACTTTCTTTAAAAAATCTAAACAACGCAACTGGACATTGATCACCCCAGACAAGAAAACTAACAACGAAATAGACTACATACTCTTCAATAACAAAAACATATGCACTGACGTGACAGTACCAAACAAATTATATACCGGGAGTGACCATAGATTGGTTAGAGCGAACATTAAAATACAGACAAGAGTAGAACGAAACAAACTTATTAAACGAGAACGATACCCAACCACCGATGTCCTGTTTTAAAAACAAACGGAATACCAAAAAGAGCTAAGCACAAGATTAAAATCAATAGAGAGACTGAAACAAATGGATATAAACGGACTAGCCAATAAAATAAAAGTAACTGTAACAACATCGGTTCAGAAAATGTGCTCAAGCACGAAAACAGCCAAAACATCTAAACTCCAACTTAATATAATTAAACTACTCCAAGAAAGACGAACCAGAACAGATCGAACTTCGGACAGCTTTAAAAGTTTAAACTAAAACGCGAAGAAAGAAATCAGGAACGATTATAGAAACTATAATAACAATCTAATAAAAGATATAATACAAGATAACTGCAACATGAAAGTACTCAAAGCAAAAAACTCAAGCGGCACAACAAAAATCATAGAAATAAAAAATGAGAAAAACCTCACCGTCAAAGACAGAAAGGAAATAAGCGAGGCCATTGAAAAATTCTACACTAAATTATACTCGGTAAATACACAACCACAACAACGACGTACTCAACGAACAATAATTAACACTGGCTCAGAAGAAATACCGGACATAACCGACTATGAAATAAGAATGGCCCTAAATCAACTTAAATCGAATAAATGTCCGGGAGAGGATAAGATTACAGTTGAAATGTTGAAAATTGGTGGCAGAAAAATGGAACAGGTATTAAATGTTTTATTTAATAAAGTAATTGATAAAGGAAAGATTCCTCAAGAATGGTACAACTCCGAGGTCATTTTACTATTCAAGAAAGGTGACAAAGCAAACATCGAGAATTACCGACCAATATCCTTGCTATCACATGTGTATAAATTACTAACTAAAATCATCATAACCAACCGCCTACCACATAAGCTTAATTTCTATCAACCTATCGAGCAGGCTGGATTCAGAAAACATTTTAATACCATAGACCACTTGCACACCGTAAAAACACTGATAGAAAAATGCACCGAGTATAATGTTCCAATTCATATGGCGTTCGTCGATTTCCATAAAGCATTCGATTCCATCGAATTATAGGCAGTGCTTGAATCTCTAGAAAATGCACGCATAGATTCAAGATTCACTAACATTATTAAAAACTTATATGAAAATGCCACCATGCATATAAAACTGGACGAAATCACAAAAACTAATCCCATAAGACTACAACGGGGAGTAAGACCAGAAGACACCATCTCTCCCAAGCTGTTTACCCTTGCTCTAAAAGATATTTTTAAGAAACTTAAATGGAACAGTAAGGGTATCAACGTCGACGGATCATACTTAAACCACTTGAGATTCGCAGATGACATAGTTTTAATAGCCCATAATATCCAAGAACTAAATGATATGTTACAACAATTAAATGCAGTTTCAGGAATGGTAGGCTTAAAAATGAACTAAAGCAAAACAAAAATACTGAGCCGAGACCAGACAAATATAACAATACAAAATCATACCATGGAAAATGTTGAACATTATGTATATATCTAGGTCATGTTATCAAACTAGGAAAACCAAATCAAGATGCTGAAATTAAAAGAAGAACACAACTGGCATGTGACGCTTTCAGCAAACTAGCACATATATTGAAAAACACCTCCATTCCTATAAACTTAAAGAAAAAGATGTATAACACATGCATACTACCAGTTTGTACCTACGGCTTGGAGACAGTAGCCCTTACCAAAAATCTGCTGAAAAATTAGAAACAACGCAAAGAGCAATGGAACGAATTATGCTTGGAATATCACTAAGAGACAAGATTAGAAACACCGAAATAAGACGTAGAACGAAGATTAGGGATATTGTGGAAGAAATTACAAAAATCAAAAGGCGCTGGGCAGGTCACGTAGCCCGATATAATGACAGCAGGTGGACACGGAGAATTCTAGAATGCAGACCAAGGACGACAACAAGAAGCATGGGAAGACATCAAAAAAGATGGTTAGATGATATAAGAGCAGTGGCAGGCAAATAGTGGATTAGATTGGTGCAAGATAGAGAAAGATGGAAGCAATTGGGAGAGATCTACATTCAGGAGTGGATGGAAAATGGTTGACAAAGAAGAAGAAGATGGATGAAATAATAAAAAAGTAGGAATAAAAAAGATAGTGAAGATGATTTACAACGTATGCTGCACCAATTTAATATAAACGCCAGAAAATGTAACATGGTAATTTCTCCAAAAAAGACAAAATGCATGGTTACAACAGCAAAACTAAGATGTAAACTGGAGCTAGAGGGTCAGATAATAGAACAAGTGATGGAGTTTAAATATCTAGGCATTACATTATTTAGCTACGGAAAGCTCGAAACTGAAGTGGTAGATCAAGTGAATAGAGCAAACAAAGCCGCAGGCTGCCTAAACGAAACAATATGGAGCAATAAAAATATCGGGAAAGAAACGAAATGCAGTATTTATGTAAAAACATCAAAGATAAAAACACTTAAAAATATTGATGATAAGACACTATGGGACAGACCTAAAAGTAGAGATATACGACATAGACAGAAGGTGAATAACATCAAGAACGGGGTAAGAAATCGAAGAGTAGAATGGAACGATCATACAGGCCAAATGACAACAAATAGAGTAGTAAAGACGGCAAGACGGTTCCCCAATAGGAAGACCACGAAAATGAAGGAACGACAACTTACTAGAGGTACATTGAAAAACAGACAGAGTCATCTCTATATAAAAAGAATAAGAAGAATTATTAAGTTCAAAAGGAAAAAAAGGAAAAATTATTATAAATTAGATACATAATGTTTATATATACAAGAAAATATTAAGGACACTTGTAATATACTTACTCGTTCAAAAGATATGTAGCCATTGTGTTTTTTGGCATATTCTTCTAACTTTCCAAAATATAACGACGTGGTTTCTTTCAGTTTTTTAAGTTTCTCCTCTTTTTCAACCGCGTCACTTACATACATCGTTTGGTAGGTAACTGCAACAAAATATATATTAAGATAGCACAATCACAATCACGTCCTGCTGGTGGGAATATTCTGAATAATTTTAAAAAAATTGCCGAAGACGAGATCACTAGCATTGAGGTCTAAGCAACAAATTGGAGGTATAAGCGACGTTAAAGAACTAAAGTAAAGAACAACAAATGAAACATATTACACAAATAGTTCAAAATAAAAAAAAACACTACAACGCAGATAAATTAATCAAGAGGGTCCTGAAATTTCAGGTAGACAAGTCGAAATATTTTGAGCTCCAAAACTTTTATAGTTTTTGATAAGAAACAGTGTAAATTTAAATAATAAAACGAAATATATAGAAGCAGTGTACAGTGGTCTATTTATAGCTGTAAGTACAGTTTCCAAATTTGCAGTAGTTTGATTTCAAACATTGTTTTTATATACATACGAAGAACATTATTTATATTTCGTATTTATTAATTATTTAAAAAACTAGTTTCAACTCTTGGCATTATCTTGCTAATTGCTAGATCGACTATTTACTTTTAAATAAACAGAGTCGGACCTACCCAAATTAAAATTATTGAAATGAAAGTTCAATTTAAATTTAAAATAAAGATAGAAAATTAAATTTGACAAAATGGCAGGTGGTACCTCTGACTACAGGGGTCCATCAATTAATCCCGATCAGCAAAACATTACTTATTCTACTATCACTAAGCAACAACCATTAACAAAATTCCCAACAAAAAACCAGGCCATAATTTTACCGGCAGTAGATGAAATAAGAACAGAAGAGTACACCATTGCAGTAGGAACTATAGTCCATCCAAAAAATGTATTGTTCTCATCCAAAATGTCAAACGGAAGAATATGCATCTACCTTTCAAGCACACAAGTCGTAGATGATTTTCTAAGTCAACATGGTGAAATTAAAATTAGAGAACATACAATCAAAGCACGTAAACTAATTACACCTGCTAATAGATTAGTTTTATCCAACGTATGTCCATCTATACCCCATCACATAATCGAACAGTCTTTAATGAATCTTGGTTTTAAATTAATGTCTCCGATTTCGTTTCTTAGAGCTGGAATACAAGACCCGCAATACAGCCATGTACTTAGTTTTCGAAGACAAGTTTACTTTGCACCTACAGACAATTTTACTGTACCCGACTCCGTCCTAATTGATTTTGAAAACATTTCGTACCGAATTTTTCTTTCTGATAAACTAACTTGTTACAAATGCCACCAAGCTGGTCACGTTTCCTCGGACTGTTCCTCAAATCCCTCTTATCCACAAAATACTCAAAAGCCCCAAACGGAGGAAAATTTTCTTCCACAAATACCATCCACTAGTCCCGAACAAAATCAAATTACAAATATAAATGACGAATCTCGAGAAGAAATGGATGCTCAAGTCAGCACTGCTACCGATAATAAAAATAAACGATCTTACTCGGAAGTGTCATCCCCAACTTGCTCCACTCCTACAGAAACTATACCAACAGAATTCACAAAACCAAAACCAGTGCAAATTAAAAAGAAGAAAAAAATTATCAAAATAGACCAATCTACTTCAGAAACTACTAATATTGAGTCGTTATTACAACCAGTCAAACAATTTATCCAAGATGCATCACCACCATATGTACTAAATTACACCCAATTACTAGCATTCTTAGAAGACGTTCATGGTTCTTCCACCCCAGTAGAACTGGCCTTAGAATACACACAGGATATACACGGGCTGGGACATATGCTAACTGAAATATATCCCATATTGAACGAAAGAGCAATTAAATCTAAAATTACAAGAATCAAGAAAAAATTACTTAGTAAAATAAACAAAGATTTTAGTATTCAGGACGACACCTCTGAAGATACTGACGCATCACAGGAAAATACTCTTGCCAACGATAAATAAAAAAAAAACAAAAAGTTAACAAAATGGCTATTATTCAGTGGAATATTCAATCCGTATTTACACATATAGAAATGCTACAGCTTTTAATTAAAGAAACACATCCACAAGTTATCTGCTTACAAGAAACAAATTTCACAATAAATAAAAAATACTCGTTAAAACAATATGAGGCCTATCATAAAATTAGAACAAACGCTGGTAAAGCTAGTGGCGGCGTATCCATTTATGTTAATTCACATTTGGAATCAGAGGAAATCCCTATACAATCAGAATTAGAGGTTGTAGCAGTTAAAATAAAATCTTCAACACAATATTCTATATGCAATGTATATATTCCATCAGATACCGAAATCACTGCCAAACAACTCGAAATGTTAATTGAACAAATTCCAAAACCCAGAATAATAGTAGGAGACTTTAATGCACACAGTACAACATGGGGATGTCTATCTACAGATAAAAGAGGTGACACCATAGAAAGATTTTTAAGCTTAACTGACTTTGTCTTGCTTAACTCAGGGGAAAAAACTCGCTTTAACTCAATTACTGGTAAACATTCCGCTATCGATCTATCTATATGCGAAAGCTCGCTAGCTCCAAATTTAAACTGGGAAGTACTACAACATACTTATGATAGCGATCACTGGCCTATATCAATAACCAACTACGCATCAGACAAAAATACTGAAATATCCTTTCCAGAAAAGTGGAAAATCAATAATGCAGACTGGGCAAGCTATCAAAATTTTATCAAAAACTCTATACCCCAGTTAGGACCATTGGAAACTGACATTGATTTCATTGTTGAAAAATTCACTACAATGATTATAAAAGCTGCAGAAGAAACTATAGGTAAAACAAGCAGGCCAAAACGTAAACAGACGGTCCCATGGTGGAATGCTGAATGTCAAGATGCACTGAAACTTAGTAAACATGCCTTCAACGTATTAAAAAAACACCATAATGAAGAGAACTTAGTAAATTTTAAAAAACACAGAGCTAAGGCAAGATATATAATCAAAAAGAATAAACGTGAGTCATGGAAACAATATGTATCCTCAATTACCGATGATACCCCCGCATCTGAAGTGTGGAACAAGATCCGCAGAATTGAAGGTATTCCATATGCTTACAAGATAAACTCTCTTAATATAAACGGAAATCAAATATCGGATGAAGCACAAATAACAAATACCTTAGCAGTTTCGTTTCAAAACATACAGCAATGACTCTATGTATGACCCTATATTTATTGAACATAAAAGAAACTCAGAACAAAAAATAATCATTACCAATAACAATCATCCACTGAACTCATCACTAAGTATAAATGAACTAAATGAAGCACTTCAGGACGTTAAAAATTCTAGCCCAGGACCTGACGAAATATCTTATGCATTCCTTAAAAATCTTCCAGCAAATGCTAAACAATACCTTCTAGATATTTATAATCTCTTATTCAATACGAATCAATTTCCAAAATCTTGGAAAGCAGCAATTGTAATTCCTATTTTAAAACCTAATAAAATAAAGACGGATCCAAATTCGTATCGACCTATATCTTTAACATCCACCTTGTGCAAAGTAATAGAAAAAATACTTAACAAACGTCTGCAATACTTCCTGGAATCCAATAATTTAATATGCAAACAACAAAGCGGATTTAGGAAAAACAGATGTACAACGGACAATTTGATTAAACTAGAATCGGTCATACACGAGGCATTTGCAAGTAATCGCCAAGTACTGGCTGTCTTCTTTGATATAGTAAAAGCCTACGATACTGTGTGGAAGTATGATGTCCTAAAAAGATTAAAACAATGGGGTGTGAACGGAAATCTTCTAGCTTTTATCAAAAATTTTGTTTATGATAGAAATTTTAGAGTTAAACTTAATAGTCATTTGTCAACTTCGTATACCCAAGATAATGGAACTCCCCAAGGATCAACACTTAGTGTAACACTTTTCTTGATTGCAATGAATGAAGTTGTTGATAACATTAATACTCCTGTCCAAATTGGTTTATATGCAGATGACCTTGTTCTTTATGTAAGCAATAAAAATAGCCGAATAGCTGCTAGTGTTCTGCAAGAGTCCATCAAAGCTTTAGAAAAGTGGTCAGAGAGAACAGGTCTTCGTTTTTCTACAAACAAAACAAAAGCAATATGTTTTTCAAGAAACAAACAAAAAATTTGGCCAAAATTAACACTTTACAATCAAAATTTGCAGTATGTAGAAGAACATCGATTTTTGGGAATGGTATTAGATTCAAAACTCACTTGGAAAACCCACATTCAACAACTTAAAAAATCTTGCATGCAAAATATGAACATTCTAAAAGTATTAGCCAATCATAATTGGGGAGCAGACACCTCACAATTACTTAATATATATAAAACACAGATTCGTAGCAAGCTAGATTATGGATCAATAGTCTACAGTTCAGCTAAAGATAGTTTACTAAAGCAATTGGACATCATACAAAATACCGCGTTAAGGCTTGCACTTGGAGCCTACAGAACCAGTCCAGTAGAAAGTCTTTATGTAGAAGCTGATGAACCACCACTTTCAATTAGAAGACACAGACTAAGCCTACAATATGCAGCAAAAATTGGAGCAAACTGTAATAACCCTGCTTACTCCCACACATTTTCTGACAATTTTCATTTAATTTTTGAACAAAAACCCTTTCTTTCTGCATCATTTAGTAAAAGAATTACAGGTTTCAATTTCCCGAAAGTTATTCCCAATGAAATAAACTACCCTCCTCCTTGGACCATAAAACTCCCCACATGTAATACAAATCTTCTACAGTATCCTAAATCTGATACTTCATCACATATAATTCTACAACGGTTTCAAGAGATTAAAGACAAGTACAAAGGATATTACCAAATATATACAGATGCGTCAAAAACTTCTGAAATGAAAACGGTAGGCGCAGCTTTCGTTGACGAAACAATTAAACATCAGTTCCAGCTACCTAAGGAGTACTCCATATATTCCGCCGAATTGTATGCCATATCTAAAGCCTACAACATATATCAAACCAGCCCAAATTGAAAGCAGTCATTTTCACAGATTCTTTAAGTGCAGTACAAGAAATATTAAGGGTTTACCCAAACCACCCAATACTATGCCAAATTAAAATTGATCTCGAAGAACTTTACAGTAAGAATAAAAGGGTAGAATTTGTTTGGATTCCATCTCATGTAGGCATAATAGGTAACAAAAAAGCTGATCGGGAAGCTAAAGAAGCCTGCTATATGAATAAACAAGATAAAGAGCTCCCAGAAATTCCTCTGTCCGACATTAAAAACACCATCAAAGAATTTTCAATGAGAATATGGCTCGAGAGATGGAAAAAACTTGACGACAACAAACTAAAACGCATCAACCCAAATTTGTCACCAAAAGGGATAATGCCACAAAAACGACGAGATCAAGTCATACAACATCGTTTAAGAATAGGACATACCAGGTTAACCCACCAGTACCTAATGAAGAAAGAACAACAAAAAACTGTGCTATGTTTGTGATATTCCTCTGACAATCGAACACATTATTGTTAGTTGTCCACTCTATCACCTGGAACGACTTCAAAGTGATTTACCAAGTGATCTGAAATGTGCTCTGAACTATAGTAACTGTGATAAAGTGTCTAAGTTTCTAAAACTAACTAAATTGTACAATCTAATATAAAAAATAGACTTAAGTTATCAATTGTAAATGGTAGTTATAAGCAAACATCTAATTTTATGTACAACTCATTCCCGCCAATAACCTTTCATGGTTGACGCGGTTTACTTAAAAAATAAAAAAAAAATAAAAAAAAAAATTAATCAAGAAAAATCATGGATGACAGGTGACAGGATGACAGGATTTTGAAAATAATGGACAAAAAGGAGAAAGCTACATATGAGCTGGAGACATACAACGATAAACATAGCAATAAGAAGGGAAATAAAAATGCGAAATAAAGAGAAAGAATGAGAATATGCGGAGAAATTGACATTACAGATAAGAAAATTTAGTTATAATATACACAGCAAAGAAAAAGAAATCGATTTTGATGTAAACATCATATTGGACGAACATAGTAAAATAAGAATGTGGAAAAAATACCTAGAAAAACTGTTAAAATCAAAGAGATTAGACATTTGAACTAGAAGAGGAGGTTAATGATGGTCCAAAAATATTGCAGCAGGAAGTTTATTTTGTAATAATAGAGCTAAATGATGATAAAACAACAGGTCTTGATAGTTAATATACAAGCAGAACTACGAAAACTAATGGACAGCGAATCAATAAAAAAAACTCAACAATATATACAACTCTTGCCTCAACAACCAAAAATAGGCAGGAATATTTAACAAGTCACACAAAAAATAAAAATGTAAGCCATAAATAAGCCACAGAACAGGCACTAAACCCCGTAGATCCTGCACCATTAACTCCTACAACTAACAGCGAATCCGCAGCACTTATTGCAAATTTGAATACAGACATCCAAAATTTCTGAAATTTGGCCAGATCGGAGAATACTCAAAATCCCGTGGACTGACCGAATTTTAAATAAAGAGGTCCTCAACAGAGTAAAAAAGGAACCCGAAGGTACTAAATATAATCAAATCTCAAATGCTACCATACTTCGGACACATTATGTGAAATGAATCCAGATATGCCCTTCTATAAGTTATCCTGCAGCAAAAAATATATGAAAGGCGAGGTCCTGGAATAAAAAAAAACATCCTGGTTAAAGAACGTCAAAACCTGGTTCCAAACAACCTCAGTGCAGGTTTTCCGCGTTGCTACAGATTAGATACATATATGATGATCGCCAACATTCGTCTTGGATAGATACATCAAGAAGTAGACAATGATAGTATTAAATTAAACTTTAAACATACGAAATGAAAGTACCGACGAAACTTATAATTTTTTTTTCGCAATGTATTTATATGCAGTTATATTTTAGTCTTTTGATCTTCAAGTAATTAATAATTTGTAATCAAACAAACATCATTTTAAGTCATGAATGTGTTGCTTGTGTGAGTCCATTTCAAATAGGTAAAGAAATAATAAATAAGACTTGCTCACAATCAATTTAATTTAACTATCAGACGACCGGTTTCGCTTTCTACAATATGCAAAGCATCCTCAGGTCTCGATACAAAGTTAAACAAATGATGCCGGTACTCTATTAATAGATGGATGGTAGAACATGGTTGAAACTACTTTATATTGTTCAATGGAGAACTCAATTCTATTATTGCAGTTGTTTGACAGTAAACGGAAAGTTCTTGAGGAGATAGATTTGATCCAATGAAGAAGAGATATGTGTGAGATTGTTTGTTAAATGTAAGTGATGTAATATACCATTGTATTATTAAAAGCTATTTATACTTATTCGAGAGATATATTTTTGAAATGTGTGTTATTTATTGAGTAATTGTTTTATGAAGGTGACAGTTTTATGACAATGAATAAGTTTAGATGTAAAAATTGTGTGGGTGTGTAATTATTTTCCAACTTGTAGTTATCAAATTACTTTGATAAAGTTCTATTGGCAATTAGTTAATTATTGGAAAGTCAAGTAAATAAAATATTAAAATACAAACAATTAAGGATAATTTAAACACACTAAAACAGAAAACACTTAGAAGGGACGAAACAAACATTGAATTTAAAAAGGGGGAAGGACTTTAATGCACTACATCGCAGTCTTGGGCACAATTGTGCCCAAGACTGCGATGGGTAGTAGTACTCAATAAATAACACACATTTCAAAAACATATCTCTCGTATAAGTATAAATAGCTTTTAATAACACAATGGTATATTACATCACTTACATTTAACAAACAATCTCACACATATCTCTTCTTCATTGGATCAAATCTATCTCTTCAAGAACTTCCCGTTTACTGTCAAACAACTGCAATAATAGAATTGAGTTCTCCATTCAACAATATAAAGTAGTTTCAACCATGTTCTACCATCCATCTATTAATAGAGTACCAGCATCATTTGTTTAACTTTGTATCGAGACCTGAGGATGCTTTGCATATTGGAGAAAGCGAAACCGGTCGTCTGATAGTTAAATTAAATTGATTGTGAGTAAGTCTTATTTATTATTTCTTTACCTATCATTTTAAGTATTTAAATAAAAGGTCATGGGATAACGGGTACAGTCATTGACCACTTACGAGAATGTAAATTAAATTGGTATCTTTTAAAGTAAAATTTTTTGATGGGTTTTGTAATAGCAATAAAACATCGAATTTTATAAAACTCAGATTATTTGAAGAAAAAATTATAATATGTATACATTAAAAATTAACCATGGTTATTGGTATATAAAATTACAGTCATTGGCTATTTATAAAATTTTTAATTTTTTAAATATCTTATTTTGTTTTTGCAAATAGGACACACAAAGTTATGTAAATTTTTATTTTCTGGTTGTTTCTTTGCACAAGTGGCAATATGAGAGCCTCTCACACACAAAATTGACATCTTATTCCAATTTTTGATTTATTTATTTTATACAAACAAGATAACATAATCCTTTATAAAAAAGATTCTTTACAGATTAGTTGGTGTCTTCTGATTGTTTTACTGTTATACTTATCTGATAGAGTATGTATTTTTTAATCTTCTGGATACCTATCAATTTCGAAACAAAAATTTGTAGTAATCGACTCACCAGCATGTTTTTCTTTACTGGTTTTCAAATTTGTATACATATTTGCTTTGGGATATATTCCTCTTTAAAGTAGAAGAATTTATATTGATGCACACATTAAAAAATATGTAATGAATTGTGTGCAAAATAACGTTTTCATCTACAGATTCAAGAAGTTGGTTTCGTGATAATTCTTGGTTTTTTTAAGATTCGGCACTTCTGGTATTATGTAGTTGACTCTCACTTTTCAAAATAGTGCTTTTAATTGCGTGATTAAAAGGTGTGTCTGCATGTACAGTTTTGCTTGTATTTATAACATTTTCTTCCTTTTTCAGCAGCACAGTTTGTTTTTTTTTGCTCTCTGAATTATGTCTTGTGGATATGTTATGCTTATTACTAGACTTCGGCAAATATGCATATTGCATATTTTGCATATTGTGCATATTTTATGCATATATTTCATATTTTGGCATATTTGTATAAAAGTTTGCATAAAGTGCATAAAAGTTTAGATTTTTATACTGTATTTGAAAATTTTTAAACATAAAAATTTATTTCAATTCTTGTATAAAATTTTGTAGTCATTTTACTCAAGAAATGATCTAAGTACGTAATCTCTACAGGTACAAAACATTTACAATTTCAAAGAAGATGAAAACATCAAACTTCAATGGCTAAATGTTTCCAATCTACTTCAAAAAAATTAGATGAGCAAGAAACTTTTAATGAAGACTTGTGTCGCGCATTAGTGTCTGCAAACATACCGCTTTCAAAATTAGCAAATGTAAATTTTAGTTCGTTTCTAAAAAAATATTGCAAACTTAATGTTCCAAGTGATCGGTCTCTAAGAAGAAATAATGTGAACGGGCTATACTCGTCGGTGTTAATTAATATTAAGGAAGAAATTGCAGATAATTATTTTTACATATCTGTAGACGAAACCACTGATTCCTCAGGAAAGTATATTGCTCATTTATTGATTGGTGTTCTTAAAGAAGATACCTTACCAAAATCTCATCTTATTTCATTCCAGAAACTTGAGAAAACAAATGCTTTAACAATTTCGAGTTTTATACAAGAAACATTAGCAACTTTTTTTCTTCCGACAACTATTCCTTCTAATAAATTACTGCTTATTTTATCGGATGCTGCTCCTTATATGGTGAAAGCAGGACAAAATTTAAAAATATTTTTCCCAGATTTAATACATGTTACTTGTGTAGCGCATGGATTAAAGTTGCAGAGGAAATACGAGAAAAGTTTCCTCTTGTAAATACCATGATATCCAGTGTCAAAAAAGTATTTTTTAAATCTCCTATAAAAATTCAACTTTATAAAGAAATGCTAACTAACATTCCTCTTCCACCACAACCTATTTTAACGCGATGGGGAACATGGTTAGAAGCAGCTAATTTTTATGCAGATCATTTTGTTAAAATAAAGAACATAATTGATACGTTAACAGATGAAAGTTCCCAATCTCTTTGGGATTCTAAACAAACTTTTCAGAGTAACTTGCTTCAACAAGAACTTTCATTTATAAAATCAAATTTTAGTTTTGTTCAAAAAACAATTACTCAGTTAGAATCACCAAAACTGTCATTGTTCGAAAGTACAGCATTAATAAAAGAATTTGCGTCATGTTGTCGGAAAGTTAGAGGTAATATTGGAAAAGATATTTTAAAAAAATTTGAAGCTACTATGGAAAAAAATAAAGGTTACCATATTCTTTCTGAAGTAGTCAGTTGTTGTCTAGCTGAAAATATTTCGGAAACAATTAATTTAGAACCAAATGTTTTGGTTAGTTTGAAAAATGCTCCCGTTACATCAGTTGATGTTGAACGAAGTTTTTCCATATATAAATATATGTATTCAGACAGAAGCCACAAGTTTTTGTTAGAAAATTTTGAACACCACTTGGTCATTTATTGTTACCATAATTCTAAATAAGTTTATTCATACTTAAAAATGATGTAGTTACTTAAAATAAATGTAAATCTTAATGAATACTTAGTAGGAAATATTTAGTTATGTACACTTTTTTTTTTAAATAAAATTGTTACTATTTTACGATTTTTTTATTTATTTCTATGCATATTTTGTAAAATATTTGCATATTTTCGGGTAAACACGTGCATATTTATGCGCATATTTTCTACATTTTTATTTGCATATTTGCCGAAGTCTACTTATTACTTAATATATCTTATATGCTATCTTATATGCTTATTACTATTAATAACTATCTTATTTTTTTTTGTTTTTTTTAACTTTATTTTTGTTTTGCGTTAATTCTCTTTTGTTTTGGTTCTAATTTTATTTTTTCTTGTTCTGCTTTTTCTTCAATTTTACGACTCTCTGCAATTTGATAATCTGAAGAAGTGAGCCTTTTTCTGGGGATTTTGGGCAAAAAAAAAGAATGTGGCAAAAAATAGGTGTCAATTTCTTTACATAATTATTAAAAGTGAAGGCAGATTATTGAATGTCGATTGTATATCTAAAATAATTGAATCTTCTGTGACAGTATTATTATCATCTATACATTCTATGATATATGACTGTGATATCACTGTTTTCTGCAAGTTGAACTTAAAAATCCAAAAGTAGGTTGTTTTTTGTAATATTAGGAATATCTTGTATGTTGCATATGATTTCATTGCCACCTGCAGGCTTGAGTGAACTATCTGATATATGGTTTCCTGTCATGATAGAGATATCTTGTATGTCACTTATGATTCCATTGGTCTCCGTAGTCTGAACTGTGGGTAGATCTATGTAATTTTATAATAAATTAAATACACTAAAGAGCAATTTTGAATCTCCATTTAGTTATTAAAATTCTAATATTTTGCGGTTCCAAATATGTGTACAAAATCTTTATATATTTTTATAGAAATAGTATGATGAATATTTTTATTCAGTTCTGTGATCTTTCCTTAACATTTGGGATAGTTGATTGCTTCAGAGTTCCATGAATGTAATCCATAAAATATGATTATTTTAATGCCATGAATTATGGAACCTGATTTTAATTACCTAATGGCTGTATTTAATATTAATGCAAAAGTCTCTTTGGTAACTACTGAGTTCGGGTTGTCTTTCCAAACTTTAATAGTGCCTGGTTCTAATTTACCTTAAATAGTTTAAATGCAACAATATAGGCATGCTGCATAATTATGATCGCGTTGGGATACAATGCCATCATAATGATTTGTAACTTTAAAAATAATTCACTGATTTGAATGGTTAAGTAGATTTTTTGTCCATCAACAAACAAAATAACTGGAAATTTACTGTTTTTCATAACTAGGTATTTATACAAGACGATTTCTATGTGTTAATAGAAGTTTTGAAAACATTGGTGCTGTTATTTCTCCAGATGCTGAAAATGTAAACATACCCGTCAAATTAACTTTCGAGGGATGCTCTATTTGATATATATTTTTGATTCCCTTTGCAACCAACACTTGATTAGTTTTGGGACACTAGAGAAAGCAGGTTTGATTCCCATTTAAAAACGTGAAGAGTCTTGAAGAATATTCTTGAATACTGATGAATTTTTCAGACACAGCTGTTTTCACCGTTTCTGGAGTTTTCCTGATTAAATCTGGATGTCGCTTTAAAAAGGATATATATCAACCAGTTCTGAACCAATTGTCAGTAAAAGGGTTGCCACGTGGATTTGCGCCAAGAAAACCTTTAACCGAGTCTCATTTATCTTTCACTTCGAATGAAAAACCTTCTTGGCATTCAATTCTTTAAACGATTATCTTTCTTCAAAGAAATAATAGATTGGGCCAAAGGTAGTTTTTTTATAAAATTTTTGACTTGATCTAAACTACAGTATCGCTTTTGGCATAATATTATATGGTTCAGTAGCCTTTCGCTGACTCATACAGTTTTCTATGGCCTGAAAAGCAGACTGAAGATGTTGTTCTGATTATTTTTTTGTATACATTTTATCTTTCGGAACATTTGACATTATTTATTTTAAAAACAAGAATTATTTAATAGTAATAATGTTAGCTGCAATACGGATAATTTAAACTTAATTTACATTTCCCGCGTTGGCACTAATTTTATATCAACTTACAATCTTATTTTTGAAATACAAATCTGGGAAAAAAATATTATTACTACTCATTAAAATTATCGTCCACCCCGTGGTTTAGTAATTGGCAGTCGGCCGACTGAGATGGCCGACTAGATGACAATGAAATAGAACAATTCTACAACGATTTAGAAGAAATACTGAAAACAATAAAAAAACAACACATTAACATAATAATGGGCGATCTTAATGCCAAGGTGGGTCAAGTTATGGTAGGGGAACAAGTAGGAAAATATGAGTTTGGAAACAGAAATGACAGAGGAGATCGATTAATTCAATTTTGCCATAGTGAAGACTTCGTAATAACAAATACCTTTTTCAAATTACCTCCTCGACGGTTATATACATGGACAACTCCACAACATACCAAAGAAAAAATAGTGAGAAATCAAATAGACTACATTATGATAGCAAGGAGGTATCGTAATGCCGTTAAATGTACTAAGACGTACCCAGGAGCTAATATAGGCTCAGATCATAACCCATTAGTTACTGTGATAGAGCCGAGACCATAAAAGATTAGAAGACCACACAGAAAGGCACTAGATTTACATAAACTTAGAAACAAAAATATAGGACAAGAAATAGGAGAAGAAATAAATAAAAACTTCCGTTAAGTGCAGCAACAAATTAACGATACAAATAACGTTAACCAAAAATTCAAGTACATAAATACAGCTGTAAAAACAGCAGCAAAGAAACATCTTACAAAAACAACAACAAAGAATAAGGGGTGGATAACACAAGATATACTAGACTTGATAGAACAAAGAAGAAAGATGACGAATTACCCAGACAAATACAAAGAAATAAATAAACACATAAACAAGAGAATAAAATAAGCCAAAGAGCCAAACCTATGAGAAAAAGTAGCATGCCTTTAATATTGCACAAAAAAGTAAAAGAGATAACAGGAAGCATAAAGAAATGCCAAATAGGTAAACTTAAAGACAAAGATGGAAATCTTATTGTAGATCTGAAGAACAAAATAAAAAGATGGACAGAATACCTGAATGAATTATTTGAAGACGATAGAGACAACCTCACTCAGATAATCAATGCAACTGGGCCAGACATATTGAAAGAAGAAGTAGAATACGCAATAAAAAACGCTTAAAATGGAAAAGCAAATGGACCTGATAAAATTCCTACAGAATTGTTAAAGCTTTTGAATGATAAATCCGTAACCATAATATTACATATATTCAATACAATATACAATACTGTTATAATACCTCAAGAATGGTTGCTGTCTACGTTTGTCACCATACCGAAGAAATCTAAGGCAATACATTGTTTAGATCATCGAACAATCTCCTTGATGACTCACCTGCTTAAAATATTTCTTAGAGTCATTAACAACCTAATTTATCAAAAGTTAGATATCGATATTAACGATACACTGATGGGATTCAGAAAAGGATTAGGTACAAGAAAAGCTCTCTTTGCCTTAAATGTCCGATACAGAGATGTCTAGATGTTAACCAAGAGGTGCATGCCTGCTTTATAGACTTTGAAAAGGCCTTTGCCAAAGTACGCCACAATCAACTTAAAAAAATCCTGGAAGGTAAGAACATCGACACCAGAGACATACAAATGATATTAAATCTGTACTGGAATCAGCGAGCTAATATAAAGGTAGGGGACGAAACATCGGACGAAATACAAATACGTAGAGGAGTGCAACATGGTTGTATATTGTCACCGCTTTTGTTTAATATCTACAGCGAACAAATATGCCAAGAAGCTCTCTCACATGCAAACGAAGGGATAATAATCAATGGAAAAGTTATCAATAACATTCGATATGCTGACGATACTGTGATAATGGCAAGAACAGCGGAAGATCTACATCTAGTTAAAAGTAAGAATGATATATGTAATAACTACGGCATAAGGATGAACTTCAAAAAAACCAAATATATGACCTTCAGTAAAAATCCAATTCATGACACCAGTATCACAATAAACGGTACCCAACTTGAAAACGTAAGCGAATACAAATACTTGGAAATCCTCATTAATGAAACAGGTGACTAAAATCACGAGATAAAAATACATATTGAAATTGCCAGGTCTATCTTTATAAAAATGAAAAAAATATTTTGTAATTGTGATATTAGTATTTTGTAATCGCGATATTAGTATTCCTCTACGAACTAGAATGTTAAAATACTATGTATTCAGTACTTTGCTTTACGGTGTTGAGGGATGGACTCTTAAACAGAGGAATATTAAAAATCTCGAAAGCTTTGAGATGTGGTGCTACTGCCGTATACTAAGAATAAGTTGGGTGGATAGAATTACAAATAAAGAGGTAATACGTAGAATAAATAACGATCCAGAAGTTATTATGAATATAAAAAAGAGAAAACTTGAATACTTAGGCCACCTGATGAGAGGACAAAAGTACACGTTCCTACAAAATATAATGCAAGGAAATATTCAAGGACGCAGAAATCCAGGCCGTAGAAGAATATCCTGGATGAGAAATTTAAGAGAGTGGTTTGGCCGTACCACTAACGAATTATTCAAAACAGCAGTTAATAAAATTAGAATCTTCTTCTTCTGGTAGCACTACAACCCGGGGTGAGTCTTGGCTGACTGCACAACCTGCTTCCATCTCGAACGGTTATCCATGATGTTTAAGTCAGTGGGTAACCCCATTGTTATCAAATCTGACCATATATTATCTCTCCATCGCATTCGTGGACGTCCTAAGGGCCTTCTCCCTGTCGGGACTTCTTCCCAGATTAACTTGGTAAGGCGGTTATTAGGGAACCTATGAACATGACCAGCCCATCTTGGACGTTGGGATTTAATCTCTTGGACTACGTCGCTAGCACTATACATTTGTTTGACCTCGGCATAAAATTAGAATCGCCATAGTGATATCCAATCTCCGATATGAGAGGCACTTAAAGAAGAAGAAGTCGGCCAACCACTAGTTACCGCCATAAAAATTGAGAAAAAATGATTGAAATATCTTATCTTGAACCAAAATAGGCTAAGAAAACCTAAATTAAATTAACTAATTTAATTTTAAGTAGGTACAGTAATTATAGCAGGCCAATCATTATAATGCGGGGTATATTTAGGATATAGTTGTTGGCCACTAAAAATTACCGCCAAAATTTAAAGCCTTTATCTTAGAACCACTGATAATGTAACATAATATACCCCACTGAATCAGCATAAAACTTAAATATAAACAATTCTATTAGCCACGGTTACTTACCTCGTTAATATACTTCCTTAATGAATTCTTTAGAAAATTCTTAAAACTGGATCTACCTGTTAAGCTTCAAACAACACACGCCGTAATAACAAGAGAATCGTATAAAAATAACTGAGACAGTTCGCCGTTGGACCAAATAAATATTAATATTGCCAGAGTGCAATGCAAATATATTTATTTCCTTATAATTTCTGAAAATTTTAATATTTCATATTTTTGTAAAAGTGACCAATCGCTAGAGTGAGTGGAAAATATCTGTACCCGTTAACCTATAGCTTATAATACGATCTTTTATTCCAGAGTTTGAGTAAAATCATAACATGTATTGACATCAAAAAAGTACATAATATTTTAACAGCAAAGTATAAACATCAAACACTATATATGTACAGTGTAGGAAAATGTTTATGGTTGGTATGGACCTTACGTGAGATGGAGTGAGAAACAGCTGTTTAAAAAGGGAGAGGTATATTAGGTCCGCCCTTTATATCGCCGAACATGCGTGCGTGGAAATAATAAAAAAGGGGAAGTTCAACGTTGCCAAACTTATTGGTTTTATTTGACCTGTTGTCTTTTTTGCATTTGAACAATGTTCTAAGATAATCAAATTTGGGCGAAATTGATTACAATGTTACTTACTGTTTTTTTATTGGGTATATGCCACAAGTTTACTTTACAATAAGTGTAATATAACATTTTGATTTCCATTTCGGATATTGTTTTATATAAATAAAATTTATTAATGTTTCGTATTTTAAGTACGATTTCCGAATTAAAAATCTAAACATCAAAATAAGCTTATTTTAAAGTCACATTGTGCCTTATTCCCAATATGAAATAATAAAAATGAAATATGCCTACTTTTGCGTAGGCGCAAAATTTCGGGCCAATGTTTTTTAAATGCATTCATTTTTTTCGAAACCTGAGAAAACTAATAAATATTTTTGAAAAATTTCAACGCAGAATGAAACAGTACATTATTACCGAGGGCCGAAAGTCCCTGAAAACTTCTATAATGTTTATTATAATAAGTTATAGGGGTGAAAAAAAAATTAGTGTGATTTTTAATTTCAAATATCTTATTAAAAAAACTTTTTGTTTATTCTAAGGGACTTTCGACCCTCAGTAACAATGTAATCTTTCATTCTGCATTTAAATTTTTTTAAAATATTCGTTAGTTTTCTCAGGATTCCAAAAAAAATTAATGCATTTAAAAATTTAAATTTTCGTAAACAAGTAACTATGATTGTTTAAAAGTAATTTCAAGTAAGAGAGTACCTACATAAACAAACATAATGGCTATTATCGTTTATGTGTATATTTATTGAACTGAAAGAAACTAATGATATATTTATTATAACTTGAAAAATAAACTAAACAATACAAATCATCATCACAGTCATTAACATCTTAGTAGATGTGTTGTGGTTCATAATTGGGCTTCAGCAGCTCGGACAGTTTGATTGATAATATTTCTCCACTGGTCGCGGTCATCAGTTATATGTATTGCCTCAGTATACTGTTTATAACAGTATACTGAGGCTAAACAATATAAATACTGCACTTTAAATC
Organism: Diabrotica balteata; assembly: GCA_918026665.1. Lineage (NCBI taxonomy): Eukaryota > Metazoa > Arthropoda > Insecta > Coleoptera > Chrysomelidae > Diabrotica > Diabrotica balteata. The sequence goes on from OU898282.1 coordinate 97,676,995, forward strand.
GTGAATCCATAAATGTACATAATGACAATGTGCCACTCTGTTCTATCCCTCTAAATCTTTTTGCCAAACCCGATATTAGTAATTGTACTACGTCGGATACTATGGATGTAAGGTTACCGTTTGCTAAAATTTTATTGCAAGATTCTTGCAGGCAGCGTACCATAACAATCACTAAACTACCCTTCAAGTATTTTTGGTCACTCATTGTACTTGTTATTTAAAATGTTTTCTGAATTATGGTTTCCAGAAAAATGGCAGCAGCCTAATAAAACCGTTTTAAATACTAAATTTTCGGTTAAATGTTGTCCTGTTAATGCGAAGTAACTCTCAGTTACTCCAAATGTCTAGAGGTCAGCAGTAATAAAGATATTTTCTACTTCTTTAACAACTTGTGATCTACTGAAGACCTGACAAAGTTTTTCTTGTGGTGAAACGAGTCTTTGTATAAGTTTAGTAAATCTTAAAAATCAACCAGTACAAGAAAAAGAACCTGATAAAGATGAGTTAAGTCCATGGTGTATTTTTAATGAATTAATTGGACATGACTCATCTAAACATACACCTGTATCGAGAGATATAAAAGAAGTCGACATGTATTTGTCTGATGATATATTACCAACAAAAAATTTGGAACGGAGATTGGAACTGTCCATTACCGTAGTGGAAAAACTATCGCCATGTACCTATATCCTAACTTACCCACTATATTCATAAAATATTGTAGTATTGTAACAAAATCTATTCCTTGTGAACACATGTTTAAAATCTGGTTTATTTTTAAATAAAAGAAGAACACGATTAACAAGAAAAGTGGAAAAACTTATGTTTTTAAATGTCAATTTAGACGATTCGTGATTTAATAATGTGCAATGTAAATGTAAGTACTATTTGTATTGTTTAATTTATTTTTCAAGTTATAATAAATATATCCTTCGTTAGGTTCTTTCACTTTAATACTTATACACATAAACGATAATAACCAATATGCTTGTGTACTGGCTAATTTGAATACTGGTAAACAAAGTTTACGAAAAACGATTCCAATAAAAATTTTAAAAAACGAGAGGACCCACCTCTAGTTATTTAGGTATATTAGGATCGGAGCCAGAGAATATGTAAAATATCTCTGATCGGAACTAATCGTCTCACTAATGGGCAATGAGTGTTAAAAAGATTTATGGAGGGGAGACCAAGGGGAAATATGGTCGTTATCTTTGTCTATTCGCTGAAAATATTATTTTATATCTGCGTTAGATATCCTGTTAAATTTTACCATACCGACCATAAACTTTTACCTACACTGTATGTTTTTATTTTGGGTAAGAATTTTGTTAAAAAACTCACGGGTTTGTAAGTCCAAAAGAGTTTCGACAGCGACATCTAGTGTAATATTTTCTTTCACATCCTTTCCATCTAATTTAAATAGTGATGCTAAGTATCTGAAGATTGCTTTAGATTGCGGAATCGCTTTGCCGTCGATCTCCAATACTGGAAGTTGTCCAAGAGGATAAGCTGAAAAGAGTAAGTTTTAATGTACTGAGAAAAAAGAAAAGACTTATCGGTAAATTAATATATACAAATTTTATGACATTTACTTTTAAATACGTTTACAACTATAATCCCCCTTTATACGCTAGCTGACAAAAAATTTGCCACTTTCCCTATTAACCCTGCTGTCCTGTTCGGGTTTATTTGACCCAAAAAAAAAATTATTTCTTATTTTGCAAATTAATATGCGGCGTAACGTTTTGGTATTTCGTGACTTTATTACCTAATATGAGGTCTTTCAATTGCATATGAGATAAAAAATGAACTTTCTAATTTCTTCAATAAAAATTAAATTGTTACCTATAGTACGTTCGGGTCAATATGACCTACGTAGTTAAACCAAAAAATTACCTATGTACGTATGTTTAGTTAACAGTATTTTATATATTTTCTATCAGTTGTTAAACTGTTTTTTATAATATGCTATATAATATTTTTTATAATATGTAGATAACTAAGTTTTTTAACATTCTAACTCTAAACTTCTAAGTTACGGTAAGATCAATAATGTTTTATAGTTATATGGTAGCTAATTATAATGGTTATATGGTAATTGGAGATTAGAATAAATTAAAATTATAATAGTTATATGGTGATTGGAGATTGAAAGAAAAAGATTACTAAAAAGAAGAATAAACATAAATGCTATTGAGAAGAAAAATATTTTAAAATGGTGGAAGCTGAAAATTCAAACATTGTGGTGTATTTGGAGAAGCAATTTCACAAAAAGAAGGATAACTGAGTCTGATAACGAAGATAATGAGTGGTGATTAAACCCTTTATTTTGAAAAACAGATTCATTTAGGCATTCAGTGACAGAAAGGTACCACATTTGGTTAATATAATTTTAATTATTGTAAGAATTTAAATTTTAAGATAGGTTGTTCTAAATTTATATTGTCTACATTAGATATATATGTGTGTTTCATAATAATTATAATAAAGATAATTTTAAAAAGTACTTACAAACTAATTCTTTGAGAACCGCGATAAAAACCTTATGCTTATATATTAAAATATTTTAATATATATATATATATATATATATATATATATATATATATATGTATATATATAATATAATATATATAATATATATATATATATATATATATATATATATATATATATATATATATATATATATATATATATATATATATATATATATATATATATAGCGAAATAGGAGTAGAGGCAGACCACGACTGAGATGGAGGGACGGTGTGGACGAGGACGCAAGGAAAATCGGCGCGGCAAATTGGCAACGGTTGGCGATGAACAGAAACGACTGGCGAAATAGACTGGGGAAGGTCAAGGCTCAACTAGAGCTGTAGCACCACTGATGATGATGATGATATATATATATATATATATATATATATATATATATATATATATATATATATATATATATATTGATATTTTATAACAGCGATAGAATAGAAGTGTTGTATTATAGTATACTATTCTAGTTAACTCATGTGACATTTTCTAACTTTTCAATGTATGTATAAATTTTAAATAAAATTCTTAATGTAAAATTTTTTACCATAACTTTTATTGTATTTTTTTAATGTATGTTATAAAATCGCAACATATGCATTTGACATTGTTTGACATCTATATATGACTTTACAATCATTAGAATTGAAGAAATGCAGAAATACTGCACAAAACGTTTTCTATTAAAAGATTGAAATAGTTTTTTCATTTTTTATTTCTCCTTGACCGATATCCTCATTTACAGTGAGATTTTATTCTCACTCACATTATATATATATATATATATATATATATATATATATATATATATATATATATATATATATATATATATATATATATATATATATATATATATATATATTATAAGGATCACTCAGACGAGTGGTGGGTTCTTATATGGGTCTCAAGGTGGAGAAATAAAAGACAAAGTTGATAGGCTACTTTATCTATTTTGAAGACGTTTTGCTTTCGTATTCTAAAAGCATCATCAGTTCATCTAAAAAGTACAATATGAGAACCACACAATCATGGATAAGATGTTATAGGTGTTACCTTAAAAAGACATGTACAGTCAATGATATTATCGAATATGTGAGTAAACTCAAGTAAATGGACATTATACGGTAATATTGTATAAACAATTAATTAACTAACAACATTTAGCAACTTATTAAAAATTAGCACAGCAACAGAACATGTGGTCTAATGTAGATGTAATATTTTATTTTAATATTAAGTAGTGACAAAGAACTAAGAATATCATAGATTCACATCCAACTATATGAGAATTATTTATGCTTTGATTTTGACTTTAGGTATCATTATTAAAGTGATCTTTATTAAAATTTAAAAAAAGTATAGTGTAAAATGAAGTTACCACTCAAAGCCTCACAACTGCCGCCGGTAAAATGGCGTTAATTGAAACCGATCGAGCCAAAAACGTGAAAAGACAGCCAACCTTAAGGTCATAAAATTATAACATAACAGCAAGGTTGAAATACCAACCCAAATAATAGGGCGGTGTATTTGAAAAGTTTAAATAAGTTTGGATGATAACCCGCTTGTAAGAGACCAAACAATAAAAGAAATTGGTATTGATAACAGCAATTCCTCGCATCAATCAGTCTAGAACGAATAAACAGGCGAAATTCATTCAACTTCATATGTAAAAAAAATCGTCAACGTTATAGCTGGATATTCAGCCACAGGTGATCAACGATAATAATTTCCACAGTCCAAGGTTCATCCACTTGGAACTGTAATTTGTAGGAGATTCTATGAATCAATTACATTACTTGTATTATAATATTTAATCATTAAACAGTTCACACTAATCTATGTATGAGAATTAATGAAAGTACATGCAATGTGAGTTGCATACGTTTATATGAGTTAAGTGAAAATATTGAATTATTTTATTTAATTATGAATTTATTTTTATTTTAATATGTTATTATATTTTAAATTATTTAATAAACAAATGTGTTAAATTGTACACCTTACAAGACTTTTATATAGTAAATAGTTTATATATGTATATATAATAATTTATTGTGAAGTCAGTGAACCATCCCTAGAATGTAGAAGACTTTATTTAAGGGTAGCATACACCGCAAAAATCAGGTCTCAAAAAACCCACTATTCAAAACTGTTCTACAAAAAAGTTTTAAAATTTCTTTATAAATAAGCCAAAAACATCCAAATCTTACTATGAAAGGATTAGAAGCTACTTAACTCAATTAAACTACACGTTCCCAGAATGCTTTCCCTTCCAATCGTCCTTAATTCCTCCTTGGCAAATAAAGAACTCTCAGTGCCTAACCCCCCTTATTTCTTCTTACAAGCATTCAACAAACACAACAAACACAGTTAATCAAATCCTTCTTCAATGCTATAATTCACAACGACTAGGATTATACACACATATACACTTCTTCTTCTTTATCTTGTGCCACTCTTATCGGAGATTGGAAATCATCATCGCTATCCTGATCTTGTTTACAGCTGACCTGAAGAGTTCATTAGTAGCACAGCCAAACCACTCTCTCATATTAGGCAACTATGACATTCTTTTACGGCCTGGATTCCGTTTTCCTTATATTTTTCCTTGTATTATATTTTGAAGTAATGCACACATATGCACAAATGCATCTAAATCAAATGAAGATACTTTTGCTGCAGTCATAACCTCAAAATCGACAAATAAATACAAACTACCTTCAGAGTATTCATTTACTCTGCTCAACTATACGATCTATGCCAGGCCACCCTTGCTGTCAACCCATCCAATAATATCAATTTTATTATACTCCCAGACTCTCTAAGTTCCGTACAGTCAATACAGTATGTCTATCTAACTAATCCTTTGGCCGTGAAGATAAAACAAGAAGTTTATACCGCTCAACTAAAGAGCAAAAATATTATATTTTTCTGGATACGATCCCATACTGGAATTAAAGGAAAGGAAGAGGCAGACAACGCTGCAAAAGAAGCTGCAAATAGTGATAGTCCGGAGTGTACTGAAACATTTACGAGTGCAGACGTGAAAGCTGCGGTCAAATGCAAAGTGAGATGTGTGTGGAAAGAAAAGTGGAAAATGTCACCGGCCAAGCTACGCGATAGTAAAAATTCGGTAAAACCCTGTGACAATATGTGACAACTGTAAAGAAAAATTAACAGTCAAGCATATATTAGAGAATATACCCAATAAACTATGTGATATTTTTGGCCTACAGTGCAATATGTCTAACCTAAAAAGTTTCATACCTTCAATTAATATATTGTTCTGAAGCTATTTTCTTGTGGCATTTTAAATTAATTGCTATTTAACTGGAAATAAGCCACAATTAAAGATAAAAATACGTTTATTGACGTTTCAATTTCCACTTCGGAGAACGATTTCCGAAGTGGAAATTGAAACGTCAATAAACGTATTTTTATCTTTAATTGTGGCTTATTCCCAGTTAAATAGCAATTAATTTAATATTCATGTATAATGTATAGACTATAATTTTATAGCAACAATAATTAGTACTTACTGTGTTTAACTTTTGACCAATCCTCGTACTTAATTCGTACATCCTCGAACGGGATTCCTCCATAGCTTAATAACATTCGAATCGGTTCAGCTTTTCCGACAAACTTAATATCGAAGTAGGTTAATTTATATGCATGTGCCATTTTAGTGTACTAAATTATTTATTAACTTACAAACACGGCTGTAGGTACTATTCGAATTAAATTATACATTATTAGAAAATGTTTTTATAGTTTATCGTTACTATATCTTATCTCAAAAGTGAGTAGGTATTCAGTTTACTCTCGTTAAGTAAACATCGTATCACTATCAAATGAATAAAGCCAAAGTTACGGTCATAATTAAAAACCTATTATGATAAAAATTTAAAAAAAAAGATAGATATTGAAGTCATCCACTCAGCTGGACATTTTCCATAGATCAAAATAGAATAAAAAAAACCGTCTAGTTGCTCAACAGGCTTGTAGAAAGATTGATCATCTATGAACACTGTATTGCTAAAATTGCTTTATAGTGTTCAAGGTTAACCCACACGATGTAACGTTTAAAACGTTACATTTTTGTTCTTATTAATTTCAAAGTACTCTCCACTATTTTCTGCTCATACTATTTGATTTTTATTCATAATAAATTCTTTTTCCTTTGTTTGTATTCCTATATTTTATTTCAATATTTCCCTATTACAAATAAATCCGCTGATTAATTTCTTAAGTCCCCTCGTAGTCCTACCTTCGCTTACTTTATCGTACAAGAAACAGAAACCCCACTCCTAAATAATTTACTTCTATCAATCCGATCCGATTTAATTTCTTTTTAAAATAAACCAGCAAACGAGAAGGTATTATTAAAAAAATAAGTCCTCGTGGTCAGAAACTTCCAACGGTCTGGGTAATTTAATACTTTGCTCTTTTTACAACAACATATTTTGATACTTTAATCAAGAACACTTTTAGTTTTTCGTATAATTTTGTGTACGCTAGTACTTAAAAACTGCTTACAATTTTTATTTTCTTTTTACCTTTGCTGTAATAATAATAATTCAATATAAATCGTATTTATCGCACAACTTTGTCTTTTTTATTTTTCATTTAATAATTTAGCTATTAATTACAATTATTAATTTGTGTGTTTTGGCAACATCAGAGAATTCTGTATCGGTATACAGGTCTCAGAGAGAAGAGCTTTCCGCTTGCCAGAATTCTTCTGTTGTTGGACAAAACTCGTGCCATGACGAATTTTGTAGGGGTTTTTGTTTTTCTAGCCACCTTGGTTTTTATTCAAGAGAATCTACCTTGGTTTTTATTCAAGAGAATCCACCTTGATTTTTATTCAAGAAAATCCACCTTGATTACGATATAAGAAAATTTACGTTGACATGGATTTTTTGGTCGAAGAATACGAAAATGGAATTGTTTTTTTTTTTTGGAATAAGAAATCCATCTCGATTTTGAAAATCCGCATGGCTTTGGATTGGAGAGGGATCCACATGGATCAATTTAATTGTTATTACATTTTGATTTATTAAAATATAAATAAATAAAGACATGTGTTAAAGAAATTATTTTATTAATAATTCCCGATTTCTCAAATTAAATTAGTTTATGCCGAGCATCACCCCTGAGGGGTTTCAATGTGCAATGGGTGAGCTAGCCGTTACACAATTGGCGCCCAACGTACGTAAACTATTTAATTTGTTGATTTTGGGTTTTATTAATTTATTTTTCTCACACTTTCTTTATTAAATTTGTTTCCGTAAAATCTATTTCAATTTTTTGCATTTTTTTTTCTACCAATAAGTAATTTAAATAAAAAAAGGAGAATTCATTTGAGTTATCAGCTTATCAGTTTTTGTGTATAATGTGTATTATTAGTATATGCCGAACATCACCCCTGAGGGGTTTCAATGTGCAATGGGTGAGCTAGCCGTTACAACGAAGGAAAGAGAACATGAAGCAATAAAGAATATAAATAAAAAGTAGCACTTAACTAGAAAATCCACCTATTAGCCCACTAAAAATAAAAAACTCGACTTGATTGATTTTTCATTTCAAGAAAAGTTACAACTTCCGGAGAAGTGGGAGGTGTGGGACACTTTTTGAATAATTTTTTTTTAATTATTTATTAGCTCATCGTGAAATAATAATGCTCTGGATATGTTAGATAGCCCTGTGGCCTACTCAATTTTTAAAAAATGGCTGATATAAGTATTGTTTAAAATGAAGTATAATGAATAGTGTGAGGAGCTGCAAATATCCCATACCACCCATACCACTGGGAGGAGTGGGACACTAGTAGGCAGGTCCGGGACAGGATGAAGTAAATGTTTTTTTTTTCAACACAATAGAAAATTTTCTTTATTGTACATTGTATTTTGATAATTTAACCGGAAATACAAACAATAATTTTACTCTCTCTGTACCTCCAGATGATATTGGTGCAGGCAATTTAAGCGATATATCCTGTTTCTCAACAACGTTATTGTCCCCTACATTCAGAAAATAAAATTTCCAAATTCCTCCTCTTTGCGCATAAATTGAACTTCAACTTCATCTAATGAATCACACTTCAATACTCTCCCAACATAATAAACAACATACTTTTTAGTACAAAATTTAACAACTATTATTCCAATCTATTTCTTCCATTTCATCCTCCTCAGAACTCATATATTTCTAGATCATCATCTGTATCTTGATATGGAATTTGTACTTCATTGGACGTACAGAATCTTCTTATCAGATATATTGCGGATAGCTACAGATAATTTACCAGATTTCTTCCTTTCTCTCTCGAGAGCTAATTTTTCGGAGCTGCTTTTTCTGGTGTACTAGTTAAAATCCGACTTCTGCCTCTCTTCCTTCCTCTTCGTGCTTCTTTGCATTGTGCGGCTATAGGAAATTGTCGGATTTGCTCAGGTGTATTAGGATTTTCATTGGCATTATAAGTTCTTGAGTGCCGTTAGAGTCTTCAGAAGTTGATGGTTTTTCAAAAGATGTAAAAGGATCTTTTAAGGAATGATGTGAACTGGCTGTATGGTAAATTTTAGGATGTTCTTGTTCTGCTGAGGAAGAAGTACCATTAGCTTGTGCAAATGGAGGAGGCCGGTCAGTTACTGAAGACATTAGAAATTCTGCTTCGGTGAATGGCTCACTGTTAAAAGGGTAGATGCCAGTCTTTTGAAAACCAGGAATAATGTTCTTCTGCGTTACAGTCAAAGAGTAAGCTTGCCACACAAGATCACCTATGCAGTAGATAGATAGATAGATAGATTATGTGAGGTCGTTAAGGCTATGCGGCCTCACCGCACTTCGACTTATAGAGATCTTTTGTGCATACCTTATTCTAGTTATGCAGTAGATGGATATGGTTTTGCCTGGGTGATTCAGTAATCAATCATTAAAAACTCTGTTATATTGACTTATAAATGGGACAAAAACAGATACAGCGTGGGGCTGTAGTCTGTGACTACAATGTGGTGGAAACGTTAAAAGTGTAACTCCCTTTTCTTTTGCTGCCATTATCACTTTTAAACCCACATGGATCGCGTGGTTGTCTAAAATTAACAATATTGGTTGTTCCATAGTGCATTTTGTGTGATGAATTATGTGTACTGGACTTTGTTTAAATCAAGAAATCAAGGATGTCAAGATCACGTGGCATCCAACCTGTTTTGCTAGTTACTGCAATGCTGCCTGGAGGAGCACCATTTAAGAAAACTTCTTATCTCTGATTGTGGGAAACACAAGTACAGGTGGTAAAGCGTTTCCTATTGCATTTACTATAAAAAGGCCAGTGATTTGCTCCCCTTTCAGCCGATGTTACTTGTCCTACTTGCTTTTTACCACGCTTAGCCACAACCTTGGGTGGAATATTGACTGTACTTATTCCTGTTTCGTCACAGTTGAATATACGATCTGGGGTGAGATTAGATAGTTTTTAAGTTATTTAGGAACATATCAACATTGGTTTTGTTGAAGCTTGTTGCCCTTTCCAGACTTGTAGCTTCTGGAGAACGTAGCGAGAGTTCTATGTGGCGTTCCATGAAATTTTTTGAACCAGTCATATCCTGCCATTTGGTTTACTTTCCATGAATTGCCTACTTTACATTTCAGGGCACTTGCATATTGCCGCGCTAGAATTCTGACCTGAACTGATGTTACCATGATGCATTCTACTTGCAGCCAGGATGTATTCTACTAGAGCCAATTCTTGCTTTTCGGAGAATACAAAAACAACGCATTCTTTATTAGGAGCTTCGTCATATTTCTTTAAATGGCGTTGAAGAGCCGATTTTAAAATACTATAAGTCTTTGCTACCTGCCTTATGCTGTTTCCTTCTTTAATCTGCTGAGTGGCCTCCACAATTCGAGACTTTAATGGAGCAGTCCTCTCAGGATTTTTCTTCCTTCACTTATGAGGGATCTTACACTATAACAAAGGAAAAATATACTATTAAAAGAATACAAGAGGGGACAATGTCCCAGACCTCCCACGCATGCTATGTCCCAGCTTTTTGTATTATATAATTTACAAACTTTAATAAAAGCTTATCGTTATATTGGTTTCTATGTTGCCTTAAAATATTATAATAATCAGAAAAAATATTTCACAAACAAGTTAATTTCTTACCTTTTAAAAATTAAAATCAATAAAATTTACTCTTGATCACAACACATATTTTTTTACAACACCAAACAAAAAGGAAATGATGCAACCAGTAACACATCGAGTGAGAAAGTACAGAACTGATAGTTCACATATAAAAATGGGAAATTTGAAATGTCCCACACCTCCCTAGTCCCAGACATCCCCCTTCTCCCTACATAAAAATGGAAGAATCTTATAGCCCCAGTTCTGAATATTTGCCATCAACATATTGATTAAGCGATGTCGGGATGTAAATGTTGATCTACATTTGTGCCTCTTTGACTACGAAAAAGCTTTCGATAAAGTAAGACATGAAAAACTAATATCAATACTTATGAACAAGCGCGTTGACAGTAAAATCATAAATATAGTGCAAATATTATATCGGAACCAAAGTACCATAGTTTAGATTGATGGGCAACACTCAGAAGAAATGAAGATCTGTAGAGAAGTTAGATAGGGATGTATTAACAACTTACGATATGTAGACGACACCATGATCATAGCAACGAGTATAGAAGATCTACAACAACTTATCGAAAGCTTAAGTATGAATAGTCCCAAGATGGAAATTACTATAAACGCTAAAAAAAACGAAGTACATGCTAATTACAAAAAGACCGCAAAATATACAACACCTATTGACAATCAATGGTAACGTGATAGAACAAGTAGAAAAATATCAGTACTTGGGAACTTTAAACAGTGAAACCAATAATTATACTGTAGATACAAACAGGCGAATAGAAATTGCTAGATTAGCATTTATACGAATGAAACCACTCCTAACGTGCAAAAATCTAAATTTTGAGATCAGACTACGTACCGTTCGCTGTTATATATTTCCAATGTTATTAATTGAAGCAGAGTATCAAAAAAACTTGAACTGATAAAATTACAAATAAAGAAGTACTGGAGAGGGTTGGTAAAGAAACAGAGCTAATCACAACTATACAAATCAGAAAACTGGAATACCTAGGCCGCGTGATGAGGGATCCAAAAGATGAAATTTTAAGACTCATAATACAGGAAAAGATTCAAGGAAGAAGATCTGTTGACCGAAGGCAGAACTCATGGTTAAAGAATCTACCTGATTGGTATCAATGCAGATCGATTGATTTGTTTAGAGCAGCGAGTTATAAAATAAAAATGTCCATTATGATTGCCAACCTCCGTAGGGAGACGGCACTCTAAGAAGAAGAAGAACAAGCCTCAGAGAAGCTGGTAGGAGATCTAAAATACCGAAAACTTGTTTACTTAGAAGAGTGAAGCAAACCGATGGAAACATCCCTGGACCTTTGTATGGCAAATACAATCCTGTTTTTCGGGTCCCAATGAACAGTTACTTATAGTAATATTTCTAGCTAGTAACATTTCTAACTACTTCTAGCACGCTGGACTTCAGATTTTAATATTATTGCAGCGTTCTGGCTATCAATTTGTCATGATTCCGTTTTTCTGTCCAAGAACAGATCTTCAATAGATTTATCTCATATTTCAATTGTGTTATTATTAGGTTTTTGTCAACTAAACGGTTGGCTGTGTTTGTTCGTGATTTTTCAGGTCATGTTCTAATTCCTTTATGTAAATTAGTGATTATTTTTTTTTTCAATTTGCCTATTTCAATGCATGTATACATTATCCACTTTTCCTTAGCTTCTTTTATTTTAATCCTTATTAATTTATGGGTTTTTATTTCCATATTTTCCTCTTTATTTCATAATATCCAGTATTTCTTAAGTTATCCAAGATGTTCGGCCTTCTTCTTACTTTTGTAGAGTTTCGTTCATTGTCTTTATAACAGAATTTTTAATTTTGCTCAGTGTTCTCATAATACCGAAAAAGATACAGATATTTAGAGAAGGTGAGAAGGTCAGAGAACAAATTTGACTATGTGATGAGAAGAACGTTGGAAGAACACCGTTCTTTCTTACCAAACTTCCTCTATTTTTCTCTCTATATTATTAATTAATTCCAGATTTCATATTGCATTTTCTCCCTCATTAAATAATTAATGTACACTCTACGCGGCTCCACTGTTATTGAGTTAAGATTCAAGTGTTTTCATTTTGTGTTTTTTAGACATTGTAATATGTTAATTCAAATGTTTAATAATTGCAACGCTATCTTTCAGATTTTATCGCATTCTTAAGTAAGTTTTTTATGTTTGTCAATGACGAAGCATAAACATTCTTTATAAGTGATTCTCGAAAAATCAATATTGTGTTTGTAAATGCTTTTCTGTATATTTTTGTGAATTCATTTTGAATTTATAAATTGGTTTAATTTTTAATTTTAGTCCCTAAAATTATGTGCTTACAAGCAATATATAATATATAATAATAATTTTATTTGATAGTATTGCAATGAAAGTGATAAATAACTACTATTCGCTGTGAGTTTCGCCGGTAGCGCTCTCTCGCGGTTTGAAACTTGTACTTTTCTTGTAAAATCGATGTAAGTGAAATATGACAAAACGAGAAAAATAGATATTTTTCTAAAAATACAAAATTATGAACTAAAATATTATTGTAAACTGATTACTGAACGAATACACATAATTAATAGTAAAAGTAATTACGCCTTTTTATATTATTCATTATAATTTTAATATTTAAGATATAAGTTCCTGCGACTGGATGACAACTTACGTAAAAGGCCATGGAGAAAAAAAAAGTTTGTGAAAATATTTAATGGTGAAAGGTTACCTTTACCTCTCGTAACCATGATACTATGACTAAGAAGATAAGATAACGCATAAGTCGTGACGTCATTGAAGAGTTGCACGTTCGGAATGTCAGTTTTTTGTGTGTATCAATATTTAATAAATAGTTTGGAGATGTCTTTATGTGTACGATTATTGTAATTATTAAACCTCTTAACTTATTTTCGTCTAGTCATCACAGAATGCATACAAATCCCATTTAACTTTACCAAGAATTCAAATTCTACTCTCCAATGACGGCATGCGTGAACACGACCGATTTTGTGCTACGGGAAGATCCTATTTTGTTAGTCATAGCACATAGTATCATGCTGGTAACGTAGTAATTGTTGTTTTCATTTTGCATTTTCATTATGTTTTTGCTCAGTTATTTTTTGTGTGCTTAGGCCTTAGTGCTTAGATATCAATTTGTTTTAATTTTATCAAAATGGATATTAAACATTATACTGGTTTTAAGTTTATATCACATGATATCCCATTTCAACCAGCTACACCAAAAATCTTATTCATAGCAATAATCCATTTTTCTCTTTGAACTATTTTATGCTTGGCAACAGGAAATGAATAAAATTTTCAATCACTTATACCCAGTATTTTTACATGTATCAACACAACAGCTGCTATATATTTTTCTTTTTGAAAAATCCATATTCGCCATTATTTGAATGTTTACAAGTTAAATGCACAAAACTGCCACTAACAGCGTTGGTGAAAACTGTCAAATCCCCTCTACTCATCGGCTCACAGCGAATAGTATGTACTTAAAAATCTTTAATAATTAATAACTATTAATAATTATAAGGTAAAATGGGCAAACATTGACACATCTACATAATTTTTGTTTTACACAGTCTATGACTTGTTGAAAAATTATAGCCACAAGAGCGCTGAGGACTGCTACATCTGCGACACTAATTGCTGTTAATATTGACTAAAAATCTTCACACATTTTTGTACAAAATGTGTGAAGTCACTTATACCCAGTATTTTTACATGTATCAACACAACAGCTGCTATATATTTTTCTTTTTGAAAAATCCATATTCGCCATTATTTGAATGTTTACAAGTTAAATGCACAAAACTGCCACTAACAGCGTTGGTGAAAACTGTCAAATCCCCTCTACTCATCGGCTCACAGCGAATAGTATGTATGTACTTAAAAATCTTTAATAATTAATAACTATTAATAATTATAAGGTAAAATGGGCAAACATTGACACATCTACATAATTTTTGTTTTACACAGTCTATGACTTGTTGAAAAATTATAGCCACAAGAGCGCTGAGGACTGCTACATTTGCGACACTAATTGCTGTTAACCCTTAACTTGACGGTGTGCACTCCAGGATACGTTATTTATTAAATTATACTTCCTCTACATAAACTAAGTTTGCCGCAATATTTTAAAAGTACCCTCTCCCTATAGCATTCGGCTAACCAACAAATTAATTTGAATGCCATACACAGAGTTTTGGCACAATTAGAGAGTGTTTTGTGTAGACGTGCTCAAAATGACTTCCAAAAAAGTGGTAATTTGTGTCATTCGGTAAGTAAATTAATTTTTTATGTGTTAATAGTTATTGTATGGATTGGCAAACTATAATTATAGTTAATTGGGTCTTCATCAAATAATTGTATAAAATAATATTCACAATTAACCCCCTCTGTGGCTCAGTGGTAAGAGCGCCTGCCTTTAAACATAAAGGTCGTGAGTTCGAATCCCACCTGGGTGGAAATTTTCGTTTATTAAAAAAAAAAATGTGTTGGCTTTTGGGAGAATTGAAAACATATGAATTATGAAATTGGCGTCGTTAATAAAATTTATTTACATATTCGTAATAAAATTCACTAAATATTTTTTTTGTTTTAATTAGCTATTTGGATCATAATTAATTTAAGTATTGTTTTATTATATTTCAAAATTACAATATCATATTAATATATACATATATATATATATATATATATATATATATATATATATATATATATATATATAATATTTACTTTATTTTTTAACTTAGCAGCTGTGATTAACACTATATATATATATATATATATATATATATATATATATATATATATATATATATATATAGTGTTAATCACAGCTGCTAAGTTAAAAAATAAAGTAAACAATAAGACTCTTTGGGTACAAACAGCTGAAAGGATAGGCTAAGTGCACTCTTTAGTCCTTTATTAATCCAATATTTCGTCGATAATCATCGACATTATCAGGGATGAGCTACAAATAGGTTCACATGAAAATTGACAATCTTTAAGTTGATGTTACTTACCATTTTGAGAATATTGCCGTAAAAGCTGGTCAAAGTTGTAAAAATTTTTTTGTGAATTATTGTATGTTTTTTTCACAAAAAGAAAATCATGTAATGTAAATTTACAAAAACTGTTTCTCCTTTATCAAGTAAATATGCTTTTTTTCTAACTTGGCTGCACCGTACTGAAGATGACCAATAGTCAGAAATACCAATATACCATCTTATACACATATATTATTATATAATTTTTCCATTGTTGCAATGACATCTTTTACCTTTATTATATATATATATATATATATATATATATATATATATATATATATATATATATTTATATATATATATATATATATGTATATATATATATATATACCCTGTCCATCAATTATCAAACATTACAATGCACATATGGGTGGCGTAGATTTGGCAGATATGCTAGTTGCGCTTTATCGAACACCTTTTAAAAGCCACAGGTGGTACCTTTCAATTTTTTCCCAAATACTGGATATATGTGTCAACAACGCTTGGATTTTATATCGCGGAGATAATAATTTACTGGAGGACGAAGAAAATGGTATGGGTCTAAAGGAATTTAGAATATTACTTGTCGATTCCCTTCTATTTAAAAATTGAAAAAGGAGATCCGACTTAATTAATACACCGAAAAAAAAAAGATTCCTACTCATGTCCAGGATATACCTGGAGAAGATGTTAGAAAAGATCTTTTGGACACTTTCCAACTTTTACAACCAAAGGACGATGTCAAAACTGTTGCAAAGGACAAACAACTATGAGTTGTTCAAAATGTAGAGCGAGGTTATGTTTAGTGGAATCCCGTAATTGTTTTTATGATTTTCATAACTAAATTTTTTAATTTTTTAACAAATTATAATTATTTCTTTTTACTTTTATTTTTTGAGTGTTCTAAGTTTTATTTAAAGTTTTGAATTTAAGCTGTAAAAATAAATGTTTGATCATCTTTGTAGTTTATTGAATAAACTAAATGATAAAACATTATGTTATGTTACTAAAAGTAAATGATAAAATATTATGTTTATGGTTTAAACCCCTACTTTATGGTATCTGTTCATAATAACTGAAGTAAAACACAGTTCCACAAAATGTAGTAAAAACATTAAACAAATCTACAATTGTTTTGCTAAAAGTCTTGATAATGCTAAAGACCCTTAGCGAAAAAATTGTAGATTTGTTTAATGTTTTTATTATATTTTGTGAAAATTTGATAATTTCCATTTAATCCAACATTATTTAATATATTGGTCCAAACGACAAATATACGTCTTGGCAATGTATCTTTCTAGATACGGAGGTATTTTTCTAATAACCTGGCAATGTATCTATTGGTCATCAGTATTTGTTTTATAGTATACCTGGCAATGTGTCTTGCGAGATACATTGTAATATACCGTACGCCTAGCAGTGTATCTTATGAGATACAACGTCAATAAAATGTCAAAAAAATTAAAATAGAAACAAAAATGTAATTGACTCTGAAAATGGAGCCCTCAAAAGATAATATTCAGTAAGCAAAAACATTTTTCTTACAGCGGTTATGTGCGCGCCAAGTTAAGGGTTAATATTGACCAAAAATCTTCACACATTTTTGTACAAAAAATAAGTTTGCAGGGTGTTACAGGTGTCAATGTTACACCGTATTTGGTACAATATTGACGTCCACTTTAAAATCCATTTCTGGAGCAATGTTGCCCGCGCGCAGGGTAAAATTAACATTGAAAGTGACTGTAGTTTATTAAAAAAAAATTGCTAACCCCCCAAAAATATTTTATTGCACGAAAACAGTTATAATATAAACGTTTACAAAAAAACAGAAGATAATCTTTTATTTGTTGACTTAAATAATTGTTATTGCACTGAGAAAGCTTAAATTAAAACTACATTATATTCAGAAACAAATACACAAATAAAACTTCTTATAAGTTGCCTTAGCCATTGCCCAAGATCGTGCATCAGGGCGGCTGGGCTTCTTTGCTAAGGGCATCTGAAATCACAAAAGCTAATAAGATTAGCAATGTTATTCTTAAACAAACTGGCAAAACTGAAAACTGAAACAGGTAGATAACTTACTTGCTAATAAATAATGATCCCAGGCTTAAAATCTATTTTGAAATAATTCTTTTCTCTTTGAATTACAGGGCTTTCCAGAACTTACTCATTGTCGCTTAGTTTTACATCAGCCTTGTCTTGAACGTCGGGGTACACAAAATATAATTGTTTCGTTCTTAGAAATTCCACCTCAAATGCATTTTCCTCTACATTTAAAACTTTACCAACGTAACAGATAATGTCCTTTTTATTATAATATTTGACAAGGATCCAAGCTCCGGCCAAAATCAATGGCTGATCCATATTGGTACTGGGAACTGTACTTCCAGTATTATTGTCTGAAACAGCTTCTATTTCTGTAGAAGGATCACATACGAGTAAATCTGCTTCTGCTTCTAAATCTGGCACCCTTTTCAAATCTGCTTCCTCTTCCATATCTGCTTCTTCTTCCTCCTCACCAACTACAACATCATCATCGCTTTCTAAACGAGCGCTAATAGCACTCTCTGACGAGCTAGAAACATCTCTCTTCGTTCTTTTTGTTTGTGTTCTTGTTTTCTTTGTACTCGATTTCTTTTTCTGCTTTGTTTTGTTTTTCATGTTTCTTTTTTGCTAGTATGTCTCTCTCTTCTAAAACTGTCAAGCTTTCAGCAAACTTTTGTTTTATTCGACTGCGTTTATTAAAAGTCAATTTATGGTCATTGTCCTTTTTCAATACCGACATAATGGCTAGTTCAATTACTTGTTTTACACTCTCACATGACGATGTGCTAATCAGGTCGGAAGATGTTGACGGAGTATCGTGATTATCATCAATTAAAAGGTTTTCTAGTGCTACTGGGCGAGAATTTGCGCTTGCTTTAACCACCTCTGCCGTAACAATTTTCTTCATCATATTGTCTATGCAAAGCGGATAAATCCCAGACCCACTAAACCCACCGATCGCATTAGCTCTTGACAGACATCCAGAATTTTCCAGCTTTTTCATATGCGAAGGAAAAACCAATTTGTCAACATTCTTGTAACCAGTCTCTTGATATTATTTTCGTAGAACTCTCCTCCAGGACTGTTTAACTGCTTTGTACACAACAACATCCAAAGGCTGCACAAGGTGTAACGTGTGAGCTGGCAAGCAGAATATTTCTACGTTATTCTCAACAGCTGCTTCTACAAGTTCTAAAGATATGTGCGAGTTATGACCATCGAGAATTAGTAATTTCGTTCCTTCGTATTTTCAAGTTTCTGGTATAAAACAGCTTATGAACCAATCAAAAAATTGAGCCGATTCCATCCAGCCAGATGGGGAAGAATTGTAACGAGCATTGGCGAGACCATTAACACATCAAGTATGGTACAGGTGCAACACTTTGTAATAAATGAACATCGGCAAAAAATCACCAATGGCATGCCAGCACATTAGAACTGTGTACGTAGCTTTTCTAGAACTGGCAACTAATTTATTTGGATTACGACTTCCTCTCCTACAAAGCACCTTCTGGACACCAGCATCGGTTTGAAATCCGGTCTCATCGCAGTTAAATATATTTTGTGGTTTGGTCTGTAAGCCACATCGGTTAACAACCAACTCTAGTTTTTGATAAAAGTCCTCCATCACTTCCTATGATCCTGCCATTGCCCTGTTTTTCAGCAGTTTTTGAGCTACCCTTCTACTGATTTCATGAGACTATCTTCTTTCAGGCACCAGTCTGCACCTGGCATGCCTTTGGCAAATGGATTGTTCCGATCCATTCGCCTAATGTAATCTTGTACGCAACGTTGTAGTTGAAATCGGTCGAGACCATAACCCCACTCTCCCAGTTTTACCAATGAATGAACCAAAAGCTCTTCATCTTGATGTGTAAGAACTGTTGGCCTACCAACATTCTTGCATTTTATTCCCTTCACATGATTTAATAACGTTGTTCCATTAATACCATGACGTTCTGCCGATCTTTTACAACTTTCGCCATTTTTCACTTCTTCAACTGCTTTCTTCATTTCTTTACTCATCATCATATTTCTTATAACTTCGGGCATCAGGGCGCCTGGGTTTCTTAGAACAAAGCATCTAAAACCACAAAGATCATTCTGTAGGTGACACTTTTGGTCCAGGGGTAAGATTGACACTGTCATTCTTAAACGAGCTGGCAACATTGACACTGTCAATGTTTACATCAAGGCTAACTTTGACACTATCAATTTTAACTTATAAACGGAAAGTGCAGAAAAAAGCTGTTTACAACAACAGTGTGTTCCAATATTAAAACCAATAAGTGGTAATTGGTTAAATACCATCCACTTACCTTGTTCAGCTAAATTACGTTTGTGAAACGGCCGTTTGTTAAAAGTTCCTTTAGCACAAAATTCACGTACCACTATCCGTTGACTCATGAGCAGACATTTTGAAAAGCCAAGAGTGTTGCCGGAGTCTCGGCACTTCGCTGTTAGATGGCGCTAGAGTAGGAGTATTTATTGATACCTTTACATTGGCGTTGTCTTTATTAGCAGACGAACAGAAAACTAAATTTAAACAAATGTCAATATTGTACCAGTGTCAATGTTGGTCCGCGTTACCTTAGGTAGGAAGACGTAAAATCTCGTGGCTACGCAATCTCCGTGAATGGTTTGGATGCAGTTTAATTGAACTATTCAGTCGCGTAACCAACAAAATTATAATTGCCAGAATGTTCTCCAATCTCCGATAGGAGTGGAACTTGAAGAAAAGAAGAATAATTATACATGAAGTTTATTCTTTCACAATATATACATAATTTTTCAATATCTAATAAGATTTATTGACTCGCCATTACACGCGCTTTGAGCGAATCCCTCAACATATTTATTTCTAAGCAATGACATTTCTTTTTATTTGAAAAAGACAAAGTATCAACCACCCGAATGTTACTGGCGACATTCCTGTATTATTTGTAACAATATTAAATTAAACATTTGTAACAAGCCAAATAGTTCTACAGTAAATTACTATTTAACTGGGAATAAGCCACAATTAAAGATAAAAATACGTTTATTGACGTTTCAATTTCCACTTCGGAAATCGTTCTCAAAATACAAACAGTAAATTAAACAAATTTTGTTTTTTTGTTAGGTAATCACACTTCTCCCTGGACTTTCTCTCGTGCAATATAAGATGTAACACTTTCTAAATACAATAAGCTTGAAAACAACCATGCAACAATTATGCAATCTTTTTACAACACACTTTTTCCCAGATCATTGTCATATCTATCTTGATTCATCCTAAAATATTGATAGTGTGGGATCAGCAGTTATAGCTCCGAATATTGGATTAGAGTTTAAATTATCTTCCACTTGTAGTATTTATTTTGGATAACTATCCTTAATTCTGCAAGCGCTCATTCATATACTTAACCAAAAAATTCTAAATTGTGTCACAATTACCGACTCTCTCATTGCATCACATACGATAGAACCGTTATATACAAGTAAATCACATAGGTATTTTAATTAAAGAACAATAATATTTAGTAAACAATGCAAGGCAGCAAGTACGCTTCCATGCATATGGGTTCCATCACACATTGGACTTCAAGGACACGGAAAAGCAGATTTTCATGCCAGAAAAGGAATACACAGTGCCTCTTCAGAGTTAGTGAACTTAGTGTTTGTTTCTGACTAGAAATCGTTCCTTAAAAAAAGTGAACAATTAAAAGGAAAATGAATGAAATCTTTTACAATTAACTCTACTCATCGTAAAGCCTTCAACTGAATTTTGGTGCGAGATAAACTTAAATTGCCAGCTGTTTGTTAACCTAAGTCGTTTACGTATAGGTCACAGCAGACTAGCTCACAGCTACCTAAACTCCAAATCATATCGCCCTATTTGTGATTTATGTAACTTCGACATTAATGTAACATATATATTAATAAAGTAATGAAGGTAAAGTTCCCCTGCATGTTTTGTTTGTGGATTTTGGACAAGCATATGATAGAGTCGATAGAGTCAAAATGTATCGAGCAATGAAACATTTGGGTATACCAAAGAAACTGATCCGGCTAGTTAAAATGACACTAAATAACTCTACGTGTGAAATTGCTTGTGAATTTCGCATTTATCAGATCAATTTACGATTGCAAAAGGCTTAAGACAGGGAGATCGTTTATCCTCTACATTATTCAACTTAGTATTAGAAACTGTAATCGGAAAATGCAGCCTGAAGGTGGAAGAAATGATCATGAAAAATAAGCATCAGTGCTTGGCATTTGCTGACGATCTAACGATCCCAGCTAAAACTGAGAAAGAATTAAGAAGAGTTGTAAAGAAAATCATCGAAGAAGCACAGAAATTCGGATTGGAACTAAATGAAGACAAAACGAAATGTATGATCATGGGAGGGACAGAAGGAAAAGAAAACTTTAGTGTGAGGTCTGTAAGTGGTAAAAGCTATAGTTTTAAAAGGGAGGACAAATTTGAATACCTGGGTGTAGTTTTCGATGAAAATGGAACAGAGAAATGGAAGCTTGAAGCCAGAAAAGCAAAAGGGAATAAATAATTAGGTAGTTTAAGAGCCTAATTAAACTCAAAATACGTTTCTAGACAAGGTAAACTCAGAATATATAAAACAGTTTATATGCCGGTGAGACATGGACACAAAATAAGAAGGAAGAGGATACTCTGGAAAGATGGGAAAGGAAAATATTGAGACGCATATTCGGAGGACGAAAGACAGAAGATGGTTGGGAGAGAAGAACCAACAATGAATTAATGGCTTAATACAAAGAACCTATTATTACCAAGTTCGTCAAGGCACAATGAATCAGATGGTTTGGATATGTGGAAAGAATGGCATCAAACATACTGCCTAAACTAGTAATAACCAGAAAATTATTCGGTCCCAAAAGAAGAGGTAAACCCAGAACAAGGTGGATTAGTAAAGTGGAGGAAGACCTTAAACACGTGAAGGTGAGGGACTTTAAAAGAAAAGCACAAAATAGAAGCTAATGGAGAAATATTGTACTCCAGGTCCTTCAGAGTAGTTAAGAATGTTGTATATACATATTTAAGTTAGATTTTTTTTTCAAATAATTCTAAGTAGTTATTATTAGGATTATGTTGTAAAAAAATGTCCTAGGACTTAACGGCATGTGCTTGTGCGTAAAAATAAAATAAATAAAATAAATATCCTAATAGAGTGTCCTATATATATATATATATAAATATATATATATATATATAATATATATATATATATATATATATATATAGACTTCGGCAAATATGCATATTGCATATATTGCATATTGTGCATATTTTATGCAAATATTTCATATTTTGGCATATTTGTATAAAAGTTTGCATAAAGTGCATAAAAGTTCAGATTTTTATACTGTATTTGAAAATTTTTAAACATACCAATTTATTTCAATTCTTGTATAAAATTTTGTAGTCATTTTAATCAAGAAATGATCTTAGTACGTAATCTCTACAGGTACAAAACATTTACAATTTCAAAGAAGATCAATTTAAGTAGCCCTCAACATTCTTAGAAAGTCTCGGTCACTGAGGCATTCAGTTATTGGATAATCGCTAAGGGTTCGCTCATTTGCATTTTATGATCTAATCCCCAAATCTATCTACAATTTATTGTATCTTAACAGCAGGTCAACGGCTAATAGTTTTGTTCCTAATTTAGGGATTTTAAAAAATCTCCCAGTTTATTGAATTAGGTACCTAAACATTATTCTAATTTGATGCTCAGATTTGTAAATCATTTTTGTTTTGATATTCAAAGCGTAAACACTCGTTGTGCGTAACAAAAAGGAAGATTGTGATTTTATAATGCCTAAAACAACCAGTGCTTCAACTTGGATTAAACCTTATAAAGAGCTGTCTATGGATATGGGAAAAATCTACTGTTCAGTCTGTGGCAAAATTGTAAGTATCTAATATTTTCTATTAAATATCTAATATTTCATACATACAGGGTGTTTCCAAATGACACTTACAACGCTTGACTGTAGATACTTCTCGAAAAATTGAACAAAACGATATAGTTAATGAGGGATCAAACTTATTTACTTTTCGAGATACAGGGTGTTAAAATTAAAAAAAAAATTAAATTCTTTTAGTTAATAACAACAATAACTTTAAAACCAATAAACGTATTTACTTGAAATTTAGTACTCGTAGGTTGTTTTTAAATGAAAAATAGCTTCCTTTAGTGAGAAAAAATTGTCCATGGTACAATACAATGGTGTGTATTTAGAAAAATTTTTCACCTTTACTTTTTTTTATGAAGTCAGCTATTCTAAAACACAATTATTTTTATTGTAATTGAATTAACAAAAAAAAACTTTTGTTGAATTTTAAAATAAGTTATATGATGTACTAATGGTTAGTAACAAAAACTAATTTGTGGATTAATACTGCATTTAAAACACTTAGCGAGTGTTTTTTCCAAACCAGTTATTTGATTAACCAAAAACACATTGTATATTTTTATATTTTAAAGGTTGGGTTAAAATAAAGTTTTTATTTTTATTTATAGATAGCATGTGAGAAGAAATTTCAGATAGACCAACATGTGAGAACTGCTTCACACATTGCAAAAAAAGGAAAAATAGGAGGAAAACATTAAACTCCAATGGGTAAATGTTTCCAATCTACTTCAAAAAAATTAGATGAGCAAGAAACTTTTAATGAAGACTTGTGTCGCGCATTAGTGTCTGCAAACATACCGCTTTCAAAATTAGCAAATGTAAATTTTAGTTCGTTTCTAAAAAAATATTGCAAACTTAATGTTCCAAGTGATCGGTCTCTAAGAAGAAATAATGTGAACGGGCTATACTCGTCGGTGTTAATTAATATTAAGGAAGAAATTGCAGATAATTATTTTTACATATCTGTAGACGAAACCACTGATTCCTCAGGAAAGTATATTGCTCATTTATTGATTGGTGTTCTTGAAGAAGATACCTTACCAAAATCTCATCTTATTTCATGCCAGCAACTTGAGAAAACAAATGCTTTAACAATTTCGCGTTTTATACAAGAAACATTAGCAACTTTTTTTCTTCCGACAACTATTCCTTCTAATAAATTACTGCTTATTTTATCGGATGCTGCTCCTTATATGGTGAAAGCAGGACAAAATTTAAAAATATTTTTCCCAGATTTAATACATGATACTTGTGTAGCGCATGGATTAAACAGAGTTGCAGAGGAAATACGAAAAAAGTTTCCTCTTGTAAATACCATGATATCCAGTGTCAAAAAAGTATTTCTTAAATCTCCTATAAGAATTCAATTTATAAAGAAATGCTACCTAACATTCCTCTTCCACCACAACCTATTTTAACGCGATGGGGAACATGGTTAGAAGCAGCTAATTTTTATGCAGATCATTTTGTTAAAATTAAGAACATAATTGACACGTTAACAGATGAAAGTTCTCAATCTCTTTTGGATTCTAAACAAACTTTTCAGAGTAACTTGCTTCAACAAGAACTTTCATTTATAAAATCAAATTTTAGTTTTGTTCAAAAAACAATTACTCAGTTAGAATCACCCAAACTGTCATTGTTCGAAAGTACAGCATTAATAAAAGAATTTGCGTCATGTTGTCGGAACGTTAGAGGTAATATTGGAAAAGATATTTTAAAAAAAATTGAAGCTACTATGGAAAAAAATAAAGGTTACCATATTCTTTCTGAAGTAGTCAGTGTTCTAGCTGGAAATAGTTCGGAAACAATTAATTTAGAATCCAATGTTTTGGTTAGTTTGAAAAATGCTCCCGTTACATCAGTTGATGTTAAACGAAGTTTTTCCATATATGTATAAATGTATGTACTCAGACAGAAGCCACAAGTTTTTGTTAGAAAATTTTGAACACCACTTGGTCATTTATTGTTACCATAATTCTAAATAAGTTTATTCATACTTAAAAATGACGTAGTTACTTAAAATAAATGTAAATCTTAATGAATAGTAGGAAATATTTAGTTATGTACACTTTTTTTTTTAAATAAAATTGTTACTATTTTACGATTTTTTTATTTATTTGTGATGCATATTTTGTAAAATATTTGCATATTTTCGGGTAAACACGTGCATATTTATGCGCATATTCTCTACATTTTTATTTGCATATTTGCCGAAGTCTATATATATATATATATATATATATATTATATATATATAAATATATATATATATATATTAGTGAGAGACAAAAACACTCAATCGCTAAAATATAAACGCAGTGTTAGGGGCACATCGTAAATTTACATTTATTACATTTAAAATATTTTTAATTATTTGAAAGATATTGATTTTTTAACCAAATTGTAACTGTTAATATTTTGTAAAGCCCATTTATAAATTGTAAAATATGACATTTTTGCCTAAATGTGAACCTAATAATTAATCGAAAATACTGTTTAGATTTAAGTATGTAGGTATTAATTATTATAGTACAGCTAATAAACCAAAATGGTCGATGCTGTTATTAATAAAATGAAAAAAAAGGATCGCCAAGTCAAATGAGAGTATGATATAATTATCTAAAAACATAAAATAATTTTAACCTGCTAGAAAAACAATTATCTCATTCTTTAGACTGTATAATTATTTTATTTTAAGTAAATACTTCCATACTCACTAAACCGAAACAATTTAACCCTATTTTATTATCCCAAATGTTTCACATCGGTCGTAAATAGCTTGATTAAATTATTAAATCAGTTTAGTGGTTAAAAATCGAAACAAATAATAAACGCACCAAGGTAAATATTTAATAACTTAAATGAATCAATTACACTCTAAATATTTAAAAGAAGGTAAAAACAGCGCTGTATTAGTCTTATAAATCAGTGTCGCATAACTATTCTAGTTACTAGATTGCATTCCTCAGAAAAAATGTATAGTATTATTGTTCTTTTAGTATTATCCGGAGCCATAGTCAACGCTAAGGTAAGTTGGGGTACTGTTTAGGCCGTAGAAATGTCAACGAGATTGCTTTCTTTAGGTTAAAGTTTTTTGTAGCTATATTTGCTATATATTCAATAGGTGAATTGCAGAGAGTTGATGGGTCAATTATTGACTAATAAAAGTCGTTAGTTACTTCCTTGGTTTACTAGAATACGTTTGGCTTTTATTTTTTTTTAAAGCATTCTCAGTTATCTACGTGGATCGTGAATCCCGTTGGTGTCCCAAAAATTTGGTGATAATATTAAATATTACACAAATATGACAAATTGTCATTAAAAATTAAATAATTGGTGTCAAAAGTCAATTTTAACACCACTTCTTCGCAATCCCGCTTCAACCTACATTAATAAAATCAACCGATATATTAGCAAACTTAAAAACAAAAAAAAATTATTGAAGATCAACTAACCAGATCCCTCCATAATTAGAATAGATTATACCTAGATTGTACTGTCTCCCCAAAATTCATTAGCCACAACTGAGTATGCGACTCATATTCTTGTTAATAAATGCTCCGAACATGAATATGGCTCAATTTCTAACGAGCGTTCTTTCCCAAGCATACAATTATAATAATGACTTTAACATCACAGATTCTTTCCAGGTTAGTTAATTTATTTATAAATATTAATTATCCAGAGGCTTTGTTTTGGTAAGCTGTGATATAGTATCCTTGTTCACAAATCTTCCACTTTCCAGTGTATTAACTTCTCTCCACAATCATTGGAATAAAATCCAACTCCCCAACTGCTATCTTGGGAAACTTTCTCTCAATTATTAAAATTTACTTTTGATACCAATGATTTAATTTTCAATGACAAAATTATCGTCAAATTTTCGGAATACCTATGGAATCTACGATTTCTCCTATTCTAGTCAAATTTGTATTAGAAGATCTTATTAATGAGAGTATCAAGAAGTTAGATTTTCAGGTTCCCCTTGTAAAACGGTATGTCGATGATTTGATTTTAGCAAATCCACTGGACAAGACGGTGGGCATCTTATCAGTTTTTAACTGATTTGATCCTTACCTGCAATTTACATGTGAATTCGAGGTTAATTATAGTATCAGCTTTTTGGATATGCGAATTATTCGCACACATAATAAGAGATTAGTCACTACCTGGTACAGAAAAGAAATGGCTAGCAACCGTTTTTTAAATT
This sequence comes from Diabrotica balteata, assembly GCA_918026665.1. NCBI lineage: Eukaryota > Metazoa > Arthropoda > Insecta > Coleoptera > Chrysomelidae > Diabrotica > Diabrotica balteata. Next base: position 97,704,963 of record OU898282.1, read on the forward strand.
ACTATTCGACACACCCAATCAGATATAAACTTAACCTGGTACAAGCCCTCAGCTTTAGAGTACGCACGTTGACGCACCCGCTTCACGAAAAATAATCTCTCATTTTACTAAAGTCCATTCTCATAGATAACTCTTATCCCATCCCGCATCTATCATAAATAAATTTCTATATTCGTGAAGCTATGGGCAGTCCATTACTGAAACCCTTTACATATGGTATATTTGTCATCTTTGAGTCTCCTCTTGTTAGTATTTCTGGATTGATTGTGGTGTTATGTGCTTTTTCTTTCTGTAATATTGTGGAATCTCTTGTTCATAAATAATAATGGGTAGTCATTTTTAGTCAAAACCTTTTGTAGCAGTTTTTTTCTTTGTAAAATGCATTTCCATTGGAACAGGTGCTTCAATGGAAATGCATTTTACATACATTATTTAATGTATTACTTAGATCTGTTATTTTCAATATTATAGGCAGGACTTTTTTATTTAAGAGTATTATTTCTGCTTTTTCACACCGACTTCGCTCGGTGTGAAATTCGTTTTTCGGTTAGGCAAATATTCAGCAAGATTTCTAGTGCATTTATAACAATTTTGGCGCTCATATTTAATATTTCAGATGATATATAATCCTCCTTAGGAATTTGTTTGTTTTTTATTAGTTGTAAGGAATGTCTGATATTTAAAGGAAATAGTTTTAGAAGAGTTTCTGAATCTACCTTTCTCTGATCTGTTATGGGATTGCGTATAGTAAATATATAAAGATTTTTATATAATGTACTTATTTCAATAATTAATTATTTTCTGTCAACGTATTCTGATGGTTCTTAATTTTAATTAGTTTTGATTTCTCTCTAGTTAATTTTGATTTTAATATTTTTATTTTTCATTGTTTTCCATGTTCTTTAATATTTTTTGTGTTTTATAAGCTTGTAAGTCTGTCCGCAGGACCTATACTTACGGTAATATCTAATTATCTATTCAAAATGGATCAAAATTGAAATTTTCTTTTTACTGAATTCAATCAGTTCCATTATGTTTATAATATTTTTCTTTAACTTTCAACCTTTTGTTTGATCGGACAACAACGAAAATATGGTACACATCAACGGCCCTATTTTTAAGCTAATTATAATATCTCCGCAATAGCAGGTTGTTAAATATACTTCGTGCTTTTTCTATTCTTCCTGTAATTTCTTCATTGTACTTACTATGTTTATTAGCTCATAAGTCTGATTAAGCTTATAAGTAAGTCTAACATACCAACAGAAACAGCACTTTACCATCTAGTACAAAGGTTGGAGTATATTCTGGAGAAAAGAACATGATACTGAGAGGAAGCGTTCATCAGTATACTGTTTGAAGTAATTATGAAAACCATTCTTCTAAAAGAAATAGACAAAGTAAGCTGCACGTAAATACAATGCAGGCTTAAGAGCCACATGACCACACTGACTACTAATAGGTGAGACCATATCAGCACAGGTTGCCAGTAGATACCCGAAGGAAGAACCAATATAATACCTGCTATACAATCTGGTTATTAATCGATTGATTTGGTAATTGTAGGTACATATCTACCTCTTAGTTGTATTGTCCATTCTTACATCGTCTTTAAATAGCTCCTTAAAAGAAGCTTAAAACTATTAAGTTTATAGTAAGCCCGAAATATTCCAGTCTACCGTCTTACGTCCCTATATCCTTAAAAATTATAAGGATGAACTTAGAACGCCTACAAAATGTAAGAGACCTAATACAGCTTTGATTTCAATAATGATTGTATCTTCTGCATTTCTAACTGCTATACCAAGATTTATAGTACTATACTCTGATTTTTGCAAGTTATCTATTTGTGCATTGTACTTGAGTGTAGAGCCTGAAAAATATAATTTCCAAGTCTGAAGGACTATTTTGACGATTAGACTAACTATCGATTACTTCTTCTTACAGTGACATCCTCGTTGGAGGTTGAAATTCACACTAGCCCATATAACCTTATTTACGGGATTCCAATAAAAAGTTTTACCGGTTCACTGTCTAAAGCCACAAAATGATAGGTGACGTGTTTCCTTTTCCTTTTACTTTGCCTTGCATAAGTTAAAGGATATTTTTTGCATGATTTCAGATTATATAATCGAATTATGACAATTTACTTTAATTTACCGTTAGAAGTAGTTTTTGACCTATTGTTTGCGAGACAGTATTACAAGTTAAAAACACATAAGGTGGACTGAGTGACAATACTCTCTCTTCTTTATATTTCGAGAAAAAAAAATTGTAAATTGGTTTAAATCCATAAAGTTTTTTTGGATTTGCTATTAAAGACAATCCTCGTCCAATACTTGGCTCAACTAGTTCTTCAACTTCGTGGTCACTAGTTGTTTTGTGGTCTTCCTTTATATTTTTTTATCATCAGAGCCACTTACCACTTCTTCATCACTTTTGATCTCCACAAACAGTTTCAGGGTAAGGTTTTGTTTTTCTTCGTAATGTTTTATATTTTAGCAAAATTAAAATCAAAGGTTTACTTACTTTTCAGTTCTTATTTATTGGTGGTTTTATTGTTAGTTCCTTCTATTCCGCTATTGCTGACCTTCAACAAAAAAAATAACTTTTTGGAAAGTTTATTGCTAGATTTCAATCGCGAGAATTGTAATTGCGAGTTTTTAATCATGAGGTAAATTTATAATTCTATGTAAAGACAACTGTAATCATTAATATTAAACAATAATTGACATGATGTTATTAAACATTGGGTATTATAAATAACAATTGTTCTATGTTTTAGCCGTCCTTAAAAGAAACTGATCCAGCTGTAAAAGAATCTTTGGTCAAATGCAATAAGGAATACAATTATACTCTTCAAGATTTCTACGATACCATAAAAAAGAGCCAACCTGACTCAAGAACGAAAGAATTTTGCTATTGTTTTTATCGATCACTGGAATTAATTAATGATAAGGGGATGATAAACATGAATAAAGCGACAGATTACATTCGCCATGAATATGGTAATAAAGCAGAAGATATTATAAAAAATTGTTTAAATCAAAAAGATACTCCTGTTGAGACATCTTTTGCAGTAAGGCTTTGTATTTATAAAATCGTTAATATTTAGTCAGTATTTTAAAACAAACTTTGTTTCATGTACTTTAGGTTAAATTTCTTTCATTTTTATTTAACTGCTTACTTACTAATTCATTAATACTTGTAATTAAATTTTTTTATTGCTTCTTTGCTGTATTTGTAGATATTTGATTATGATTTATGAAATAAATGCTTTATTAAATATTTGGTGTTGAATCCTATTCTTAATATGGTTTCGAAGCTATTTTTGTAAAATTTTAAATTTTATTCATTATATTCTGTGGCAATTTCAATTTTGGAATAATTTATTTGACGTTCTTCGTAAAATATTAATTTTTCAGTCATTTTCTATGAGCAAAATAACGAAGTTACTTAAATAAGTGTAGAAATTTTTATTAGTATTAAAGTAAACACTGTTTATTATATTAATAATATTTTTATTTATTTAATGCTACCAAGTAGTGCTGTGGTAGCATTAAAAATTTTTTGCAGAGTAACCAAAGAGAAACAAAGTAAAAAAACTGAGCAGAGTAACCCGATGCATTCATGAGATACACATCAAAGTGCGATGCTCATACCTTATCTCGAATTCTGTATAACTGCTTGTTTCTCTAAGTGTAAATGCCGTACAACAAATTCGAAAATACATGACTAAGCATTCCAAAACTAACCTTTTTATTAAGACGCACATTGCGAAGAACAACCCTGATTTAAATTGCACCTCAAATATATGAAATTCTGAGTTTTACTGTTTATAGAAAAACTATGATTTATATTGGGATTTTTGATTATTATAACTTTGTTTGTTTTAGAGATATTAAAGATCGTTTCAAAATTTTGCTAGCCCGGTCGGTTTGGCGAATTTGTCTGAAGATCTTTTGTAGTACAGCTGCAGTCATTGAATAGTTTACACCCTTACATATCTAGTAGTCGATTTTTGAATTTTACCTCGTTTAAAACACACATTTTACGTCAAAGTACCAGAAAGTGGCGTTCCCGAACAAAACAGATTGATTAAAATTAAAAAACCAAAATAAAGTTTACTAACCACCAGAAGATCGTCCAGGTCATATGATACGAAATCAAATTGATTATATCTTGATAAACAAAAGATTCCGCAACTATATAAAGAGAGTGGCCGCTTACCCTGCTGTGGGCATTTTGTCTGACCACAACCCCCTAATAGCGAATGTAAGGCTTCGATTGGCAAAGGTTAAAAAGCCATCTAATAAAAAATATATAAAAACTAGAGAATTAATAAGAAATAAAGAGCTTAGATCTACATACAGTAAGTACATCAACGAGAACTTGAGAAACAAGGAAATTACATGAAGCAAACCTGTGAGAAAATAAAAATAGCTATAGTCGAGGCTGACGAAGTAGTCGCAAGTAAAATAAAAATCACAAAAACGAGTGGATGATGGAAAATATACTTGATCTAATGAAGCAAGTCAGACAGTACAAAATACATCAAAATCAATAGGAATACAACGAAAATCAACGTACGATAAGGACAAGAAATAAAAACGAAAACGAAAGCTTGACGAAAGAACGTTGTAAAGAATTTGAGTCACTACAAGAAAAGGGAGACAGCTTTGGACTACATAAAAAGGTCAAAGAAATTTCAAGTATATACAAGAAACACCATGAGACTCGCCTGAAGAATGATCAAAGAAACTACATTCATACACAGGAAGAACTAGCTAAAATCTGGGCAAACTATGCTTCGTCCCTCTTTGCAGATAATAGACCGAATCTGCCAACTACTAACTTACCCACGGAAAATTTATCCGGCCCTACCATTATTCGCGCCGATGTTGAGTACGCTATGAAAGTAGCAAAACTAGGCAAGGCCCCTGGACCAGATGGAATTACTACGGAAACCATAAAACTGTTGGAAGATGATAACATTGATATGCTGGTAACAATTTTCAATGCCATATATTATAACACTGACCGAATTCCAACGGATTTGCTTTATTCAACCTTTATAATAATCCCTAAATCACAAAGAGCGACAAAATGAAAAGACCACAGACTAATAAGTTTAATTACCCATTTGCTTAAGGTGTTTCTCCGCATCCTTCACACAAGAATGTTCAGAAAGCTAGAAGATCTAAGCGGTGAGACATAATTTTGTTATGTGGACTGCATGGATCAACGAAAGGATATGGTCATAACATTCCTCGATTATGAGACGAGATGATGATAACATTGACGAGAAAGATATACGAGTTATCCAGAATCTCTATTGGAATCCAGAAGCACGAGTCAGACTGAACAGATCAACCAACACAGAAGAATTTGAAATTTTAAGAGGGGTGTATTTTGTCTCCCTTTGCAGAGGCACTGGAATGCTGTAAGTGTGGAATAAAGGTAAACTGTTTCCCTATAAATAACATTAGTTACGCCGACGAAACAGCGATAATAACAGACAACGAACATGAGATATAGTTGATGTTCAATAAAATAAACACCGTAGAAAAAATATATCGCTTGAAGATAAACGCTGGAAAAACTAAGTGCATAGCAATAAGAAAAAAATGCACTTTTAAGAATACAACTGCAAGTAGATAATGCTGCAATCGATCAAGTGAAATCATTTAAATATTTGGGAATAATGATGAATGACCAATGGGATCTTCAGCAAGAAATAAAATGCTGTACCAAACAAGCAAGATAATCGTTTATCAAATTTAAACCGCTACTTCTTCTTCTTTGAGTGCCTCTTCTATCGGAGATTGGATATCATTATGGCGATTCTATAATTTTATTCACTTTTTTTATTCACTGCTATTCGCTATTCGCTACTATGTAACCGAAATCTTTTGTTTAATGTCCACTATAGGATTAATAAGTTGGGGGCCTTCGAAATGTGGACATTGCGAAGAATGTTCCGCATACCATGGACAGATAGAGTGAAAAACGAGAAAGTCTTAAGAAAGGCAAATACTAAGAGAAAACTACTCAATTTGATCAAGATAGAAAAATTGGATACCTCGCCCATATTCTGAGGGAAAAAAATACGCAATCCCTCAACTAATCATCGAGGGAAAGATTGAAGGCAAGATAGGAGTAGGTCGCAAACAAATGTCGTAGCTACAGATCATAAAGAACTGGACAGGTATAAATAACACTGGCACGATCTTTTGCATGCCGCAAAAGACAGACGTCTGGCTTTAAGAAAATTCGCCAACGCACTATAGGTGCAAGAAGAAGAGAAGCTTTAAGCAATACATACCGAGTAACTGGTTAAATACGCCCTAAAAAAGTATTTGCTTTCACTGACGATAAGATAGCTTACACGTTGAATTTGGAAGCCTATATATGTAAGCATCCAGGAGGTCCTTACCAAGTAAGCAACTGAAGGGAAGAAGTTGTGTTGCATTTAGTTGAATCAGTATCTGGATCTTATCTAAATATCACGGGCTATAACTGGTTCAGCAGTATTCCTTTGGCGAAAAGAGTTTTACATAAAAAAAAAATTACGTAGGAACGATGAGAAAAAATAAACGGGAAATACCAAAGGAATTCCTTCCAATACGAAACAGAGTGGAGCACTCCTCCGTACTTAGTTTTCACGAATGCTGCGCTTTGGTGTTCTATTGTTTGAAAAAAAAACAAGGCTGTACTAGTTTTATCAACATTCCATTCCACCGTTGATATAAATGAGTCTACAGGAGATAAAAATAAACCAGAGGTCGTGACTATTTATAATATACCTATGAGGTTGAAGTCGACCTAGTTGACAAGCTTTGTCGACACAATAATGTTGCTCGCAACACTAGACGTTGGCCAAAAGTACTGATCTACAATCTGGTAAACATTTCCGCAATAAATTCTCTTTGCATTTACGAATATCACCAGCATATAAACAAGAAGATATCACGTGTTTGTTTCTTACAAAAGCTGAGTTGGAAGTTAATCAAACCTCAAACAGAACGAAGGTCCCAAAATCCAAACATTTTAAGGAAGCTACAACAACGTGCAAAACTGCTGAGTATTGAAGAAGATGAGCAGCCAGCCGAAGCTAGAACGGGATCCTGAAGAGATGTTAAATATGAGAAAGGGTTTGAGATAAAACCACCAGAAAATTCTGTTCCAAATGTGGAAAATGAGTTTGTGGTGACCACTTGAGAGAAATCTATATAAACTGACACCAAAATGAGGTTATGTGAATGTATTATCGCTTACTTGAAAATAAAGGTTTGTTGTAATAATTTTTCGGTTTTATCTTGATAAATACAATATACTGATTATATTTTCATGGAAAATAAGCTAGGAGTTAAAAAAAATGGTATATAAAAAAATGGGTGATATTTGTCCCCCACGCCCATAAACACGCCATTCTTAGTCACGCCACTAACGGAGGGCTAAAGAACTTCTTCTCTTCTTCGCGTTCCATATCAGAATTATCCGACCTTGGCGATCACCATTGCGAAGGCTTCTCGATCTTCTGCAATATGGAATAATTGTCCTGCATTTGGTATCTGAGTCCATTCACGAATGGTTTTTAAACCAAGAAACTTGTTTTCTTCCTACACCTTTACTGCCCTCTATTTTGCCTTTAAGGATCAGTTGTAATATTTTATATCGACTTCCCCTTACTATTTGTCCCAGATAAGATAAAGAACTTGCAAACTGCAAATATTTTCTTTGTCCCAAATCAATATCCTATTGGTTACTAGTGATAAAAGAGTGTATGGTTTTCTAAATAAATTTAAACATATTGCAAAAGTTTGTCTGTAGTCAATCTTAGCTATCTCGTTAACCTTTATTTTTAAAATAATTGTCATTTACCTACCTTTCCGTGACCTATTTTCTAGTATTATCTTAAAGAAACGTTCTGATAAGCCCCTGGACAAGAAGCAAGTATCCCTGTCGTTCCTGATTATTGTTTTCTTACTATCACTTTTTCTTTTTGTTTAATTCAGGTATAGAGTTTTTAATGAGGTTTTTCGACTCGAATAGATACACTTTTTGCCCTAGCAATTGTTAGTCTAGATATAAATATTAGTAATTTTTAATTTCTTATTTTTCAAATGTATCTAACTATATATCTAAATGCTAAAGCCAAAAAAAAGTACTTACAATAACAGATGCACTATTATTGTCTGAATTACTGTATGTACAGTTTTTTTATTAACTGTTTAACTATTTTAAAGGTACTAAAAGATGGGAGTGTTCAAATATAAACAACTCTGACAAAATCTGTCGGTGGTTCAGTATCTCGTTGGTTTTGTTGTATAATATTAACAGTTTTGTATGCTTAAAACATACTTTGCACATTACAGGTACCGATTTTCAAGTTGTTAGCCTATCGAGTATCTACTTCTGTAGGTATCATCTCCCTTAAGCTGGCGCTCCACTTGTGATTTGTAGTCGCGCGATTGTTTAGTCGCAGAGATTGAACAAATTGTTTCAAATAAAAGTCAATTCATTTGTGACTAAATAATCACAGCGAATAAGAAAACGCACCCTGTCTTATTTTTACCGCGATGCTATATTCGCCCCACCACAATGAATCATACAGACAAGCATATACATCCATCAACTTACGATTGTTTAGTCGCGATTCTGAAGTAGCTCAGCCTGGTATATCTTCAGCAATATTTAATTTTTTTTTAATGTCAGACAACGAGCAATATTCTAGAAAGGATAAGGGTATTTTGACTTCATATTGGTTCAGAGTAGTTGATTCATCAAAACTACTTTTTAACATATTATTATTACGGTACATAGCGGTATTATGGAAAAAAAAAAATTCAGGATGCTCACATAAATTTCAAATAACGTGTAAGACTGTTCAAGAAAAATCTTTAATTTGTTAACTGATGAATGTAATAACGATGCTTTCGTTGTTTACTTCTCGACCAAAACAAAAGAGCGATCACACAAGTAGTTTCGATATCATCAATTGGAAAACAGATGTAATATATATATATATATATATATATATATATATTATATATATATATATATATATATATATATATATATATTTATATATATGTATATATATAAATGGCTATACACCCCAGCGTGGGGTTAAACCGCAAATGCTTTCTAGATCCTATTTCTTAAGTGGATCAGTCTTTTTTTTGTTTATCTTATCTTCTTGACAATATCTCTCCATTTTTTCCTGTCTCTAGTTTTTCCTCTCCATTCACTGACTCCTGCCCTTTGGAGGTCTTCTTCAACTTCTTGCAGCCACTTTGATCTCGGTCTTCCCCTTCTCTTTCTTCCTCCTGGATTCCATTCTATCATTGCGTATGTCACTGCCTCATCGCCTGCTCGCCAAATGTGACCTAACCATCTAACTCTGCATTGCTTTATTTTAGTTACGATGTCTTCCTTAAGTTCTTCCTTAATTTCTGCATTTGTTCTGCTTCTATATTCATTTTGCTCTGTTCTGATTGGTCCTAGTATGGTTCTCATAATCTTTCTCTCTGCAATTCTTAAGTCTTCTTCATCTTTTTTAACCATCGTCATTGTTTCCCCTGCATATAATAATATTGGTCTAATTATGGTGTTATAAATGCTCATCTTGCTTTTTTTAGTCAGTGTTTTGCTTTTAAGTAATCTTTTGTTTGCAAAATAAGCTTTATTCGCTGCTAATATTTTTTCTTTTATTTCGGATTTCCTTTCTCCGGATTTACTTATTGTAACTCCTAGGTATTTGAAGTATTCTACTTCTTCAAACTCGGAACTTCCTATTTTGATCTTTTCCTTTATTGGTTTTTTCCCTAATCTTAATATTTTTGTCTTTTCTTGATTTAATCTTAGCCCCATTACCTCCCCTTTCTCTCTTATTTCTTCAAGCATTTCTTTCATTATTTTTCTGTTCTTTGCAATAATAGCAATATCATCTGCATATGCAATTATTTGACCACCTCTTGTTCTGAGATTTCCTTTATTTATATTTCGCAGTACATATTCTAATGCTAGATTAAATAGCGTTGTTGATAAGGCATCTCCTTGTTTCATCCCTTTATTTATACTGAATTCCTCTGTCTCTCCTCTTTGTGTCTTTATGCTTATTTTTGTAGTTCTCATTGTCATTTCTATTAATTTTCTGAGTTTATGTGGAATTTTTAATTTTTTAAGTGCTGTCATTAATACGCTCCTTTTAATAGAATCAAATGCCTGTTTGAAGTCTATGAATAACATTTCCAGTTCTAATTTATACTCGTTTGCTTTTTCCATTATTTGTTTTATTGTGTGTATTGCATCTATTGTAGATCTTCCTTCTGTGAATCCACATTGGTACTGTCCTACTGTCTTCTTTGTGATCTTTGATAACCTCTTTTTTATTATTGATGTCAATATTTTATATGTTGTATTTAGTAATGTTATTCCTCTATAATTTTCACAGATTTGTTGGTCTCCCTTTTTATGTACTGTTATGATCTGTCCTACCTCCCAGTCACCTGGCATTTTCTCTTCTTTCCATATATTTTTCAATAGTGCCAGTATTTTTCCTCTTAGTTCCCTTCCCCCGTATTTTATTAGTTCCATATTAATTCCATCTTTACCTGGGGCTTTTCCATTTTTGCTTCTCTGTATAACTTCATCCAATTCCTCTAATGTTGGTTCTTTTGAAATTTCGATGTCTACTTCATTTGCTTCTTCTTCGTGTACTGTTTCCTCCTCGTCATGCATTTCTTCTTCTGTTGTTTCCTCCGTCAAGAGCTCTCTGTAGTAATCTTTCCATACTTGCTTGTATTCTTGGTCCTCTATTATCACTATTCCCTCTCTATTTTTTATTCCGTTTGTTTTGCCCTTGTATTTTTTGTTTTGTTCTTTAATCTTTTTGTAAAAACTTTTCGTATTTCTGTTTGTTCTTTCCTGCTCTATTTCCTGCATTTTTTTGTCTACCCATCTTCTTTTATTTTGCCTTATCACTTTCTTAGCATCCCTTCTTAATTTTTCATATTCTTCTCTGTCTTCCTCTTTATCTGTTCTTAGCCATTTATTTCTGGCTTGCACTTTTTTTCCTGTTATTTCTCTACATTCTTGGTTATACCATTCGTTTTTTGTTTTAGCCTGACTTTTACCTATCTGCATATTTGCACCTTCTTCTATTGATTTTTTGATCGTCTCCCATTCTGTGCTTATATCTTCTGCTTTATATTTCTCTTTTATTTGAACTGTTACTGCCTCTTCATATTTTTTTCTTACTTCTTCATTACTCAATTTATTGACATTCCACTTTTTATGTTGGTTTTTTTGTTTTGTTTCAATTTTAACTTTTTGTCTTATAATGGCTGTGACCATGTAGTGGTCTGAATCTGCACACGCACCTCTGAACGTTCTTACATCTTTTATTGACGATTGTTTTCGCTTATTAATCATTATGTGATCAATTTGACTATATGTTTTCTGATCCGGTGACCTCCATGTTACCTTATGTATTTTAGGGTGTTCAAATTTTGTCGAGCTTATTAACAAATTTGCTCTTGTTGCTAGGTTACATAGTCTTTGCCCATTGTCATTCGTGTTTTCGTGTATTGTATGCTTTCCTGCAATTTGCTGTAAAAAGTCCTCTTTTCCAATCTGGGCGTTGAGGTCTCCCAGTACAAATATGACATCTTCTTTGGGTATTTTTTCTATCTCCTCTTCGACCTTATCATAAAAGATTTCTTTTTCGTCTGCATTGCTTGTTTCTGTGGGGGCGTATAAATTCAAGACTGATATATTAAATGGTTTGCTGTTGACTCTAACATAGGCCATCCTTTCGCATATTGGCTTGAAATTTATAATTTTCTCTCTTAGGTGACTAAGTATCATGAATCCCACGCCTTTTTGCCCTTGCTTCTTTCCTCCTGAATATAACATTGTAAAGTCTTGTTTATCAATCTGTCCCTGTCCCTCCCAGCGTAATTCTTGTAGTGCTGCAATATCTATTTTATACTTTTTGAGTTCCTTTCCTATTTCTAGCATTTTTCCTGGAGTTAGCATAGTTCTTATGTTCCATGTGCTTATTTTCAACTCTTTATTTTTTTTGTTCTGTTGTCTTCGTCCTTTATTTTTGTTTTCTTGTCCATTTTTCTTTATTTCACTTTTGTTGTGCCCGGGTTTATCTGCAGTTATTTCCTGTTTCTTTGCCTTGTTCGTCAACGAATAATGTATCCTCTCATCCCTTGCTAGTTTTTTGAACCACCTCCATGATGGTCCTCCAGCTGGTTGGTGTTTCTATTCCATCTCCTTTCTAGACCATCTATTATAAGTTTGTTGGCTTTAATTTGGACACGTTTACCTTTCTTTATTTCATCTTTTGCTATTCTTCGTATTTCCTTCTGTATTTGTAATTCCTCTGTCGTTAGATCATTGTTTATATATATTTTTTCTTTTTTCACTTCTTTAAGTTTACTTTTGTTTTCCATAATTTTTGTTTTTTCTTCTTTGTTTGGCAATCTGACTAAACATGTTTTATCTCCTAGTTTCACTGCTTCATCTATATTTACGGTAATATTTAGCTCTTTTGTCATAAAATTTTCTATCACTTCTTTTAGTATTCTTCTATCTCCAGTTTCTATTGTCATTCCCTGTATTATCACATTATTTTCTTTTCTTATTCTATCCAGCCTTTCAAGGCGACCTTTTGTCTCATTCAGATCCTTTTTGATTTGTTCATTTTCTTTCCAGATTTCACTATTCTCTTGTTTTAGTTCTGCTAGTTCAGTTTTGAGTTCCCTTATTTCTTCTCTGTATTGTTTTTGTTCCGTTTTTACTTCTTTTATATCAGTTTTTAATTCTTATAACTCTATTGTTAAATTTTTTATCATCTTTAGTATTTGATCTATTTTGTTTTCATTTTTGTTACTTTTAATTGGGCTTCTTTGTACTTTTTTACTGGGACCAAATAACAGTTCCTCTTCTTCTCTATTTCTTTTCCGATTGTCATCGGATGTATTATCATCTGAATCCATATTTCTGCTGCTACTACTCGCGATAGAGCCAACCTCCCCACTCAACGCGTCGAAGGAAGATAGTTCTCTCAAGTAGTAGCTTGTAGTAATTTATTTTCTCGTTTTCTTCCTGGATAAATTAATTTTAAATTAAAATAATTGTCAGTTACTTTGGAACGGTTTGATGTGGCAACGCCCACCTCTAGCTTTTAAAACTGATATTATAGTGTTAATTACCTGGTCCGGTTTTGTTTTTAGTTTTTTGTGTTGAGAGTAAATAAAATTTCCTTCGCCTTCCTAAATTTATCGAGGTTATGCACTTACCTCTCTTCCAATGTCTTTGCTATAGTTACCCTTAACACTTTTATTCTTGTATTACACACTGCACGCAAAATCAGCAAAATTATCGACTCACAATAACCAAAAATTGAAATTATTATGGAGCAGAATTTACACACATCTATTCCTTACACTAGAGATGGAAGGAATCCACAGATGTAATTCAGCGATTTATAAATCGCAGTGGATGCACCCTCTAGATTTTTACCGACAGCGATTTTTTGTCAATGCGACTAGAAATCGCATGTAGAGGGTTAGCTTTAACGGCTATTTTCACTTTTGATACTACAGATTTGAATGAGCCAATGGGCTACTGCTGACTTATTACTTGTCTTTTTCACATGGATTTTGCTTGAGTAAGGCTTGTGAAGCCCTATGTTTAAGATAATTACGGTCTCTCCTACCTATGCTAGGTCCGATAAGTACCGATAAGTATCTATAAGTACCTACGTATAAGATCGTAGGCTTCCACGGCCAGAGTCAGAATTATAATTTATTCGTCTTCCGGGTTTGGACCGTGTCATTTGTGAGTGACCCAAAGGTGGGTTCATCTCGACGTTTCGCTACAATTGTATGTAGCTTCTTCAGGAGAACAAAGAAAAAGAAAAAGAAAACAAAAGACAGGAAGATGGGTAGTTAGCAACGGTAACTCAGTTACTCAACGCAACCAGAGGCGAATACTAACTACCAAGATGGGCATTTGGTCACAGTAACTCAACTACTCAACGCAGCCAGAGGTGAAAACCAAATGCCAGGACAAACCAAATGCATTAGTGTTCTGAGCTGTTGGACGTGAATCCCTGTCCTGGCATTTGGTTTTCACCTCTGGCTGCGTTGAGTAGTTGAGTTACTGTGACCAAATGCCCATCTTGGTAGTTAGTATTCGCCTCTGGTTGCGTTGAGTAACTGAGTTACCGTTGCTAACTACCCATCTTCCTGTCTTTTGTTTTCTTTTTCTTTTTCTTTGTTCTCCTGAAGAAGCTACATACAATTGTAGCGAAACGTCGAGATGAACCCACTTTTGGGTCACTCACAAATGACACGGTCCAAACCCGGAAGACGAATAAATTATAATACCTACGTATAGTAGACTTAAAGTCATACTTATGTATTATTGCTATTTGCAATGTATATCATAATAATGAAGCTCAACGCGAGCCATATCTTTTTTTCTTTTCTTTTGTATCCTTATTCATTTAACCATTTTGTTGCTTCGTCCGCAATAGGAGTCAATTTTTAACTCTTAGATATAAGAGTTAACAAAAGAATTTCTCTGCAGAGAGTTTGGGTTGACGGTACTCTTGCAGAAATGTTGGAAATATAACAATATATGCTTCATATACTTTAGGAAGGCATTTCGCCGAGTGCAACATATGAAGTTAATAGATGAACTAAAAAACATCAATTTAGACAAAAAATACATTGAGTTTATTAAGGCTATATACTGAAACTAGAAAGCAATTGTAAAGGTAAATGATATAGAAATTGTAAAGGTGAACGATATAGAAACAAATAATATACCAATTGCGAGAGGGGTCAGGCAGGGATGCGTCTTGTATCCGACGCTTTTCAACGTGTACTCACAGGTTATATTCAGAAAAGCCTTATGGGAAAGTAACGAGGGGATAAGAATTGATAACATCAAAGATAAACTAAGATTTTGGCAAGAACACATAACAAAACTAACCGAAAATAATATTGTGCAAATTAAAACAGGCAATTAGAAATGCAAACGCCGCAAAATCAGTAGGCTCAGATCAGATACCCTGAGCTAAGTAATGGATTGACGAAGAAACACTTAAGATTAGTATATTGGTAGATTGGTTGAAATACCCAATGATTGGTTGTTGTCCATGTTTGTAACACTACCAGAGGCAGTACATGCGACAGAAATCTCCCAGTACAGAAAAATTTCCCAATAAGCCACACACTTAAAATATTTCTCAAAATAATACTTGGAAGACTAAAGATGACTACTTGGAAAAATAGAAGAAGATATAGATGACACCCAGTTCGGATTCAGAGGAGGACTAGGAACGAGAGAGGCTCTGTACGCTTTTAACGTTCCCGCGCAAAGATTACTAGATATGAACCAGGATCTCTATGTCTGTTTTATAGATTATCAAAAGACTCTTGATAGAGTACAACATAAGAAACTCGTAAAACTGTAAAAAAAAAAGAATATGAATAGTGATATACGGGTTATTATCAATCTGTGCTGGAATCAAAAAGTAAAGGTTAAAATCGAAAATGACGATACAGAAACTATAAAAATCAAAAGAGGTATTAGACAGGGTTGCGTGTTGTCCCCATTGTTATTGGAAGCAGAAGAAGAATAATATATATTTCTAAGCAACATACAATACTAAGGCTAGATATTGAGGGAAAACAAGTAGGAAGAGTAAATAACTACAAATATCTGGGAACATGGGTTAATGAAAACAATGACCAAGGTAGAGAAATAAGGACACGCATTGAAATTGCAAGACAAGCATTTATAAAAATGAAAACAATGTTTGTCAATCGAGACCTTTCTCTGGATTTGAGGATAAGAGCCTTAAGATGCTACATATTCTCGACTTTGTTGTATGGAATGGAAAGCTGGACACTAAAAGTGGATAATGTAAAGAAGTTGGAATCATTTGAGATGTGGTACTATAAAAGGATTTTAAAAATACCATGGACCCAACGAGTTACAAATGCAGAAGTATTAAGAATGCTACAGAAGGATTGCGAGGTCATAAAGCACATCAAGACAAGAATATTTAGGCCACATTACCAGAGGTGCGAAATATGAGACATTAGGGCTCATAATGCAAGGTAAACTCAAGGGTAAAAAATCCATAGGAAGATGAAGAATTTCTTGGCTGAGAAACCTAAGAGAGTGGTATAGTTGCAGCTCAGTAGATCTTTTCAGAACAGCCACCAATAAGGTAAGGATAGCTGTGTTGATAGCCAACCTTCAATAAGAAAAGGAACTACAAGAAGAATACCTGAGATACTGAGCTAGACGAGGCCTAACAATTGGCTACCTACCTGTTTATTTTATTTCAAATCTTGCTATTTTGTTAATTTTTGTTTCATTTTAATATTTTAAATTTTAATTTTCATATGTTGAAATATGTTTCACATGTTTAGTAATACTTTTTTGATTAATTTTTTATGGTATAGTCCTTTTCCATTATATTGATAGCACATTATGTATGCAAATCCTCAACAGGTCAAAAAACCATAGGCGTCACTCAATAGTTGTTTTAAAATAAATAAAAAAAAAATTAATATTTTAAGATGCCGTCAACAGTTCATTATCTTTTAAAAAATCTTCTGTAAAATAAGTGTCCACTAATCTCACTATACCTTTTTGTGCGTAAAAAACGTCGGTATATATGCCACACGATTATTGTTAATTATACACGGGTGATTAACGAGAGAATTCAATGTTTCACGAAATAAATTAATGTAAACAGTAATTTAAAGGTGACTATTGTTTTCTGTACAAGTCATCGCCTGACACAAACAGATTTCTTTTTTTGACATATATAATACATACAATATTATACAATACTGATAAGGCTTCACTAATGAGAGTTTAAGTAGTTTTTATGCCACATTACAGCTTATGCCAATAATATAAATTAGAAATTGTTTGCATCTTCAATTTAGTTTGTAGATGTACATTATTCATGTCTTACCTACCTACGTTTTTGTTGTCAATATTCTGTTATTTGCATTTAAAAATGACGTCGACAACAGGTTTTATCCCGGTTAAGTGTAGTTTTAAAGGTGCCTTCAGTCTAAGAGAGAAAACTATTAAAATAAATGTACACGATGCATTTATACATCAACGCCCTTTAAGTAATGTTGGAGAAGCAACAATTTATAGATTCCTAAAAGAAAGAAAAGGAGAAACTGTTTCATCTCTAAAGAAGAGTAGGGAGTAAACCCTTGGAAATTGAAGAAATACATAAAAACATGATAAGACGCAGCGTCCACTCATTTTTTTTAACAAAGAATTTCCAACATTGGACAAAATCCAAACATTAATTAGAGAAAACGAAGAATTACCAATCATAAGCAACAAGAAATTATGGGGACAATTGAGAGAGATGGGATTTCGTTGGCAAAAGAATAGAAGAAAATCCGTTTTAATTTAAAAAAATTACATTGTATGTTGGAGACGAGATTATCTAAGAACTATTAAAAAGTACCGAGAAGAAGGGAAAACAATTTTTTATTTGGACAAGACTTGGCTAAATGAAGGTCATACTGTACCATATCTATGGGTTGATACAAATGTGAAAAGTTCCCGTCAGGCATTCATCGAAGGTGTATCTACTGCAATAAACAGTATTCCCGTTGGAAAAGGACGCAGAATCATAATAACCCATATGGGAAACGAATACGGTTTTGTCAATGGTGGATTATTAAGTTTTGCCTCAAAATCAACCAAAGATTACCACGAGGAAATGACTGCTGACGTTTTTGAAGAATATTTTAAGCAAATGTTGGATTTAATTCCAAAAAATTCTGTCATAATCATGGATAATGCTAGTTGCCATTCAAGACTAGTAGAAAAATTGCCAACAACGGTATGAAAAAAAGGAAAGATAATTGAATGGTTGGATATACATGCAATTGAATACAAGAAGAATTCGACAAAAAAGGAATTAATACCTATTTTAAGGCAACATAAAGCAGCTTATAAAAAATATATAATTGATGAAATGGCACTAAACCGTAATGTAATTATTTTAGGTTTACCCCCATACCACTGTGATCTCAATCCGATAGAAAATATATGGTCTCAAGTAAAGGGTGAAGTCGGAAGCAACAACAAAACTTTTAATTAGAAGACACTACAATTATTCTAACATTCCTTATAAAAGTAACTCCAGAAAATTGGAAAAATGCTGTTAGTCATGCTCACAAGGAAGAAAATAAAATGTGGAATTTGGATAATATGACTGATGCAATGCTGGAACCGGTAATAATTAACACTGGAGTTGAATATTCCTTAGATTTTGAAGAAAGCAGTGAATCTGAATTGGAATTTGATTAAAATAATATTCATTTTTTTAGAAATCGGCCCCTGTTAAGGCTACAATTTATTTTATATATAACCAATAAAATAAACATTTTATATTTCTTGAAAATTCATTAGTACCTGTTAATGTCCATCGCTTCGACACTGGCAACTTTATTTAGGGATAAGTAACCCTCAAAATTATTGTATTCTATTCTGCTTCAACCTTTATACCTGGTGGTCATACTCAATTTAAAATTGTTTTCCTATATACTTCTGTAAACTTGTTGACAAATATCTATTTTTCATTGAGTCGCCCGTATCAACAGTTTAAGGATTTGCATACATAATGTGCTATCAATGTGATGAAAATGGACTATAAGTACTTTGTAGTGGTATCTAAATGGTCTGTTTTTTGTTTCTTTTTTATCTTAACCAGTTTTTTTGACAGTTTTCTTTAATTACTTTGTTAATTTTTTATGTTTATAAAAATCCAAGAAAATATTTTATTTTATCGTGTTTTCTCCGGATATAGGTACTTTTCTCTAAGTACAGATTTTTAAACTAGTTCTAATAGGAACTTCTGTGTACGCAGTAAATGAATACATTAATTAGTCACATAATAATATATAAAATTTATTCGAGCCATTCTATACTGCTGCACGTCCTCTTGTCGCTCTTTACTGTCTAGAACTAATCCTGGCTTAAATTTCATACAACACATTGGAACAACCTCAGTACAAGTATTGGAGTACGGAAATCTGCTCCATTTATAGATAATTCTACAAAATAAAATTTCAAACATAATTGACAGTATAACTAGACGAATGAATATTGTGATAAAGGTTCGTAGAAAAGTAATGAGATATTACTTAGATCAGTTATATTTTTTTGTTTCTGATGATATACCATCAGATGATAATTTTTTTTTGTTTGTGTTAATGTTTACGTATAGATTTTCTCCAATAAGCATACTTTAAAATCCTTTACCAAGGCGTGCAAACCATTAACTAAAATTATAACAAAAAAATAATAGATAATTTTTATAAAAGAAAGTGATGGCCGTTCTCTGTGTCGATCAGTGTAATTAATCTCAGTTAAATTAAAAAAGAATAATAGTATCTTACCCACAAGAAGTACATTTACTTTATAATATTATCAAAATAAAATCGGTGATATTATTTTTGATACATCAACTCTCCGTGTCCTTGAAGACAAATGTTTGTATCGTGTAACTCTTGTTTGTATTATGGACCCGTCGTTAAATAACTTTGCTACACGCGTTCCTATACATACAAGAAATGAATGGATTAGGTGAAGATTGATGGGTTTTTAGTTAGTCTCGATCCAGCTTGTGAATAAGCAGTTTGTAAGTATATTTTTATATATGTATGAATATTGATTATTTTATAAAGCTTGCTAAGAGCAGTTATATGCCATAGCTTATCAGCAGACAGTGATAATGTCAAATTAAATTTTGTTTTATTTTATTTACTTTTTAAAACGCGCGTCTATCGGATTGGTTAAAAGCGCGCCGTATTACTTTAGCCATATGCATTTATTAGAACAACGCTATTTTGTGTCTTAGTCCACAAGTTTCTTAGTCTTATTTGCAAATCCACTCCGATAAAAGTAAAAGTACAAATTAATTATAACATAATGAAAAATCTTGTATTATTATATACATATATATATATATATATATATAATATATATAATATATATATAATATATATATATATATATATATATTATATATATATATATATATATATATATTGTTGTGTATTTGGTATTTCTTACTTAAATAAGGTAATAATTAATAATACAACGTGGTTTTACATCATTAACCTTTATTGCCTCATAACTAACTAACTTCATTCCCTTGTGTCAGTGAGCGGTGTTGCCTACCTGTGTTGCCAAGTATATAACACCTCCTCTCTTGACCAAAATTCATAAATACAGATTTAAATAAAGATGTACTTACAAATCCATCCTATGAACAGGTTTACATACTCTACTTGAACGTCTTAACACTGGTTCAGCTTCAGTGTGAGCCTCAGGTACTGTTGGCTCTATTGTATCATTTAGAAGTTCTTGTACATTTGTAGGTGGTGAAACGGAATTGGGTTCAGGGACAGATACCTCCCTTGGAACTATACTATGTGTAACTGTATCAGGAATGAAACAAGTTGGGTTATATTCTATAGGTGTATCCTGCCCAATTACTCTAATTTGGTCAATATGACGTCTCCACGTCCTACCATCATCTAACTCAACTAAATAATGTAATAATCCTAACCTTAGTATAACCTTGCCAAATTGCCATTTGGCATTAAAGTAATCTCGCACTGAGACTCTGGTATCTATAGCAACATTTCTAAGACTCTGGTCTGTGTAAGCATTTTTGTCATGAGTAAAAGGTTTAAGTAAATCTTATCTATTTCTAATCTGCCTTCCTAGCATACGTTCAGACGGGCTTTTGCCAGTTACTGTGTGAGGTGTTCTACGATACTGCATTAGTAACTTGCACAATTCAAGTTCTCTGTCTTTCTCTTCACTGTGCATGGCTCGCAGACAATTTTTTAGTGTTTGGACATATCTCTCCCCCTGGCCATTCGTGGCTGGGTGATAGGGTGCAGTAAATTTATGTGTGATACCATTATTCTTCATAAATTCTCTAAATTCATGAAAATTAAATTGTCTACCATTATCAGTAACAAATACTGTGGGTATTCCGAAAGTAGTGAAGATTTTTCTACAAATTTCGATTGTAGTTTTTGTAGTAGTGTCTTTCGTGAAATGTATTTCAGGCCACTTACTAAAAGAATCGACTAAAATGAAGTAATAGCCTCCGTTTAAAAGGTCCAGCATAGTCAGCATGTACTCTTTCAAAGCAAAATTTAGGTGTTTCCCAGATGTGGGAATTGTCCTTAACAGGATTGTTTTTGTGCTTGTTACAATGAAAACAATTTTTACATAAAGATTCAATATCCTTGTCTATGAAAGGTCACCAGCAGTAACTCCGGGCTAAAGACTTCATTCTCACCATACCAAAATGCGCAGTGTGTAATTCATGCAGAATTTTTATTTCTTAATTTCATAGGTATTAAAACTCGTTGTCCTCTCATTATGACTCCAGACTGTAGTGAAAACTCTGATTGATCTACGTTAAATCTGAATTGTTTTTCAACAACCTCACCAGTTTGTAAACCTAATAGTAACTTTTGTAAAGTAGCATCATTTTGGTATGAAAAGATAAACTGTTAACATCTGTAGGTAAATTAGGACCCTTAAGCTAGCGAGGACACATGAGCGGAATCCAATTTAACCTACGTAATATTTTTTCACCCATTTTTCACTAATTTATTACCACCCTAATAATTTTTCACCACCAAACCAACCTTAAGGGGAGTGATTCTGCTGGCTTAAGGTTCAAGCTAGCAGAATTCAAAAAAAAAACTTTTTGTTGATGGCATATTTTTTCACCCATTTTTCACTAATTTATTACCACTCTAATAATTTTTCACCACCAAACCACCCTTAATGGGAGCGATTCTGCTGGCTTAAGGTTCAAGCTAGCAGAATTCAAAAAAAAAACTTTTTCTTGATGGCATATTTTTTCACCCATTTTTCACTAATTTATTACCACCCTAATAATTTTTCACCACCAAACCAACGTTAAGGGGAGCGATTCTGCTGGCTTAAGGTTCAAGCTAGCAGAATTCAAAAAAAAAAACTTTTTGTTGATGGCATGTTTTTTCACCCATTTTTCACTAATTTATTACCACCTTAATATTTTTTCACCACCAAACCAACCTTAAGGGGAGCGATTCTGCTGGCTTAAGGTTCAAGCTAGCAGAATTAAAAAAAAAACTTTTTGTTGATGGCATATTTTTTCACCCATTTTGCACTAATTTATTACCACCCTAATAATTTTTCACCACCAAACCAACGTTAAGGGGAGCGATTCTGCTGGCTTAAGGTTCAAGCTAGCAGAATTAAAAAAAAAACTGTTTGTTGATGGCATGTTTTTTCACCCATTTTTCACTAATTTATTACCATCATAATATTTTTCACCATCAAACCACCCTTAAGGGGAGCGATTTTGCTGGCTTACGGTTCCAACTAGCAGAATTAAAATAAATATGTACGACATACCATAGTGTTTTGATAGGTTTTTACGAATTTATTACCACCCTAGCAATTTTTCACCCCTTAACTACCCCTTGTGAAAAGTCAATAATTGTGATAGATTAAAATTAAAGGAGAATTTTTTTTCAAATTTACTCTCCTCTACTTATAACTGAAATAAAAAGGTGTTTAGTTAAGATTTTACTAAACTTTGACCATCCTGATAATTTTGCTCCCATAAACCTATTCGGAAACTTGTCTGCTAGCTCAATATTCGAACCAGCGAAATTAGAAAAAAACGTATTTTTGAAATATTATAGTATTCTATACCAACTTAGTAATTTTTTATCCCTCGTCTAACCCTTGTTGGAAGTTAATAATTCTGCTATTGAAAAAGTATTGTTTTATAATTTTACTCTTTTCTGTGGCAAATAGATTTTTGTCTACAATTCTACCATCTAAACATTTACGCTAGTTAAATACAAAGCAAATTTTTTCGTAAATATGAGATACGATAGTATTGTGCTAGATTTGTACTAATATATTAGCATCCTAGTAATTTTTTACCCTTTAACTACCCTCCCAATCCGGAATCAATAATTCTGCTAGGTTAAAATTTAAGGTGATAAAAAATCTATTTCTATAATTTAACTGTATTCTACTTTTAACTGATTTTATAAATTGCTTGCCAGGTTTTTACTGAATTTGATCCACCCTTATAATTTTTGACCCCCTGAGCCTCAGTTAACGGGAAACATTCAAAAAGCTACACATTGAGGCTAGGTGAATAAAAAAACTTTTTTTGGAAACACAAGAGTGCTCTCCTAGATTTTTACTATATTTTTACCAACCTAGTCATGTTTTTCTCAACTACTCTAATTGAAAAACATTTTCAAATCTTATTCTATGCTAACAATTTTTTATTTTTTTAGTGTTTAAATATTGAAAATACTTTATTCCAAAAAACTATAAATTTGAACCCTTTATGAATATAAAATAACTGAAATCGAGTTGAGTTTTAGTCAATACAATGGAATTTTTATATTTCACAGAATAAATTACCAGGTAATTCAAACTAACATTCCAGGTATTACCAGGTAATAAACATTCAAAATAACATAACACACAAATTGAAATAATTTTATTACGTCTATTATATTATTTAACTAATTGAAAAGAAGGGTCGGGACCGTGCGTATCTATTGTTAAGAGATTAAAAGATTTGTATTCAGTAGGTACATGAAAATTTGAAAAATAATTTAGGTATTTAATATTATTCAAATAAGAAGAGTATTAACGATTGGTCAAAACATATTTTTAAGATTATGTGTACCTATAGCACAAAGAATTTATCTTGGAAAACATTTTAGGATATAAATATTTTAAGTAGGTATATTCAAATAAATCGGAAATTACCGGTTGGTCAGAACAGCTGTTATAGATTATTTGCGTAGTAAATTAAATTTAAATTAGCAGCATTTTAAAAATTTAAAGATATTTGTATTTTTTTAATTCTTTGTCGAATTTTCATTCATTGTCAGTTGAATATAACTAGAAATTAAAGGGTATTTCAAAAAATATTAACCTGTTTATTTTGTTTATGGAAATGTTTAGAAGAATCGACCAAGGAGAGATCTGGTTTCTCGGGACAGTTCACATACTCATAAATTGGGTTTTTTCTAATGTTTAGGATAGTACTTACTCTGCATCTTTTTATTATTAATTTTTTATATTAATAATTCTATATCAATTATTTATAGGTAAATGTTCGCGTACGATATTCCGTCTTTCTTTACTTTTTTTATGAATTAATTTACGAATTAATTCTAACCTTCATACCGTCTTTTATGTGTTTTTTATTTAATATATTGTTTAAAACTAAGTCTAACTTTCCACGGTACCATCGATTCATCTAGTGGTAATTCTTTTACTGGATAATACAGAGCAGTCATTTTATAATTAAAAAGTATATGACTGTTGTTATTCTATAAAACCGATCTACAGAAATAACATTAGGTCTCATTGGATTATGGATGAAGTGTAAGCACCCTAAAATTTAAAGAACAAGATCTCTGCCGAAAAACTTAACATAACACTTTTTTATTTCAGTTATAAGTAGCGAAGAGTAACATTGTAAAAGAATATTTTTCACCTTAAAGTTTAACAGAATTATTGACTTCCCATAGGAGGCAGTTGAGGGGTGAATAATTGCTAGTGTGGAAATAAATTCGCAAAAACCTAGCAAAACACTGTGATATTAAAAAAAATAATTTTTTTCTGATTTTGCTGGTTCAAATATTGAGCTAGCAGGAACATTTTTAAATAAGATTAGTTTAGAAGTGCAAAATTATTAGGATGGTCAAAGTATAGTAAAAACTTAACAAACCACTTTTTTTATTTCAGTTATAAGTAGAAAAGAGGAAAAAATTTCTTCGTAAATTTTAATCTAACACAATTATTGACTTTTCACAAGGGGTAGTTAAGGGGTGAAAAATTACTCGGGTTGTAATACATTTGTAAAAACCTAGCAGAACAATATGGTATATGGTATGGTATGGTATAACCGTAAGCCAACAGAATCGCTCCCCTTAAGGGTGGTTTGATTCTGAACAAATATTAGGATTGTAATTATTTAGTGAAAAATGGGAGAAAAAATATGTCATCAACAAAAAGTTTTTTTTTTAATTTTACTAACTTGAACCTTACGCCACCAGAATCGCTCCCCTTACGGTTGGTTTGGTGGTGAAAAATTATTAGGGTGGTAATAAATTAGTGAAAAATGGGTGAAAAAATATGCCATCAACAAAAAGTTTATTTTTTGAATTCTGCTAGCTTGAACCTTAAGCCAGCAGAATCGCTCCCATTAAGGGTGGTTTGGAAGTGAAAAATTATTAGGGTGGTAATAAATTAGTGAAAAATGGGTAAAAAAATATGCTATCAACAAAAAGTTTTTTTTTAATTCTGCTAGCTTGAACCTTAAGCCAGCAAAATCGCTCCCATTAAGGGTGGTTTGGTGGTGAAAAATTATTAGGGTGGTAATAAATTAGTGAAAAATGGGTGAAAAAATATGCCATCAACAAAAAGTTTTTTTTTTGAATTCTGCTAGCATGAACCTTAAGCCAGCAGAATCGCTCCCCTTAAGGTTGGTTTGGTGGTGAAAAATTATTAGGGTGGTAATAAATTAGTGAAAAATGGGTGAAAAAATATGCCATCAACAAAAAGTTTTTTTTTTGAATTCTGCTAGCTTGAACCTTAAGCCAGCAGAATCGCTCCCCTTAAGGTTGGTTTGGTGGTGAAAAATTATTAGGGTGGTAATAAATTAGTGAAAAATGGGTGAAAAAATATGCCATCAACAAAAAGTTTTTTTTTCCAAATTCTGCTAGCTTGAACCTTAAGCCAGCAGAATCGCTCCCCTTAAGGTTGGTTTGGTGGTGAAAAATTATTAGGGTGGTAATAAATTAGTGAAAAATGGGTGAAAAAATATTACGTAGGTTAAAATGGATTCCGCTCATGTGTCCCCGCTAGCTTAAGGGTGCTAGGTAAATTTTCAATCTGATTAAGTTCGAATATGTCTGGTTCATCATGAGTATAATTTTGTTCATTTTTAATAGGTAAACGTGAAAGAGCATCTGCATTAAAATGAGAATCTGTATTTTTGTATCGAATATCATACTTTAGACCTTGTAAGAAAATTGCATAATGCTGCATTCTTGTAGCACTTAAAACTGGTAGACTTTTATCTGATGCAAAAATCTGAACTAAAGGTTTATGATCAGTGTATATAAATAAAATTTCTAGCATATAGGTAATTGAAGAACTTTTTCACACCAAAAATAATGCAGTATGCATCTTTATCTATTTGAGAGTACTTTTGCTGTGTAAGGGTTAACATTTGAGAAGCAAATTGTATCGTCTTTCTGTACCGTCTGGAAAAATATGGGACAGTACTGCACCAACACCATAAGGAGATGCATCAGTTGCAAGGACTAATGGCAAATTTGGGTCGTAGTGACACAAAATATTTTTAGAAGAAATAAGCTTTTTGGCTTTATCAAATGCCATTTGACAATCTCGGGACCATTCAAAATTCAACATGATTTTTAAGTAGATTTGTTAAAGGTTTTAATATTGTAGAGGATATGTTGTAAAAAACGTCTGTAATAATTAACTAACCCACAAAAAACTTCGGACTTGAGTTTTATTTTCTGGTATTGGAGCATTTACAATTGCATCTACTTTATCTGAGCTACTAGTAATACCAAATTTATTTATTTTGTATCCGCAGTATTCAATTTTGTCTTTTAAAAATTCACTTTTGTCTAAATTTATATGTAAATTATGTTCAGATAATTTTTGTAAAACTTGTTCAAGTCTTTGTAAATGTATATCAGTATTTGGGGCAGTAATTCTTATATCATCTAGGAACACAGAAATACCATCGATTCCTTGTAACATTTGTTCCATTAAACGTTGCCATTTGGCAGGAGCACTTGTAATACCGAACATTAAACGGTTTGGGCGGTACAGACCTTTGTGAGTACCTATTAAGTGTAAGTAAATGTTTCATTTCACTTTTTATAGGTAAGTGCAAATAAGCTTTTGTAATGTCTATTTTTGAATACTTATCGCCCCCTGCTAACTGAGATAGAAGATCATCAGGGGTAGGTAAAGGATATTTCGTCCACTTCAATACAGGGATTTAAAGTAATTTTAAAATCCCCACAAATGCGTATGTCCCCATTGTGTTTGACAACTGGGACAATTGGGGTTGCCCAATCTGAAAACTCTACTTTTTGTAAAACACTCATGATCAACTAACGACTCTAACTCAGCTTCCACTTTAGGACGTAATGCAAAAGCAACTGGGCGAGCCTTATGAAACCTTGCTATACTACCAGGTTTTAAATGAATTTCAGCTTCTAAACCTATAATTTCACCAATTGACTTTTCAAACAAATGTTTGTATTTATCTAATAAACTTGAAACTCATGAGTTCTCATGTGATATTGTATTTACCTCATGTAGTTTAATTTCCAAGGGCACGTATCCATTCTCTTCCAACTAGTGATTGACCCTCACCATCCACCACGTACAACTTTAACATTTGCCTTATTCCCTGGTGCTCAACCTCCACTGGAGTTAACCCTAAAACATTTAAATGATTTTTACAGTATGTAGTTATTTTTACATCAGATTTCTGTAATTGTAGTGTAGAAAAATATGTGTTAAATACATTTTTGTTTACAATGGTAACAGCAGCACCTGAATCAATTTCATATTTTAAAATATTGTTGTTTACTCTTAAGTTTATAAAAAATTTGTCTTTAAAATTTACAGTACTAATCTTAAAAATTTCTTGAACTGAGCAAACTGAAGTTAGTTGGTTAGACCTAACATTTTTTGATTTTAAACAAACTTTTTGAATGTGTCCAACTTTTTTACAAAAATTACAAGTTAAATGTTTTTTTGAACAAGAATTTGCTAAATGTGAAGGATCTCCACATCTATAACATACATTACTATTTGTGTTTGAAGAATTTGCAGCAGAGTTATTCTGAAATTGCATCCTATTATTATTTGCACTCTTTGCTTTTGCATTTAATATATTGACACTAGAATTATTATAATTTTGATTATGAAAAAATGGTTACTGTCCTTTTCTGATGCCTCCATGCTTGTGGCAATCTCAACGGCTCTATCTAGGTCCAGTCCTTTTGATTCTAGAAGTCTAGCTTGTATTCTTTTCGATCGTAGGCCAAAAACAAATTGGTTTCTTATAGCACTTTTAAGATATGTAGAGAAATTGCAGTTAATTGACAACTTTTGTAGTGAATGAAGGTATTCTTGTATTGTTTCTCCTTCGGCTTGCCTTTTTGATTGGAATCTGAAGATTTCTGCAATTTCCAGGGGTGCAGGGTTGTAAAAATTATCCATTAAATTGACAATGTCGTCGTATGACTTGTCTTCCGGGACTTCTGGGGCTAACTTGTCGCATAGGGTGTCGTAGGCCTCAGAACCCATGTAGTGTAGTAGATAAGGTAATCTCATTTCGTCTGGAATTTTAAATACCTTGTAAGCACCTTCCAGCCTCTTTACCCACCTGGACCATTTGGTGGCAGACTGGTTGAAAGATTCAACGGAAAATTAAAATGTAGATACTTGTGTAGACATAATTGGGGATGTAGTAAAATAATAATGTAAATAACTGTACTTGAAGTTGAAGTAGCAATGGTAGTAGTCGTAATAATCTCTGTAATAGTTGTTATTACCATCATATGTATCCCATCCTCGTCGCCAATTGTTGTGTATTTGGTATTTCTTACTTAAATAAGGTAATAATTAATAATACAACGTGGTTTTACATCATTAACCTTTATTGCCTAATAACTAACTAACTTCATTCCCTTGTGTCAGTGAGCGGTGTTGCTTACCTACATATATATATATATATAATATATATATATATATATATATATATATATATATATTTATTTATTTACATATTTACTAATACACCAATCTTTAATCATTACACAGGCAGTAGTTCTTGGGAGGATGTTCGCAAGTGTCCAGTCTTTAGGACGACGCGACGGTGTTTTTTACAGGCTAACTTTATAATTTTATGCCGTATTGTTACTCCGGCCTCTGGCATGTATTTTATCATCTGAGCCTACTGTTTTCCCCCTCTTCAACCCGACTCTATGACTTCTACTAATATTATGTTTAATGTCCTAAAACTTTTTTAATATTTGTAGTAGTCTTGAGATTATTTTGTTTTCGCTCTTTAATACATTAGTCTGCATTTAGCACTCCTTTGAAATGTGAGTACGCATTTTATTTATATGCTCTTATGTTACTAGTACCTTGCCAGTTAATCTTTGATAAATCTTTTGGTATCTTCTTTACATTTTCTTAAATTTTTGAGTCTGCTATCTAGTAGCTTACCGTTTTTCTCTACTTTTGTATCTTAGCATTTTTTATTGTCCGTTTAACTACTCTTTTTCTCTTTTATACTTCTCATAATTATCAATATTTCTTTTTCCTAGATATGTTTTCCAGAGCTTCCTCTTTAATTGTACTTGCATTTTTATTTGGTTTGTCCACCGTGCTATATATTATTTGTTATTGGTAACTGTATATTCACAAATGTCTACGTAATTACACTGCTTTTTTTTAACAGATCTAATATACTTTCGGTATCTGCAAGTTCATTCCAATTTATGGCCTTTAGCTTCTCTGTAAGTCCATCTTGATATTTTTTTATTAACATTCAAGTTTCACTTTTCTACGCTCTTATATTAGGAACTTTTTATTCATTTTTTATTTTTATGTTTCCTAAAGGAGAGTTGTCTTTTATCTTAAGTTTTGCCTTTACTAAATAATTATCAGAGCCGACTTCATATATTCTCTTGATACGTACATCCTATTTATCTCGATAGGCCCTTTTTATTTCAGAAATAAATCTACTTAAAAAGGGGTAATTCCCAGGAGTTGACTGTATACTATATAGTTAAAAAACTCAAACATTGAAGTAAAACACTTCTGTTGTAATTGGCATATTTAATTAAAATAATTTAACTTAATCCCTTTAGATTTTTACATTTTAAAATGTTTTAAACATTAAACTTTTTGAACTGTGGATGTATTTATAAATTAAATTTTAATTAAATATACCAATTACACCAGAAGTATTTACTTCGATGTTCGAGTTTTTTAGAAGTAAATCAATTGTAGATATTTTCCCTCTGCCTGTTTTATACAATGATCCTTTGTTTATGTAATTTCACACCTCTAAAAATACGCTGAGCTGAATATTAATGAGTCTATTAGATGCTTGTTAGACTTTACAGACTACTAGGTTGTTATTCCGGCAGAAATGTATGTTTTTTTGTTAGTGTTATTCATTATTTCTCCATATTTTCCGATTGGATAGTATTTTTTATCACGTACTCCTCAATATATCTATTAAGAAAAGTATTAGATAGATGGGATGGAGGAATCACTATAGAAGGCAGAAAATCAGCAGCATGCGATATGCAGATGACACCCTTATACCAGCAGCGAGTTAAGTCGAAATGATCACCATCACTGAACGGCTAAGCCGGATGGTCGTAGAGAGAGCAAATAATATTCTATCGCACATACACCAGTTGGCGAGTTTTGACAGTACCGCAACAGTATAACTGATTAAAATATAGAAAGATCGAACAATAACAAGAAATACTAAGCTCAGATTGTTCAATGCCTTAATGTTTCCCATTGATACATACGCGACTGAAACAAGGACAAAAAAATGGATAGGAATATAATCGAAGCTTTCGAAATGTGAGTCTATGGAAGTATTCTACCTGTATACTGGATGAAACATAGAACCAACCTGTCAATTTTGGAAGAGCTTTATATACAGAGTGACCCAAAAGTCTGGAAACGGCCAATTATCTCGTAAATTGCTAATTATAATTGTACAAAATTTGAAGTACGCCTATTTTGGGATACGGAGATTCCATATTTGATATTTGCAATATTGCCAGATTTGCCGTTTCTCTGATATTATTAGTAACTTTAGTTTTTCAATTTTTATAGTCTGGAAGGTCTTAAATACATAAAACAGAAGTCTGCCAACGCCTAAATGTTTCAATAAATTTTTTGGTACTAATTATTTTCAACTACATTAAAATGTAACAATTGATAGATTAGACCATTTTTTAACAATAGTTACGTTATTAAGTGTTCAAAATGTGCTCAATTTGTGAGTTGACAGTACCCTAATCGATGGTAGAATGCGTTCTACCACATTTCTCCATGATTGTCTAGAAATTATTTGAGATTAATCGATAATTCGTTGCCTTTGCTCTGCAAGGCTTGGCTGGTTAACTTTGTAAACTGAATTTTTCAAGTATCCCTAATAAAAATAATCTTTAGTATTGAAATCGGGTGAACGTGGAGGCCATTCAATTCTACTCGTCTACCAATATCCGTACGATAAGTACGGAAAATATCTCATCTAAATAACGTCGAACATTTACACGTTAATAACAGACGTTAAATTTCCTTCGATAAAAAATGACCCAATTGACTAAGTACCTACTATACCTGATCATATATTTAATTTTTGTTGTCTGGTATGGTTTTCACGCATTCAGTGTGAATTTCATACGAGTTCAACTATTCAATACGATTTTAAAAATATGTAACACTTATGATTGTATGTAGTCTGGAAGGTCTTAAATACATAAAACAGTGCAAAATATGTAGATTTTAATAAATTTAAATATTTAAATGTAGAATGCTGTGATATTGACATTTGTTCACGATTTACATTATAAAAGAAAACTGACAGTAGTTGTGTTTCGAAAAGTTCTGCAATTTAAATTGCTTATCTAAAATGCCGTTCTCTAAACCGTTCTCCTATTCATAAAGCGACGGTACAAAAAACTGTAAGGCGATTTGAGAAATCTGAGGAAGGTAGAGATAGATGCAAAGAGAAAAGTTTTGTTGAAGATCGACATACATCCTCAGGCAGGGTTGCACAAGTATATGATATAGGTCGTTCTTCAATCTTACGTATATTACGTAAAAATAAGTTTAAACTGTACAAAATAAACTTATTGCAAGAATTAAGTGAAGATGACTTCGATCTTAGATTAGAGTTTACTGAGGTAATGATGGATAAAATTGAAAATTATTAAAATTTCGTTAACAGAATATGTTTTTCGATGAAGCAATCTTTACACTGTGTGGAAGTGTAAATCGACACAATTTAAGGTACTGGAGTGATGCAAATTCACACTGAATGCTTAAAAACCATACTCAAAGACCACAAAAATTAAATGTATCGTCAGGTATAGTAGGTACTCAGTCAATTGGGCCATTTTTTATCGACAGAAATTTAACGTCAGATAGTTGGTGTAAATGTTCGGCGTTATTTAGATGAGATATTTCCCGGACGATAAATTGGTAGACAAGGTAGAATTGAATGGCCTTCGCGTTCACCCCGATTTTAATCATAAAGATTATTTTTATTAGGATACTTGAAGAATTCAGTTTATTAAACTTAACCAGCAAGTCTTGCAGCGCTAAGGCAACGAATTATCGATGAATCTCGAATTGTTTCTAGACCATCATGGAGAAATGTGAAAGACGCATTCTACCATCGATTAGGGTACTGTCAACTCATAAATTGAGCACATTTTGAACACTTAATAACGTAACTATTGTTAAAAAATGTTCTAATCTATCAATTGTTACGTTTTCATGTAGTTGAAAATAATTAGTAGTAAAAAATTTATTGAAACAATTAGGCGTTGCCAGACTTGTGTTTTATGTATTTAAGACCTTTCAGACTACATAAAATCATAAGTGTTACATGTGGTTGAACTCGTATTGAATAGGAGATTCCAATAATGACTAAATATACAGGGTGATGTATTTAAAAAACCAAAGTTACTAATAATATAAGAGAAACGGAAAATCTGGCAACATTGCAAATATCAAATATGGAATTTCCGTATTCCAAAATAGGTGTACCTCAAATTTTGTACAATTATAACTAGCAATTTACGAGATAATTGGCCGTTTCCAGACTTTTGGGCCACTCTGTATAAGAAAGGCTATTAAAAAAATAAACCAAGCATACCTAATTTACTTCGGCCAGATAGCTAAAAGAACGGGGACCACAAAACTATTGGCAGTGAAAGGAATAGTAAAAGGCCGAAGACCAAGATCTCCAACATAAAAGGTAGACAAAATTAAGACTCTGGTAGGACAATCCCTACATGAAGCCGTCCATGTGGCACAGGATTACAGCCAATGAAGGCAGCAAGCCAAGAATATTTAGATTGTCACCACGCCCTGACAAGTACTCAAGGAACGAGGAGGAGTCAATCCTTTCATTAAAATCTCCGATTACTATGACTTTCTTGCCATAATATTCGTATTATTATGCAAAGTATCTCAAAACTTCAATCGTAGTAACCTTTCAGAAATAAGCTTCCATTTATTAATGTTTGTGATGTAGTTCTTCTATATAAATATAGACTACTGCTTGGGCTTTTTCTTTAAATCCACTAAAACCTAAATTATTACCGTTTTTTATTGTTAAGCATTTATTCCCTTTTTTTTATTCTTTGTTAGTCCTAACATGACAATCCTGCTGTTTCAAATTTAGATATATTCTTTATTTTATTTTAAACCTGTATGTTTCATATTTCAATTTTTAACTGTCCAAACTTGATACTTACAATTTTATAAACTCCTTTATTAATTCTAATCCTGTGTAATTGCTATTTTAGTACGGGCGTAGGAAATTTCGACACTAAGCAGGTAGCGACTAAAATTTAATGGCAATTTTCGACGCCAGCCCCAATTCCCGTTTGTATCTTAAAGGTATATAGACACCAAATAAATATAGCTGCGACATAAATAAAATACCATACCTAATTAATTTATTTATTTTAATAAAAGTAATGTGCATTTTATTTATTTATAACTAATAATATCTAAATATAGTACAACTAGTACCTAATTTTTTTACATTTTACCGTTAATATACTTATATACAATGATTTTATTTGCTATTATAGGAATGATAAGATACAGCTTTTATAAAATCTAACCTACGTATTTCTTGGGATCGTAGTTTATCCATCATTTTCTCCAAAAATGCCAATTTAGCCTTAACAGTAGTATCTTTGATTTTTGCTGGTATATGTAAACTATTTATTTTGACATAAGTGTCTACTTGAAATTATTTGAACTTTTTTAATAAAAATAAAAATAGAAGGATGTGTTGAATAAAAAGAAGAATTAAATCTCGAATAAAAGGATTCACAGGCATTTGTGGTCCTCGCAATAGACGGATTATGATTAGACCATATGTGTGGTGGAAATAGAGCGCTATCGAAAATGTAATTTTCCAGTAAATAATCTGCATATATATCAAGTATTGCGTTTATAGGTTTATATGACATTAAATCATAAAGAAAGCATTCTTCAACTTCTGCTGGATTTAAATAAGTTAAACCAAACGTATGCCTTAACCATTTTCCAATTTCTGAATTTGTAATCCTTATATTCTTGTACCAAACCCAAAGATTGAATTTTTTTTAAACCAGTTTTGGTGTAAGTGAAAACGGCATCCACTAATTTTTGCATTGGGCCACATATACAATAAAGCACAGTGAATTGCTTTTTCAAAGTCCACAAATATTTCAGTTGGCTCTAATGATAATTAAAATGTTTCAAAAATCTTAGACCTTAATAAAGAAAATAAATTTTTGTATATCACTGACAATTTGTCCTTTAATAAACAGTATGCTAAAGGAACATAATGTCCATTTTTCAAGCCATGTATAGTAAATAATTGTAGAAAATATTTGGTACTGTATGAAAATGTACCATCCATATACAAAGTTTTTTAATTTACACAATAAACGAATATTTGTCTCGCATGAAAATACAATTACATTTAATTCAGGATGATTTAAAAACAAAAAACTTTCATTGCGACAGGTTTTAGGAGAATAATTACTAACCGCGTTATGGACTTCTGATATACTTCTTGGTAACGGACCTGGTACCAGTTTACGATGACAGTTGTAAATGTTCTTTCTTATGCTAGCTATGTCAGAAACCGTCAGCAAATTGGCATCACACTCAGCAACAGCAGTTCTTGTAATTTTGGCAGGCTTTTCTGATATGTCCTCTTGGGCTTTTCTTTTACATGCATTGGTTACCATCTTTACTTCAAGCTTTTTTGGATCGGCTTCATGATTATGTACCAAATCACTTCTTGTGATGGTGAGGTCCTCATAGCCTATTGTAAACACTTTTGCGGAACACTTAGTGTTTCTTTGGATGCAGCGCCAAAATATCTCGCCGCTTTTTAACACTTTCTGTTTCGAGAACGAATGATGCTCCACCACTAATAAATCTCGACCACGGGAACTTTTTATCAAACACATTTTTTAAATATCCGTATACGTGCACAAGTCAACGTCAAACAAGAAATAAATTACAACTGAAATAATTTAGTCACAAGTACACAAGTGCCACGCCCCCCGCCGTGACAATAAATATTGGAAAAACCCGCTTAACCTGCTTGGGTGCAAATGTCCATCGCCGCTAATTACCTACCTACCTGCTTACGCCGCGGTGTCGAAATTTCCTATAATAAAATTTGACCCTTCGATTACCCCAGGTACAAAGACAATTTGGTGTCGAAAGTTCGCCCGCCGTTTAGTACTAATCGAGTCTATCGAATTATTAATTTCCTACCGTCTTTTTTTGTTTGTTTTTCTTTTGAATTCATTTCTTTACCCGACTTTCGTATTTTTGCCTGTATTTCTCTATTAGATTTAGTCACGTCGCTGTCGATTGATCTTAAATCTCCTTCAATTTATATTTTAAACTTAAGATCTTTAACTTTTTATCAAAGTTTTTTATTTCAATTATCTCTTTCTGTTGCTTTATTTTTCTTGTGTCCTTGATGTTGCTATCCACTTCCAAAACTGGTTTATTGTACATCTTTTATTCGTGTAACCTTCCAGTTCAGGTTCTTTAGTTTTAACAACTACTTACGCAGCCGAGACCGATAGCTTTATGTGCTTTTCAAATTAGTTAAGCTTATTAAAACTAGAAATTAAAAAATTGATAGTGTCTATGCTGAGATCAAACTCAAGATATCAGGGTATATTTTACGAGGATAGATTGATATTAAACAAGCCTTTGATAGGTTTCGGTGTTGACATTTGCCATTTATGACATGACGTTTGTCAAAATTTTAAGTTTAAAAAACAATTAGTTTGGTTATTATTTAGTTTGGTTATTAAAAACAATTAGTCGAGTATCGTTCTGTGACTAAGTTCCTCCACAAAAAGGGTAAAACGAATGTGCAAATCAAAGCCGACCTCGACAAAGTTTATGGTAAGGTTGCATTTTCGTTAGCAACAGTAAAATTTTGGAAAGCTGAATTTGTTCGTTATTTGTTCGGTTATACGAGTGTTTTTGTTGATGAGCGTTCCGGCAGGCCAAATGTAGTCACCACGGCCGAAAAAATCAACAAAGTCCATGACATGATTATGGCAGATCGTCAAATTAAGATCCACGAGTTAATAGATGTCATAAACATTTCCTACGAACGCGTACACAACATTATTCACCATTATTTGGACATAAAAAGCTATCCGCGCGACGGTTGCCGCGTTTTCTGACAATCAATCAAATGCAAAAACGTGTGACGACATCGCCAAAGGCGGATACGCTTTTGGCGATGATACAGCGCGATCCGAAGGATTTTTTTCGTCGATTTCTCGTCGTTAATTGGGTGCATTATTACACACTGGAAACCAAAGAACAGTCAAACAGTGGCGCAAACGCGGCGAAGGGCCGCCGAAGAAGGCAAAAGTACACATTCGGCCGACAAAGTGATGGTGACTGTTTTCTGGTATTTTCACATCGACTACTTGAAAAAAGAAAAAAACAATCAATGGTGAGAACTACGCAGCATTAGTGGATCGATTGGATGCCGAATTGTGTCGAAAACGCCCCGGTTTGGAACGCAAAAAAGTGCTCCTTCATCAAGATAATGCACCGGCTCACCGACTGGCCGTCGCCATGGCAAAATTACACGAATTGGGCTATAAATTGGTTGAACACCCACCGTATTCCCCAGATCTTGCTGCCAGCGATTTTTTCCTGTTTCCAAACCTGAAAAAATGGCTCGGAGGACGCCTTTTCGCAACAAATGATAAAGTCGTCGCTGAAACTTCCGCCTATTTTGAAAAGCTCGAGCAAAAGTACAATTCGGATGGGATAAAAATTGAAACATTGTCTTACTAAGTAGATCGAGCTAATAGGGGACTATGTTGAGAAATAAATCGATTTAAATCCAAAAAACTTGTTTTTTCTATCAAAAGCTAGTTTTTTATCAATCCACACTAGTATATGTCCCCTATTTGGGACTGTTACAATAACGGTAACATTCGGATATGTCTAAACCAATGTTTGCCAAAGTGAAAGAAGTAATACTGCAACCAAAGTTACGATTAAGTACAGGTAATTAAATGTTATGTTTGGCCTGTACCGATATAAGTACTAAAAAGGGGATACTAAAAATTAAAACATTATGCAGAACTAAAGTTTTTTAGATGTAGATCCAGATCAGGTTACTAAAAATTTTATACACAAATCACATTACTAACGAAAAGAAGCGTTGGCAAGTAAGAACAGTATTGCAAAAAGCTTATACATATTTAAAATATAAACAATTAAACACTGAAAACTTTGTACTCAAACTTCCACAAAATTTATTTTAAATCTTATCACTACAGCTGTTTCGGCTAATTGCCTTTCTCAAGTGATCTATTTTTGGCATGCGTTTACACTTTATAGTCTCTAATGAAATAGATTGAAGAGGGGAGAACTGTTTGTCTCAAGTTGGTCATTCAGAATTATATCTGTGTTTTTTAATTTGTTGATTTCCATAGATTCTAACAAAGATAGCTTAAGGCCTTTATTTTGAATGTGAAGAATTTTAAATTTGTCATTAAAAGAATGGTAAGTTTTTGGGCAGTCGCCACATTGAAGTTTGTACACACCACTATTTAAGTGTTTTTTATTTTTGCTCTAGTTATTTTTAATATATTTGCCTAGGTTGTTATTTGTTTGGAAAGCTGGTGTTATTCCTTTCTTTTTTATGTGTTTGGCAATTTTTGTTGTTATTTTGCCTGTATATGTAATCGAGCAGAAGGTACTGGGTTTTTTCTATGGTGGTGTAAATACTAATTTCAGGGATTTCTTGTGTAGTTTTTGATTTAACATTTTATTAATTGTTTGTTCGTTGTATCCGTTGTTTACTGCTATTTGCTTAATTATATTTAATTCTGTTTCAAAGTTGTATTTTGACATCAGAATTTCTGTTAATCTATGTAACATACTATGATAAGCTGCTAGTTGATGTTGTGTTGGATGGAATGATGAATTGTGTATAGTCGTGTCAGTATGGGTAGGTTTATGAAATATGGAGAAGTCATGTTTGTTTTGAAGTCTGCTAATTTTTAAATCTAAAAAATTTATGGATTAATTTTGTTCTGTTTCTATTGTAAATTCAATATGACTATGAAGTGAATTAATATAAGATAAAAATTGGTCGAGTTGCCTGTTAGTTCCTGTGAAACATACCAGTACGTCGTCTACGTATCTCCACCAATATAAAAACTGTTTGAATACGGGTTGTTTTGAAATATGTCTCTAGATTATCCATAAAAATATCATATATCATATTTTCACCACCAGAGAAAAAACAGAGTACCTTCTGCTCGATTACATATACAGGCATAATAACAATAAAAATTGCCAAACACATAAAAAAGAAAGGAATAACACCAGCTTTCCGGACAAATAACAACCTAGGCAAATATATTAAAAATAACAAGAGCAAAAATAAAAAAACACTTAAATAGTGGTGTGTACAAACTTCAATGTAGCGACTGCCCAAAAACTTACATCAGTCAAACTGGTAGAAGCTTTGATAAACGAATAGCAGAACATAAAAGGGCTTTCAAGAATAGAAAAACAGATTCGACATACGCACTTCACCTTCTAGATCATAATCATTCTTTCAATGACAAATTTAAAATTCTTCAGATTCAAAATAAAGGCCTTAAGCTATCTTTGTTAGAATCTATGGAAATCAACAAATTAAAAAATACAGATATAATTCTAAATGACCAACTTGAGACAAACAGTTTCTCCCCCCTCAACCTATTTCATTAGAGACTATAAATTTGTAAACCCAAGCTAAAAATAGATCACTTGAGAAAGGCAATTAGCCGAAAGAGCTGTAGTGATAAGATTTAAAGTAAATTTTGTGGAAGTTTGAAAACAAAGTTTTCAGTGTTTTATTGTTACATAAAATTAATTTCCATCAAGTAACGGTCGAATCCATCAATTATATTTGAAATATTACATTTGGACCACTTTTTGAGAGGTTCACTAAAAGAAAACAAGATATATGGTTACACAAGATACAGTGGAAGTGAAGAGAATTAGAAGTAAGAGGTCTACATCATAAACCAAGTACATATTGTTTCATGCATAAGAAATGTTGAATCTATAGTACTTTTATCAGAACAGACAGATTTTATAATACATCTTATATACTAAATATATCCTCTATATACTAAAACTCAAAATTTGGTTTTTGAATATGTTCTGTCCAAAATAATTTCGATATTTTACTTAGAAGGGAATTGAAAATGGTTTTGTTAACATGATACATTTCTTCGTTACATTTTTTTTATTTATTTTTTTTTCGCATAATATTGTCTACATTTATATTAAAAAGAGTTGAAGAAATACAGCAGTCCTGTTTTACTCCCTTATTTGCTTTTATCCCCGTTACACTTTTTATTATTTTTGAATTGAAATTTTTAAGCTTTTAATTGTATTTCATAAATATATTTGCTATTATCTTTTCTCCATAACTAACAGCTAACTAACTAACAGAAAACAAATACGTTTACTAAATAATTATACAAAAGCCAACCGAGTGATATATTATTTCAATACAAAGAAAAGAAGGTAGATTCTTATCAGATCGATAAAAGGGCCTTAATGATCCTTAATTTGGATAATCTCGCTTTGATTTTTGTTTGTATCGTAGTCTTGTTTATACGACTTTTAAATTACACCTGTAATTTATGCTTTTGTGTGGTTTGGCCATGTAAATACTTCCATAGCATACTTCTATATTAATAGTACACGTGATGTACTATTAATATAGTAGTAATGATACCTTCAAACATATGTTTTTATAAAAATTTAAATTTGATTTTTCTTGACCTAATAAAATTTTAAAAGTGCTCTCAATATTAAATGTTATTTAAAAAGAATGAAAAACGAATAAAAAATTTAAAATTGACCTTGGCATGATCATATCATACGGCGGGCGAACTTTCGACACCAAATTGTCTTTGTACCTGGGGTAATCGAAGGGTCAAATTTTATTATAGGAAATTTGGACACCGCGGCTTAAAGCAGGTAGGTAGGTAATTAGCGGCGATGGACATTTGCACCCAAGCAGGACAAGCGGGTTTTCCCAATATTTATTGTCACGACGGGGGCGTGGCACTTGTGTACTTGTGACTAAATTATTTCAGTTGTAATTTATTTCTTGTTTGACGTTGACTTGGGCACGTATACGGATATTTAAAAAATGAGTTTGATGAAAGTTCCCGTGGTCGAGATTTATTAGTGGTGGAGCATCATTCGTTCTCGAAACAGAAAGCCCAATGCAAAAATTAGTGGATGCCGACTTACACCAAAACTGGTTTAAAAAAATTCAATCTTTGGGTGTGGTACAAGAATATAAGGATACAAATTCAGAAATTGAAAAATGGTTAAGGCATACGTTTGGTTTAACTTATTTAAATCCAGCAGAAGTTGAAGAATGCTTTCTTTATGATTTAATGTCATATAAACCTATAAACGCAAGACTTGATATATATGCAGATTATTTACTGGAAAATTACATTTTCGATAGCGCTCTATTTCCACCACATATATGGTCTAATCAGAATCCGTCTATTGCGAGGACCACAAATGCCTGTGAATCCTTTCATTCGAGATTTAATTCTTCTTTTTATTCGACACATCCTTCTATTTTTATTTTTTTGAAAAGTTAAAAGAATTTCAAGTAGACACTTATGTCAAAATAAATAGTTTACATATACGAGCAAAAATCAAAGATACTACTGTTAAGGCTAAATTGGCATTTTTGGAGAAAATGATGGATAAACTACGATCCCAACAGATACGTAGGTTAGATTTTATAAAAGCTGTATCTTATCATTCCTATATTAGCAAATAAATCATTGTATATAAGTATATTAACGGTAAAATGTACAAAAATTAGGTACTAGTTGTATTATATTTAGATATTATTACAGTTATAAAGAAATAAAATGCACATTACATTTATTAAAATAAATAAATTAATTAATTATGGTATTTTATTTATGTCGCAGCTATATTTATTTGGTGTTGAATATACCTGTAAGATAAAAACGGGAATTGGAGCTGGTGTCGAAAATTGCCATTTAATTTTAGTCGCTACCTGCTTAGTGTCGAAATTTCCTACTCCCATATCATCATATTGAGGTAGAGAATTTAACCCGTCGAATGCGACGGGAGATCCAATGAATTGCCAACTACAGTCACTCGTTAAATTTTTAAAATAATTTTTTTAAATTTTTGCATGTAAACCAAGTAAATATAAAGTATGATCTGGTCGGATTTCATGGTTTTTTACTATATCCTGTATTTTGATGGCACGCTTTATACATTAAATGTGCTATACGACTCATATTGTTCAATTTGATGTGCCATATTCTTGGATTCGGCTAGTTGTTTATTTTGTACTCAGTCAAAGGCCTTCTTCAGGTCAATAAAGCAAATCTACCTTAAATCGTATCTATTGTCATCCCTAGTGTCATGCGATATCTCGTATGCTAATATACGTTTATTAACAACAAGGTGCTATGAAGCGCCCTTTTGATAGTAGCCGTGTTTGTTTTTTCTTTCTTAATATGTTCAATATGTCCTTCCCGTTCATGTTTTGTGTCGTATAATAAGATTATATCAGTCGTTTATATTCTGCTCAGTCAGAGGCCTTCTTTACTCAGATGGGTTTGAAAAAACAACAAAGCATCCATGCCATGAGGATAAATGACCAATGAATCGTCCACATATCGTAGTTAATATGTTGGTTTGAGCATTGATGTGGATGGTGATCGGGTCTCAAAGTCTTCCATAAAGATATTGACAATTACCAACAATACTATTACTAATAAGAGCACCATTTATTTGTCTGTAGAATTGACTTTGGAAGATGAAATAAGTGTTGGACATACCATGTTTAATGGGAGATAAGTGGTCTTGCTTTATATTGTATTTAGTTTTCAAAATGTTTAGAGTTTTGTCTATAGGAATGTTTGTAAAGAGTGAAAAGATATCAAAACTTACTAGAAGGTCTGACGATGAAATCAGTTTTAAAATTTTGGCCATAGTTGTATGCAGTAGTTGTAGTTGGTGCTATAGATGCATGTTGAGGATTTCCTGGATAGACAGAGTTACCAACAAAGAAGTACTACATAGAATGGGTAAAGAGCGCGAACTAGTCGTAACTATAAAACGTCGCAAACTAGAATACCTGGGCCATATAATGTGCAATAAACAACGATATGACCTTCTTCGGACCATACTTCAAGGTAAAGTGCATGGAAAAGAGGTCCAGGACGGAGAAGAATATCCTGGCTGCATAACCTGCGAAAGTAGTTTAACTTAACCACTATCGGACTTTTCAGGGCAGCAGTCAACAAAGTCAGAATAGCCATGTTAGTGTCCAACATCCGTAATGGATAGGCACCGTGAGAAGAAGAAGTTGTAGGCACTGACAATGGGATGTAGAGGAATATCGGGTTTGTGAATTTTGGGTAGGCCATATATTTGAGGTGTTCTGGAAGACTTTTCATGAGGAATTATGTCACCAGGAAGAAAGTTTTTATTGATAATGACTTTTGTTGTTTTCTCCAGATAGTTATTGAATTATTAAGATTGGTCTGTGGACTGAAGTATTGAGATTTGAGAGTTTATTAATGTAAAAAGAAGTGTTTAGAATGACAGTGGCATTGCCTTTATCGGCCGGAAGAATGACTAGAGTAGTCTATCAGTAGACAGTTAGAGTCATATTTTGGGGTGTATTCTGTCACCATTCCGTTAAATTTTAGAGGCCTCTAAAATTTTAGCGTCCGCTAAAATTATTTTTGTATTCTGTAACTTATGCATCCGTTAAAATCATAACCTAAACCGTTAAAACTCCCGCTAAAACAGAATATTTTGGAGGATGTCAAAACTTGTCCTCTTATTTTTAGCGCCCGTTAAATATCATTTGATTATTTTTGTTTAGTTAGGTTTATATGATTATTAGTTTGTTATTTATATATTATACTGCAGATAAACAATTAAAAAGATAAATAGCTTTTTATAATATATTTAGTGAAGCTTTTAGTTGATAAATTAATAAATAATAATGAAAGGTAACTCTCAGTTTACTTTATAATCCGTGTGTTACATCTATAAGAAAATTAAAATTTTTTATTCTTTTTGTAGAGCTGAATTCAGATTACATCAAGAGATAATCCGATATAATATGATCAATCCTTTCCCATAACACATGGACTTTTCCCAATTCATTTAGGATTAATTTTATTCCGGTTAGAATTTTATTTTCTTTTAAAAAAACTTATCAAAAACTCTTTTTGAGATTTTGTTGTTCGTGGAGCACGAGACATAATAAAATTTTATTAAAACAAAAATAAAATCAACTCGAACACAAATAAACTGAAATATATTTTCAATAATAATAAAATAACAAGTCAAGTAGACTGTCAATTTCGTCATCTTTCTTAAGTTTTTGGCCTCCAACTTTTAGTTTTTGAACTTTGATGGTACACAAGGCAAATATCGAACACAGTATTTAATTAAATCTTGCCCAAGTACTTTCGATCACAAGATCATCCTCAGGGGCATTTCGTCAATTGTGGCCTATCCAGCAATAATGGAATGTCATACATGTAAACTGGGACAT
This sequence comes from Diabrotica balteata, assembly GCA_918026665.1. Classification (NCBI taxonomy): domain Eukaryota; kingdom Metazoa; phylum Arthropoda; class Insecta; order Coleoptera; family Chrysomelidae; genus Diabrotica; species Diabrotica balteata. Next base: position 97,749,100 of record OU898282.1, read on the forward strand.
AACAAATACACTAAAGACAAACAAACACTTTAAAATTTAAATTGGAGAAGCTACATTTTTATATTATAGAAGCCGGAGACAGAATTCATTCTGTCTCCGGCTTCTATAATATAAAAATGTAGCTTCTCCAATTTAAATTTTAAAGTGTTTGTTTGTCTTTAGTGTATTTGTTATGTCCCAGTTTACATGTATGACATTCCATTATTGCTGGATAGGCCACAATTGACGAAATGCCCCTGAGGATGATCTTGTGATCGAAAGTACTTGGGCAAGATTTAATTAAATACTGTGTTCGATATTTGCCTTGTGTACCATCAAGGTTTATTTATTCGAACATTCAACCTTATATTGTTTTAGTTTTTGGTCAATTTTTACCTTATAAGTAGTTTAAAACTTTAAGAGGACCGTTAAAAGTTAAATTTTAGAGGCTTCTTAAATTTAACGGAAATGCCACTTTTTATTTAGGACAGATATTTATTACCTAATCAGGCTTTAAAAAGACCTTTTCCAGGGACTTATGACGTTGGCAAAAAATTGTCTCAGTTACAAATATTTTCAAACAGTAGGCTACACTAAGTTTTTTTTCACCTTTTAAGAACTTCTCCAATCGGTTTTTTGGTACACCACCACAGAATGTCTCTGGTCCCATAAAAAGAGTATTTCCGAGGGCTATTGAAAGTCTGAGATTTAAATGATTACCTACCTACATCCTGTTCCTACCTTCCCTTATCCTTTTAACCCATCAGGTTAAAACGTCAAAGCATCTCTTGTGATTTGTGCGATTTTGTTCTGTGTAAACTCTGACCCATGCATGATAAAATTTAGTTTTAATCTAAAATCATATCATAATACACCCATGAACAAAAATATTGAATATTTTGTAATTTTCTAATTTTTGTTTTTTCGAAATAAATTCTGGTCAATCAAGTCTTTTATTGTGAAGAAAAGTTTATTTTAATAATATGTAATTAACAATTTTAAGTTTTTATGCAGAGAAAATTGCGAAAAAAATAATGCTTAATATTATGTAAATAAGGTTACTTTACTATAAACTTAATTGCTAATTTAAATTGCTTAAACTTTTAACTAAAAGTCTTTTTAACTAAAAGAACTGCATGAGCAGTAACGAGTATTGCCTCCTCTAGCTCTTATTACTGCTTGCATCCTTCTCGGCATGCTTGCAATTGTAAGTAAATTTTGAACATATCCTTGGGAAATTGCATTCCATTTATTCTGTGCAGCAAGCTGAAGCTTCTTTATCGTAGGTAAAAAAATAATAAATAAGACTTACTCACAATCAATTTAATTTAACTATCAGACGACCGGTTTCGCTTTCTACAATATGCAAAGCATCTTGAGGTTTCGATACAAAGTTAAATAAATGCTGAAATGATAAAAACCCATATTAGGGTGTTGTCTAATAAAGATAAACAAATTAGATGTTATAAATTACAATAAATATGCCAATATTACATGTCTGTGGTTTTATTTTAAAATGTGTAAATTGAATAAAATTGTATAAAAAGTTTTAAAAGTTTAAACAGACAAGGTAAGACCCACAAATTGTTATAAAATAGTCTATTAAATTGTAATAAATAATAAATGTTGTTAAATTGTACACACACTTGTGTGGGTGTGCAATTATTTTTCAACTTGTAATTATCAAATTTCTTTGATAAAGTTCTATTGGCAAAATAGTAGATTATTGCAAAGTCGAGTTAATAAAATATTAGAATTAAAACAATTAAGGACAATTTGAACACACTAAAACAGAAAACACTTAGAAGGGACGAAACAAACATTAAATTTAAAAGGGGAAGGACTTTTATGCACTACATCTCAGTCTTGGGCACAATGAGTTTTTTATGTTATCTATTAGATTTTAGTGGTAAATTTGAAAGATGTAGGTTAGCATGTGACAGTTCTTCTTCGGATTCTCAATACTGCAAGTTAAGTTATCTAGTCTTATGAAATATGCTGATATTAATGAATGTCTATAAATTGTTTCAATTAAGATATCAATTTCAATCAATCAATTTTGATGTTTCAACCATGTTCTACCATCCATCAATTAATAGAGTACCGGCATGTAAGTAATGTTTATTTATTTGCTCATTTATTAACATTATTTTATTACAATTTAACAACATTTATTATTAATTACAATCTAATAGACTATTTTATAACAATTTGTGGGTCTTACCTTGTCTGTTTAAACTTTTAAAACTTTTTATACAATTTTATTCAATTTACTCATTTTGAAATAAAACCACAGACATGTAATATTAGCATAATTATTGTAATTTATAACATCTAATTTGTTTATCTTTATTAGACAACACCCTAATATGGGTTTTTATCATTTCAGCAGTTATTTAACTTTGTATCGAGACCTGAAAATGCTTTGCATATTGTAGAAAGCGAAACCGGTGATCTGATAGTTAAATTAAATTGATTGTGAGTAAGCCTTATTTATTATTTCTTTACCTATTTGAAATGGACTCACACAAGCAACACATTCATGACTTCTTTATCGTATTTGAAACGGGATTTCTTTCAGTATGCGGCGTTTTAGTTGATCCCACGTGTGCTCTGTTGGATTTAAATCCGAGCTAAGCAGTGGCCAATCCAATCTTGATTGAGTACATTAACCCACTCTATGAGTATTATCAGTAATCTAAAATTATTTTGAAATAATAGTGACTAAAAAAGAATTGGAAAATTACAAAATACTCGATATTTTTATCCAAAGTGTATACTGAAAACCTTAAATCATAATACACAATGTCGGGCATCTTTATGAATTTTATTATTTTAACCGTTAAAATCTTTAGATGCTCAGTCAAGTGACCTAAACATGTGTTAGCCTTAAGGCCCTTTCTAGAGCGATCTTCCTCTAGGCAGGATAGCTTTGCACCGAGTTGTCACCCCCTACTACATATACCCTCTTTTTTTGTGATGGAATAATTAAAAACCAATTAATTATGTTATTATTTTAGCATTTTTTAAAATGGCGACAACTTACAAGTTGGAATATTTTAATTTTACTGGTCGAGGAAGCCAATTCGAATGATTTTGAGTTATGGCAATCTAGAGTTTGAAGACATACGCTACGCCAAGGAAGACTGGCCGAAAATTAAACCAAGTAAGAAATCTTTTTAATAATCTAGCTTTGTATCAGAACATATTGAAATATCAAATTTATTAATCAATAATGATATTGCTAATATTGCCAGATCAAATGGAAACAACCAAAATAAATTATTTTTTATTAAGGTTCTAAAACTGTTTTCTTGTGGCATGTTAAAGTTAAAATTATTTTTTGTAAAATAGTTTCGAAACACAATTCAGATTTCTGCTTATAATCTGAGCCTTTTAAAAATTGCAAGGTAAACAGACGTTGATAAAAGATGTTAAAAGGGACATGGGGAATCTAAAATTTGCATTCCACGACATGTCTTTACCACTAAGCAGAAATACTTAGCGAATTGTGTTTCTTGTACTCGTACAGAGCAGATCCGAATAAAATGAAAAAGACAGCAAATATTTAATTTCACGCAAACAGCGCCTCTGTATCTGTTGATGCGTATTTCGACCTAATAGGTCTCATCAGAACAGTTATTCATAGGTGTTCTCAACGTGAAAAATCAATATTTTCTGTCTTTTAAGAAGCAACACTAAAATGGCTTCAATACGGATGCAATAGCGACATCTAATAATAAAATCCGTAAAATAGTTTCAAAACACAATTCAGATTTCTGCTTATAATCTGAGCCTTCTAAAAATTGCAAGGCAAACAGACGTTGATAAAAGATGTTAAAAGGGACATGGGGAATCTAAAATTTGCATTCCACGACATGTCTTTACAACTAAGCAGAAATCCTTAGCGAATTATGTTTCTTGTGCTCGTACAGAGCCACAGCCACCTTTACTTCCAAGCCATGAAGTAGAAATTTGGCAACAACGCGTGGTAGTCCGACCGTGGTTTGTTTTGTTTAAAATTTCATATAGGAAGGCTTGTAAAGTTTGTTGAATTTAGTGTTTTTTAACTTTATTCAAATGTTTTATTTGTAAATTGTGTTTAAATTAATTAGAAAATATTAATATAAGTGAAATTTCATTACATTTAGAACTTTTAGAAGATTCTTAACGACAATTTAAAAGGCAAGTACAAATATAACCTACAAAACAAACTGAAAATAATAATACTTTTGCTTCTTTTGTTTTTTGTTACAGATGCTTTGGCATTGTTGTGTACCTGGTTGCAAAACCAATTATGCCAGTACTTTAAAAACGAAACAGGCAGAAAGTACGTTTTCGTTTCCCAAAGATCCCCAAATAAGGTATACTGGGTTATGCTCTATTCATAGAGAAGCCTATACAATTACCAAATGTTCCGTAGTATGTGCCAAACATTTTCATGAAGATGATATTCAGCGGACTGAACAATGAGAAGATAAAGTTGGAAATGTACACATTGAAAAGTTAATATTTCCCAAATTAAAAGGCAATGCAGTTCCTAATATATTTCCTGAAGTACCATCATATGTAACTGTTCATCGTACTAAAGAAAGAAGGAATCCCGAAGACAGAAGAAACTTTTTGCAAAAGAAGAGAGACCAAGTGATAACATAATTATGACAATTAGACTTAGACAACAATATCCCATTGAAAAACTGGACAAGTAAAATTACAAGTGACTGTGTATATTTCTATGTATTAAACATTAATCAGTTGGGACACAAGTGTGATAATATTTGTGCCACACATAGTGTAATAGTTAGCAGTAATTTTAGTGTAATCGTCAATGTAAGTAAAAATAGATTAAGTAGAAAATAATTTGAAATGGATTTTACAATATAGTTAATTAACAAGATGGTCACAATTAGAGAACTTACTTTGTCATTTAGATCTGCTTTTTCGATAAGTGATAACAAATTTGAGTATTACATTCAAAAATCTTTTGAGAATATAGGCTATTTTAAATCGATATACAAGTTATAAATGGTATGTTACATTCAACACATTTTTCATGTATACCTCTCTTAACTTGGTCTATATAACAAAAAACCTATTCATACCTATTTAAAATTGCTACTTTCGTATACCTAAGTATGAAAATTCAACAAAAGTTATAAGTAAAATAGTAAAATATTTAATTTTCAATTAGATTAATTTAGAACCATATTTATATTGTTTCTGATTTCTTAGGATGAATTTTTTAATCATAATAGTTACACTGTTTTTTTAGAACAAATTTTAAAACAAAGTTTTTACTAAACAAATTTTATGTCTTGTATTTTTAATAATCTTTTCAAATGTCGTGTTAATGTATTGTGTTATTTATATGCTTAAGTACTTAATATTTAAAATTTCTAGAGATTCTTGACTGCATTTGATTATAAGATTAACTGTTTGACACTGTATTTTAGGGTGCAATAAATTTTACTCTAGTGATTATTTTATTGATAATATAACCTAAATTATAATAAAACTTTATATATATTTATTAGGTAAATATAAGGTTTTATTCATTTAATTTCCCTAAAAATATTTCTGTAATGAATTGAAGTTTTCAAAATATCAATTTCCTAAAATTCAAATTCGTTTAATTAGGTAGACCTTACAGCTGATTATCCGACTACCGACGTCATAGAATGCGGTGTTGCCTTTTTTACTTCATGGCTTGGAAGTAAAGGTGGCTGTGACAGAGCAGATCCGAATAAAATGAAAAAGACAGCAAATATTTGATTTCACGCAAACAGCGCCTATGTATCTGTTGATACGTATTTCGGCCTAATAGGTCTCATCAGAATAGTTATTCATAGGTGTTCTTAACGTGAAATCAAAAATCAATATTTTCTGTCTTTTAAGAAGCAACACTAAAATGGCTTCAATACGGACGCAAAAGCGACATCTAATAATAAAATCCGTAAAATAGTTTAGAACATCTTTTATCAACGTCTGTTTGCCTTGCAATTTTTAGAAGGCTCATATTATAAGCAGAAATCTGAATTGTGTTTCGAAACTATTTTACGGATTTTATTATTAGATGTCGCTATTGCGTCCGTATTGAAGACATTTTAGTGTTGCTTCTTAAAAGACATAAAATATTGATTTTTCACGTTGAGAACACCTATGAATAACTGTTCTGATGAGACCTATTAGGTCGAAATACGTATCAACAGATACATAGGCGCTGTTTGCGTAAAATCAAATATTTGCTGTCTTTTTCATTTTATTCGAATCTGCTCTGTACGAGTACAAGATACACAATCCGCTAAGGATTTCTGCTTAGTTGTAAAGACATGTTGTGGAATGCAAATTTTAGACTCCCCATGTCCCTTTTAACACCTTTTATCAACGTCTGTTTGCCTTGCAATTTTTAGAAAGCTCATATTATAAGCAGAAATCTGAATTGTGTTTCGAAACTATTTTACGGATTTTATTATTAGATGTCGCTATTGCGTTCGTTTTGAAGCCATTTTAGTGTTGCTTCTTAAAAAACAGAAAATATTGATTTTTCACGTTGAGAACACCTATGAATAACTGTTCTGATGAGACCTATTAGGTCGAAATACGTATCAACAGATATATAGGTGCTGTTTGCGTGAAATCAAATATTTGCTGTCTTTTTCATATTATTTTTTGTGTATATAGAGAGTGGGTGGCATTAAAACATGTCTATCTGCAACAGAATATTTGTATTTTTTTTAATTAAGAGAAATATGGGGATAAAACATGGACACCAGTTTTTCGTCTAAGGACCCATCAAGACTTTTCATTAAGACAAACTAGACCAGGTCACGGGCAGGAGGTAACGACAAATTGGGTAAAACAGAGGTTGTGACTTTAATTAGAGAATATTTGTAATTATTTATTATCTCATCATCATCGTTTTGGCTTTACAACCCTGTGTGGGTTCTAGTCTCCCCAAGAATTCTCTTCCAGTGTCGTCCCTATCCATCGCCTTCCTCCGCCAAGCACGTATTTCCATATTTCTTATATCTTCGTCTATATTTATTATCTAGATATAGCAATATACACATGCATACATACATATATACATATACATTTAACCAAATATAATCTAAATATCTATTTTTGCTTCTCAAACAATCTTGATTAAAATGTTAAAAATGTTGAAAAACTCTTTCTGTGCTAATTAAGTAGAAATGCTAGTTTTAGACAACATTTTTTAGTTCTTGGTATAGAATTTCTATATGTGCAGTATATTTTTAAAACTCCGGGTTTATATCTGAAATGTTTGATACAAAAACACTTGGATGAACCCAAAACAAATCTTTATTGACAACATATCAATCACAACTGGTTAATTGTTTTACCTGTAACCTAATTAAAATATAATGCGATAATTAGCAATACATGATCAGCGTCGCGAGTGGGGTTTATAATTACATGGTCAATACATTACATCACCCCACCCTAAAATTCTACTTACAACTAAATTTAGGAACACAACAAAACTAAACTTCTCAATACTATATTTCGAATCCAAAACGGTTAGGTAGAATCTTTTCTAGATCTTATTGGACGTCTATGTGGGATGCCTGACTCTTGGATAACATCACTATCCTTTTTAGAGTCTAGCTGAGGCTCCCCACATAGATTTTTTGTTGAAGCGTATATAAAAGCTTCGCAGAATGTGTTTCCAGCTGAATTCTTATATGGTTGGACCATCTATTTAGTAATCGTTCTCTTGATCTTCTTCCCGGAACGTTTCTAGAAACAACTAATCCCTTCAAACTATTGTCACCTCTGCGAAACACGTGCAGACATATTGTGGACAGCCTTTTTTTAATCTCAAGTTTGTTTAGAATGAAAACGTTTGTCCTATAAGCTGTCCAAATATGCGCAGCATTCTTCCACAGCACCAAATCTGAAAGGAAAAAATTTTTTGGAACATCGTTGGAACATATCAACCTCCAGCAGACATATAAACGGCTGCGGTAGTAGATACATCTCGTTTGGCAAATACTACTTGACCAACTTGTTTCCAACCTCTTTTGGCAACACTCTTCCAATCCAATCTCCAGTTTTTTCCTGGTACTGTATCCACAGACGTCATATCTACATTCTATATCCTGAGTTGAACGAATGGCCTTTTATCCAATATAACCTTAATCAAAATAAAAAATTGTATAACAACAGTTCTGTTTAAAGCACTTCCATGGATGATCAATGTTGCTTCAGGAGATCTTAGTAAAAATGGAGTGTCTTGTGGGAAAATCCTTAAGACATCCTTTACCAGAAAGTTTTTTTGGATAGCATTTCTAACAGCAAGTTGAAACATCATACACCTAACGTCTGTGGTAGTAAGGCCATATGTTCTGTTTTTCATGTCAAAAATATAGGTTTGATTCTAAGGCTCTTCAAATGGTCACTGTCTAGCTTGTTGTTTCCCCTTACAACATCGCTTAAAACTCATGTACGGCCCCTTAAAAATTTCATGCAGCTGTTTTGTATGCAAATTCATTATGTACACTTTCTATAGCTTGCCGCATTTTATCTTCGTCCCATTTTTGCCTGTCGGTCTTCCATTTATATTTTCAAACCATTTTGTTGTCATAAAAAAAAATCAAGTACTCTTAATTTTTATTATCAATTTATTATTATATAGGGAAAAATGATCCCGTGATCATTTCACCCGATACCATGGTGAATCATTTTTGGATGACGAGCAGACTTTCAACGCAGCTTAAGATAGAGACCAATGGAGAAAAATTGTTTGGAATATTAAAAAAATCACGATACTTAGTAACGGGGAAACGACAAGTGAGAGAGAATCACCCAGGAAGAGCTGTGTCAGTATTTCAAATTTCGAGAACTTTAAATTAATCCTGCTTGAAAGCCTGCAACCCCATGAATGCTACTAATAGTTTAAAGAAAACCGGAATTATAGCGAGTGATTATAGCGAGCACATAGACAAAAAGACCAACATTGGAATACTACAATATAACATTGGAGACCTTACGAAAGTAAACGACCAAGAGAAAGACCACAGACGAGATGGGTTGATGACATTAAAAGATTAGCCGCAACAAATTGGAAATATGTTGCTCAGGATAGAGACCGATGGAAGTAGTTGGGAGAGGCCTATGTCCAAACATGGACGATAGAAGGCTAACAAGAAGAAGAAGGAAATATATGACACTTTTATTGTCCATAAAAAATTAAAGAAATGACAGGTATACACAAAAAGAGACAAGAAACAATATAAATAAATAATAATAACGAAATAATTATAAGTACAAACGACAAACTGGAGAGATGGACAAAATACATTCAGACATTTTTTAACGATGATAGACCACCATCTACAAATAATCAAATAAATGAGAAAGGTCCAAAAATAACAACAGAAGAAGGTATCTATGCAGTAAAAGCTTAGAGAAGAGGAAAAGCCACCGGTCTAAGGAATATTAATGTCGAAATATTTAAATTATTGCAGACAACGAAAGTAAAAGCCTCGACTTAATAACAGCACTATTCAATAAGATATATAACACAGGCATATTACCATCCGACTGGCTAAAATCAACATTTTTGTAACACTATGTATTTGACTATAACACATACACGAACTTACAAGAACTTAAGTTTCAAATGAGTGACACTCAATTCGGATTTCGAAACGTATTGGGAATACAAGAAGCAAGTCAGGTAATTAGGAGCATGGAGAAGCAAAAAAAATTACTCAGCATAATCAAAGAATGAAAAATACAATACTAGGGTCATGTGTTGAGAGGTAAAAGATATGAATTGCCATTTGGATCGCCACCCTTCGAAATAAATAGAACTGATAATGTAGTCACACTTATTACAAAAATTTTTTGAAACAAGCAATCAAATTCACAACGAGTTTCCGAAACTTCCAATTGTAAACAATTTGGAAACTCAGGTCGTCAAAGTTTTGACTCTTTTTACTTGTGCAATATCTTTTTCCATCAATTATGCTATTAATTTTATTCAAACAGTTTGTGACAATATCTTTCGTATTTATAAAAAAAGGCTTTTAAATTTAGAGTAGAATACTTTAAATATATAAAAGTAATGTCTTAATAAGGTTTGATTAGGTTTCATTAGTTTTAATAATTTAATAGTAAAATTCATAACAAATCTTATTCAGTATACGTATTAGTTTTGAGTGGTGTGACTTTTAATATTAGTTTATCTGTATAGTTTGTATTCTTTTTCTTGGAAGCCCAAATACAAACAATGCCGAAGGACGGACTACTTTGTGTAATAAAATTGATGACTCACAAAATATTTCGACAATTTTTCAAGTGCTTTGTAATTAATTAATAAGGGGTGATTCATAAGTTATTGAATTCTTAATGCAATCAATAAATGTTATTAGGTTAACGTCGGTCGTTCAGCCTGATAATAATTAGGACATAGGTAAATGTTTACATATTAAGAACTTGGTAAAAAAGTTTTCTCAAGTACAGAGAATTACATTATTTTCGTTTGTGTATATCTACTTTTTTATTATTTTATTATATATATATATATACATATATATATATATATATATATATATATATATATATATATATATATATAAATAAAGGATCACTTGAAGAGTGGTGGGCTTTTCGGTCAAAAGGTGGAGAAAAAAGACAAAAAGGCGGCTACTTCATCTATTTATTGAAGACGTTTCGCTTTCTAATCAGAAAGCTTCATTAGAAAGTTTATCTAAAAAGAACAGTATAAAAAACCAAACATCCATAGAAAAGTTATTACTATACTCGGTTCATAATTTGTCGATAGCTCACTACAAGTTTAATCCTAATTAGAGAACTGAAATACAGAGAGGATATGTAATACGATATAATAGTAAAAACCAACTTGAAACTGACGATTTAAGATGTTTTCGACTAACCCACCTTGTATCTGCCGGAATACAATACAGCGGTCAAGCTTATAATCCGATTAGGAACGTATTTTGGCCGACCAGTGTCGTAGAGTATATGATTGAAACATTTATTTGAACTAAATAAATATATTTTTTAAATTGTATTTTTGTTTTAATAAAACTTAATATTTTAATAATAAAATAAAATATTTTATTCAAAAATAAAGTTTTTTGCCATTTGTAAAAGATACATTTATTTAATTAAGGGGAAAGGCACCAAATGTGTTTTAAATGTATAAATTATTTTCGAATTCGGAGAAAACTAGTAAATATTTTTGAAAAATTTGAATGAAAGATTACATTATTACTGAGGGTATTATATATGTGTATACTGATGTATATTACAGAAAGTCCCTGAAAACTTCTACAATGTTTATTTTATTATGTTATGCATCAGAGGTGAAAATAAAAGAGAGAATATAGTATAATTTTTAATTGAAAATATTGCATGCAAAAGAAACTTTTTATTTATTCTAATAAATATTTTATTCTGCCTTTAAATTTTTCCAAAAAGGCTTTTTAGTTTTCTCAGGATTTGAAAAAAAATCGATACATTTAAAACACATTGAACATTTTGACAGGCGACGTTTTGCGCCTTTCCCCTTTAATAGCTTACGACTACAACTACTATCACTTATATTATATATATATATATATATATATATATATATACAAATATATATATATATATATATATATATACAAATATATATATATATATATATATATATAAATAAATATATATATATAATATATATATATATATATATGTATAATATATAATATATATATATATTATATATATATATATATATATATATAAGGAACCTATAACCTAGAAAGAATCCTAGGGTATCGCGGAATCCAAATTGTGTCCATGACACTTCACATTTTTTATATATTCTGTTATATATCACTTTTAAAAACATTTTAAGGAAGTGGCTCATTGCGCTAATTATTCTGGAGTCTTGGGATGATTTTACATTTAATTTTTTTTGGTATAGTTACGAAGATCGATTTTAACCAACTTTTGGGAATATTTCCAGTTATATGGATTTTGTTAAATATAGTCGTTCCATTTATTAATCTATTTTATTCCTTATTCATCCATAAGGGCCTCTCATCTGCAAATGTTACTTCCACATATTTCTTTCAAGTGTCTAGTCTTTTCTCCACACTTAGTAGTGGATTACCTTGGTTGTCTGATAAACATACAACTCTTCTAGGCTTCGATAAGCCTAGAAAATACTTTCTTTTCTAGGAATTCTCGTTTCTATGCTTGTCGCAATCGCGTTTCTTGTTTGGCATTTTTCCTATTCTCCAGGTTTAATTTGCTCATCTTTGAGTTTTTCTTCTCCTATCTGATATATTTATGGTTGGTTATCTATCTGGTATCTATCTAGTTGGTTATTTAGCCATTAGAGGAAAGCTTGTGGCCTTATGAATGTCTTGTTAGGGAAAGAAATAAGCCTGTGGCCATTCTCTTGATAGCAGCGAAGTCTATTATTGGACTTCAAGTTACATTAGTTGCATATTGTTCCCATATAAGCGGTTGCTTTTTCAATCTGGGCGTTCATGTCCCTGATCACTATTTTTATGTAATTTTTTGGTGAAGGATTCTCCGGGTTTAATTTGTTTATCTTTGAGTTTTTACTTTTCTCCTATCTGATATATTTATGATCTATCTGATTGGTTGTTTAGCCATTAGGGGGAGCATGTGGCCTTATGAATGTCTTGTTAGGGAAAGAAATAAGCCTGTGACCATTCCTTTGCTAGCAGCGAAGTCTATTATTAGACTTCAAGTTACATTAGTTGCACCATGTTTACCTATTGTTCTGCCATACCATATATGCTGTTTCTTTTTAATCTGGGCATTCATGTTCCTGATCACTATTTTTATGTTATTTTTGTGACTGATTCTGTGCAGTATCTAGATGTTGATAAAACATTTTATTTTTCTTCTAGGCCTTTTTTTTTAGTAGCACAATAACTTATTGCATTTTATTTTAATTTTTTTCACTATGACTGCCACTCCCAGCTCTTTCCTGCAAGTTGGAATACCACTTTGTAAAATAGTTGATATTCTTGTATCTTCAATCTCATTACCTAGTTATTTGGTTTCTTGAATTACCGCAACCATGATTTTATATTTAGACACTTACATTTTACATTTAGTAGGTTTTTTCTGCGCACCAGGTTTATTCAGAATTCTGACATTCCACGATCCTGTCTCGAATTTCATTTTTCATTCCATGTCATCGCCTGTCAATCCGTTCCATACACCAAGGTTTATTAGTTGGTTCTGTAACTGTAGTATTTTTTCAGAGATGAGTAGTTGGTCAACGCACATTTTCGGAGGACTATTTCTCCCTTCCATACCACATTCATACATGAATTATATAAATCCATAAGATACTGAGATTCGTTCTCAATAATTTCTTCAAAAATGACATAAACTCTGTAACCCAAAATTACCGATGAATTAGTTTACGAATCATTCATACAATTATCACAAGTTTACAAGTCATAAATTTTGATTGGTTATCAAAATTAAGCTAAGATTAAATCACTCATAATTAACGATACGGCGCATAAATGCAGGACAAAATATAATTGTCCTGCATAATTATGATTTATTCTACATTCTGCATTTATTGACAACAGCACCAAGTTTTTCTAAAGAGAAACAAAATAAATATACAGTAGAAAGGCAACTAAGAACCCATAAAAAAGTTCAAAAAACTATAAAATGCGTAAAAGATATACATGTGTATGGCAAAATTTAGTTTAATCTTTGATACATGTAACGTAAGTGCTAAAACCTTTCTCTTTATCCAATTTTGCTACAACTCAAATCGAGCCTTGAACCCCCTCTGTGGCTCAGTGGTAAGAGCGCCTACCTTTAAACCTAAAGGTCGTGAGTTCGAATCTCATCTGGGTGGAGAAATTTTCGTTTATTAAAAATTAATGAATGAAAATAATTTCTATCCTTGTGCGATCGGTACACACCGGAGGGACCGCAGACGTTCGGATAGAATAGCGTCTCTTAGCAAAGACAATGACGTCGACTTTGCTAAGTATCAAGACAATTACTCTACACACACACACACACACACACACACACACACACACACACACACACACACACACACACACACACACACACACACACTACACTAGGTACCTGACTGTACCATGCCAATGATCTTAGTTGTCGAGGCATTAACTCGATAATAATAAAAAAAATCGAGCCTTGGTCTGCTCCAAACTAAGCCAACCTTGCTGGTCCCAAGTCAATCTTCTTTAGGTTCTCATGTCTAGAGCAAATTTTACGCGTTCACCGTCACTTCATCCTCTCTCTTTTCCGTGGCCTTCCTTTTGGTCTTGCACCCTGCATTTTACTATATAAGAATATTTTAGGTAATCTTTTGGTCTCCAGTGTCACTGCATGACTAGCACATCGAAGTCTCTAAAGTTAAACGAATTCTGAGATCGGTGCCCCTTTAAACAATTGATAGAGTTGATGGTTGTACCTGGATCTCCATACGCCGTTTTCGTTAATAAGTCCAAATATATTTTTTGAGACTTTTGTGTTCATGACTACCAGCATTTATGTTTTCTGTTTTGTAGACCTTGATTATCGATCTTCAGTGTGTGTTTTCGAAGCGGAACACATGGTTGAGTGAAAAGTAAGCTTTGTTTGACTTTATTATTCTTCTTTGAATTTCTTGTTCTTCTAAAATATAAAACGTTTAGTCAACAAAAATATAGTAGCAGCAGGTAATAATCTTTTGATCCCAATATTCGTTATACAAAATGGTTTTGTAAAAAAATGTTTTTAATGCAGTGTTTATGTATGTATAGTGTACATTTAACGAACCTGAAGTGGTAGAACTATTTCTAAGATAAAAAAATTGCATTGATTTTTAATCAGCATTAAAAATCGCAAACTTGTTCGCTTCATAAACTATGTTTATATAAATATTCTTTTATTTTTTAGCAACTCCTCTTGGTCAAATGCCAGTCTTGCATATAAATGACAAAAGCATAACTCAAACGGGTCCAATATGTAGATATTTAGCTAATATTGTTGGACTTGCAGGAAATAACAACGAGGAAAATTTGGAAATCGATGTTGCAGCTGAAATGATTGGCGATGTGTTAAAAAGTAAGTCCTACAGTCAAATTTAATTTTTTTTTATATTGTTTTATTATCACTTAATATTGATAGCCCTAATTAACACTGATGATATATAGACAAATAATTGGGTTAATATTGCCTGGAAGGTAAAGAACTTTTAAAATATATCAAAAGCAATAAGATTGCATACTTGAAGCATACAATACAAAGGCACCGACACACTTTTTCGCAAGAAATACTAAGAGGAAAGATAGAGCGTAAGAAAGGTCTATAATGTTAAGAGACGCCATTTATTATATAATATAATATTCTTCAATGCACAAGAACATATAGTTAAGAAATCCTCAGCAATAATGTTAAAAAGATAACAGTATATTTAACTGCATAATATTTTATTTGGCAAGTGAGTGAGTGTAAGGTTGTTTAAAACTTGTTTAGGCAGAGCACCTCTTCAAGGTGTGGGCTTCCTTGCCAGGGATAGTGTAAAAAGAGCAGACGCTAGTCTGTAAAAGCAGTTTTGTGTTAGTGAAGGAAGAGATTGGGAAGACGAGTCGTTTGCTAAGAAGCAGTCAGTATGAGTGTGAATAAGAAAGGTTGTCAGCTATACCGCACTGAGGGGTACCTTCGCATGTTACCAGCTATGTATTTGGGTACGGCTCTTTCATTTGAGCGTTTTTTGCTTGCAGATTGTTAGAATCTGCAATATCTTACTCGCATCGCTTCAGGGGTGTTGCAATAGTCATCAGAAAGTTCGTTTTCAGCCAAATTAAGAAGTGGCTGGGAGAAAGGGAACTTTATTTACAGGATATCTGGTGAGTATGTGTCCCAGGTGGTGGCAAGATGTTTTTGGGACCTCCTTTGCTTTAATGTTGGAGCTTGTGTGTAATGTAATATTTGAAAATTGGTTAAATAACGACGACGGATAGTCTGCATGTTTCCTATTTGATCTTTCTAATTATTTTGCTTTCTGTGGTCATGATGGCATTTATTTGGCGGTTGTTTAATGCAGATTAAAGAACATCCCTGTATTCAATAAATGGTCTGATGTAAATTTTGTAGGTATACAGGAGAATCTTACGCTCTTACTATGTACTGAAGGTGTATCTCACAGAGCTACCTGGAGTATTTATAGCTCTTCTTCTCATTCTGTTTAGGATGAAACTTGGCAAGGCATGACACTATAGTAAGAGTGCCTGTAATCAGCTAATGTTTAGGATATATACTCCCTCCAAACTTTGAGTACCGCTTCATTAGGGCGACTCTGACCTGGTTTACCTCTGCGACTTTTTTTTGGTTCTCGGTCAGTTTTTCGATTTCTCCCAAACTATACCGATTTTATGACATTTACCTTATAAAATATAAAAGAATATAAGAAAAACACGAAAATAAAATTGTCTGATGATCAATATAGATCATTCCATGCGTCTGACAACTCGAATATGTCGGAATAACGACGGTGACAAATAAATAGAATCTGATGTTTTGCATTAGTATAATATATATATATATATATATATATATATATATATATATACATATATAATATAAGCTAATGATAAATATAGAAGAGATTAGCATAATAATATTATAATTTTTAATTAATAAACTTAAATAGTGATTAAAGAAATAATTTATAAGTTATATACAAGAATATTATAAAAATTATTTATATAAGGGTATTCTTAAGAAATTAGCATATAATACTTGTAAAAAGTTTTGTTTTAATAATTATGATATATTTAAGTAAGCCATGTGCATGGGCAACCAAATATACACTGAATAAGTGACAGTTGAATAATAATTACGGATGTAAAATAGGGTTATTTATTAATTTAAGATGTTTAATTTACATATAATTACGGATGTAAAATAGTGTTATGTAATAATTTAAGGTGTTTAATTTACATATAAGTTTACATTCTAATCTGAAAATCCTTAATGTCCATGACATTCTCGATAGAAGGGTAAAGAATTCTCTCAAACACGTCAATATAAGGAAGTTAACCCTATTAGCGAGGTAGACTATTCGAGAACATTCATATATTTAGGAAATAGAACAATTTCGAATATGATTTATTTCAAGATGATTCTGGAACATTAAAATGATATAAATACTCGGTAATTTGGAGGAGAGAGGAGAGTTCATTATGAGATTATTGATTATTAGTTAATTACTCATTAGTCAGTATGGTCAGTATTAGTGTATTAATATAAAAAACAGTAGGAATTTCATTAATTGGACAGTATGGAGTTAGTTAATTAAGAAGTTGGACAGTTGTAGTTAGACAGTATGAGAGTAAAGTTAGTTATAGTTAAACAGTTAGAGTTAGACAGTTGGAGTTAGACAGTATGAGAGTAAAGTTAGTTAGAGTTAAACAGTTACAGTTGGACAGTGAGACAGTTAGTTAGTAAATTCATTAAGAAGTTAGTCAGTCAGTCGATCAGTACAAGCAGTTCATAGTATATAGTAAACAATGATCAGTATTAGAGTATTAATTATACAGTACAGTATGTATATGGTGATTGGAGATTAGAAGAAATTAAAATTATAATAGTTATATGGTGATTGGAGATTAGAAGAAATTAAAATTATAATAGTTATATGGTGATTGGAGATTGGTGTATTAACAAGAAGAATAGACATAAATGCTATCAAGAAGAAAAATATTTTAAATTGGTGGAAGCTGATAATTAAAACATTGTGTGAATTTGGAAAAAGTAATTTCACAAAAACAAGGACAATCGAGGCTGAAAACGAAGACATTGAGTGGTGATTAAACCCTTTATTTTGGAAAACAGTTTCATTTAGCCATTCGTGATAGAAAGGTACCAAATTTTGTTAATATTATTTAATTATTGTAAGAATTTCAATTTTAAGATAGGTTGTTCTAAATTTATATTGTCGATATTAGATATATATATATATATATATATATATATGTGTGTGTGTTTCAGAATAATTATAATAAAGATAATTTAAAAAAAGTACTTACAAACTAATTCTTTAGAACCGCGATAAAAACCCTATACTTATTCGTATATACCCTATATTATTCATTGCTCATATACAAACAAAACATCATAGCAATATATTGATATATATATATATATATAATATATATATATATATATATATATATATATATCAATATATATATATATATATATATATATATATATATATATATATACAGATTAGGAAAAAAAATTACGGAACATAGGATTTTTAATACAGCTCAAATCCTTTGATGTGCAATTAACCAGTGTAAATTTCAATACAACGTCGCGATGTTTTATAATTAATTCATTTGTTCGACTGGAGTCTCAGTTCACGACGCGATGCTGCCAATGTAAGTGTAAAAACGGAACACACCTAGAACGCATGTCAATTCAACGAAAACGTACTTATTTATAAAATGTAGATATTAAAATATTTGATAACTAAAAAAATGGTTATGTTTTATTGCCAAAACGGCTTGAAAGAAAGTTGATTTCTGAAATTAAAAATAAAAATAAATTTTAAAAATAAAATAATTATATTACACCCTTTTTAATTTGAAATTATAAACAATATTTGGAATTATAAATGTATTTAAGTATAAATTTTATAACTCAGATAATACCTAATGAACACAAACAACATTGATATTAATAAAACATTATTTATTATCTGCACAAAACCGGACTTTCAGGAAAAATCGGTAAACGGAGCAATACTGTTGGTGTGCCATACGCTACTACAATCCGCTGAGGAGAAGTAATCCAGTGGAACAAATAAATTAGCTATAAAACATCGCGACGTTATAAAGAAATTTACACTGGTTAATTGTAACGCAGAGAATCTTAGTATTTGTATTAAAAATCCTATGTTCCGGATTTAAAATTCCAAATGTATATATATATATATATATATATATATATATATATATATATATATATATATATATATATATAAACTAGAGCTAAGATTAATATTATTACTAAAATTAATATCAAACTCACCAGTCTTCCGGGTTGAACCGCGTCGATGTCCATTTTACCAAGCTTTGCAGACACTACTACACTGTTCGCTATTCATGGCACTGTCACTACTGTAGTAATAATATTTATTAATCTTAGCTATAGTTTTTATTGTACTAACCGCGGAAATCTTTCTGAACATATGTATATATATGTATATATATATATATGTATATATATATATATATATATATATATATTATATATATATATATATATATATGTTTAAATTAATGTTTTAGCTGCATATGAATATCGATTTGAAACCGATGAAACAAGAAAAGAGAAAGTTAAGGAGCGACTGCTGGAACTTATGCCGATCATATTTACGGTTTTAGAGGAAAATGCAATTAGAAATCAAGGCTATATTGCACTTGATAGGGTAAGCCATATTATTTATTTTATTGAGCTATATTTTATTTTTAAATTAATAAATATTTATAACGATGTTTTATTTACAAAACGTCAATTTGTTCGTTTCTGAAAGTTTTTCTAATCTAAAGTGACAAGATGCTTATTAATATCGGCTTATGTCTCTAGTTTGTAATAATTTATTATTAATATGCCTTTTTGGCATAAATGGTTTTATTATGATGTTAATTATGTTTAATCTTATTTAAACGTATAAGATAATACGGTGGATAAAACAGTTACCAACAAACTGCAGCATTTGGATTTTTTGAGATAACCTCGGTTAGATAGCTCAGCGGGCTGTGCGGCTGCCTCTCATTCGCTTCACTGTCGAATGGTTTAGTGGATGTGGGTCGAGCCCAAGCTCGGTGTACAGAAAACAAATAGTCTAACGCAGCAGTTTAAAATTCTAGATGAATCTGCGGCTTAGACTAGGATATGCTGGGTTCTGATCGGCCTATGGTGGAGCAGTACGGCAAGAGATAAGGGCTTGCGGCTCGGTGATACTCCTCCATAGATCCCTACCGGACGGGCGTAACGCCTAAAAAACCGGATATATATACGTACCAGATATTGTAGTTTTTTAATTGACAATTTCATTTCTTTGTGTTTGTTTATTATTTGAAATATTTTCTAGAATATTTTATTTTTTCAAGAAATTTTTAAGATCCTTGAGTATGCTCACATCTCAAAATTCCTCCAGTTGGTAAAAGTATTTTGTCTTGTACTTTTACATTCGTTTATTGTTTACGTACAGGTTGATGTTGTTGGTATGTTTCTTTGTAATTACCATATATTCAGATTTGCTTATTTCTATCATAAAGAGATTTGGTAAAGGCTTAATGCAGAAATGTTAATAAACGAATTTATAAGCATTATAAACAAATCTTTTCAACACAAAAATATTCATAAATATACGTTGACATAGGAAATCCATGAGTTAAAGCCAATCATAAACTGTGTCATATTAAACAGGAAATATATTACGCCATGTTACTGAGGGATAGAGTGCCAGAACAAGCAGTCAGAGGCTCCCAGTAAAGGAAATTCGATTTTTTCTCTTGTAAAATATGATTATGGGCGAAGGCTAATTGTTAGATTCAGCAACGATATATATTGAGTCCTGAGCTGAGCGAATGACCAAGTCTTATTAAACCAAGACAAATTTATTATTACTTAGACGATAGACTGCAACAGGATTTAGCTATAGTTACAAAGTGGATTTTAAATGTAGGATTTAACAAAAGCATCCAGGAAACCAAGATTATGAAATTAACTAAAACAAGAAAATAAGAGAGATTAGATCCTCTAAACCTTAACTATCACAACAGCAAAATGTGCCATTACGAAAATAAGGAAAAGAGGAAGCGAGAATGGGATAATATAGACTGCGAAAAACCTGAGCAACGTAATGATTGGATCAGGACACAGTATAATAATAAATGAGATAGAAGGTAAAAAAAATGGAAGATGGTACTTTATATTATCCAGATATATGCCCGAAGTAACTTTTTAAATGGATATCTGCCTATAGAAGGAATGGGCAAAGAAAATACACAGCCCAAGCTAAAGGGTTATAGCTGGTACATAGACTTGTAAAACTCAAAAAGTTAA
Organism: Diabrotica balteata; assembly: GCA_918026665.1. Classification (NCBI taxonomy): domain Eukaryota; kingdom Metazoa; phylum Arthropoda; class Insecta; order Coleoptera; family Chrysomelidae; genus Diabrotica; species Diabrotica balteata. The sequence goes on from OU898282.1 coordinate 97,770,226, forward strand.
GTGCAGAAATATTTAAAAAATATTCATATTCATTCGGATAGAAATATTAATATTTCACCAGGAGAATAGATCTCTGTATTTGTGCAACCCTCTCAGGCAGAGATTTGTTCAACCCTGCTTTGCTCAAGTGAAACTAATATGAAAGCTCTCAAACAGAAGCAGATTCTTATATCTACAAATAGTCAAAAGGCTATGGGGTTCCTAGAAATCCTAAGGTTAACTGTAGTCTAATGTGGCCAACAAAGTGACACTGGTGTGGGTGTCCGATCATATGAGAATACACGGCAATGAAGAGTCGGTATTCGGTGTAGAGTCGACCGTAGTATATAACATTGAAAATATACCTGGTCAAGCATATCCGACAGAATATATATTGGACGAGCAAGTGCTAATAGCACTGAAGTACTGCAGAAAATAAGCAAGAATCATCTCAGAGTCCTAAGAGGATTCCGTACTGTACATGAGTTAGTCAAGGGTCAGCTACATGCAATCCTCAAGAAACCTGGTGTCCAGGAGGGACCTCGTCTTCTGGAGTTTTATTTAATTTTCATTCCAAATTACTCGCAAGTCATTACTTGGGGGTTTTCGAGTCACTGAACACTAATATTATGAGGGCGATAATCTTCGACCTACCCGGTGCCCCGTCACTTGAAGTTTTATGTTACTTTCATATGAAATCGCCTAATTCTGTATTTTTTAAAAACTATCCACAATTAGGCTTGACTAAGCAAATTAAATTTAACTAACCAAATTGTTTTAAGATTATAAATTTTTTTCTTCCAGGTAACTTTTGCTGATATAATATTCCTATGTGCTTACGAAGACATCCGAAATATTTTGGAAAATACAGATGTTATAAATGATTATCCAAATCTTCAAGAGGTGAAGAAAAATCTCCTATCAATAAACAGTTTAAAAGATTGGATTCAGAAAAGACCGACTTTGCCAATATTTATATACGACCTTAAAAACGATATTTCCAATGAATAAAGGATCAGTTAGTTACATGTTGTAATTAATTAGAAAAGAGGCACGTGAAAAACTTTTGAAGGGCACTTGAGATTACGGTTTATTGTAATATTAAGACATTTAGTTCGTCTGTTTGAATTTATAGAACATATAATTTGAGAAAAACTGTAACAAATGTAATTTTAGTATCACTGGCTTTGTTTCAGTCTAGGGCTTGCTTTTTAAATGCTTCTAAAAAAATTATGGTAAAATATACGTAGAAATTACCGTGGCTGAGGAAATGACATATTTGAAGTTTACTTTCTCTGTGTACATCCTTTTGTTCCCCAGCTATTATTTCCAATAGTGACCGTTAAATATTATTCTAACAAAATTTTCTATTTCTTCATTCTCAGCGTGTTGGTTTCTACCGATTATGGTACAGCTTCCCTTACGTAGTCGTTCTTCATTTCTGACCATTTATCTCTGTCATACAATAGATATTATCAGAGTTAATGCAGTTAAGTTCGTAATTATGTAATTCATGAATGAACAACCGATCATTTAAGTCATTCTTGCATTACCGTTGATATTGTCTTCAGCATAATGCCGTTTCGTTAGTACTCTTCACTTTTATAACCTTATAAATGGTGGCCTCAATAACATGTTGATCTTCAAAAAAATTTAATACCTTTTCCAATTTTGAGTAAGCTGTAGATTATATTTTTATTCCTTAATATATATGACATTGTGATTTATTTATTTAAAAATTTAAAATGTTTTAAATATTGTTAAGATTGTGTATTACGAATAAAAAGAATTATTTTAATATCTAGTTTAAATTGAAATGTTTATCTATTTGTTCCAATAAATTATGAATACTGGTTGGGAAACTTATTTTTGGTGTCTGTTCTGTTTGGTGTGTGTTTCAGCAAATGACCAGACGTTATGAAAGGCTAATAAGAAGCGTAAGAAAACATGCACAACTATCTCTCCCATCCGTAAACTAAATGGCAAATGAGCCTGTTCCAACAAAGAAAAAGCGAACATCTTTGCTGCACATCTTACAACCGAATTTCAAATAGAACCAGCAGACCCCGATAAAAAAGTGGAAGAACTAATTAGTGCAGCATATTAAATATACCTCCCGATTAAAAATTTTATTTCTATAGAAGTCAAGAAAGAAATTAACAAACTCAACTTACAAAACGCCACAGGTTATAATTTAATTTTAACAAAATCACTAAAACAACTTGTTCGCAAGACCATTACTTTGCTATCAATTATATTTAACCGCATGCTAAGCTTAACATTTCAAAAATATGGAAATTCGCTAAAATCATTGAATCCTTAAGAGAGGAAAAGAACTGAATAATGTAACATCTCATCGACCCATCAGTCTAATCCCAACGGTTAGCAAAGTTTTTAAAAGATTTCTGCTACAAAGGATATACGCAAAACATAAATTTTTAACCAATCGTAAAATAGTTTCGAAACACAATTCAGATTTTTGCTTTATAATCTGAGCCTTCTAAGAATTGCAAGGCAAACAGACGTTGATAACAGATATTAAAAGAGACATGGGGAATCTAAAATTTGCATTCCACGACATGTCTTTTACATCTAAGCAGAAATCCTTAGCGAATTGTGTTTCTAGTACTCCCACAGAGTAAATCCGAATAAAATGAGAAAAGGCAGCAAATATTTGATTTCACGTAAACAAATGCTATGTATCTCTTGATACGTATTTCGACCTAATAGGTCTCGTCAGAAGAGCTATTCATAGGGGTTCTCAATGTGAAAAATCAATATTTTCTGCCTTTTAAGAAGCAACAATAACATGGCTTCAATACGGACGCAGTAGCGACATCTAATTAAACAATCGTAAAATAGTTTCGAAACACAATTCAGATTTCTGCTTTATAATCTGAGCATTCTAAGAATTGCAAGGCAAACAGACGTTGATAAAAGATGTTAAAAGAGACATGGGGAATCTAAAATTTGCATTCCACGACATGTCTTTTACTACTAAGCAGAAATCCTTAGCGAATTGTGATTCTAGTACTCCCACAGAGTAAATCCGAATAAAATGAGAAAAGGCAGCAAATATTTGATTTCACGTAAACAAATCCTATGTATCTCTTGATACGTATTTCGACCTAATAGGTCTCGTCAGAAGAGCTATTCATAGGGGTTCTCAACGTGAAAATATGTACCAACAAGTCCATCGAATGATAAATGAAATATCAAAGAGTCTTGAAGAAAATAAATACTGCAACGCTATATTCCTAGACATCTCATAAGCGTTTGACAGAGTCAGACATAAGTCTGGCACAGGGGTTTGCTTACCAAAGTAAAAATAGCACTATTGAGTACATATTTTCTCCTTTGTCCTATCAACTTTGGAGTCCCCCAGGTTAGTGTTTTACGGCCTCTGTTTTTTCACTCTACACAACTGATATGCCAGAGACTAATAATACTAAAGTCTCTTTCTTTAATGGCGATATAGCAATAGTTGCTGTGAATATAGATCTCACACAAGCTTTACAAATCCTGCAAAATCGTCTTGACCTACTTTGTTATTGATATACAAAATGAAGAACAAAAGTAAACAAAACAAAATCAGCTCAAATATTATTACCTAACCAACCGCCACAACACAAGCATACTTGTAAAAATAAAAAATGTAAAAATACCAATAATAACAGATGCCATAAACCTTGCAATTCATCTTGACCAACGTCTCACTTGAAAGAAATACATTCAGACCAAACGAAGATAGCTTGACTTAAAATTATGATTAATATATTAGCTCCTTGGACGTAAATTAAAAATTAACACCCAAAACAAAATTCTTCTATACACAGCCATAATCAAACGTATCTGGTTCTACGAACTACACTTATGGGGCTGTGCAAAACCAACGTCGCTAAATATCATTTAAAGATTCCAGTCTAAAGTGCTAATATCGATAGTGGATGCACCATGGTATGTAAGTCATCAAACACTTCACTATGACTTAAAATTACTTTTATTAGAGAAGAAATCCATCAAGCCACAAAATAAACGTACCATTTATCATAAAAATGAGCCAGTACGGTAATTATTCAACAACGGTGCAGCCACAAGAAGACTAGATAGAACCTGGCCCCAAGACCTACTTTAAAACTAAACCAAAAGAGAATAAGGTGATGCATCCTTAGATGTCTCTTCTTAACGCTTACTTGAGATACATATACTTATTACTGCGTAATGATTTAAACTGTAAATAAACAAGTATAAAAAAACTTATGAAACTAAAAGAATACTTACTACTGCAAGATATAATGCAGAGTAAAATGAAAGAAAATAAGTTATCCTGGTTGTATAAGAACGGCATACAAGCAAAATTTGAGAGAATAGTTTTACTGCACCATAAATGAGCTCTTTAAATCAACGGTAAATAAGATGAATAAACCCCTGATATGAGGGACACAATAAGGATAAGAAAAATATAGTACCCTCAATTGGATTTTATTACTAGTAAATTATTATCACATAGCGTTAAATATCCACTGCTAAACATTGGCCTCTTTCTCATGTTTCCAACCCCGTCTATCTTGCATCGCTCTAATCCAGTTATTATTTTTCCTTTTTAGTCATCAGCCCATCGTGCAGGTGGTCGATCAACACTTCTCTTGTCTTTTTTTGTCCCTATTCCAATAACCTCTTTGTCTATCACCCATTTAATATTTTGGCCTGTGTGTCCTGTCCATCTCTATTTTCTTGTGTTATACCTAACATGTATTGCTTTATTCTTCTGTGTGTGACTCTCAGTTTAGTATAAGTATTTATACATATTTTTGTATAAGTTGTGTGCAAGTGTTTCTGCTCCGTATAATAAAGGTGAGAGGACGCATTGATTAAATATTTTTCTCCTCAGGTATATGGGCAGTTCACTTTTAAAATCTTCTCTCAGTGTTCCGTATTCTGCCCCCCCCCCCAAGACGTTCTTATGGGTTTGATTATCCTGCAAATCATAATTTTATATCCTAGGTATTAATATTTATCTACCAGTTGTATTTTTCGCCCTTCAATACTGATGTTCTGGTTGTGTACCAAATTTGTCAATATTTTTGTTTTCGAGATATTTATATTTAAACCTACATTTTCTGTAGTCATAACGAGTTCCTGTACCATCTCTCTTGTAGTTCGTACATCCTTAGCTAATATATGACTATCTTCTTCTTCAGCCTGTATTCGTCCACTGCTGGACATAAGCCTCTTTCCCTTGCTTTCATTGATTTCTACCCTTGGCAATTCTCATCCACTGCTTGCCTGCGACTTGTTTAATATCATCTGCCTACCTCTTCTGTGGTCTGCCTACTCCTTGCCTGTTCCCTCTTAGTCTCCAGTTTGTTAATCTCTGTGTCCATTTTTCGAAATTATCTCAGCCAACATGTCCGACCCATTGTCACTTTAGCCTTGCTATACGTTCTGCGACATCAGTAATCTTTGTTCTTTCCCGAATGTCGATATCCTGTTTTTCAAACTAATCCCTAGCATGGCATCTCATCACTCTTAGGATTGTACTAAGTTTCTCTAAGGTTTTCTTTGTAAAGGTCATGGTTTCCAGTCCATATGTAGTTACTGGCAAGATACATTTGTCATAAACTTACGTTTTAGATACATTGATATATCTTTATTATTCAAGATAAAGCTTAACTTGCCAAAAGCTACCCTAGACAATTGAATGCGTCTTTTTATTTCGGCTATTGGGTTTTCTCTGTCGATTTTAACGGTATGGTCAAGATATATTATAGTGGTCTATATTTTTAAGACTGACGTTTTCAATCACAATATTAGTTTGTAAAGTACTCATTATTTTTGTTTTCTGAAGATTCATTTTAAGACCTATTTTATTGGACTGCTGATTTAATTACTTGAGCATTTGCTCCAGTTCCTTGATATCTGCACTATACATATATCACTACTATATCGTCCACAAACCTCAAATGACTCAAACGTACACCATCAATATTTAGACCTTTTTGCTTCCAGTCGAGCTGTTTGAATACATTTTCTATGCTACGGTAAAAAGCTTTGGAGAAATTATCACTTAATACCTTTACCAAGACGCATTTTTCAGTTTTTTCGTCTTCATGGATTTTGATGTAGAATATGGCCTGTTTATAAATGTTTTTAATAAGTGCAGTGTACCGTGAATCTATTCGAGCATCCCCCAGGACTGACAAAAGGACCAAGTTTTAATACTACCGAAAGCCTTCTGAAGTCAATAAATGCCATGTGTAGAAGTACACTATATATGTGTTTTTTTTTCGACCAGTGTTCTGGTGGTTTGTAAGTGATCGTTTGTACCAAACCCTTTTCTAAAACTTGCCTGTTCAAGCTGTTGGTTATTATTCTTGTTAGCGATTTGTATAAGTGTGACAACAAACTTATAGGTAGTTTTAAATATTAGTAGTGTCTCCTTTTTTGTGTAAAAATAGTATTTTGGCGTTTTACCACAGAATAGCTACTCATTTTTTCTGTCAGATACTTATTTAACAAATTTTCACAACTTTTACAACGATGTTGCCGCCAATTTTTTACCGTTTCAGACGTTATACGAAATATACTAGTTTTAGTTGTTATTTTCGTTCTTTCCTATTTTAGCGTTGAAATCTCCAGTAATTATTACGTAATATGTTTTCACTAAGTTTCTGGCTCTTGTAATGTCTTTATAAAGTTATTTTACATCTTCATCATCTAAAAAAGAAGTTGGTACATAACAGTGAATTATTTGAATGCTGTATCCACAACTTTCTTATCTGGGACATATAGTAAGGGGAAGTCGATATAAAATAATATAACTGATCCCTAAAGGCAAAATAGAGGTCGTAGAGGTGTAGGAAGAAAAAAGTTTCTTGGTTAAAAAAGCCTTGTATGGCATAAGCCTACTATGTCCCATTTTATGTTCTTAAGTTCTTCTTGCAACTCTTCTAGATTATCTTCTGTCCTCATCGTTCTGATGTTATATGTTCCGATGTGCATTCTGTGTGTACTAAGCGAACACTTGCCTCCCCGAGATTCCACGATGCAGACCCTTTTCTGGGTGTGGGCTTGGCATAGCATACTCCACCTATCTGGGACTCTTTCCGTTCGTTTTAGTATTCGCCATGTCTATATATTTGGAAGGATGAGTAGCCTTAAAAACACCACGCTGGCTAGACAGGTTAGTGATTTTCGACGTTTCATATCATGCCGATGAATCATCGTCTAAATGTAAATTGTTTAGATATTCTTCATCTATTCTTATTCCCTTTGTCAGCAGATCTAAAATTTTAAAAAGCATGTACCAGCTAAGTATTAAAAAGTTTAGGTGACATTTGGTTTCCTTGTCTAATCCCCTACTCGATTTTTATGTTATTAGTCTTAGTATGTAATTTGATAATGATTGTTGCCGCTAGTTATAAATTGGATAATAATTTTGTATACCTCTAATCTAGCCTACACTCTTTAAGTGCCTCGCCTCTAGTATTTTGCTTAGCTTAACTTTGTTAAAAGCTTGCAGAAAATCGATAAATATCAGAACCGGTGGTCTATTGTTTTTCACTTCTTTTTATTTTTTAGGGTTTTTATGCTTTGTAGATAGTCATGAGTTTTGTAATTTTTTCGGAATCCTGACGGTTCTCTTAGTTGATAAGAAATATCTGATTTCCTTTCTGTTCTTTTATTTATTATTGGCATAAACAACTTATATTTATGGCTATGGTAGCTAATCGGTCTGTAATTCTCTAAATTTGCTTCGTCTTTTTGCTTTATTTAATGGAATAATAGTAGCGTTGTTCCAACCTGATGGATATTATCTCCTTCAATTTGTAGTGCTTCTGACACTATTCTATCTTCGTCTCCACAAATACTCCACTTATAAGGTATCTTTTCCTTTTGATAAAATTCACGAAGTCTACAGTTCTAATATTTGGCCCAAAGGAGCTGTCATTGGGATATGTAACATCAACACAAATTTTCAGCACAAAAAGAAGACGGAGGAAGAAACCTAGAAGCCTCGACAAACTTTTATCAAAATAAACTAATTCGACAAGGTACGGTAAGCATGTTTCATGTTATTTTGCAGTGTATTTTAAATAAAGTCGATATGATTAATGCTATTACAAACTTTTGTATGACGTCATATGTTTTTTCGGAGCACTGGCAATTTGAATCTTGTTTTTCTGACCATCGAGCTCAATTTTTATTCATTGACTGTGAGCATAAAGTTGACAATAATCAAACTTTTCGACGGTTTATTAGTTCTTTTTGTTAACAGAAGCTTAAACGTGCACTTGCTAGTACAAATATGGACTTTTTCTATGATATTAATTCCAATAATAAACCTAGAGACTGCTAAAAAATAGTAAATTTCGAAATAAATTACACAAGATCTAGTTCGGTAAAACCCGATCTACCTCTAGACCAAATAAATCAATTTTTTACTACAATTGCAGAAAATATAATTACATCTCTTCCCACTATTAATGTCGATGTACTCTTTAATTATAGAGATTATCCTTCTCCGAGCAAGTCCTTTTTTTTTATCCTGTTGTTGAAGAAGAGGTCTCTCAAATAATAAAGTCTCTTAGTAATAATTGTAATTGTAGGGACGTTTACGAAATTAATAACAAAATTGTAAACGAAACTTACCAAATAGTTTTTAACACCTTCCGCTTATCTTATTAATTTAATTCTATCAACTCAAGTACTTCCAGAAGTACTAAAATACTCAAAAACTGACAATTACAGACCCATAAGCATTGTTTCTAATTTTGGGAAAGTTATTGAAAAGGTTATCAAATAACAATTTTATTCCTATTTTGAATCAAATAATTACTATAGCAACTCACAATATGGATTCAGAAGTGCTAGTTCTATTACGAATGGGTATTTAATGTTGTAAGCGAGATTATTGAAGGGCTTGAACACGGCAATCGCATAGCAATTTCTCTTTGCGACTTTTGATTGCGTATCACACGCCATTTTGCTCCACAAATTAAAATATTATAGAATTCGAGGCATCGCTCTCAAGCTTATTAACTTTCTTATCTATGTGGCAGACACCAGGCGGTAGTGTCTAAAGGTCATCTCTCCGATTTTCTATCCGTAAAACATGGAGTAAAAGAAGGATCGGTCTTAGGACCTCTTTTATTTATTACTTGTGTCAACGATTTGACTAAATTCATATCTCCGTACAAAACCATACTATTTGCAGATGATAGTTCTTCTTAGGGTGCCTGTCCCTTCCGAACGTTGGCGATCATTCTGGCTATGATGACTTTGTTGGTTGCTATACGAAATAGCTGTGTTGAGGTCTTTCTATACCATGCTCTCAGGTTAGCAAGCCAGGATATTCTTCTTCCTCCTGGGGCTATTCCTTCAATTTTACCTTGTAAAATACATTAAAGTAGCTCATATCTGCCTTGATTTCTCATTATATGGCCCAAATACTGCAGCTTACGGCCCTTCGCGATGTTGACCAAATCCGCAATTGTGTTCATTCTCCGCAGTACTTCCTCATTGGTGACTTTGTCTGTCCATGGTATCTTCAAGATCCTTCTGTATGAACATAGCTTAAAAGCCTGACGTTTTGATAGAGTTTTAGACTTTAATTGTCCATGTTTCTACTCCGTACAGCACTGAGTACACATAACATTTAAGGAGCCTTATTTTTGTTTCTAGGGTGAGATACGAGCAGATGATACGACATACGGTATATCAGCAAAGTTTGGTTATATCTGCAAGTAATTTACACAATGGTCTAGTTAACAAAGAGACTATTAAACTATTGGGAATAACCATAGATAATCGACTGAACTGATCGGCTTATATCTCACAACTTAAGAAAAAGCTATCAAGTTCATTATTTGTTATTCGCCAACTAGCAAGGGTTGTCAGCTTTGAACTAATAAAAATTACATATTTTTCTTTTATTCCACTCTCACCTAAACTTTGGTGTAATTATATGGGGCAATTCAACAAATGCACTTCAAATTTTTAGAATGCAAAAGAAAGCTGTCAGGGTTTTAGCAGGGGTTAGTTATCTAGAACACTGCCGACCTTTCTTTATCAAACTCAAAATTATGCCGCTACATACCATGTTGATATTTTAAGTTAAAACTGAAATTCACAGAAAACGTGCCCATTTAATAAAGCAGTATGACGACCATGTTCACAATACGCGAAACTGTCACTACCTTCGAAAAAATCGCTGTAGATTAAGTCTTCCAAAAAAAAGTTGTCCTAATTATAACTATTACACTATTTTACCAAAAAGTAATAAACAGCTAAGTTGTAATAGTTTCGATAAGTTATAAAAAAATATCTTCTAAAACATGGTTTTTACTGATCGGAAGAATATATGACTCATTGCAAAACATCCACTGAACTGCTTACTGTAACTTTGCTATAAATGTTATTCTGTTTTATGTGTTCTTGTTTGTATTGTTTGATTTCTAACTATGTTATATTGGGTATTAAATCTGATCCTTGGTTTAACTGAAATTAAAACTCCAGTTTTTACTGTAATTAAAGGATGCGTTTTGGTATCTTTTTCTCTTGATCTAAGTAGCTTTGTGTAGAAATCTTCGACTATTGATAATATTTCATCTTTATTCGTATTTTCTTCCGCTCTCTTTTCTTAGTTTCTTTATTTCTATTTTCCCTTTTGCATGCTACCTCCCTCAGCTTTCATGTCCGTATTTTTCTCTATTGCTTGTTTAGTTTTTTCTACTTTAAAGTTTCTTATGTATTTTCTTATTGCCTTAGTGCTTGTATTAATTATTTTATTTAGGGTTTCTTTGCTTATACTCATATCTACCGTCATCTGTCGCCTTAGTTCTGTAAGAGTTTTCGTAGATTGACTTAGTTTTTTATTCTTTTTGTTTGTTGGACCATGTTTAGCTGGCACCTGTTCAACCTGAGCCTGAACAGGCTCAAACTAGTAAATAATGCACAAGATTAAATAAAAACATAGTTAATTTTAAAGCCTCTAACAGATAATTTTGGTAATTTTTATTAAAGTGGATTAAATTTTTTTACACTTAATATTGTTATTTCTGTTTTCGACTTATAATTATTTTTTTTTCTTGGGAATAACCCGCATCAACCAAGATGGTTATTAGGCTTAGAGTTACAATATAGATTGTAATATATTATAGTGATTAATATAAAATATAAACTATAAAGTTTTTACAAAGTTGATTAAAATTTAAAATTTTTCTTGAAGTATTGCTTATATTTGATTATACAATTTCGTTTTCTTTAAAAACCTAATGATTTTGTCACAATCCGTACTGTCTAAAGCGCACTTTATATCACTTAGTAGTCCAGTAGCTTGTCGTTTTATTTGATATAATGGACAGTCTATAACAATGTGGCCTACAGTTATATTGGTGTCACAGGCGTAGCATATTCTAGGAGGTTTCTCTTCCTTAGTAGGTGTTCGTGCATCAGTCTGGTATGTCCTATTCGGATACGATGTAGTACAACCTGGTCCCTTCGCTTTACTAAAATTGGTGTTTTCGCTGATAGATCTGGGTTTACTTGCCGCAATTTATTATTTGGTAAGAGTTGCCATCTTCGTAACCATAAGTTTTTTGTGTACTTCATTGATGCATTTTTTCATATCTGAGTGAGGAATTTGGTTAGTTCTATCATCGGATATCTCCATTTTACAAGCTTCTTTGGCCATTTGATCAGCTATCTAATTTCCTAGTATCCCACATGAGAATGGTATCCACACAATATGTAGTTGTTTATGATTATTTTGTAGATCACAAGACTTTTTTAATCTGTTCTAAAATCGGATGATTCGGATATATTTTCTGAATTCCCTGTATTGCACTTAAGGAATCTGTGAATATTACTGTTATGTATTCAGGTCGATTAAGAGTTAGTTGTACTACTTTGGATATCGCAAAAAGTTCAGCAGAATATATTGAGTAGCCTTAGGTAGTGGAAACTTGAGCACAGAATCCTCTGTGATAATAGCAGATCCTACTGTTTCCAATTCGGGTGGTTTTGATGCATCGGTATAAACTAGTTGACAGAATGAATATTTATTTTTAATATTGTAGAAGTATTGAAAAAAAAAAGAGATGAAGGGGTATTGTCCTTAGTATAAGTTGACAGATTTGTGTTACAATATGGAATTTCTATAGTCCAAGAGGGAACATAATCAATATAGGTATGCATAATACCCGGAAATGTGAAGTTGCTAATTCTTTTGCTAAATGATGGTCGAATATTAGGATTTTGAATGTAATTAGAATATAATGTTAATGTAATATGTGAAGAAAGCATAGAGGTAGGCTGTGTTATTTGGATTAGTTGATAGCTTGCTTGCATATTGTAAACTGAGACGTAATCTTCTAATAGAAAGTGGAGATTCATTTGCTTCAACATTAAGACTTTCAACTGGACTAGTTCTGTAGGCTCCTAGAGCTAGTCTTAGTGGGGTATTTTGTACAATATCTAATTTTTTTAATGTCGAGTCCTTAGCCGAATTATATACCACATATCCATAATCTAATTTACTGCGGATTAAGGATTTGTAAATATTTAGTAGTTGTGTTGTGTCTGCGCCCCTGTTATGATTTGCTAATACTTTAAGATATTATGTTCGAACATGATTTTTTAAGTAATTGGATGTATGGTTCAAGTAAGTTTTGAATCAAAACCATACCTAGAAATCAAGTTCCCCAAGGTTTCTTAAACTTGATCATAAAGTGTTAATTTTGAAAGATTTACAACAACTTGATGTTTTGGATAAAAGCTCATGACTTTGGTTTTAAACCGTAGAAAATTTCAGTCCTGTTCTTTTAGACAATTCTTGTAGGGAATTAATAAAATAATAATTATTATTTAAAGTTATTTATTTTTCAAAAGAAACATCTTTAATTTTTAATATTGAATATTAAACTTAAATGATTAACAATCTTTTACACATTTTCCGCTGTTGGTATCTCTAAGGTATCCTGCGGCACAAACGCATTTAGTTTTACAAATATGAACACAAGGTTTATTACATGGTAGAGCTACTTTGTTTTGGCAAGTTACTTCAGATTGAGGGCAGCAGGGTTCACAGCCGTGTGCCTCGTTTTCGCCACATTGAAGTAAAGCTGTTGTATCTAAAATTAACAAATAAATTTTAATATTTCATCTCAAAGAATTTATTTGTAATAACTATTTCCTTCATAACCGTTCTCCTGAGAAGGAGAAGGATCGAGTGACTGACGTCATCGAAAGGATACCCAGACTAAAATGGAGAGTAGCATGACACATACTTAGAATAACGGATGGTCGGCGGACAAAGAGGTTATTGGAATGAAGGTAAAGAGAAGACAAAAGAAGTCAACCATCTACACGATGGGTGACGCTTTAAGTGAAGAATTTTAGTAAATAATTTTTAATTGATTTTAAAAGTCAAAATAGACTCAGCACTTTTACATTTTGGAAGAAAAGTGGAAAAAAGTATGTACTTACTGTAATCGCTAGAAGAAGGTATTAAAACTAAAGAGATTTTAAACCTGTAATCACGACCAGCCATCTTAAATGATCACAATGTTACTTAAACTTTTCTCATGAATGAGAAAAGTTCTTTAGTCAAATCGATATATGAAATTAGAAACAAAGAAAAAAACAAGATTTCTAAAACAACATAATAAATAATATAAATATACTTTGATAACATTCCAATAAAAACACTAACAAATAAATTTATGTAGGATTATAATTTGAAACTAAAATTGAAATGAAATATATATATATATATATATATATATATATATATATAAATATATATATATATATATATATAAGCGAGGTTCCTACAGCCTCTGCCGCTTCTCGTATTTCGACCGCCATCGTTCTCTGTCTATCCATTCGTCCTCTGTGATGGCTCTATCTCTCATTAGGTGTCATACATTTTGTTCCCAGGCAACTGATGGTCTTCCCCTTTTTCTTCTTTTATTGTGGTATGTAATTTAAAGCTTTCTTTGGCCATCTATCTTCATTCATTCGCTTCACGTGACCATACCACACTAGTTGTCTCGTTTCAATTCTGTCTACACTGGAATATACAGTATTTGTCCTTCTCTATCTTTTATAGTGATCTGCCAAACTTCTGCCCCATAAGTCATAATGGGCTCTACCAAGGTTCGATAGATTGTCAATTTTGTTTCTTGTCTAATATCTTTAGACCATAGTAGAGAGTTCAGAATGTTAACCGCTTTTTCCCTGCTGCGTCCTGTTTTCGATGTCTCTTTTGGTAGTGCCTTCCTTAGATATTACAGATTCGAGATATTTATATTCATTGCATGTTTTTTGTGTTTCTAATTTCTAACTCTGGATCTTCTTTGTCATCTTCTATTTTAAATTGAATTTTAAAATGAAAATTAAAGTTAAAAATTGAAATTAGTGTATAAAGTCTGTTGGCCACTGTCTCTTCAATCTTCATCTGACTTCTGGTTGAAGGTGTAGTTGTCTTGTTTCCTCGTTGGGGTGGGTTGGCAGATGTTCTAAATAATTTATTGTTGGTCTGCTGATTTCGTCTTGAACGAACGGTATACCAGAATCATCATGCAGTGAAAAGCCAGATTTTTATTTCAAGAAATAAAAATAAGAGTAAAGCCAGTACAAAGCCTCACCAAACTGTTATAAAAGATGAAAAAGAAATATATATATATATATATATATATATATATATATATATATATATATATATATATATAAATATATTATGATGTGGTTTTCTCCGGGTTTGACTACGCGTTGAATAATTTTAATTTTGATAAAAACCATCGTTTTGACTACATTTCGGATTGGAGTGTCTTTTAAATTCTAAATTATGTTTGAATAAAAAATAAAATACCCTACGACAATTCTTACACAAAAATTCAAGGGGAAATGGTGAAGATATTACTATAAAGGAGATAACGGCCAAAATAAAAAATTGCTCCGAAGTTCTGCTTCGAATTCTGTAGTCATCAAGCATAATTTGCTTTGTGAATTCATTCCGAATACCTTTCATGGATCTCCTTTTTTTTTGTTAGAAACCTAAACCTTTAATTACAAAACAAGTACTTTAGTTTCAGATGAAAACTACTTGATTGTTTACTAGCACTGGCATGTGTAAAAATCTACCCTGCTTTTTCGCCTTGCCAGTACAGAAAAACGAGCTACTGGCATGCCAATTACTAGCAAATGTGATTTGTGCTTACCAGTTACTGACCTATGCCAGCAACTGGCATACCAGCTACTCGTTCAATTTACTGGCATGTATATAGCCCGGCTTTACTTGAGACAAATAGCAATAAAACTAGCGAAATAGGTATACTTTTACAAGATAAAAGAAGAAACGACTGTTTGTTGAGACAATTACAAAGTTAACGTGGAAGTTTGTAATTAAAATGTTGTAACTTGAGACGACAACATAGGTTACAAAAATGATTAAAGAGAAAATATCATTGTCGAGGAATAAGTAATAAAGGAAGTTATAAGATCTAACAGTAACGGAAGTACAGTTTAGAAGCGAGTAGAGAGATCTGTGTTTAATTTTGGATTTTCGATGGCGAAAAGTCAGGAAGTATAATTCAAAATTGGTTTAAGGTAAGGTTAAGTTGGCACTCATAGTTTACAAGTCTACATCCTCACAAAGGTAAATATTAAAATAGTCTATTCCAATCCATATTCAATCAAAAAATATGTAATACACAAAGAATTAACGGATTAATGATGTCAGAGTCATTAAAGAGCAAGTGGAATGAAAATGTATACCTATAAATATATTAAAATTTTAAAAACATCTTCAAATGTATACTATAAAATTTATATCTACAAAAAGTAGAGGTTAAAATTATTAGTCTTACCAGTTACGGCAACAACAACGATGACCATAAAAATTGCAACAAATACAGGTTTCATTTTGAATTAGTGTGGGTATTTTCTAATAGTGACAAATATACAAACAATTTAGTTTAATTGTAGTGTAGAGTGTAATTTATATAGGTATTAAAGCCGACTAGTTTGTTAATTTAATTTGTTAAAACAAGATAATATTATATTTACGCAGGACCGCATTTTAGCTTTTAGCAATAATCTATCTATATAAAAGGCTAGGATGAAAAGTCACACCGTTTGTCCAGTAATGTAACTACGCCACCTAAGAAAGAAATGTGAACTATAAACATACATACTTACATTTTAATCATATTTTGTTTTTGATACGAGACGGTTGATTTAGTGCTAATCATTTACAAAACGATGATTAAAATATTCTTTCATCGAAAATTTTAGTACTTCACAGATACCTATTACCTTTTTCATAAACTAGATACAATATAATTATAAGGTGAGATCGTAATGACATATAATATACAGTGTGTAAAAGCCAAATGGAATAAATTCATTATTTAGGTTACTGTACATATTTATAAAAAATCCCGAAATACGTCAAATTTAAATTATAACTTGACATTCTTTATCGTGAAAATGCAACCTCTACCTTCAACCCCCTTAGAATGACAGGTACAACCCCCAATTTTTAAAATAGGAAGTATAGGCTTGTGATATATCGTTTGAAAGGTCTTTTCATTCTCCATTTAAAAATGTTGTCGCTTTCAATTTTATTAAGATTACTAAAGATAAAATAAATTAAAATCATGTGGTTACCGAAATTCGATAAAATATACTAAAAACTTATTTCCCGTTTAGGTCTTGATGATAAGAAAGTGAACAAAAACCATAGCAATGTGGTTTTTAGATGGTAACCATTTAAAATCTTTGAATTTCCGTGACAACGTTAATTTAGCACGCATTAGTAAATTGTTTTATTTAAGTTGTCAGTAATTTTAATTTAAGTAAAAAGTTCGTTTAATTCAATTTTGAACTGAACGAACTGGGCCACGGAAAAACTTCACTGGATGAGCGAATCACACACTCAATACCCTTAAAAGGTTAATGTTTGGGCAGGGATTGTAGGAAACAATATCATTGGTATTTTCATTGAGGGCAACTTGAATGGCAACAATTTTTTGGCTCTACTTCCAAATGATGTCATTCCAACGTTGGCAAATCTATATCCTAATCCAGGAAACCAGTTCCAGCGAATATGATATGGTTTCAGCAGAATGGAGCACCACCACATTACCAACTTAATGTCCGGCAGTAACTCGATACAATATTTCCCAATCGGTGGATAGGGAGGCGAGGATCGATTGAATGGCCACCGCGATCACCTGATCTTTCATTATCAGATTTCTTTTTATGGGGATATGTGAAGAGCCATGTGTACAAAACTAAACCTTCTGATTTAAATGACTTAAAAGAACGAATAACGCTTGCGATTAGGTAGATCACGCCTGTTATGTTAAATAATGTTAGAAGAGAGTTTTATTGCAAAATTACATTTTAGTTTTTGATTGTATTGTAGCGAATTTCGGTAACCACATGATTTTAATTTATTTTATCTTAATTAATCTTAATAAACTTGAAAGCGACAAAATTTTTGAATGGAGAATCAAAAGACCTTTCAAACGATATATCACAAGCTTATACTTCCTATTTTAAAAATTGGGGGTTGTACCTGTCATTCTAAGGGGGTTTAAGGTAGGGTTGCATTTTTAAGTTAAAGAATGTCAAGTTATAATTTAAATTTGACGTGTTTCGGGATTTTTTATAAATATGTACAGTAACCTAAATAATGAATTTATTTCATTTGTTTTAAACATAAAATAACCGTTTAACAATCGTCAAAGTTCTATCAAAAAAAAAATAATAATAATAAATGAAATTAAATAAAATTATACAAAATTAAATAAAATTAGAGAAAATTTAATAAAATTAAATAAAGGTAAATAGAATAAAATAAAATCAAGTTAAACAGCATTACGTAAAACTAAATAATAATTCAATAAAATTAAGTAAAATTAAATAAAATTAAATAAAATTAAGTAAAAGCTATATTTGAAAAAGGGCTACTATACCGTTTCTACTTCATTTTCCATGTAAAATCCCATAAGAAAATGTATAATCTTCATTCTGCTCTGTTATTGAGCGTTTTGTGGTGGGGGTAGAAAAGTTCGTCGGATCGTGACGCATAATACATCATTGGAAGGAAGGCTGTAGCGAATGTTAAGACAAAAAACACACATTGCGTAAATGCCAAAAGTGCATTGCATGATATCTCCTTTGTCATCGGCTCAATTGGAGCGTGTGTTGCGTTAAATAAAAGGGAAGGACATGAAGACTATATTAAGATAAAAAAAATAAACAACGCGACTGCCAAAAGGGCACTACACAGTTTCTTCATTACTATTGAACGTAAAGTACATACGAGATGTCATAGGCACTACGGATAAAAATAGTTTAACTAAAAGAGCAATTTCGCGTTATTGACTTAAAAAAAGCATCTGGCTAAGTACAAAATAAACAACTAGACGAATCGTAATATGCGACATAACAAATGAAAGGGGAGAAAATAACGAATATATTTACAACCGTCGTGACAATGTGTCCCACCGTGGGTCACACCGTTTCTTGCCAAGAGCCGTGCGTCTCCCACCCGTGAGTCATGATCTAGTGCATATTTTATCTAACCTAAAATTGTACAGTTTATTCTGAGTGTAAATTATGCTTAGTGTAAACACTAAAAGCTTTGAGTCAAAAAAGTATATTTGAAGTATGAAATGATTAAAAACTTAACTAAACATTATGACGTCTTGTTTTTTCTCCAAAAACAATGATATTTCCTCAAGTAAAGGAAAATACTAGTGACTAAACTTAAATTTATATTACAAAACATAATTATTTTAAATAAAGATAGAGATAACATATGTTTAGCAATAAAACACATTTTAATAAAAAAAAAAAAAAATAAACGCATACTACCGTGGCTGTGGTAACAATCTCAAAAATAACAAATAATTCTGCTAACATTATTGATACAGATTCTTAGCTACTCTTGGATTTCTTAAAACACGGAATACATAACGGCTGTCCATTGCAGTTTTCGCAAAATATAAGTATTAGTTGCTTTTGCCGATGCCATTTTCCTACCTTTCTCATCTTTAAGCCTTTTGTAGTAATAAGAACATCGTGCTTCTCGCATTTAATTCATATTTCCCTAGCCTATGGCTACTTTTACTTAGTTTTCTCGGACTCCTATTACACGGAACATCATGCTCTACTCTTATTTGTTTAGCGTCATTTTCTTCCGTATCGGATAGCAATCCTTTGTATAAGTTTTTCTCTAAATCGTAGCATGTCAAATTTGCTTTTAGCTTGGTTGTGAGAGCTATGTATCACCCATACATTAACAATGCATGTTCCGAGAATAATCTCAACCTTCTTTACCACTTAAAGTTTTTCGGAGGCATGTGTAATAAAAAGATATCTGATCTGAAAATGTCAACCTCTGTTTTTGGTCTGATTGTAATCAATGATAGCGGGGGGTTTTAGTACTTCTTCACCTTGTCGGTTTTTACGTCCACTCGGAATCAGTTCATTAGTGTGATGTGGTACAGTAGTTATCATTAGTACTTACCGCTTATCTACCCATTTTAAGACACGAACCCTATTTTCGTTCTGCTCGCCGTAAATATGTCCCTATTTCATCTTTTTAGTGCATAAATCTTTAGAATTCCCCTTCCTATTACTCCGTAAAATGCCACAGACATATGTTTTTTTCGGTTAAGAGGTCCTTGCATAGTTTGACACTTGTATAAAAGTTATCTATAAACAAAATTATTTTCGAATGTTTAAGATCCTGCATTAACTCCATCCATTTATTATATGTATGCCTCTGCGTGTTCGTTGCTATAGTGGCATCATTTTTTCTGCATAAATACGCAAATCGTACATATGACCTTAAGTGTGTACATATTTTATAGAGTTTCACTCTAATCAATCACGACTTTTTGATCGGGAACAAGTGTATCCTTAAACTGTTGACAAATAAAATTTACAACATCTTTTATTTTCGAGAGTCTGTCTTGGCCAGCTATGGATCGTTATTATTACAAAAGTGCAAGTATTTCAATAACTGGTCGAATCTGTTGCGATTCATAATTTCTTTTATTGGCTTATTAGCGTACATTTCATCATTAATTGACCAATAGAGGCGCATTTTTGGTATCTGATTAATCCCCATTATTAGTAAGATAGCTAGAATTTTTTTTATTTCTGCTTTGTTAGTATCTGTCCAAGTTTTCAACAGAGATCGTGGTCGCAGTGGCTTCGATTGAATGATCTGATATGCGTGTCTGTTAGTTTCCTCTACTATGATGTCAATGATTTGATTAGTAATAAACTGTATGTAGATAGCGTAAGGTTGAGATAAATTTAAATTGTTAACTTTTAAACCGGTTTCTACTTGGAACTGAAAATCTAGAGGTAAGTCTGTAAACGGTCCCCATTTGACAGGATTTACTTTTTCTTGTACGCCTGCATCGCTTACCAAACTGTTGCCACTAGAGTAATCATCAGAACTGATATTATCAGAAAGGGCATTTTTCATCACATCCTGATCATTTGAAGGCCTATAGGACTCTTCAGAATCCTCAAACGGGTCGAATCCTGAGGATGATAGATGTTGAAATATTTCTTGTGGTTCAGAAATAGAGGAACGTGGGTTTTCCGGAGATGCTGCTGGCGGATTTAGATATTTCGGTGATGCTGCAGTTGGACTTAAATTGTCTGTGGATGTTGCAGGTGAGCTAAGATTTCTCGGGGATGCTAGAGACGGACTTAAATTTTCCAGAGATACAGCAGTCGGACTGTGATTTTCTGGGAATGCTGCAGGCGATCTTCACGGATGCTGCTTCTTAAACAATTTGTCGATATGCTTTCTTCTGGGCAAGAGCCATTATTCTACGTGATCTGGAACATATTCTCACAAGTTTGCTACTCGGAACTGCTATTTAACGATTATCTGAAATAAAATAATCTTATGTATTTACCGCTTATCTTATGTTGATATAGGAATAACATTTGTTTACATTAAAATAAACAAATTTAGCGAAAAAATTTAAAAAATGTTACACTTTTATGGATGGATGATACATAAAACTACTCTCGTCGCGAACGTGTTAAGTAAGAAAAAACAAACAAGACGGCTACTACAAGGGCACTACACAGTATCTTCATTATTAATGAACGTATAGCGATGTACGGGATAACATTCGCACTATGAAGACAAAGAGATTTTGCTATAAGACAAATTTTGATTTAATGACTTAAAGAAGGCCTCTGACTGAGTGCAAAATAAAGAACTGATCAAATACGACATAATGCGACATAAAATGAAAAGGAAGGATATAACGAATATATTCAGATAAAAAAACAAACAAGGCGACGACCAAAAGGGCACTACATAGTATTTTCATTATTAATGAACATTTGGTGAGACACGATATAACTATCATAAATAAAAATGGATTTACTAAAAGACCAGTTTTGATTTATTAACGTAAAGAAATCAACTGATTAAATCCTAACATGCGATATTGCAAATAGAAGGGAGGATATAACAAATATATTATCCAGTGAGGAAAAACTCTCTGGGCATAATCATCTTAATAGTAAGCTTTGATGCATAAGTAACCAATAAACCATTGTTTTTTTAATTAACAATTAAAACTTGTTTTTTTTTATATACACTCCGCAGCCCCAGCCTCCGCAATCATAATTTTGTGTTTTTCTCAGTTTTAAATTATTTATACCTCGAAAACGCTCAAGTTCACAAAAACTACAAGAGACTTGTTTTGTGCAGGATTATCAAAAATTAAAAAAAAATTAAAAAAAAAAAAACATTATTTTAAGCCTTGGCGACATCCTTAATTCTATTTTGGGGTATCTATATACGGTCATCGCCGTATTCCCATTCTCTTCTGCCAATCCTCCCAATCCAAGGCATGCTCCTGCTCTAAACCTCGCGATTACATCGCACTTCTAATTTCTTCATTCCATGAGCATCGAGGTCTACTCTTTTTATTATTCCAGGGGGCTCCATCTGTAAAGTTTTTGGGGCCAACGTCCGTCAGGCATTCTCAATAGGTGTCCAAACCATTTAAAACCTCTTCTTTCTATTCTGTCAATGACCGTTTCTGTAGCATTCATGTTATTTCTTATAGATTCGTTGGTCTTCCTTTTTAGCCTTGATGTTCTAGCACTTCTTCTCAAATAATTTATTTCAACTGCCAACAATCTTCTCTTTAGGTCTGATTTAATTGTCCATACTTCACAACCATAACAAAGAACTTATTCAACTATGGTTTGGCCTATTATTTTTTTGTTTCTTTGAAATTTTTGCGATCCCACCATAAGGAGTTCAGTCTATTTTACGTCCCTAATTAATTCAGTGTTTAATTTCGGTTTCTTTTAAGCCATTCTTACCTATGGTTGCCCTTATAACTAAATATTCTGTTTGCTTCATGCTGACTTTTAACGCCCATTTTACATATTCTCTGTATGCCTCTTTACATACGCTCTGTCATCCGTAAAGTTCAGGGAGAACAGTATGTCATTTCCTATGGGGATTCCCATTTTCTGGCAGTAGCTTTTCCAATTTTCATCGATTCGATTATCATCGAAGAAGAACAAAAATTCGGATTGGAACTAAATGAAGACAAAACCAAATATATGATCATGAGAGGAACAGAAGGGAACAAGAAGACTTTAGTGTGAGGTCTGTAAGTGGTAAAAGCTATAGTTTTAAAAGGGTGGACGAATTTAAATACCTGGGTGTAATTTTCAATGAAAATGGAAAAGAGGAATGGGAGCTGGAAGCCACAATAGCAAAAGGGAATAAAAAATTAGGTAGTTTTACCCTACTGAATCAAAACGTTCTAGAAGGTAAATCAGATATATAAAACAGTAATTCGACCCACAGTAACATACGCCGGTGAGACATAGATATTAAATAAGAAGGAAGAAGATACTCTGAAAAGATGGGAAAGGAAAATACTGAGACGCATATTCGGAGGACGGAAGACAGAAGATGGTTAGGAGAGAAGAACCAACAATAATTTAATGGCTTTATACAAAGAACCTACCATTACCAATTTCGTCAAGTCACAAAGAATCAGAGAGTTGGGACATGTGGAAAGAATGGAAGCTAACAGAATGCCCAAACTAGTAATAACCAGAAAACTAATCGGCCCCAAAAGAAGAGGTAGACCCAGAACGAGGTGAATTAATAAAGTGGAGGAAGACCTAAAACACGTGAAGCTGAGGGACTGGAAAAGAAAAGCACAAAATAGAAGCAAATGGAGAAATATTGTCCACTAGGTCCTTCAGAATAGTTAATAATGTTGTATATACATATTTAAGTTAAAGTTTTGTTTAAAATAATTGTAATTAGTTAATATTAGGAATATGTTTACAAAAATTGCCCTAGGCCTTAACGGCCTGCTGTGCGTAAAAACAAATAAAGCTTTTCCAATTTTGAAGGACTGCATTACTATAAAAACTAAACAGTAAGAGTGACATACTGCATCCTTTTCTTAGTACTTTAGTTACTTTTATTGGCTCTGATAGTCTATTTCCTATGTTTTGGTAAGTAGAGTTATCCCTGTATACTTCTGTGATTATTCTTATAATGTATGGACTAATGCCAAGTTGTTGTAAAGCTTGCCACAATTTAGGTCTTAGAACTGTGTCATACGCTTCTTCTTGATCGATGAAGGCTAGATGTTCTTCGCTACTAACCACTATTCTTTTTTCTATTAATTGTTGAAGTAAAAACAAGTTATAAGTGCAAGATCTACCAGGCGTAAATCCACTTTGGTTTTTGCTAATTAGATTGGATGTCCTACATCATCTTGTATTTCTCCATTTAATATATTTCCAAACAATCTCCCGAAAAGTAGGTAGGACACTTAATACTCTGTAGCAGTTAGGATCTTTTCGATTACCCTTTTTAAAGATGGACACTTGGTGAGCGGTTTTCCATTAAGATGGTACTTTAATTTGTTGGCAGCATTGATTCATTAGAAAAGTTATTGGTTCTATTAGGAGTGGACCTCCTACTTTAAGTAACTCTACAGCTATATTGCCATGTCCTGGAGATCGCCTGTTTTTCATTTTAATTAACGCAGTACGGACCTCGTTGTTAGTAGCTTATTATTGTTACTATATGTTGGTCTCTCCATATTGTATTCCTCTCCCATATATTCCAATCTAGACTTTTGGACCAAATTTTTATAGTGATTTTCCCACTTCTTCTATAGGAATTAAGTTGCTTAAGAAGTTATAGGTGTTTTTCTTTAGATTAGTGATAGTTCTCCATGCTTTCGTAGTCTGAGAACCACCAATTAAATTTTCAATTTGGACACACTTTTGTTCCCAGAAATTGTTTTTTGCTTCTTTTATTTAATTGCGTTTAACCTCTCCGTTTTTCCTTTGATATGTTACTCTATTGCTAGATGTTTTATTTGTTAGTCATTTCTGTATATTTTGTTTGTTTCCTGTATAATTTTTTTAAATTTTCTGTCATCCATGGTGGTTTGTGGTGTTTTTTGTCGTTGTTCTCTGTTCCTAATAATTCATAAGCAATTTTTTTTATTATCTTTTTGAGTTTGTTGTATTCTTGTTCTACATCCATATATCTTTCAATCTCATTTAGTTCCTTTTTTAATCTAGATTGAAAAAGATGTTTAATACTGGGTTGAAAAAAAAGTACAATTTATATTTTTCCGTTTTGTATTGTGTAGTATTGTTTCCTCTATCTTTGGTGTTGTTTGTAGTACTGTTTAAAGGGGTACAAAAAAAATTAGCTAAAAGAAAGTAGTGATCTGTCGTACAGTTGGATCTTCTTTTTACTGTGCAGTCTTGGCACTTAAATTTTAATTTCTATCTCATTATTAGTCTATGACTATATAATAATAAGTCAGAAATTTGGGGAATCTCATGAGAGTAATTATGCAAAAAATCTCATGTGGATGTTTTTCCGAACGAACCCGAGCTTTTTGCCTTATCTATTTGCTTAAATGTGGAAACAATATAGTTTATTAGATCATCAGTTGTTGTTTTGTAAAAAATAATCAATTATATTCATAATTAGTTTATTGATTTATCAAAAATCCAAATAACTTTACAGAGTTTCCTCGTGTGTGACCCTATATCTATTTTGTTTTTGAAACAGCTGATCTTCGAACTTAAACGATGATGTAATATTGATAATCAGAGGTCTTTTTACCTTTAATATTTTCGTTTTATTTGCTGTTCTTATAAATTCAGTTAACAAAATACAATTATATTGGGTTATCTCTGTTATGTTTATTAACAATACATTACGTCTTTAGTAAGTTAGATAAGACAATAATCTATCAAGTGAGACCTCCTTTGATGCCCTCCAATAAAATAAATTTAATTAAAGTAAATTTTTTCAAAATTTTGTTTATTTCTTAATATAATATCAATAAATAACTATTTGACTGATTAGGGTATTACAAAATTTTCAATAAACGAATTATATCTTAATATGTTATTTTTTTCCGGAAAGACCAACAAATTTCTCCCCTTTATTTTTCACTTCAAGTGGTTAGCGTAGAAAAGTGCGATGTCCTTTAATGCAGCGTTTTCCAAACTTATTTTTCCATGGCACGGATATTATTGTGCTTATCCTTCGTGACCCACTCATTTTTTTATTAAAATTTTTTTTGGTGTGTGTGTGTGTGTGTGTGTACAAGACAACATATTTAAATATTTATTATAGTTTTATATATTTTAATAAAAAATCATTAGCTTAAACAAAAATGTAATAAAACAAAATAAAAATCAAATACTTTACTAATGGAAAGTATGAAGCTCTTTCTAGTTATAAAAACTTCACGTTCCGAAGAAAAGATGTTAATTTTATTTTCAGATCCGGTTCGACTTCCAAACAGTTTCCATATTTATTTTTAAGGAAAACCAGTGTTAAAAACTCTTCCTCCCACTTATAGGTCAGAACGAAAGGAATTAGAAACTTTATAGCTTGTTCTGCTAAAACTGGGTACTCCTAACGGCAAGACAGCCAACAATATATCAGTGATATTTTGTCTAATATGACATTGACTGCCCTATTACACGATAGTTCAATTACGGACTCAATATCTCAATCCGAGAGGCCATTCTCGGATTCTACGTTCATTGTAAATAAATTCCGTATCCATGCTTTGTTGCTGTCGATGGGGAAAAAATTCCCTCCGATTTGCCTTGAGTCCTAGCCGGTGTTCCTTAAAATCCAGTAAAATCTCATCTTGCAATAAACTCACGTTATAGCCTTTTTGCAGTTTTGTTAGCTTTGTAATTTCCTGCTTCTGTGTGACCTGTTCACAAATTAAGTTTTTTTGTTGCAGCTTTTACCTTCTCTTCTACATTAAATACAGTTACATTGCTACCTTGTAATGTCATATTTAAATTTTTCAATAGGTCAAAAATATCACAACGGTGAGCTACCTTGATTAACCAGTTGACATCATGAGAACTGTCTTTAAATTAAAATATTGCATCCCTAGCCGTTGGTGGATGTCGTTCTAAGAACAAATGAATTTTTTTCTTTCAATTCAATAAATGTTTCTTTAAAACATTCCCTTTTGATAGCAAACGCACATGGCAGTATAAAAAAGATGTTTATGTTCACTTCCCATTTCTTTGCACGAAGCAGAGAATGCTCTTTTTTCAGTGGGCGTGATTTTATTAAGTTTATAAACGTTACACATTCTTGCATAGATTCAGTTAAAAGTAGTGGTTTTTTGACTAGTAGAGGTAAGTAGAGGTAATGTAATTAATCAGATTAAATATTTCTTTATCCGTTGTTCTTGTTGACAGAAATATACAAAACAGAAATTCTTCGTGAATAGCATTTTCAAAATCGCATCCTACAAAACACATTACTTTTATCATCAACTTGCAAGGAAATATAGGTTAGACTCCTTTAAGTGACCTATAATAGTTTCTTCAATATGACTTGTCATCTCCACAATCCTACGCTTAACTGTGTTATTTAAGGCCAGTGTTATTTATGGCCAGAGCCAGCACTGGCTTTTCCTGCTTTTTATCACATATCCAAGATACTACTATTTTTATTGCTGGAACTATTAATTTTTTAAACTTTGATGGTATACAAGGCAAATATCGAACACAGTAATTAGTTAAATGTTGCCCAAGTACTTTCGATTAATAGATCATCCTCAGGGGCATCTGAAATAAGCCAAGAAACGTTTTTTTATAAAAAGGAAAATTAATTCACTTCGATAAAAAACTCGAAGTTTATGGTTGAAAAAAGTTTTTATGTGATAAACGTTTATAGACTTACTTCGTCAGTTGTGGCCTATCCGACATGAGCAGAATGTCATACATGTAAATTTGGACATAACAATACAATACACAAAGACAAACAAACACTTTAAAATTTTTAAAAATAGAGAAGCTACATGTTATATAGACAGAATGGCTCCCGGTGTAGCGGAAATAATGAGATAACATGTGACAAATGACAGCTTGTAATGGGCAGTTAAAATAGATATGTGATCTGCACCTTTTAAAATTCTATGAAACTAAGTATTGACCAAAGGTCCAACTGACACCACTATAGGAAATCAACTGATGAAATAGAAAATTATATAGTATATTTTTTATGTAGATTGAATAATCCAAATCTCACACTCAAACCTGTCTATATAATGGATGTGAGTTTGAGAGCAATTAAGTGACATAAGTATGATGTAAAAAAGACTAAACAATATAGACAATGAAGGTTGACTACAATAAAATGGTCCACCAAGCGCTATCAGTACTGTAGAAAAGGAAAAATCTGAATATGCAGTTAAATTACTAAAAGTTAAAATCAAAATTGAAAGCAAAATATATAAATGGGTTATAATCCAAGTAGTTCAGTTGAATCCACAGTCAATGGAAGAACTTTAAAATTAATATCGAAATGCTCAGTGCATGAAGTCTAAACAGTCGAGCTGGGTCCTGAAACTGTAACAACGTTTTTAAAAATAGGATTAAATTTAGTTCAATTTAAATTAATTTGAGTATTAAGACAGTGAGAGTTTTCATGTGTTTCCCTTGTAATCTAATATATATATAATATATATATATATATATATATATATATATATATATATATATATACATTTATATATATATATATATATAATATATATATATATAAATATATATGTATAATTATAATACATATATATA
This sequence comes from Diabrotica balteata, assembly GCA_918026665.1. Classification (NCBI taxonomy): domain Eukaryota; kingdom Metazoa; phylum Arthropoda; class Insecta; order Coleoptera; family Chrysomelidae; genus Diabrotica; species Diabrotica balteata. Next base: position 97,798,402 of record OU898282.1, read on the forward strand.
TATATATATAATATATATAATATATATATATTATATATATATATATATATATATGTATATTATATACATATATATATATATATAATTTATATATATATATATATATATATATATATAATATGTATATATATACATATATATATATATATATATATATAAATATATATATATATATATATATAATATATATACTGAGCTGCAACTATACCACCCTCTTAGGTTTCTCAGCCAGGAAATGGCCACAGGCCAGTGCCATATAATATTTCGTATGTCGCCAAACGTTCATTAATATTGCAAATACTGTGTAGTATTCATCCTCTTTTATTTTTTATCTCGTGTGTTAGGATTCCATCAACTCTATTTTGTACTCAGCCAGATGTCTTTTTAAGTCCATTAGGTTCATTATTAACGAAGATACTGTGTAGTGCCTGTTTAGTAGTCGCCTAGTTTGTTTTTCCTTACTTAATATATTCGGAATTTCCTTCCCTTTCATTTGCTGTCGCATGTTAGGATTAGTTCAGTAGTTTAGTTTGTACTTAGCTAGAGGCCTTCTTTAAGTTAATAAATCAAAATTTGTCTTTCAGTTAAACTACTTTTATCCATAGTGCCCAATGACATCTCGTATATAATAAAGAAACTGTGTAGTGCCCTTTTGGTAATCGTCTTGTTTATTTTTCTATTTTAATATATTCGTTGTATTCTTCCCTTTCATTTAACGCAACACACGCTCCAGTCGGACCAATAACAAGGAAGATATGATGCTCATCTATGTCTCAACATATTCGTTGCCCCCCTCCTTTCCGATGATGTATCATGCGTCACAATTTGACGAAATGTTCTACTCACACCACAAAACGCTAAAAAACTGAGCATAATGAACCTTAGCATTTTCTTATGGGATTTTACATGAGACATAAAGCGGAATAGCAGCCTTTACAGCCTAGCAGATTTTACAGGTATAGCATTTACTTAACTTAATTTAATTTTACTTAATTTTATTGAATTGTTAGGTATTTATTTTTACGTAATTTTGTTTTACTTGATTTAATTTTATTTATATCCTATTTTCATTTATTATATTTATTAAGTTCTCTCTAATATTAATAATTTTATTTAATTTTGGTTAATTTTATTTAAATTATATATATATAATATATATATATATATATATATATATAAATATATATATATATATATATAAATATAATATATATATAATATATATATATATATATATAATATTTAATTTAATTTGATTTTAATTTTATTTTATTTTAGTAAAACGTTGATGTTTGTTAAACATTTAATTTTAATAGTAAGTGTTTATGTCTATTTTACCCAATGACTTATAATAAATATATAACAAAGGTCCTTGATGTTACCTTCTAATTACAGTACACTATGTTTTTAGCAGTTTGGTGAGCAAATTAATTTCGAAGTAGTAAAATTTCTGATTGAGAATATTTGAACCATCAATTTGTAGAATAAATTAGCAATAAATCAACCGTATCGTACCAATAGCAAAATATGATTAAAATGTAAGATGTTTATAGTTCACATTTCTTTCTTAGGTGTCGTAGTTACATTACTGGACAAACGGTGTAACTTGTCATTCTAGCCTTTTATATAGATATATTATTGCAAAAAGCTAAAATGCGGTCCTGAGTAAATATAATATTATCTTGTTTTAACAAATTAAATTAACAAACTGGTCAGCTTTGATACCTATATAAATTACGGTCTACACTTCAATTAAACTAAATTGTTTGTGTATTTGTTACTCTTAGAAAATACCCACTCTTCTAATTCAAAATGAAACCTGTATTTGTTGCAATTTTTATGGTCATCGTTGTGGCTGCCGTAGCTGGTAAGAATAATAATTTTAACCTCTACTTTCTTCAGATCTAAATTTTATATATATACAATTGAAGTTGTTTTTCAATGTTATAAGTATTAATATATTATTATTCTATAAATTTTTATTCCACTTGCTCTATAACGACTCTGACATTATTAACCCGTTAATTTTTTCAACCCTAAATTTCATATATTTTCCATATTTTTTGAGTGAATATGGATTGGAATTGACTTTTTCAATATTTATCTTTGTAAGTATGTAGATTTGTAAACTGAATGCCTTTTTACCTTTCTTGAAACCAATTGTGAATTATAACTTCTGACTTCTCCATCGTGAATTCATCCATCCATCCATTCATTGAGTAGATCTACTCTCTACTCGCTTCTAAACTGTGCTTCCGTTACCCTTAGATCTTATATCTTCCTTGATTAGTTATTCCTAGATGGTACTTTTTTGTGTTTAATAATTTTTGTAACCTACGTTGTCTTCTCAACTTACAACATTTGAATCACAATTTTCCATTTTAACTTTGTATTTGTTTCTTTACTGTCTTTTTCTTTTCTTCTTTATTCAGTCGTTTTTTTTTATCTTGTAAAAGTATCCAGTTCGCTCGTTTTATTGCTATTAGTCTCACGTAAGTCTTAACGTTATTTCCTTCATTATATATAATCACACAGATCGGACTAAGAGTCTGGAAAATTCTAAATATCTCTAAAATCTCTCTCGTCAATCCTGACCCCCCAGGGGGACTGTAGTGGTCGACGTGATGTCGTGTATTGTCCGTCTTTAGAGATCTCTGTCTGTGGTCATTTCTTTTAATTCATGCATAGGTCTTTGGCATATTCCTGTAATTTGATCTATCCATCTTGTTGGGGATCTTCCTCGTGATCTTCGGCCTTCTACCTTTCCTTGTATTATGAATCTTTCCATGTTTTCTGTCTCTCCGATTGTCTCAGAGTCCAAGATTCACATTCGTAGGTCAGTATTTGGAATATTAAGCAGTTGATCAACCTCATCTTTATCGCTCTTGAAATTTGACAGTCCTTCTATATTTTGACCATTTTTGCTGTGGCAACTTTTGCGTACCATCTCTAAAATAGATGGTACGAATTATACAAAAACCAGGCTAACCTGTTGATATTTGAACCGTTGCCACATTTAACATTTTTCTGATGTCATTAGTTAGTTTGGTTTTTTTAAGTACAACACCCTGTACATTCTACCTGCACTAAAATCTTTACCTCAATGCCAGTTGAATCGTATACAATACTTTTGATTTTATGTAGTCCGAAACATCTTAAAAAGATAAGAAACAAAAGTCTAGAAACGCCCAGAAATGCCAAAGAATCGCAATTATGTTTTTTATTAAACTACGTACATCTAAATATTAACATACTAATTAACAGTTTACTACATTGAAAATAGGTAAAGAAATAATAAATAAGACTTACTTACAATCAATTTAATTTAACTATCAGACAACCGGTTTCGCTTTCTACAATATGCAAAGCATCCTCAGGTCTCGATACAAAGTTAAACAAATGCTAAAATAATAAAAACCCATATTAGGGTGTTATCTAATAACGATAAACAAAGTAGATGTTGTAAATTACAATAATTATGCCAATATTACATGTCTGTGGTTTTATTTAAATGAGTAAGTTGAATAAAAGTTATAAAAGTTTTAAAAGTTTAAACAGACAAGGTAAGGCCCACAATTTTTTATAAAATAGTCTCTTCGATTGTAATAAATTATTAAATGAGCAAATAAATAAAATAAACATTACTTACATGCCGGTACTCTATTATTTGATGGATTGTAGAATATGGTTGAAATTGCTATGAATTGTTGAATGGAGAACTCAATTCTATTATTGCAGTTGTTTGACAGTAAACGGGAAGTTCTTGAGGACCGATAGATTTGATACAATGAAGAAGAGATATGTGTATGATTGTTTGTTAAATGAAAGTGATGTAATATACCATTGTGTTATTAAAAGTTATTTATACTTATTCGAGAGATATATTTTTGAAATGTGTTTCATTTCATTTCATTTAATACCTTCTCCCACAATTACAATAAATTAGACCATACCTCTTTTCTATTTTACTTCCTAAAGGTGCTGAGTCTATTTTGACTTTCCAAATAAAAAAAATTATTCACTAAAATTCCATAAAATCAGTTGGTAATATGTGTAAACAGAAAACTTTATTAATAATTTTAGGAATATAAACGAGTTAGAAACATATATTATTACAAATAAATCCTTAAAGACGAAATATTAAAATTTGTCTGTTAATTTTAGATGCCACAGCTTTACTCCAATGCGGTGAAAACGAAGCACAAGGATGTGAACCCTGCTGCCCTCAATCAGAAGTTACTTGCCAAAACAAAGTAGCTCAACCATGCGATAGACCTTGTGCACTAATTTGTAGATTTAAATGCGTTTGTGCTGCAGGATACCTCAGAGATACCAACACCGGAAAATGTGTAAAAGATTGTTAATATTTTAAGTTCTATATTCAATACTATCATAAAAATAAAAATGTTTCTTAAGAAAAATAAATAATTTTAAATAATCATAATTATCTTTTAAAATTTAATCCCTTTTAATAAAAATTTAATAAAACTGTAAAAATCCCACAGGAATGGTTGGTGTCCAACTTTGTAGCAATACCAAAATCAGTATATGCCAAAGATTTTTTAGACTATAGGACAATATCACTAATAAGCCATACCCTCAAAATATTTCTAAAGATGATTTATGGAAGATTATATAGAAAACTAGAAGAGGATATGGATGATACTCAGTTTGGGTTCCGCAAGGACTGGGAACGAGAGAGGCATTGTTTGCTTTTAATTTTTTACTCTCTCAAAGATGCTTAGATATGAACCTAGATATTTATTCCTGTTTCATCGACTTCGAGAAGGCATTCGACAGGGTCCGACATGAAAAACTAATAGAAGTACTGAGAAACAAAGATATAGACAGACGAGACTTACGAATCATTATCAATCTGTATTGGAATCAAAAGGCCAATATAAAGATAGAAGAACAAAAGTCCGAAAATATAGATATAAAGAGAGGAGTAAGACAGGGCTGTGTTCTGTCACCATTACTGTTTAACGTGTACAGTGAAGCCATATTCCAGGAAGCGATAGCGGATCTGGGTGATGGAATCTCTGTAAATGAAAGAATAGTAAATAACATAAGATTCGCTGATAACACCGTTATAATGGCAGACACCTTGGAATCGCTACAAGAATTGGTAAATAGAATTAACGATTATTGCATTAGATACGGACTAAAAATAAATAAGAGAAAAACTAAATTTATGATTGTCTCAAAAACGCAACATGGAAATGAAAGATTAATGATATAGCAAACCCAAATAGAAAAAGTAGTGAAATACAAATATCTTGGAACCTGGGTTGATGAGAAAAATGACCAAAGCAGAGAAATCAAAGTCCGAGTTGAAGCTCCAAGGCAAGCATTTATGAAAATGAAGACAATGCTTACCAACAGAGACCTTCAGTTGCATCTCAGATTGAGGGCTCTAAGATGTTACATATTTTTTATCTTACTATACAAAATGGAAGCTTGGACATTGAAGAAACAACACATAAGAAGAATAGAAGCGTTCGAAATGTGGTGTTACAGAAGAATGCTAAAAATTCAGTGGTTTCAAAGGATTACCAATGCTGAGGTACTACGACGCCTAAATAAGGAGTTAGAAATTATGAACAGCATAAAAAGAAGAAAACTAGAGTATTTGGGTCATATAACCTGAGGAGAAAAATATGAACTGCTGAGAATTATTATGCAAGAAAGGATCCAAGGAAGAAGAAGTATAGGAAAAAGACGCATCTCCTGGCTGAGGAACCTTAGAGAATGGTTTTAACTTTAGTTCACTACAACTTTTCAGAGCAGCAGCCAACAAAGTGACCATAGCCGTTATGATATCCAACCTCCGATATGAGATAAAACTTTAAGAAGAAGAATAAAAATTACCAAAATTTTTTGTTAGAGATTTTAAAATTATCTTTTTATTTCATCTTGTGCAATATTTATTAGTTTGAGCCAGTTCAGACTCAGGCTGAAGAGGCGCAAACTAAATATTGTCCAACAAACAAAAAGAGTGAAAGACTAAGTCAACCTGTGAAGATCCTAATAAGTAATATATAATATTAATAGTATATATAATACTAATAAGTCGAAAGATGAAAGGAGATAACAATATCAGCAAAGAAACAATAAATAAAATAACTAAGACGATGGCAACGGCAATAAGAAAATAAATAGGAAACTCCAAAGTAGAAAAAATCTAAACAAGCAATAGAGAAAAATAAGAACATAATGTTTTGAGAAGGAGCGTGTACAAGGGAAACATGGATATTAACAAATTAAGAAATAGAGCTGAAGATAAAACTATAAAGCAAGATGGAATATTAACAATAGGCAATGAGTTCTACATAGAGCTATTTAGATGAAGAGAGAAAGATAAGAATATTTATCATTTAATTAAAATAAAAACTAAGGTTTAATACCAGTCAACCACTGTATCATTCCAAATCTAATGTAACTTACTGTCTTTAGCTTGAGTAATGTTATAATCTTATATGTATAATGTAATATTCCAGACATTTTTGTACTCCTGTCAATGGCCATAGATGTCGAGACACGTTAATTTCAATAAAAAAAATACCAGTAAACACAAGATCAGATTTAATGCCTGATATAAAAAAATAGAAATCAAAGAGGCACTGATGAAAATAAAAAATAATCGAACTCCAGGCGAAGATGGAATAGTGTCAGAAGCAATACAAATTAGGAGATATATTACTAGAAAAAATTAAACTTCTTTTGGATATCTGCCTTCACAGCGCTAATATTTTATCAGAATCGCACAACGCTACTATGATTCTATTACATAAAGTTGGAGATAAAACAGATTTAGAGAATTACAGACCGATTTGTCACCGCAACCATAAATATAAGTTGTTCACGCGAATAATAAAGAGTAATAAATAAGAGAACGGAAAGGAAATTAGAGATCATCCAAGAAAACCGATAGGATTCCGAAGAAATTACGAAACTAATGACTATCTACAAAGCATAAAAACCCCAAAAAAGAATGAAGTGTAATACAATAGACCTTCAGTGCTAATATATATATATATATATATATATATATATATATATATATATATATATATATATATATATATCGATTTTCACATAGCCTTTTATAAAGTTAAGCTAAGAAAAATATAACAGGAGAGACCCTTAAAGAATTCAGGCTAGATTATAGGTATACAATATATACTTACAGGCAACAACCACTGTCAAAATACATACTAAGACTAATAGCATAAAAATCGAGCGGGAATTAGACAAGGAGACCCAATGTTGTCTAAACTTTTTAATACGGTGCTGGAATATGCTTTTAAGAATTAAGATGGGTTAACAAGGGAAATAAAAATAGATGACGAATATCTAAACAACATACGTTTAGCCGATGATAAAGTCATAATTGCTGAGGATCTAAGAATTACGACAGAAATGGCACAGGAACTAGTTGTCGCTACAGAAAATGTAGGTTTAAATATAATCATATTGAAAACAAAAATAATGACCAATTTGGTACCCTACCAGAAAATCAGTATTGGCAGGCGGGAAATCTTATTCTTCTTCCTTTGCCCTATCCGTTTCGGACGTTGGCTATTAACAAGGCTATTTTGACTTTGTTTACGTCACCTCTGAACAGTTCGGTCGATGTTAGTCCGAACAATTGTCGCAGGCTATGCATCCATGAGTGTCGTCTTCTTCCCGGTCCCCTCCTACTGTCGATTCTTCCTTGACTATTAACTGTAGCAGCCGGTACTTAGTATGCCTCATGACATGTCCGAAGTACTCAAGTTTCCGTTTCTTTACGGTGAAGATTATTTCTTTGCCTTTGCCTATTCTCTGCATTACGTCCACGTTAGTGATGTTGTTTGTCCAGGATATCCGAAGAATACTGCGATATATCCACAGCGAGAAATAGAACTCATAAATAAATATAAATACCTAGGATATGAAATTATGATTGACAGGTATAATCAGACTTAAGAACTAAAGAAAAGGTCTTGGATGAACAGAATCCGGAAAATTGAGAGATATTTTTAAAAGTGAGCTACCCACATACCTACAGAGAAAAGTATTTGATCAATGCGTTCTCCCAGCTTTGATATATGGAGCAGAAACACTTACACAGAACTTATAAAGAAACAAAATTAAAAATGAAGAGATCATGAGAAGAATTAAGGTTACTGATGTCATCGAAAGAATAACCAGACTAAAATGAAGATGAGTAGGACACAAAGAAGATATAGAATGGAGACCAAAGGAAGATAAGAGAAGTGTCGGCTGACGATAAAACAATGCTACATAAAACCTGAATGAGAGCAATGCAAAATAGAATTATGAGTTCAACAATGGACTTTTACAGTGGCTGATTGATGTTTTTTTACTGATAATAAAATTTTATTTTTAAGTTCTTGTCTTTTTCTAGCCCACATAACTATTGTAGCCTACATATTTGTTACTCATCGATCCAATCTTATGGATTCAAAATTCTTGGCACTTTTTTATTATCTCTTTTTGCACTTTCGGGAAGTTCTCCTAGTTATCGTAGCATACTCTCTCAAACTCTTGAGTGTCATACGCCTGATAGAATAAAGTATTATTAAGATATGATTTCCTATTATACTTATGTCTCTATTTTCATCTATCTTACCATTTATTATCAATTGCAACTATTCATATTCCTTATTTCCAGTGGATATTAATATATTACAAGTATACGCACTCGCCGCAGATAAAGAAAATATTAAAATAAATGGTTTTACCAACTTATATCAGAAGTATTAGTTATGAAAAACAACACAAACTTAATGATGTCATGAGTAACTTCGATGCAGAGCTAAATTCAGAAAATACTCTACTGGAAAAATTGGAACATTACAAAGAAATAAAAGAGGAGAACACTTGGTGCAGTTTTGACAATAGGACAAATTTGTATTTCAGAATACTTCAGAATACAGGTTGTTCCTATCAAAACCAGGTATTCTTCTCAAATGACTGTATACTTGAATGTCTACAGATAATCGATGAAAATTTTAAGAAATTAAATTAATTATATTTAATTGTATAATAATCAATGAACGATTTAAAAACTGTACAATATGAGTAAAGGTATACCCAGGTGCCGATGTTCAATCAAAAAACAGTAGTGTGCTATTATCACAGTTAACCTAAACAGAGTATGTAAAATAAAAAACTCCTACAATATCACCAGACGCACTAAGACCCATACACTCTAAATAAGGTCTCTTAACAACAAGTTGTACACAATTAGATTAGAAGATACCAACAACATAACTAGACTTCGGCAAATATGCAAATAAAAATGTAGAAAATATGCGCGTAAATATGCACGTGTTTACCCGAAAAGATGCAAATATTTTACAAAATATGCATACAAATAAATAAAAAAATCGTAAAATAGTAACAATTTTATTTAAAAAAAAAGTGTACATAACTAAATATTTCCTACTATTCGTTAAGATTTACATTTATTTTAAGTAACTACGTCATTTTTAAGTATGAATAAACTTATTTAGAATTATGGTAACAATAAATGACTAAGTGGTGTTCAAAATTGTCTAACAAAAACTTGTGGCTTCTGTCTGAGTACATATATTTATACATATATGGAAAAACTTCGTTCAACATCAACTGATGTAACGGGAGCATTTTTCAAACTAACCAAAACATTTGGTTCTAAATTAATTGTTTCCAAAATATTTCCAGCTAGAACACTGACTACTTCAGAAAGAATATGGTAACCTTTATTTTTTTCCATAGTAGCTTCAAATTTTTTAAAAATATCTTTTCCAATATTACCTCTAACCTTCCGACAACATGACGCAAATTCTTTTATTAATGCTGTACTTTCGAACAATGACAGTTTTGGTGATTCTAACTGAGTAATTGTTTTTTGAACAAAACTAAAATTTGATTTTATAAATGAAAGTTCTTGTTGAAGCAAGTTACTCTGAAAAGTTTGTTTAGAATCCAAAAGAGATTGGGAACTTTCATCTGTTAACGCATCAATTATGTTCTTTATTTTAACAAAATGATCTGCATAAAAATTAGCTGCTTCTAACCATGTTCCCCATCGCGTTAAAATAGGTTGTGGTGGAAGAGGAATGTTAGGTAGCATTTCTTTATAAAGTTGAATTCTTATAGGAGATTGAAGAAATACTTTTTTGACACCGGATATCATGGTATTTACAAGAGGAAACTTTTTTCGTATTTCCTCTGCAACTCTGTTTAATCCATGCGCTACACAAGTAACATGTATTAAATCTGGGAAAAATATTTTTAAATTTTGTCCTGCTTTCACTATATAAAGAGCAGCATCCGATAAAATAAGCAGTAATTTATTAGAAGGAATAGTTGTCGGAAGAAAAAAAGTTGCTAATGTTTCTTGTATAAAACGCGAAATTGTTAAAGCATTTGTTTTCTCAAGTTGCTGGCATGAAATAAGATGAGATTTTGGTAAGGTATCTTCTTTAAGAACACCAATCAATAAATGAGCAATATACTTTCCTGAGGAATTAGTGGTTTCGTCTACAGATATGTAAAAATAATTATCTGCAATTTCTTCCTTAATATTAATTAACACCGACGAGTATAGCCCGTTCACAATATTTCTTTTTAGAGACCGATCACTTGGAACATTAAGTTTGCAATATTCTTTTTAGAAACGAACTAAAATTTACATTTGCTAATTTTGAAAGCGGTATGTTTGCAGACACTAATGCGCGACACAAGTCTTCATTAAAAGTTTCTTGCTCATCTAATTTTTTTGAAGTAGATTGGAAACATTTAGCCATTGAAGTTTGATGTTTTCCTCCTATTTTTCCTTTTTTTGGAATGTGTGAAGCAGTTTTCACATGTTGGTTTATCTGAAATTTCTTCTCACATTCTATCTATAAATAAAAATAAAAACCTTTATTTTAACCCAACCTTTAAAATATAAAAATATACAAGGTGTTTTTGGTTAATCAAATAACTGGTTTGGAAAAAAAAAAACACTCGCTAAGTGTTTTAAATGCAGTATTAATCCACAAATTAGTTTTTGTTACTAACCATTAGTACATCATATAACTTATTTTAAAATTCAACAAAAGTTTTTTTTTGTTAATTCAATTACAATGAAAATAATTGTGTTTTAGAATAGCTGACTTCATAAAAAAAGTAAAGGTGAAAATTTTTTCTAAATACACACCATTGTATTGTACCATGGACAATTTTTTCTCACTAAAGGAAGCTATTTTTCATTTAAAAACAACCTACGAGTACTAAATTTCAAGTAAATACGTTTATCGGTTTTAAAGTTATTGTTGTTATTAACTAAAAGAATTTAATTTTTTTTTAATTTTAACACCCTGTATCTCGAAAAGTAAATAAGTTTGACCCCTCATTAACTATATCGTTTTGTTTAATTTTTCGAGAAGTATCTACAGTCAAACGTTGTAAGTGTCATTTAGGAACACCCTGTATGTATTAAATATTAGATATTTAATAGAAAATATTAGATACTTACAATTTTGCCACAGACTGAACAGTAGATTTTTCCCATATCCATAGACAGCTCTTTATAAGGTTTAATCCAAGTTGAAGCACTGGTTGTTTTAGGCATTATAAAATCACAATCTTCCTTTTTGTTACGCACAACGAGTGTTCACGCTTTGAATATCAAAACAAAAATGATTTACAAATCTGAGCATCAAATTAGAAATGTTTAGGTACCTAATTCAATAAACTGGGAGATTTTGGAAAATCCCTAAATTAGGAACAAAACTATTAGCCGTTTACCTGCTGTTAAGATACAATAAATTGTAGATAGATTTGGGAATTAGATCAATAAATGCAAATGAGCGAACCCTTAGCGATTATCCAATAACTGAATGCCTCAGTGACCGAGACTTTCTGAGAATGTTGAGGGCTACTTAAATTGATCTTCTTTGAAATTGTAAATGTTTTACCTGTAGAGATTACGTACTTAGATCATTTCTTGATTAAAATGACTACAAAATTTTATACAAGAATTGAAATAAATTGGTATGTTTAAAAATTTTCAAATACAGTATAAAAATCTGAACTTTTATGCACTTTATGCAAACTTTTATACAAATATGCCCAAAATATGAAATATTTGCATAAAATATGCACAATATGCAAAATATGCAATATGCATATTTGCCGAAGTCTAAACATAACCAATTGCTGGAAACAAATAAAAATGACAAAAATCATTATAGGTTGAGAAAATCTTCTTAAGACTACGAACTTTAAAAAAAAACTGGATAGACTTAGTGAACGATAGATAAATAACAAAATTTGAATTAAAAACTAAAAGAATTAATGGATAAAAGCAGACTCTGTCTATAGAAAGAAGTTACAATTAAAACATTTTCCAAGATTCTGGTAGTAGAATTTTAAGTGATATTAAGGAGCCCTGTACTTAATGGAATAAAATTAGATAACAGCATTATTTAAATACGATTAAAGAATATACCAAGAAATAACATCTAACAGACACATGAACCCACCAAGTGACTTGTTTCAAATAATTATAGTGTTACAAAAGTTTCGAGAAAGTTAGGCGTATTGAACATAAAATTAGAAGGTCTCATTAAGATGCAAAAGGTAAGGATGTAAATAGAAATGCAGTTATTGTATTTAGATCCAGGATACCACTTCACCTAAAAAAGCATTATATCAATGTACGTATACTACCAATCATGACATCGGCTGCGAAACTTGGACACTAAAGAAAGAGATAAGAGCGAAACTTAAAGTCACTTAAAGATGAAACATGCATGCTAGACATAACAAAGAGAGATCGAAAAATAATAGGATTAGACATAAAATCAAGGTGACTGATATAACTGATGTAATTAAACCTTTAAAATTGCAGTGCTCTGGATATTTAGCGATGACAACTAACAATAGATGGTCCACTAGAATTACATAGTGGTGCCTAAGAGGCGTGAAGAGACCAAGAAGGCGTCCTTATTTAAGATGGAACTATGACATAAGGAAACAAGCCTATAAAACATCGCACAGAAAACCGGCATAGGCATTAAAATACGCTGAGAATGATGAAGATGAGAAATATAGGAATATAGCTTGCATTTAAACATATCTGGGGCCGGCTGTTAAAATGTGACGAAGAACACAATTAAAAAAAATTGAAAATCATATAAAAATTATATCTTAAATACCTAGCTATCTTCTTCTTTTAAATGTGCCTATCTTCTAGAGATGTTGGCGACCACATTGACCCATTTTATTCTATTTACAGCAGCTCGAAATAGATCACTTGACGTTAGACCAGTCCACTTTCTAAGATTGACCAGCCAGGATATACGTCCAGGGCCTCCCTTACCCTCAATCTTGCTTTGTAAAATCAACTGTAGAAGTCGGTATTTATCATTACGCACGATGTGGCCGAAGTCAACCAATTTTCTGTTTATCATGGTGTTACTAATTTCTTTGTCTTTTTTTAGCCTCTGGAGAATAGTTATGTTACTTGTATGGTGTATATATGAGACCCTCAACATACGTTGATAGCACTACATCTCAAATGCATATAATCGTTTTATGGAATCTTCCTTCTAGCTTCTGGCTTTTTCAATGCAAGTTTTTATTTCGTAGTTGTGATCTCACGCATCCTTAATATTGCAGCCCAAATAGCATATTTTTCCACCCTTTCTAACGGTATATCGCCTATTGTAATTTGGGCTTTTATGTTGGTGTTCTTATTAATGATCATTATTTTTGTCTTCTTACAATTTACTATTATGTCGTATTTGGTACATGCTTCTTTAATGTTATCAATCATCCTTTGTAGCCCATGCTCGCTATCTACCAGCAACATTGTATCGTCTGCATGTCTAATATTATTTATATGTTGGCCATTTACAGCAATTCCATCTTCTGATTCGTCCAAGGCCTCTCTAAATATGTTTTCAGAGTATATGTTAAATAATGCTGGTGATAATATGCAACCCTGTCTAACTCCTTTTTTGACTGTGAAGATCTCACATTTCACAGTATATTTTCTAACCAAACTGTTGCTTTCTGTTAAAGATATTTCTTGAAGAAGTTTAAGACCAGTCTTATATCCTTACCTTCGAATCCTAATGTTTTTAGTATATCGATTAGTTTCCCATGTGCGACTTTATCAAATGCCTTCTCGGAATCAATGAAACATGCATACACATCGCAGTTGATATCACTGGCTCTCTGTATTAGAACTTGCAAACTAAAGAGTGCTTCCCTTGTTTCGAGTCCTGCTCTGAATCCAAATTCAACTTCACTCAGGTGTTCTTCTAATTTGGTGTATATGCGCGAGTGAATGGTAGTAAAAAGTACTTTAAGTACATGGCTCATCAAACTGACTAATCTATGTTCGTGACAGTTTTTAGCGTTTGGTTTTATAGGAAGTGGAATGAATCTTTACAGTAGCCAGTCTTTTGGTAAGTAGATATTGTTGAATAGTTTCGTAAGAACTGTGATTTGGTGTGCCTTTAGTAGCTTTAAAATTTCATCGTGCACCTGGTCCTGGCGATTTCCTATCTTTAATCCGCTTAATGGCCATGGTTACTTCTTAGTTTGTTAGGGCCGTAGTGATTGTTTATTTCAGTCGGACTTCGTGCTGCATCTTCGAATAAATCTTGCATATATTCTATCCATCTCGTAATTTAGCTTCAATTGTAGTCAAAATCTGGCCTTCAATGTCTACAACTATGCCTGTAATGCATTGTTTTCTTGTATTCTTTACCTCTTTAACTTTTTGTGAATATGGAAATCGTCATGTTTGCGTTGTAGTGTTTCAAGTTCCGTACATTTCTCCGTCAGCCATGCTTCTTTTGCTCCTTTTATCTCCTTTAGTATAGTCTTATGCAACGTTTTGTATTCGTTGCCATTTCTACCTTTTAATTTTCTTCGCTCATCCATCATCTGCAATATTTTATCTGTCATCAATTCTTTGGCGTCATTTCCTATGAATTATTTTGAGTAGTATGTTGATATTTGCAACCAATAGACTATGATCTGAGAACACATCTGCGCCTGCATATGTTTTTTGCGCCTAACTATACAAATTTTAAACTTTAATCAAGTAGTTCTGCTCTATAAATGATTTATGAATGGGTTTTAAATTACTTTTTCTAAATTAAAATTTAAATGCTTTTGGTTATATTTTGCCATGTAGAACAATACATTGTAACATTAATGGTAAAATCTAGAGAAACGGTCCTGCACAGATTAATATTGTTTTGTTTTTAGAATTTATATTATCAATTTTGTCAACTTTGCTACATATATAAAATAGGCTGAATACCTTAACTAAATTAGATCATTTGTAAATTTGATATATAAAAAAATAACTACACTCGACACTCAAGATGAAAACTATATTTTTCGCAATCTTTATGGTCATCGTCGTGGCTGCCGTAGCTGGTAAGAATACTCACTATAACTATTAATTTTTTTAGATTTAGATTTTTGGCTGTTTTTAATTTTGATATCATGATATGCTGATTTGCTAATTAGTTTGTAAAGCATTTTTTACTAATTTTGTAAATTTAATGTATTTTTCAGTAATAATTTATATACCTTACGCTATGCTTTATTGAAAAGTTCATTTAAATATTTCGTGTTTTTTTAATGCTAACGTAACTAGTTTTTTTTAATACTACTACTAAGGATTTCCACAGTTTTCACTGTCTTCCTTCACTCAACCTTTTCTCCAATTTTCCCTGTCATTCCAGTCTCCATCTCGCAGGGTTCTTTTCTCCATAGCCTCGTCGATTTCGTCTCTGAATGACCTTCGAGATCTTCCTCTCTTTCTTTTTCCAATCGGGCTCCATTCTGTGATTTTGTTCATCCAGCGTCCTCTGTCCGCTCTTCTGACGTGGCCGTACCAGGATAGTCTCTTCTCCTCTATATAGTCGATTATGTCTGATTGCACTCCCATTCTCCGCTTAATCTCTGCGTTTTCAATTCTGTCTCTTTTTGTAAGTCTACAGCTTCTCCTTAGGAACTCCATTTCTACTGCTCTTATTCTACCTCTATTTCTCTTGTTTATTGTCCAGTTTTCGGACCCATATGTTAGGATACTTCTTGTCAGGGTATTATATATTCTCTTAGTTGTCTTATACAGTTTCTTGTTTGTCTTAGTTTGTTGTTTATATCTTCTTCTGTTGTTCCCTGGTTCGATATTATGGTTCCTAAATACCTGAATTTATCTGTTCTATTTACTTGTCTTCCCTCGTCTATCTCTAGGTTTCTCATATCCTTGTTTTCTGTTGTTAGGTATTCGGTTTTCTCTAAGTTTATTTCCATTCCGTTGTTTTTATATTCTTCTTCTAGTTTTCTGAGCATAAAGCTGAGATCATCTTCATCTTGTGCGATGACTACTTGATCGTCGGCAAAACTTAAGGTGTATAGGTATTCCTCTCTTACTGGTATGCCCATTTCTTCACACTTTCTCCTCCATGTTTTGAGTGTCTTTTTCAAGAATATTTTAAACAGAGTAGGGGACGTAGCACAGCTTTGTAGAAGTCCTTTTGTCATCTTAAATGGATTGTAGGCTTTATTTCCACATGTAATGGCTACTTTATTTTCTTTGTACAGTGCTTTTACTGCTTTTATTAGTGTTTGTCGGATTCCGAGATCATTCATTGCTTCTCATAATTTGACTCTAGGTGTTGAGACGTATGCTTTCTTTAGATCAACAAACACCAGATGGACCGGTCTACTTTTTGCCATTTTCTTCTCTATCAGTTGTTCTAATGTGTACGTATGATCTAGGCATGATTTTCCTACTGTAAACCCTGCTTGGCCTTCTCCAATTTTTCCTATTATTTCAGTTTCTAGTTTTTCCTTGATAATGTTCCCGTAAAGTCTACCTACCGACGATATTATACTAATTCCTCTGTAGTTTTCATATTTTTCCCTGTTTCCTTTCTTATGTATGGATGTGATGTATGCTTGTGTCCATTCCGCAGGTATTTCCTCTCCATTTAGTCCTCTTTCGAACATTCTGTGTAGCATGCGGAATAACTTTTCCGTTTCGTTTTTAATTAGTTCGTTTGGTATCCCTCCGGGTCCTTTGGCTTTTTTGTTCTTCAATGTCTTGATTGCTCTCTTGACTTCTGTCAGACTTATTTCTATCTGGTCGTATGTCCCATTTCCTGCATGTTCTGTATTCTGTATAGTTTTTTTAATGCAAGTCGTTAACGATCTCTGTATACCAACCTCTTCTTTAATCGCCTAATTTTTAATTCTCTTATAGCGTTTATTTTAGATACTTTTATGTTCTTCTTTTTCTTTCTATCTCAAATCCATAAAAAGTTTAAACTTTATTAAACTATTTATTCTTTTTGTCTTTGTTTATGTATCGACTTACTCCACCATACTTTATTAATCGATTGAATTAATTTCTTTGCTTTGTTAATAATTTTGATCAAATGAAAAGGCAGATATCGAGCACAGTGTATTAATTAAATCTTGCCAAGGTACTTTCCGTTCCTAGAGCATCTTCAGGGGCATCTGAAATAAGCCAAGAAACGTTTTTTTTAATAAAAAAAATCAGTTAACTTAGATAAAAAACTCAAAGTTGAATATATTGTATTGGAAATGTTGCTAATATGAGTAAAGGGAAATAAACTTTAAACTTTTTACTTCTACAATTAAAAACATCAAAATTTGTCTAATTTTTTAATAGATTGCTTAGTCTAATAGATTGCTAATTATTATAGACAGGTTTAAGTGTGAGATCCGGATTATGCAATCTACTTAAAATATTCTGTATAATTTCATATTTCATCAGTTGATTTCCTGTTGTAGTGTCAGTTGGACCTTAGGTCAATGCTTTCACAGTATTTTAAAATATTTAGATTACATCACCATTTCCGTTAAGACCAGGGGCCATTCTCTCTTCTGATGTCAACCATAATGTAGCTTTCCCTTTTTAAAAATTTTAAAGTGTCCGTCCTTTTGTAGTGTAGTGTAATGTACAATTTTATGTTTATGACATTCTTCACAAATTTTGGACATAAAAACTTTTATCAACTTTCAACTTCGTGTTTTTTATGACTTAATAAAGTAATTGATTTTTTTCATTTAAAAAAACTATTCTTGGCTTATGTCAGATGCCCCTAAAGATGCTCTAGGAAGCGAAAGTACTTGGGCAAGATTGGAATAATAAACTGTGCTTGATATTTGCCTTTTCATTTGATCAAAGTATGATTTATTCGAGCATTCAACCTTATATTAATTTGTTAATAATTGATTGAGGTGATTTTTTTTCGTCGGTTCATCTGCATTAAAATAAGTTTCCAGTTAGTTATATTCTTCACATTTTTTAGTAATTTCGTTGTTGTCTAAGGTTCAATAGAATGGTAAATATTAAAAACTTCAGACTCTAATTCATTACTCTATACCTAGTTTTTATCTAGCGGAAAATTATTGCTGTTTATGTATTGGGGGTGTTAGTTTAATGTGGGTAAAAACATTTTGCCTTGTAGTGTAATAAACCTTGATTAATATTGTATTAATAGGTATTTTAAAATAAACGGTATTTTAGTTAAAGCATATTAAAATATAAATTCAGTATGTAGGTATATAAAATTGCTAAAGTTTTTCTTTTGGTAATGTTATTACTTTCTATTAAATCTTAGAAACGGTTTTAGATAATATAGCCAAAAATAACTAATTAATATGAAGATTTAAAATAAAACATTTATTAACTCTTAAAACATCTTTCAATATTCATTTAATAGCTGTACGTAAAATGTGTCCCAATGGAATAAGAAAATAGGCAGGGACAAAACTCAAGTACCTAATAATTTTAAGATGTTTATCTTGCTTTTAGCGAACGCAAACGAGAATCTAATAAAAATAAATAAGAAATAAAAATTTACAGAAAAAATAATAGTAAAAGAAACAAGCAAAATATAATAATAAAAAAGAATATGTTATATAATATTAAGTACTGGGTGTTTTATAAGTCTATTTCTAAACCGCATGTTTCGTACCCTTTTTTGAATTTATGGGGCATTCTTTTTTGTTTATACAAACCACATGATCGTCTGCTTTTCAGGCCAGCTTTATCCTTCTACATCATCATGTTGTATTTATGATGGGTTTAAATAAAAATTAGTCAACTTAAATAATGAGGTACTATTTAGTTTTGCGTTGAGAGCGTTGGAGGAAAGTCCCACAGTTTATCGATACTCCAAACTATTCGTGAGTATTATACAAATATGCAACCATGACAGTAAGACTACACACAAATATAAACTGTGTAAAAATCAAAAGAGAAATCACACAAGAAGACACGTTATTTTTCAAACTCTTTACGGCAGTTCTGGAACATGCTTTCGAAAAATTGAGGGAGAAAGCCAAAAGAATCAACGTCGATGGCAAAATGCTCTCACATCTATGATTTACGAACGACATTGTTCTGATGACAGATGAACTAAAAGATATTGGAACTATGCTTAGCTGGTTTAAACGTAAATTTTGTAAAGACAAATACATGACAAATCTGGTACCAAGCTAAAATCCAAAAGTCGACTGCAACAAAATAGGATTAGTTCATAAATGTAAATACTTAAGACATAAAAACCAAATGGCTAGAGACAACTATACTGCTAAACGGCAAAAAAGAATCGCTTTAGTATGGGCCGCATATAGAGCTTTATCAGACATCTTCAAAAGCAATGTGCAAATTATTTTAAAAAGAAGACGTTCGACCAATCTGTGCTTTCAGTTATGACTTACAGCGCCGAAACACTTTATTTAACCCAGGCTACAGCAACTCAGAGTAGCCCAAAGATGAACGGAACGCTCCTTACTTGTAGTAACTCTTAGAGACAGATTTACAAAAAGAAATAAGAAGAAGGACAGGCGTCATAGATGTCATAGAGTGCATGGCATGGCTAAAGGGTGGCTGTATGACCAGAATAAATGACGGGTGGTCTCCAAATACAGTTTGGGGACCACGAGCTGACAGAAGAAGCAGAGATAGACCACCTACACGATAGACAGAAGACGTCAAAAGAGTCGCTGAAAATTTACTGCAAGAAGCTCAAGACCGACAGAACTTTAAAAAATTAGGTGAGGCCTATGTCCAACTTTGGACGCAGAAGACTGTATGATCATGATGGTTCCGTTTAGATATATGTAATATATTATAGTTCAAAATTTTCATCATCACTACTGCTATGATAATAATAGCTGCTAATAAATTATAAAATATACTGCATTAGTAGCAAACGATGACTTTAAACAATATATTGACCAATCCAGTCTATAAAAAAAGAGTAATAAAATTCATTCATATTTATCTTGAACTTTTTAATAGAAAATTAAACGATAACGAATAAGTAATAAAATTTGTTTAATAATTTTAGATCCCATTGCTTTACCTCAATGTGGTGAAAACGAGATACGCGGATGTGAATCCTGCTGTCCTGAATTAGAAGTCACTTGCCAAAACAAGATACCTCAGCTATGTCTCAAACCTTGTCCAATGATTTGTAAATTTAAATGTGTTTGTACTCTAGGATACCTTAGAGACACCAACACAGGAAAATGTGTAAAAGATTGTTAATCAGTTATTCTTATAAACTATATAAATGAATAATATTGCATACTCCAATTGTAAAAATGTTTCGATCGAAAAATAAATAATTCTAATTAATTATGATGTTTTTTATTTATTATCAATATTAATTGTGCAAATATACTATTATATTATAACAAACATTTACAAATTGATTATTTAAACATATGGCGTTGAAATTAGAATAGATGTAATATATAAAATATAACATTAGCTAAGACTTTTAAAATTTTCTTTACAAAATACTCAATAGCCATTAAAAGTAAAGTGTTTATGGCTAAGAAAAGAACATTTAATAAGACCTTGTACCAAACTCAGTGCAATAGAAGTGCACTGAGTTTGGTATGTCTGTATGCCTTTACTTCTACATACCTATAGAAATAATAAGGTAGAGATAGTATACAAAAACCTGAAAATAAAAAAAAAATGTTAAAGAACGAACATATTCGCTTGCTGAGAACATTAGTGTCGTAACTCAAAAATTGCCAATTTTGACTTTACCCATCAGATATTTTCCTAATATTTATCTTGATATTATGCATTATTGACATAAGTATAATTGTACTATAAACCACTAGATTAGGCTATATGTCAGTAATGTTTTGTGACATTTAGCTCTGCCTACTACCCGAAGAAATAAAAAATGGTATGCACAAACACTTGTTGTCAATACCTGCAGTAGAGATATTGACATATGACTACAGAAATCCTTAGCGAATTGGTTTCTAGTACTCGTACAGAGTAAATCCGAAAAACTAGAAACCAATTAGCTAAGGATTTCTGCTTAGTTGATAAGACGTGTCGTGGAATCCAAATCTTAGATTCCCCACGTCTCTTTTAAACACCTTTATCAACGTTTGCTTTGAAATTTTTAGAAAATTTTAGAAATTTTTGCTTTGAAATTTTTAGAAAGCACAGATTAAAGCAGAAATCTGAATTGTGTTTCGAAACTATTTTACGATGTTATTTTCAGATGTCGCTATTGCGTCCGTATTCTAGTGTTGCTTCTTAAAAGACAGAAAATA
The DNA here is from genome assembly GCA_918026665.1 of Diabrotica balteata. Taxonomy (NCBI): domain Eukaryota; kingdom Metazoa; phylum Arthropoda; class Insecta; order Coleoptera; family Chrysomelidae; genus Diabrotica; species Diabrotica balteata. The sequence goes on from OU898282.1 coordinate 97,820,041, forward strand.
TTGATCTTTCACGTTGAGAACACCTTTGAATAACCGTTCTGATGAGACCTATTAGGTCGAAATACGTATCAACAGAAACAAAGCCGCTTTTTGCGTGAAATGAAATATTTGCTGTCTTTTCACTTTTTTCGGATTTACTCTGTACGAGTACTAGAAACCAATTCGCTAAGGATTTCTGCTTTGTTGATAAGACGTGTCGTGGAATGCAAATTTTAGATTCCCCACGTCTCTTTTAACACCTTTATCAACGTCTGTTTTGCTTTGCAATTTTTAGAAGGCACAGATTAAAGCAGAAATCTGAATTGTGTTTCGAAACTATTTTACGGTTTTATTGTCAGATGTCGCTAATGCGTCCGTATTGAAGCCATTTTAGTGTTGCTTCTTAAAAGACAGAAAATATGGATCTTTCACGTTGAGAACACCTTTGAATAACTGTTCTGATGAGACCTATTAGGTCGAAATACGTATCAACAGATACAAAGGCGGTTTTTGCGTGAAATCAAATATTTGCTGTCTTTTCACTTATTTCGGATTTACTCTGTACAAGTACTAGAAACCAATTCGCTAAGGATTTCTGCTTTGTTGATGAGACGTGTAGTGGAATGCAAATTTTAGATTCCCCACGTCTCTTTTAACACCTTTATCAACGGCTGTTTTGCTTTGCAATTTTTAGAAAGCATAGATTAAAGCAGAAATCTGAATTGTGTTTCGAAACTATTTTACGGTTTTAGTAATTTTTTTTTATTTGAAATAATGAATTAGTGTCTGGGCTGCAATGGCCATTGACACAAACAATATTGTGTTGAATAATTACAATAAGCACATATTACTAATTGCTACAGTTAATCTATAAGCTTAGCACCTATGACTAAATAATACAACAGTTTTATCACTTATAATTTACATACAGATAATACAGATTTCAAAAATAAAAATTGTAGCTGGGACTGTAGCTGGGCTATGGAAATGTTTCAATGCTGTTATTCTGGAGTCACTGGTTTATTATATTTGCAGTGTGAACAGGACAATTATCTTGTTGGAGGATAAAATTATTTTCTAGATACAATTGTTCTACACTGGGAAACGTGATGTTTTCTAAACTATTCAAATAAGTCTGTCCAATAAACCAACCGTCAATACGCCATACCATTTCCTTTCCTCTAGATGAAATTTATCCACATATGCCAATGGCGCTAAAATGATAATCTGCTCGATATTTATCAATATATAGAGGATTAAATATTTTATTATCTGGTCTTTTCACCCCAATTTTACCCTTTTTAGAACGTTGAAAAATTTTCTCATCTGTTAATATTACCCTATCCCACGAATCTTGATTTTTTAGCTGATGGTATAAAGCAAATATAAGTCTTGATTGCTTCTATTGTGCTGCAGTTTGAAAGAGCTTGTTTTTTGCTGCAGTTCGGTAACTAAGACGCGATGCTTTAATTCTGCGCCAAGTTCTGTATCTTTCCTTTCGGAAACTGTGACCTAATTCTTGCAGATTTCGTATCTTCAGAAGGATTCTCTTCTAATCTCTTCAAAAGCGTATGATCTTCATGAGCGGTAAATAGTTTTGGTCTTCCAGAACCTTGCTTTCTTTCGAGAATTTCTTGTTCTCTCGATGTTTTATTAATATTAAAAACTGATATTTTGCTTACGTTAAAATGGTTGGGTACGGCAGATACAATTCTTGGTTTTAGTTCTTTGCTAGCATGTGGAGCCATTTTTTGGGGTTGAACAGAATAAGATATTTGATGAATTTTAGAATTTTGCAGTGGCAGTGGCAGTATATAAATAATATGTATTAATCCTTTAAAATACACTGCTTAATTTTCTATAAAATACGCTTTAAGAGTCGTATCAATTTTTTAGGAACCAGCTTGAAACCAGTACAGAAGCTTCGCTGTACAAATGTGTATTCATTTTAATTTTACTATTATATTTGCTTGCTGACAACATTAGCGACATAACTAAAAAAATGTAGTTTGTAGTAAAGGGCGTTTAAAGTTTTAGCGGAAATACAATATTTGATTGCTCGGTAGCTGACTAACTTATTGAACTATTTTCGATTTCATTGATCAAGGTAAAGCTGTTAGTTCACAAAATTCAGTTGTTAGCTGCTGAAATTGGTATGTTTTACTATTTCATTGACTTTAAACGTTGGTCGTGTTTACGGGCAGTACTTATTATTGCTGCGTATTGAGCTGGTAGGAAAATGGGATCAGATTTTAAAGCTCATCTAATGGATTTTACAATTACGGAATGACTACCTTCGTTTTGACCATGTCCCACTTCAAAATATTTGTGGGTGATACTTACTTTTTATTTTGAAATTAGTAACCGCATACAAAAAAGTGGTTACAACAAATTTATTTTTGCCTTGACCTCCCCACCGTTATCGGAAAAGAAGACTACTTTCAGTCAGCTCGAAAAGCCGTTTTTCTTAAATATTTAAGCAGGCAAGAACCTATTCCAATAGATACACGATTCCCCTTTCCTTCTTGTCAAATATAGTACTCTACAGGACCCAGTCCTTTATGTTGAAGGCTACAAATTGTGAAATTGTAGCAATTTTAACGAAACTGATAATAAAAAGCTAAAACACCTTGAGGAAGAGGTAGAGCTGCTTGTAAATCGAAACAAGCTAAGTGAAATACGTTACCAGTATTGCTTTTGTCTGCATTTTTTTCTTCTCTGCTTAAGTTATTTTTTTGTATATAAGATTCATAATTATTTTTAAGGGAATTCTATATCAGAATTCTCATAAGTTGTACATGTAAGGCACTGGTCCTTCTTTGGAGTATGAAATGACATGTTATAGACATAGACAACTTTCCATGATTCTTTCAGTTATCATTACACCACTGAAAATAATCACGGTACAGATCAGTCAGTGTCCTGCCTCCATCGAATTATTTTAAGGTTTTATTGTCAGATGTCGCTATTGCGTCCGTATTGAAGCCATTTTAGTGTTGCTTCTTTAAAGACAGAAAATATTGATCTTTCACGTTGAGAACACCTTTGAATAACTGTTCTGATGAGACCTATTAGGTCGAAATACGTATCAACAGATACAAAGGCGCTTTTTGCGTGAAATCAAATATTTGCTGTCTTTTCACTCAAAAAATGTACTATTCTATTCCATCATGTTTGTTTTTGATAAACTTTTTCTTTTGTTAGATTTTGATCTTGGTGCTATTTTTTACTACTGTCAAAATTTTAAGCACATATTTGTGAGTGTTATTTGTTACTATTTGTTACTGTCATATCCTGGAATAATATGTAGTTATCATTCAATGTTTATTAAATATCTTATTAAGTTATAATTTAACCTAAAAATTTAATTATCTTTTGATTTATATTAGTAATACTTTTACCATTAAAAACGTTCTACAAAAATGTTATACTTTTTTGTATTAATGCTTTATTTTCGAGTTTAGATTATGGTCTGAAATTATTTCTCCGCAGTTCTTCCCTGGAAAGTCCGATAGTAGGTTTTGTAGCGCCATCGATTATTTTGGTAGCAGTCTGACGGAAAAACATTGGAAAACGGTAATTTTATACCAATGCCTATAAATAGGAAAAACAATATGTCATTAAACAACAATGGCAGTAAACGCCCATACTCTCAGTGAACGCCAATACTCTGTGATATTATTTTGTTTTAAAAAATTATGTTCCCATATCGGAGGAGTTTTATGCATAATATAATTACACTAAATCAACGATCAACATTCAAACAGTGATGAAAAGTTTATATTTCGTAATTTTAATGATCATCTTTTCTACTACAGCTGGTAAGAATAACCACTCTAGCCTTATGTAATATATGATAACTACAATATATTATCATCACATATTGCTTTAGATTGATTTTTGTTCTACCCTGCATTATGCATTTGTTTTTGGATATGTCTTAACTCCTCCACTAATCTTCTTCAAGTGGTTTTATCCAGTGGTACTCAGAACTTGTGTATACCTACAAGCCGAAAGCTAAAAGAAATGTTAAAAGATCCAGAAAGAGGTGGAGTAAAAGACAAGACAAGAGTCAAAGTAAAAGACAAGAGAACAGAGGGCCTAGCTATTGAAGACAAATTATCTTCTTCTTTTTTCATGAAGACATGACTCTGTCTGTTTTTCTATCTGCCTTTGGTAAGTTGTCATTCCATCGCTTTCGTAGTATTCCTACTGATCGTCTTTCTATTGGGAAACCGCCTCTTGCCGTCTTCTTCTTCTTCTTCAAGTGCCGTCTCCATCAATGGAGGTTAGCGGTTATGGTGGCAAACGTTTGTCTATCTTCAGCTGCTCTTAAGAGTTCCTCAAATCCAAGTCCTGTCCAGTTTCTGATATTACGTAACCAGGAAAATTTTTTTCTTCCAATTCCTCGCTTTCCTTCTATTTTGCCTTTTATTATCAACTGAGGGATGTAGTATTTCTCGTTGCGCAACAAATGCCCTAAATAACTGGTTTTTCTTCTTTTGACTGTTCTCAATAGTTCTTTTTCTAAATTGAGTCTAGCTAGTACTTCTATACTACCGTCTTCATTACTATACTACTCGATTTGTTGCAATTTGGCTTATATGATCGCTCCATTTTACTCTTCTATTTCTCACCCAGTTCTTGATGTTCTTCACCTTGCATCTACGTCATATATCTGTACTCCTAGGTCTGTCTTATAATACCTTGCCATCAATTTTTCTAAGTGTTTTCACCTCTGCTGTTTCTATGTTGTGATGAGAAATTATAATATATCTTAATGATAATATTCACCACTTGGTGACGATGTTTTATTTAAGGATCGATCTATTTAAATAAAAAATAACTGTATCAATTCATTCTTTCTTTGTAAACGTTTGAGTGAGGTACACATATAAATTTATTCTCAGGACAATCCGAAGTTAAAGAACTATTCAGCATCATTTTAAATTAAAAATAAACATTTTAAATAAAGTTAAAGCGCAAGATTTACCTCTGTCAAATTTTTACCATTTAAGTTAAAGTTGGTTAAAATATCATCGAATATATACGCATATTCGTTTATATTCGTTTGTAGTGTTATGAAACTGAAATTTACACTTAAAGTGGACTTTCAATTTATTAAGTGTTCTCATTAAATTCATTAGGAAATCAATTTAAAATTTGACGTTCGGAAATTGTTACGAATCGAAATTTAGTATCTATCTTTAATTTTTCTGTTTGTTTTACTATCTTTTATTGACAGAAATACGTTAACTTTTTTACTTTTTATTTAATGTCTTTATTCTCCTAGTTGTTTTTCTTACACTTTTTTGGTACACCCTAGAAAGGGATTATTGAAGATGTAAACAGTACAATTATGCCTTACTTCTATTCATAGTTCCTTGATGATGAAGTATTAATATTTTTATTAATTTTATAGCTTTACCTCAATGTAGTGAAAATGAGGTACAAAGATGTCAGCCCTGCTGTCCTGATATAACTTGCCAAAGCAGTGTACGTCGACCATGTGATGAACCTTGTTCAGTAATTTGTTTACTTAACTGTGTTTGTCCAGAATATACCATAGACATACGAACAGCGAAAAAAGTGTAAAAAATAATTTTGGTTTAATATCCTAGTTAATAATATACAAAATTATGTACTCAAATAAATAGTTTCTTTATTTCATTAATAACTATCTTTTAATTTCTCAGTACTAATAATAATATACGTTTACTCAAATCAATAGTTATGTATCTGTATCTGTAGAGTAGGAAGAGCGAGTTAAGTTTTACAGCATTGAGGCCACAATCGACCCATTGTTCATCCTCCCAGGAAGCTGTCGCGCTTAGCTCATTGTCCATCCTGTCATTTCTAGGAAGGTGGACAAGTCAACAGGAGACATCTCTTTTATGTGGGACGATGTTGGCCAGGACTCACCTAACGCGTAATCTCGTAGTAACGATAACTCCCGGCATTCATATAGGACATGCTCTACAGTTTCGTCTTCTCGTTCACACTTCCTACATAAAGATGTGTCTGCTAGCCTCAGTGTGTGGAGGTGTTTGATTAGTCGACAAAGACCTTTTATTAAATCAACTGTTAACCGTTTTTTTTCCGTAAGTTTTTCCTGGTCATTCCCAAGTACTTCTTTAATGTTGACTCTTCAAGGTTACTTACTGTTACCCTGGCAAGTTTACATCATTGTCCTTCTTCTTATCTTTTTACGGTTTGTGTATGGGAGTAACATTTGACAATTTCCGTGATTGTTGTAGTTGACCAACCAAAAAGATCTCCAGGTCTTAAGAGTCTCAGTGCTGCCGCTTTTCTAGCCAATTGGTCAACTATGAGGTTGCCTTTATTCTTATTGTGTCCTTTACCCCACCTCAGGATGATGGTATTACCATCCGAAGCCTGAGTTAGTGACTCGTGACACTTCCTTACTAACCCTGATGTGAGACGTGGTCTATTCAAGGTTAGTAGCGCTTTTCCCAGCTCTCCCCGCCAGAAACTAGTTTTCAATTATCCCATTCCTACATCAAGGTTTGCACCAGCTGAGCCTAGTTGCATCATTGTCACTAGCGCCACCTCCTATTATCTATCTAGAGGAGTGATGCCAATGATCAACTCTTTTGCAGCAGTTGGTGTTGTTTTCATGGCACCTGTTATATTTATGCAAGCCATCCGCTAAATATGGTTTATTTTGTTTATCACTGTTACCTGTAGTACTATTAATACCCTAGCAATAGCTCCGTAAGTTAGCATTGGTCTAATGACAGCAGTATAGACCCAGCCGATCACACTGGGTGAAAGGCCCCAGGTGCGTATAACTGTTCGTCGATACTGCTAATAGGCAATATATGCTCTTTCAGCTCTACCATCTAAGTGTGAGTTCCATTAGGGTACCTAAGACCGGTGCTGGTTCCAGTGCGTCTTAGGTTTCTACTGAAACATTTAGGCGTCGAATGTCGCTGTGTATCGAGCGCCGGCGACTGGCTAAGCACTGAAGGTTTTTTCTAGAAAACCATTTACCAGCAGTATGTAAGCATCAATAAGGTCAGATTTTTAAACTAGGAAGAAAGACAAATTGAAATTTGTTTTATTTAATATTATTGACGAAATAATCAGAAAATGCCTAAAATAATGTTCTAAAAATTTAGAAAAGTATGTTTTATAAACAACCAACAATAATTGTATGCACCGACTCCAACACCACTTCAACAAACCACTAAATTCTTTATCATAATAATTTCTAATATTCAAACATAACAAAACACAACAGCTTTTAATTTCCATGTATTATTTCCAACTTTATCTTAAGATAGATTTTATTTTTCTCCAAAAAGAATAAGACACTAAAAAGAGCCGAGATAATTGATATTCCAAAAAAAAGATTCAGTATTCATCAGTCTTAGGTTTCTGCTGAAACATTTAAGCGTCGAATGTGGCAGTGGACCGAGCGCCGCCGAGTGGTTTAGCACTGAAGGTGTTTTCTAGAATACCATTTACCAGCTGTCTGTGAGAACCTAACCAGGGTAAGATTTCTAACCAAGGAAGAAGGACAAATTAAAATTTGTTTTATTTAATATTATTGACGAAATGCTCAGAAAATGCCTAAAATATTGTTATACAAAATCAGAGAAGTATGTTTTAGAAACAACTAACAATAATGGTATGCTCTGGCTCCAACACCACTTCAATAAAACCACTAAATTCCTTATCATAATAATTTCTAATATTCAAACATAACAAAACACAACACCTTTTAATTTCCATGTATTATTTTCAACTTTATCTTAAAATAGAGAATTTTATTTTTCTCAAAAATGAAAAAACACTACATAGAGATAATTGATATTAAAAAAAAAGATTCAGTGTTCACCAGTCTTAGGTTTCTACTGAAACCTTTAGGAGTCGAATGTCGCTGTGGACCGAGCACCGGCGACTGGCTTATCACTGAAGGTTTTTTCTAGAATACCATTTACCTGCTGTCTGTGAGCACCTATAGAGTCAGACTTTTAACCAAAAAAGAAAGACAAATTAAAATTTGTTTTATTTAATATTATTGACGAAATACTCAGAAAAAACCTATAATAATGTTATACAAAATCAGAGAAGTATGTTTTAGAAACAACCAACAATAATGGTATGCACTGGCGCCAACACCATTTTAATCAAACAACTAAATTCTTCATCATAATAATTTCTAATATTTAAACATAACAAAACACAAATCCTTTTAATTTCCAACTTTATTTTAATATAGAAAATTTTATTTTTCTCGAGAATGAAAAAGACACTAAAAAGAGCCGAGATAATTGATATTCCAAAAATAGATTCAGTGTTCACCAGTCTTAGGTTTCTACTGAAACATTTAGGGCCGATTCTACAATTAAAGTATATACCTAGTATAAGCTGTACGCAGTATAATAACAAAAAATTGTGTTCTACAAGTTTAGAATAAGTTTAACCTCAGTATAAACTAACAGATAACTTATCCATGTCAGCTCGGGCGAATATGCTAGAAATAAAGTTATTCTCGCCTTCTATTGGTCGGCAGTGTATGTCATATTCCTTGACAGATTAATGAGCGAATAGGGTTACAGGTGATATTATTATTTCTATTATTTGTTGCTTTTAAATAATTTTTAATTTTAAATATTTTCGAAATGAATCCAGCAGATTTAAATGTTTTTGATTCCGATGAGGACGAAAGGAAACCAGTAGTATATCGACAACCGAAATTGTTCAAAGTTCGGTAAGTTTCAAAGTAAGAAAATAGAGTTGAAAAGATTTGAATTAAAACAAATTAATTTTTCGGCCAAATTACTTTGTGGAATTTGACGAATTAGAATTTTTCGAACGCTTCCGGCTACAGAAGAAAACATGTGCCACGCTACTAAATTTGATTGAAAATAACATTAAATCGTTAACAGATCGCAAGCCAGCTATAAGACCAGAAACAAAATTGCTTCTTACCTTACGTTTTTATGCTACAGGTAATTTTTACTAACATGTGGAGACTTTGCTGGAGTAAGCAAAACCTCTGCATGTGTTATTGTTACACAGGTCACTGAGGCTATTACATCTTTACGAAAAAGATTCATAAAATTTCCAGTAACAGACATGGAATGTTTTAGAAGTAAAAGAAGGTTTTTATGCCATTGCCAGATTCCCTCATGTTATTGGTACTATCATAGACGTATAAATAAAGATGGATCGGTCTGTTTACATCTATACTTGAAGTCATGAGATATTCACAGTCATAGGCACAAATCCCTAATTTGACGTTGTCATATAATTTTTTTTCCGAGTCAATCCTCGAAATAATTTTCGATTTTTGGTGTAATTTATTTTTAATCTATAAGTAGAAATGTATTATCTAGATAGTATAAACTATTTTTAGATATACTCATTTCGCAACCAAGGAATTAAAAGAAAAAGATTCATTTTTTAATTTATTAAAAATATATATATTCTGATAATCTTAAATTTTGTAAAACTTGGCATCGTTGGTAATATCAACCAATCCTAGCGATTTGACGAAAAAGAACATGGCGTTGTATTGTTTACCTTTGAGTTGATAATTTCCTTATTTCTGACATTTTAGTGAATTTGTTAATACATTTTAAATTAGAAGTGAAGAATAGTTGATAGTTAAGTGTAATAATGGTGCGTAACTGTGTTGTATGCAGGAAAACTTCATATTTACATCCAGAACTGTCATTTCATTCGTAAGTATTGTAAACATTGGAATTTTGTCCATAGGCGTAGTACAGGGATGTGATAATACTTAATGCTTGACATGAATTGAAGTTTAATTTTGTAGTATTATAATTACATTTATTTATTTTTTCTAATCTACACTAAAATTGCTATACATATATTAATTTCAATGAAATATATACATATCTATAGGTTATGTTCATTGTACGAAAATTAAATTTAACCAAATATACTGCATACTCGTAGCATATGCCATAATGATGATGATTGATTGATGATTTAAGGATGATTTTTATGGACCTTCAAAAGGGTGGGTTTGTATTGAATTTTTTTATTAAATTTACAAATAAAATCTAAATGTGGATTTTGATTTCTTATTTTATTTTAATATTAAAATATTTTAGAAGTTTTATTGATACTAAAGAATGTAATATGGAGACAGACTTGGGCTTTAATGTAAAATCTAATTCTCCTAAACTATTAAAAAGGAGGTGAGTTTTGGCTATATTTTGTATGAGATTATTTCAATCCTAAACCAATTTTAATACTCTTATCATGATCATGAATGTGTTGCTTGTGTGAGTCCATTTCAAATAGGTAAAGAAATAATAAATAAGACTTACTCACAATCAATTTAATTTAACTATCAGAAGACCGGTTTCGCTTTCTACAATATGCAAAGCATCTTCAGGTCTGGATACAAAGTTAAACAAATGCTGAAATGATAAAAACCCATATTAGGGTGTTGTCTAATAAAGATAAACAAATTAGATGTTATAAATTACAATAATTATGCCAATATTACATGTCTGTGGTTTTATTTAAATGATTGAGTTGAATAAAAGGTATAAAAATTTTTTAAAAAGGTTAAACAGACAAGGTAAGGCCCACAAATTGTTATAAAATCTCTTCTATTGTAATAAATTAATAAATGAGCAAATAAATAAATAAAATAAAAATTACTTACATGCCGGTACTCTATTAATAGATGGATGGTAGAACATGTTTGAAACTACTTTATATTGTTGAATGGAGAACTCAATACTATTATTGCAGTTGTTTGACAGTAAACGGGAAGTTCTTGAGGAGATAGATTTGATTCAATGAATTTGAGATATGTGTGAGATTGTTTGTTAAATGTGAGTGGTGTAATATACTGTTGTGTTATTAAAAGTTATTTATACTTATTCCAGAGATATATTTTTTTGAAATGTGTGTTATTTATTGAGTAATTGTTTTATGAAGGTGACATTTTATGACAATGAATAAGTGTAGATGTAAAAATTGTGTGGGTGTGCAATTATTTTTAAACTTGTAGTTATCAAATTACTTTGATAAAGTTCTATTGGCAATGAGTTAATTATTGGAATAGTCAAGTAAATAAAATGGTAAAATACAAACACTTAAGGAAAATTTAAACACACTAAAACAGAAAACACTTAGAAGGGACGAAACAAACATTGAATTTAAAAGGGGGAAGGACTTTAATGAACTACATCATAGTCTTGGGCACAATGAGTTTTTTTATTGTTGTATCTATTAGATTTTAGTGATAAATTTTGACAGATGTAGGTTAGCATGTGACAGTTCTTCTTCTGTTTCTCAATACTGTAAGTTAAGTTATCTAGTTTCATAGATAGCCAGTAATATCTTGATTTCTAAGGCATGCTTTTCAGAAAGACGTTCTTCTTTTATTTCAGCTTCTTCTTTTAACAAATTTATTTGGAAATCTATATATTCAATCTTTTTTTTTGCTAGTTCTTTATATAAATCACAGCTCTGTTGTTTCTTTATTTTCGAAGGAATTGATTCCTTCTTATAGAACCTTTTTCTCTTTCCATTATTAGCAAAACCTAAAAAATTACATGTTTAATATATTTTGAAATATAGAAAAAAATTACCTTTTGGTGTATTAGCGCAGAGTTGACGGGTTCTTTTTTTAGGAACTATGTTTTCCTTACTACACTCTGCATCTAGAAATAAAACAGATAAAAATATGCTCGTTACATGCTTTAACAAAATAGCTTACCAACAACATTTAAAACTTTTAATGCTGGGCTCATGGGCTGCCTAATCTGTTGTGGGGTCCAAGATTTCCAACTACAGCTTGCCTGTAAATACAATACCTTACATTACAAACAAACCAGAAGTAGTGATAATAAATTCCTACCAGTTCTATTGGATTTACATTTGAGTCATCAATCTCACAGTCATCAAATTCTTTATCAATTTGAATATTGATAATTCCCAATGTTTCCTCAGGAATAATATTTTCCTCTTGAACAGTAATTTCTGTATCTATAAAAAAATATGTTCATGTAGTTCTAGATTTAATAATTGTATCTACAAAATAGAAAATAATGTAACATATTTTGCATACCAAAATCAGAATCAAATTGTGATATTGTCCAGTTCCAGTTCCAGCCAATTATAGCTAATATGCGATTACTAGCATTGTTGAGGCGTAAATCTCTTTTTGGTCCACCACCTGTTTTATATAATTGCTGTTTATAGTCTGCATATTCCTTTTTTATCGATTTCTTTAAGGAGTCCCATTTGCTTCTTAGCATTTTGGCAGTTCTACTTGTCCCACAAATAGAATTAAATTGTATTTCTATTTTTCTCCACTCTGCTTCTTTCCCGTGGTTTGTCATCGTATCCGTTTTCTTGCATTCTAGAATGTAACAATAAATAAATTTGAAGATTCAAAAACAGAATTTTATAATTTACTTACCAACAATTTCTTTAAATTTCTCCACTAAACCTACCAACACATCAATTTCATTTGCGGTAAAATTGTTGCAACGCTTTTTTTCCATTTTAATTTAGATTTTTAATATAAGAATGAGAACAAAATGATATTAAAATAAAGCCAAGCCAAACAACTATAACAGTAAATTATATTTTAGGTAGATATTATGCCCCTGTCAATTGTCAGGAAAATTAGCGACTCTGTCATTCATTAGAACTAAAAGGCTGTATACTCTCGATATGTATACTGTCGTCACTCAAACATTGTAGAACGCGCAATCAGTTATACTTCGAATAAATTCGAGGTATAAGTTGAACCAAGAATAACTATACTGTATTTTATACCTACATTGTAGGACCGGCCCTTAGGCGTCGAATGTCGCTGTGGACCGAGCGTCGGCGACTGGCTTAGCACTGAAGGTTTTCTCTAGAATACCATTTACCTATGTCTGTGAGCACCTATAGGGTCAGACTTTTAACCAAAAAGGAAGGACAAATTGAAATTTTTTTTTATTTAATATTATTGACAAAATACTCAGAAAATGTCTATCATAATGTTATACAAAATCAGAGAAGTATGTTTTAGAAACAACCAACAATAATGGTATGCACTGACTCCAACACCATTTTAATCAAACCACTAAATTCTTTATCATAATAATTTCTAATATTCAAACATAACAAAACACAACACCTTTTAATTTCCATGTATTATTTCCAACTTTATCTTAAGATAGAAAATTTGCAAGTATGCAATTGATAGATGGAGAATAATAAAAATTTTTTGTAAATAAGTATTTCTGACTCATTGTTCGTCATCAGTACGGTGTAGCTAAATAATAATAGCTGAGACAAGGTAATAAAAAGGGTAAATGATTAAGTATATATTTTAAAAAAATAAAAAAGTCTTAATGTCAAAACTTGTGCAAAAAGAATTTTTAAAATTTATTAAACAGATGCTAGACAATCGCAAATACGTATTTACTAGGATAATGTAGGTTTTTTGTAGTTGTTTTTCAGTTAGGTCTCCATTATTCACGTTTATTGGCCCTTTTTAACTAAATTGTAAAAAAAATTTTACTGTTGCTGTACAGGTTTTGATACTGCTGTACAAGTGTTGACTCCACAATCAATAAGGGCCCTTATCCTACAATAAATGGAACCTATTTACAAAGTTTTAAGATTAGAGAATATTGTTTAAAAAAAAATGTGTTAAAATAGAGTGAGAACGAAGAAGAGGAAAAAGACATGATAATACCAAAATCAATACTGTTTTTTCGTATACTACATGGAAAATATATGATAAGTTTTAAGACAAAAATTTAAAAATACGTGAGAAAATGAAGGAAAAGGAAGAGAAGACAAGTCAATCCCAAAATCAAAAGATTATTCTTAAACCATGGTATATGCATGTGCCAAGTTTTAGGATTCCAGAAGTTTGCTTTTAACAAAATTAATAGGATTTAGAAAATTAACAAGAAAAAAAACATGTTAAACCAAAATTAACAAAAAGATTTCAAAGACAAATTTGCTTGGGTTCCAATATGCTTATACCAATAGAAACGCACGTACCAAGTATTAAATATCTAGTATTTTCGTTCAAAACACAATCTGAGAAGAAGAAGACAATATACCAGTTTATTTATATTATATTATTTATATTACATTACAATATTCCAATTAACTTTCTTTTCAGTATTGAGTTTAATACACAAACTGACCTTTAAACTATAATAATATTAAAGATTTTTAAAAACTCACCCGAAAAAATTTACATTCTGTATGAGTTTCGTGTGTAGAAGCTGTACACATTTGCACTGGAATTCCTTACCTGCCAGCGAATGGCCACTAACTGAGGGGCTCCTCGAAGGTATGCTGTTTAAATTCCTGATTTGCAAGCTGGATTTGTACAGGTGTGAATAGGGTGTACAGAATATGGGTAATGGAGGTGATTAGAATGGACATATAGGTAGAGAACGAGCGGGATTAGAAATGGTTCATGAAGTTTTGGGGATCGGAATAAGAAAATGATAAACGAAATAGTGTGATTCATTCCGCAGTGGCATGGGATTTGGTTGTCATTAACCTTCTTTATCACGTTATTTATGAAGATTGAAGACCAATATGTTACCTATAGTAGTGGGGGGAGGGAAAGTGAGATAGATTTTGTACTGTGTAGAGGAAGTCAGATAAAAGAGGTTACCTACCAACTGTAAAGACATAAGGGTGAGTGTGATGTTTCAACATCGACTGTTGATAGTGACTGCGGAGATAAAGGTAGAAAATACCTGTGAAGGTTTGAAAGGCTCATGGAGAGGAAGGGGTTAATATTTTGTAGCAAATGATGAGTAGGATATATAAGGAAGAAAGGATGCCCAATACATGGAGAGAGGGTGTGATGTTATTATTCTATAAAGATAAAGAAAACATTTGTGACTGTAAGAACTATAGAGGGATAAAGTTAATGTTGCATACAATGAAAATTTGGGAGAGCATTGAAAAGTGAAGAACAGTTTGGGTTTATGTCAGGAAGAAGGACAACGGATGCCTTGTGGGCTTTGACAGTTGATAGAGAAAAACGGCGAGAAGAAAAGAGAGGTATACTTGGTATTTCTAGATCTTGTGAAGGCTCGTGAAGGAAATGTATGAAGGAGCATACACCAAAGTAAGGACTTGTGTGAATTGACCGAAATTTTACCAGTGACGGTTGTTTTGAATTAAGGCTCTTTACTAAGTCCTACCTGTTTAATCTTGTTATGGATGTACTGACAGAAAAAGTAAGGAAGAGAGCTCCCTGGTCAATGCACTTTGCTGATGATATCGTGTTAGTAAAGGAGAGTTTGAAATGTTGGAGGGGAAGTTGGGGTGTTGTAAAAGGACTATTAAAGAAGGGAGAACTATAGGCTGGTTGATTGAACTGTAAACAAATGAGCGAAGTATTTTGTGATGAAAAAATCGGAGAAGAGCTGAAAGGAAAGATATACAAGAGTGTGGTGAGACCAACGTTGGTGTAGGTTTAAAAGATTCAGAAAAAGATGGAGGTAACTGAAATAAAAATGTTACGGATGATGTTAAGACTAGAAAGGACATAATCTGGAACCACTTAATTGAGGAAAGAGTCGACGTGACTACAGTTTTAAAAAGAACTCAAGAAAAAAGGCTGTGGGATGAAAGATAGAGCTTCTAAAAGTTGATGGAAGGAGAAGTGGAGGAAAGTCGAGGAGAAGATGAAAGGACTGTGTGGCAAAGGACTTGAGAGAGAAAGGTTTAGGTGAAAAAAACCGGTAGACAGAAATGAGTAGCGACACAGAAGAAAAAGGATAGGATTGGTAAAGCCTTGTTTTATGCTACAAGCCTCTTCAAGATATGGAGTTTTCTGTATATTTGGGACGATTTTCTGTTAATGACTTAAGACCGGCGTAGGAGTCGAGGTGAGAGTTTGATGGATCTTAACATCGATCAGGTCGATGTTCGGGGGGTAACTTTGTTGTAAACTAGTTGAGGTGGCCCGCTGATAAAAATACTAGATGCTTCCAAAAATGGAACGATTCCTTTCAGAATTGATTGAACTTTCTTTAGTAAATCGAGTCGAGGTTAGCTATGGCTAGTTCCTTACCTTGGTACAGATATCGTTATGCCATGAATTTGGGAAACCACAGAAAACCAATCTCCCCATGTCCTTGTGTAAATGAAATCGACTATGAAGAAGTTATGTAGTTTTGTCGATGGATAGCGGGTGCATTCTATGAGCTAGAGCTTAGGTGGAATGTAACAGTATTAAAATCTTGTTTGTATAAATCTTTGATTTATATAAAAGTTGAAGGTTGACACTACGATTGCGTGTCCGTACATATTTTGAAAGATCTCGTTAGAGATATTGGTAGGAGTTTTTTCAGGTAAGACTTAGAAAAAGATCATAGGAATGAGGTTGTTTATCGATTTTATGTCCAAAGTGAGTTCGTATGAAGAAATTTGTTTAGAGTAGTGACTGTAGTGTATGTTTCTATGTTGTAAGAGCACGTTTTCTGGCGGTACATTTGTGTGAATATGTCCAGTATGTGCCGCAATATTTTGAATCAGATGGTGCAACTGTTATTTATATCATCTGTGATTTTGTCTGCAGTTTAGACAGACAGTGGCTCTTTGCTGGTATTCTGTGTTGTGATGTTCACTTTGGCAGCATTTAGAACAATATTTTAAGCGCAAGTAGATGACGTTATTCGCTACAGGGATCTTTCACAGTATAAGTGAAGGAGTGTGACTCTTCTGAGTTCTCGAAGACTTGAACAAAGTGTATATGGATATTATTTTAGCGGACAATTATTCTGACAATTTAAGTGTTAGGGAAGTGGCCTTAGGGTTGATGATCTTCAATGTTTTTTTTGTGAAAAAATTTTGTTAACGCCTGTCATGATGAAATTTTAGTAAGTTTGGTTGGATTTTGTTTGTGACTTTGTGGAGTGTTGTTGAAATATATGGGGCCAATAGTGATTATTACGATATTGTTTCTTAGTTTTGCATGGAATTCATGGATATTTAGGGGTTATAAGGTGTTAAGGGGTGCTGTTTTGTCTAATGAATAGACTTTTAAGTGGGCTATGGTATTGGGAAGAAGTTCGTTTGATTTTAAAATATTGTTGAGAAATGTTTTGTTGGCAAATGTTTGGTGGAACGTATTCTATAAGGTATTTGCTTGGGTTGTGTTGTCTTAAAGACACCTCAATACTACAACTAGATAACTCGAAAATTTTCATTTTTGGGATAAGTTTACCAATAGATGTAAATATATCATCTTCATGTTATGCCTCAACTAAATAATTCAAAACTAACCCTATGAGTCAATATAACTAACTTTTAAAAGTAGATAACTTTATAAGTCATCCTTCGTTTAATACTACAACTCAATATCTTAAGTTATCTACTTGTTGCACATTTAATGAGTAAGCTGATAGTCACACAACTATACAACTACACTTACCTAGTTGTAGCACGTAAGTAAGGTCACTTGAAAAATACGATCACTGAGTTGTCACCATTGACGAAGATTTTGTCCGTTAGATATTTTTATGAATAATTACTTATTTGTTTTCTGAAATCTGCGTAAAGAGAAAAGTGCCAAAGGGGAAGCTTATGTTTCTTTAAGAAACAAAAGCATTCCTGAAGTATCAATGAAACCTGCTTGCCCCACCAACTCCCGAAACCAGTGTTCTAGTAAACTAACTGAATTGGACAGAACGAGAATTTTCCAAGGTTACTATGCACTGGCAAATTAAAATAGACAACTGGATTTTATTCACAGTAACAGCACAGAATACTAATCACAACTCATTCCAACAAATCCAACTAATTCTTTCTTCTTCAAGTGCCGTCTTCGTTCCGAAGTTTGGCTATCATCAAAGCTATGCGTATTTTTGATGCTGCAATCTAAACAGTTGGTAATTGGTGCAATTGTACCATTCTCTCAAGTTTTTCAACCATGAATGCCTTCTTCTTCCTATAGATCTCTTTTCCATTATCTTTCCCTGTATAATCAATTGCAGCAACTGGTATTTATCTCCCCTCATAACATGTCCCAAATATTGTAGTTTGCGCTTTTTAACAGTAAGTATCAGCTCTTTCTCTTTCCGCACTCTCCGCAAAACCTCCTAATTCTTTAACTGTTTCAATTTAACCTAACGCCGCCTCTGTTCCTGAATAACACATGTTATTATTATCTAAATAAGTTATTCTCTCTCCTCGTTTCTCTCTCACCCGTATCACACAACAAGATATATTAATATATTACAAGTTATATTATAAGTTAGTTTAGTGTTGCAAAGTGCAAGGTGTATATATGTATAATATTTTACAAGTAAAATAAAGCGAAGAAGTAAAGTGTAAGTGTATAATTTCACCCCCACAAGAGTAACAAAACGAATCAGCAACCTACGCTTAAATCCTGTAACAAATCAAGACAGGTCACCACAAGGGTTTGGTGCTCTCAGGGAACGTTGAAAATAACCCCATCGTTTCCCTTTACTAGTTGTTTGGCTTCGGTAAAACTTTGAGTTTTTTCTGCAGATGTCTGGCATTAATTGGGTTCGTTGTGTAAAGGTAGGCTATCTTATTTAATGTAGATGGACGTTGACGCATCTGATGGACCTTTGGAATGATCATTGGAAAAAAAGTAATACCAAGGTAAGCGTTCTACAACCAACCATTTTTTACCACTAGCTCTCACCAATGAAAAGAAAGGACAAATCTATCATTCGAAGATTGAGAATAGGGCACACACGCCTTACACATGGACACCTAATGAAGTCCAGTAATCAGATTTCGTGCCAGTACTGCAACACCACGACTTCTGTACCACATGTACCTCATGAGCTTCAACAGTACCTAGCGGCCAGAAGAAAATACAATCTTGGTAACAACCTAAAACATATACTTATCTCAAACAGCAGCAACTATAAAAATGTATTTAACTGTTAAAAAAACATAAAGTTATACAATTTAATTTAAAACAAAATGTATTATAAAAAATGTATTGTAATTTGTACCCAATGTAAAGTATCAACCATGTAAACATGAATGTATATTGTACCTGTGTCAATGACCATTAGCTGTCAAGACACAAATTTTCGAAAAAAAAAAAAAAATTTATAATGTAACAAAACTATACTAAACAAAATTCATAATAGGGACTTATCAGTATTATACCAAACTGTAACAGGTCTCCCAAACGTGATGGACCTTACATGGTCAGATCAAGTAATAGTAATTATAATTTGTTTTTGTGGAATATACATTAATATATCGAATTGAATCATTTACAATATAAAACTTATTACTATTGTATTTTTAATTAGCTTATTTTTAATTGTATTTTGTTTAATAAAGTGTGGGTTTTTAGTCTATATATAAAAGTCACTACTCAAAATAAACAAAATAACAAAATAACTTTCGGAGTAGGTTTGGTAACAAAGTAACTACTAGGAATATAACTAAATTAAAAATGAAAATAGTCTTGTTTACAATTTTTGCAGCTTTAATCGTCAGTGTAATGACTAACTATACTGGTAAGGATAGCTTCATACCCACTTAAAATCATGTTTTACTTATTTTAGATTTAGATTGATTATTAGTAGTATTTAATTATCAAGTTTGAATGAGATCTATTATTTTTGTCGTCATAAATTTTACGGTAAGCTCCATAAACTTGTGTTATTTTTGTTAGTTTATGTATTTATTTTACTCCGTGCTCAATTTTAGCTCAAATTTAACCCTCCGTTAGTCGCTAGGAAAAACTGAGCATCAATAAAAAAAATAGCTTTTGCTATAAAATTCATACAAATATTTTATTTTGTGTATAGGAATAACTGAAACATATTTTTAAAAATATTTTATTAAAAATGAAAACAGATACAAAATGAAAAACACTAGTATAACAATATATTGTTAATATTGTTCTGAAGCTATTTTCTTGTGGCATTTTAAGGTAATTTCTATTTAAATAAATAAGCCACAATTAAAGGATAAAGTAAGTTTATTGACGTTTCAATTTCCACTTCGGAAGTCAATCTCAAAATACAAACATTAGTTTGTATTACGTAGAGAAAAGGATGCAAATATGGGCTACCCATTTTGTATTTCTTGTAAAAAAAGAATAAAAATTCTACTTCAATTCCAAAGGTACGTAAGAATACCTATATTTAGTTACTTATAACCTGTCAAAGTTCAAATTAATTAAAAACTATATAACTGTTTTAAACGTACAAATAATGAAAATTGTACTTTTGCGTCGTTTGAATAATGATCCTAAATATGGGCTACCCTGAAAAATATGTCTTAAATTTGTGTGAAATGAGATAAATGCATGAAAAATATATTTTAATATCTAAAATACAAACAATATATCAAAGAACTCATAGACAATGACGGGTGTGTTTCTTTTTTTACTGTGAGAAAATCTATTTCCAAAAGTCACACACATATTCTTCTTTTTCGGCCCCAGCGCACTCGTTATGTGCCCACAAATGGCACATGAAGCACTTGACCCATATTTCACCAAGATTATCCTCTGAAAAAAGTGCTTCGCAAAACATACACGTTACGTCACCTGCGTCTTGTGTAGGCTGTGTAGAAGGAAACTCATTGTAATCGCTCTCATCATCTGCAGGCACATATTCCTCTTCATCACTGAACACTTACTAGGCTTACGCCCACGATTGGAGGTTTTTTTTTTTTAATAATGACACATTAGAAATATCATATGGTGTTGTCAGAGATGTTCTTAAAGACCCAGATGTGTAAGGAATTGATGGAATGGGCTTATTCTCAAATAATTTTCTTTTTACACCAAGCTCTGCACAAGGTCTTCCGGAAGGCGTGGCAGACTTTCTGTAAAAGCTTGTGTGTGGGAATAGCGACAAGCTGTGAACCAGTTGCAGAAATAGCTGTGTGTTACTTGTAGGAATAGTTTCAAGCTGTTTATTAAGCCCAGATGGAAGAGTGGGAGAATTAGATGATAAATTATTGTGGCTGGAACGACAATCTCGTGTACTCTCAAAATTGATAGAAATATCGTCAGAACTTGTAAGTTCGTTTGTTCAATTGCCAGCAACGATTGAAACGACGATTACCTTATCATCCTCATCACTCGCATCATCAGGTGCGGCTGTCACAGTATTTTCTGTTTCAATTTCAGCTGCCATAAAATCGACATCTGTAAATATGTTTTTATTCAAGGGATAAATCCCTGTAGCTCTAAATCCATTAACGGCAATCTCTCCAGTTTGGCATTTCAAATAAGCTCTCCCAAAGAGCTCTGACACATCAAATGCACTTAGTGGACGATTATTGTGGCGCAATAGGGAAAGAGACCAGTTGGAAAGTCAAGAAAGCGCTGGGAAGACACAGTAAGCAGCGACGCACAAGCACTTTTAGGAGTCCGTGTATGGAGAAGAGCAGCCACAGACAGACAAGGGTGGAGGCAAAAAATAAAGGAGGCCAAGGCTAATTTTGGGCTGTAGTGCCGTAGAAGAAGAAGAAGTATTGTGGCGCAACCAGTCCCGGATCTCTTCGCTGTAGTAAGCCTTAAGAACACCCATGTAAGTTTTGTCCAATGGCTGGAGTTTGTGGGTGCAATGGAGAGGCAAGACAATTATAGTGACATGATTATCTCTAGTTAAATCTATGACATCTATATTACGTGTATGGCTGTAATGACCATAAATAATAAGCAGGATTGATGATTTTTTTGTGGGTTTCACTGTGTCAATGAAATGTTGAAACCAGCTTATAAAAATATTGCTTTGTATCCATCCACTGGGATGTACTGCCATGATGGAACCTGGAGGAGCTCCTTTCATCAGTTGCTGGTTAATATTTTTACGTGGGAATATCACCATTGGTGGGATGAATTGGCCAGCAGCGCTCATCGACGTCACGACGGTTATCAGAGAGCCCCTTTCAGCAGAAGTTAATGATGCAATTTGTCGTTTCCCTTTTTGACCTACTACCTGTGCAATCTTGTTCTGTACAACCGTAAGACCTGTCTCGTCCACATTCAAGATACATTCAGGTGGGTAAAATTGTTTGTCATATTCTGTTTTTAAAACATTGAAAAAGGATGCGACATTTTCTTTGTTAAAGCCTCTTGCTCGTGAATATGATGTTCCCGTTGGTCGTCGTACTGATAGCTGTTTATGGCGTTGCAGGAAAAGCCTCAGCCAGGCTCTGCCTGCCGTATTACCTCCAAACGGATGTTTGATATTGTTCCTGTAAGCTAAGACGTACGCCATCCTCCTAAGATCTTTTCTGGTTAATCCATGAAATTTAGCTTCCATTTCCAAAATATAACGCCTAACTCGTCCTCAAGATTATTCCCTAACACAGCTTTACGCCCTAACTTTATTTGAGCAGCTTCAATTGGCTTTAGATAAAGTTTTTTGCAGAACGTTGCAAAGTAGAACGTGGGACATTAAACATTTTTGCAGCTTTCAGCGTACCCATTTCGTGCTACCTGACAGCTATAATTGCACGTTCAATATCTCTCTCGTCCCATTTTTTCTCTTTTTTTAGCTTCTTTCAGCTGTTGTTTTGACATCCTGAAACAATTGAAGTATGTTTTACATTGTTCTATATATGGGTCACTGGCCATTAATGAAAACAGGGACATAGCCCATATTGTAAACACGCTTGCTTTGCACAACAGAAGAGGTTATGTATAAAAGTACTCAATTTAAAGAAAACTTATTAGCATTATATCAAAGACTGATTATAGAGCTTCAACGTGACACAGACGTTTTTTTTGAAATTAGTGTTTATTTTCAAATACTGGAATTTATCAACTTACCCGAAAAAGTTTTGACACTCACACCAACCGACAAACAATTATTATAAACTGGAAAATGTCTACCACTGTGGCGCCATCGCTACAGTGATAGTTTAACTTCGCCAAATACCGTTTGCAATAGTCAAAATGTAGAGATCTGCAACGAATAGCTGTGAATCCTACCTAGCCCATATTACAAGACCAGCCCATATTTGCTGCTTTTCCTCTACTACTTTTTTTTCTTGTCTTGTTCTAATATGTCCCGGTAAAATAGCCTTTTCCATCTTGTAACTCCACCTTTTTCAATAGATTCCAAGGTATTACATCCACTTACCTACTTCCTCATCTGACATCTTGTTCCGATTTACTTTCGCCATCACGTTCCTCAATTTGATTTCGTTTTCAATTCCCTCATCGTCAAGCGTTTTTGTTTGGCTTTAAAGGAATAAATAAAAATCAACAAAAACTTACCGATAAAATACAACAATAAGATGCTAAATATTGACCTCATCTGCAAACTATGCCAACAAGTAATAGCTAAACCGTTAGTCGCTACGGAGTCTGGCACCTAAATTACCTATAAAACTAGCACAACTGTACCCAGGCAGGTAAGCATCTACACTAACACGAGTTTGGTTGATAGGGAGAGGTACAAAAAGTGGCGATAGAAAAATAACAGTTATTTGCATATTTGAATAATTCTGTCGTCGGTGTGTGAGACCGATAGTGACTACCAGAGGGTTAATTATTGGTGTATTTGTACAGGATTTGGCGCCACTTACCAGTTTTTGTAATTTATAATGCGGCCACTCACTACTCAGCCCTTGACATGTACTTGGCAAGTAAAGGTAATGGCATGTCTCGCAAAACAGGAAAACAAAAAACCAAATAGGTATATCGATGAAAGGTAACCGTAAATACATTTTTCTTATATTTGGTCATCAGTAAGGTGTAGCCATGTTAGAAAATGAGCATGTTAACTTGGGAAATGATTACTACAGGAGCAATGCGACCAATTTATGGCATTAGATTTAGAAAACAATAATAGTTTCCCTGGCAACAACTAAAATATTTTCCACCTAAGAAGACCGCTTTGCAATTAAATGCTGGTAACTTTAATACTTCTTCTGCTAGTTCCTATCCTCTATGGATGTTGACTACCACAATGGCCCATCGTATTTTATTAGCAGCTGTTCAAAATAGATCTGTGGTAGTCATACCTGTCCACTATCTCAAATTCTTAAGCCAGGATATTCGGCGGCATTCTGGTCCTCTATTTCCTTCTATTTTCCCTGCTAATATCAATAGTAGGATTCTGTATTTATTTTAATTTCTTATTATATGTTCGAAGTGTGCTAACTTTCTCTCTTTAATGGATTTCAAGACTTCAGGTTCTTTTTGTAATGTCTTTTGAAGATTCCAGACCCCCCTCTATAAAGACGAAAAAAAAAAATATTCTTTTTGTAAACGTTGCATCATTACTGCGTCGATAGTTATATGATGTACATATGTACATATGATATTCTGAGCATGCGACGATAGTGCCATATCTCGAAAGACAACCGTCTGCAAGACGCATCAGTGAGTGTAAATGCCTCTGCTCCATACATAAGAACAGAAAACACATAACAATTAATAAGGATTTTAATTCAGAGATGTAAGTTCAAGGTTAAATTGCAGAGGTTATTCTTCATCTGTTGGAAGGCACTGCCTGCTTTTTCCATCCTAAATTTAATCTCGTATGATTGATTCCAGCTGTCTGTGATGTTGCATCTTAGGTATGTTATTTTTTCTGTTCTAGGCAATATCTCATTGTCTGCCATAAACTTTACATCTGTATCTTGGTTTTAGCTTATGATCATAATTTTCGTCTTTTTATTATTAAGTTTCATTCCATATTTTCTACCGATGTAGAACTACTTGATCTATCAGTCTTTGTAATCCTTCAGCACTATCCGCAACAAGGACAGTGTCGTCTGCATATCCTTGATTATTTATTACTTCACCGTTAACAATCACGCTATCAGTCGTTTCTCTCAAAGCCTTTCAAAATAGATGTTCAGAGTACGCATTAAACAGCAAAGGCGAAAGTATTCAACCTTGTCGTACTCCTCTTTGTATTGGGACTTCATCAAATAATTGATGGTCTACTCGAATCTTGGCTACTTGTTTTCCTTAGAGATTGGCTATTATTCTCACATCTTTTTCATTGATGTTTCTCTCAGCCTCTCATGCTGTCAAATGCCTTTTCGGCATTTGCCGAACCAAGTCAATGAAACAGGCAAAGACATCTGTATTAACATCTCTTGCTCGCTGTATCAATACTTTTATGCTAAAAAGTGCTTCTCTTGTTCCAAGACCGCTGCGAAATCCAACTTGTACATCAGCAATACCCTCCTCCAATTTCTTGTATATGCGAGCATGGATGATTTTTAAGAATATTTTGAGTGAGTGGTTCATGAGGCTAATGATTCGGTGTTCTTCAAATTTCTTAGTATTTACTTTTTTGGCAGTGGTATAAATATGGACATGTACCAATCTTTTGAAGAAAAAAAACACACACATAAAAAAACCTTATAAGACCAATAGGAACGAACGTAGGGAATATTTTTAAAAAAGTCACATCTCAATTGTTTATAAACATTAAAAAGTAAAAATTTGCACAAATTTTGAATAAAAATCTAAACTTTAGACTGAAAATTATAGCTATAAAATTTATCAAATTTTTCAAAACTTACAGCCCTTCGAAACAAAGGTACTTTTGAAAGATCGACATAGGAAAGTGGAGGGAATAACTGTTTTAGCTTAGTTTTTTTTCGTTATTGGAATTTCAAATTGAAACGTAGGAACAATTAACATTATCTCGGCTTTCATTGCAGCTAGAATCCTTGTTTTTTAATCTGCAGTAGCTTGTCAAAATATGAATAACTATACTAAAACAATTTTTAATTGAAGGTGATTACTTGGCAACATCGTACTTAACGCAGCCCTTAACGATAACTTTTCAACGAATTCGTATTGAAATTATCAATTTTGCAAAGGCGTACCAACAAAAATTTTAATTATTTCTTTAAACAGATAAGTAATTACGCAAAAATTAAAATTAAATCTAAGACCGATTTAATTATTAAATTATTATGCCTCTTTTAACAGGTATCTTATAGTTGTCTAACAAAATAAAGTAAAATTTTATTCTTATTAGACAGTATCTAATACAGAACTTCAAAAAACAGAAAACTTTGAAAAATACTTGTCTTATTTTTTTGTTCATTAGACTAAAAACAATCTGCAATTTTAATTACACATCATTGCACATCATTATCTCTTTATAGAATTGCTGTGTGCTATAAACGTTATTGTATTTGTTTTTTTAACTTAATTTGAAAGTTTCCTTGTGTTTATTTGTTTATATATATATATATATATATATATATATATATATATATATACATATATATATATAATATAAAATTAATATTTCTTGGGTTAGGTTCAAAATAAAATGAATGATCTTTTAAAAGATGACACCATATATCATAAACTTAGAAATGATCCTACCAATATCTTCCAAAAAAGAAATAATGCTCTTATTGACAGATGGGACAAAAGTGGATATATATCACCAAATACAGTAAAATCACTTAAGATACACAACGCTATTCCACCAAAAATTTATGGTTTACCTAAAACACACAAGGAAAACATACCTCTACGTCCTATCGTTTCCTGCATTCAATCACCCTTCGAAAATCTTTCAAAGTTCTTGAAAAACATTATCTCCAATGTCATAAATAAAAATCCTTATTATATTAAAGATTCCAACGATCTTCTTTCTAAAATTAAAAACATTCACGTACCGGATAACTATAAATTAATCTCTTTAGATGTCATTTCACTATACACTAACATCCCAATAAAACTTGCCACTGACATCATTAAAAAGAAGTGGAATGACATAAAAGAATACACTAATATCCCCTTGGAAGAATTCCAATCATCTGTAGAGTTAACGTTAAACTCAACATACTTTTTATATAAGGACGAAATATACCAACAAATGGATGGATGCGCAATGGGTGCAAGTATATCTAGTGTCATTGCCCAACTGGTTCTGGAAGACTTAGAAGAATCTGTCATGAGTCATTTAGATTTTAATGTACCATTCTTCTACCGCTATATCGATGACTGTGTCTGTGCTATTCCAACAAATAAAACAACCGAAATCTTAGATATTTTCAACAGTTACCATCCAAAATTAAAGTTCACTATAGAAATTGAACAAAATAATAAAATAAACTTTCTGGATATCACCTTACATCGCATTAACAATACAGTTAAAACCATGTGGTTTACAAAAGAAACATGGTCTTCACGATATCTTAACTACAATTCCCATCATCCATTTTCCCATAAGAAGTCTGTAATTATAAGTTTTGCTGATAAATCTATAAAACTAACAGATCCAGAATACAGACCAACTGCAATAAAAAAAGCAAAAAATGCTCTTCTAAAGAATGCATATCCCGAACATCTAATCGAAACTATTTTCAAATCAAGACTCAATAAATTTTATAACAATACAACTAACAACAAACCCAACAGTATCAAAACCACTTATACAACTCTTCCATATATAAAAGGTTTATCCGAACAACTAACAAATCTTTTAGCCAAGCATAATATAACAGTAGCCCACAAAGGCAACAACCTCTTAAATAAATACTTCACAAAACTTAAAACACAAACTCCAAAACTTAAAAAATCACATGTTGTTTACGAGATACCATGTACAAACTGTGAAGGTGTCTATATTGGTCAAACCAGTCAACTGCTTCAATCCAGAATTCGTTCTCACAAATACGACAAGAACAACGTCACTGCGCTCACAAAACATGAAAGCGGAAAGAAGCATAAATTTGACTTTGAAAACATTAAAATTTTAAAAACAGAAAAAAACAAAAAGAAAAGGGAGATATACGAATCAATAGAAATAAAAAGAAACACCAACGCAATAAATGACAAAAAAGATACACAAAACCTAAATAAAATATATTTCAATCTGATTTAAACAATAACAATATAACATCATAAAAAGCTCTTAAAGTCATAATATATCTCCACCTTACCTTTTTCAAAAACATCAACGATACGCCCATATAAAAATAATTATATACTAATGACAGTAAACAATGAGATATCAGATATCAACTTTTATATGTCAGTTCGTTTAATGTCTGTGTCACGTTTTACGTTTTGGTAAGTCATATATATATACATATTTTACAATATCTGTTTGTCCTTATATATATACACATTTAGAATCTTGACAAAGGCAAGGGTTTCCTGCCGAAACGTTGATTAATTGCAATGGAAAATAAAATCTAGTTCCACATGTAATATATCTTTATTGAACCTAACCCAAGAAATATTAATTTTATATTAAATATAATACGGTTCAAAGAAACTCAAAACTACTATATATTATATATATTATATATATATATATTATATATATATATATATATATATATATATATATATATATGTGTTAAAAGAAGACTCAGATTTGTGAAAATGCTGACTCACTTAATGTGGTTTATTTACCACCGAGATTAGATTAGAAAGTTTCTGATGTAGAAGACATTGATCTCCTTCTTCTTCTTCCTTCTAGTATGTAGGCTTTAAAGCCTGTTTCTTCTTTAATATTAGACTCCTAAAGACTTTTCTTGGTCTGCCAATACTTCTTCGTCCATTTGGTGACTTATCTCGTGCTATTCGTACTATTCTATCCTCTGTCATTCTACTGATGTGTTCGTTCCACTCCTGGTTTTGTTTTGTCACCCATCCATTTATGTGTTCTATATTGCATACTCTTCTTATGTTTTTGCTTCTCTCCCTATCCAACAGACTTCTCCCTGATATTCGAGTATTTTCATCTCTGTTGTTTCGAGCAGTCGTGTCGTTTAAGATGTGTCAGGTCTTGTCTCCGGCGTGTATGTTTATATAGGTTTCATTTTTTTTGCATGTTTTCTTAGGTGTTTGTTCTTACATATTTTGTCATTAAGAGAATCAACTGCTTTACTTGCTTTTAAGCTTTGCTGTGGGACTTCTTCTTCAACATCTTTGTAACTAGTTATATCTATTCCCAGATATCTAAACCTTGCTTCCGGCTTTATTATATTCTCATCAATTTTATTTTACACCGTTGTGGGTAATTAGATGTCATACATTTGGATTTTTCTGCTGATATTATCCTATTTTATTTCTTAGCTGTTTTATTAAGATGTGTGTTAATCTTTAGAGCTCGTTTTCTGTCGCGGCGATTAATGCGGCGTCGTCTGCATATCATAATATTTGGATTTCTTTGCTCCCCAATCTGTAGTCATAACCTGTACGTGCTGCTTGTATTATTTCGTCCATTATTATATTAAAGAGAAGTGGGCTTAACGAGTCACTCTATCTGACTCCGCTTTGTAATGGTATACACTGTGTTAGTTTTCCATTTATCTTTGCCTGTATTCGATTATGGAGGTAGATACTTTCGATGGTTTGTATGATATTGATTGGTATGTTTCTTTTATACAGTAGCTGTAAAACGTCTTCGACGTGGATGCGATTGAAAGCCTTTGTCAGGTCTATAAAACATAGATATGCTGATTTATTGTATCTGAATTCAGATTTGATCTGAATCCTTGTTGTTCATCTGATAAAGTTGTTAGTTTATTCATTTTGTTGGTTAGGACTTTTGTGGTAAGCTTAAGTGCGGTGTTCAGTAGATTTATACCTCTATAATTGTTGGGGTCTTCTTTATCTCCTTTCTTGAACATTGGTATCATTATACTCTTTCTCCAGAGGCGTCTGGTATCTTGAACTGCAATATTAGTTGTTGTATAAGTTTTGTCATCTCTAGGGTTATACTTTCTCCTCCGTATTTTAGAAGCCTGTTGGTTATTGATTTCTATTTCGTGTCTTAATTCAGGTACGTTATTGTATTGATTATTATTTTCCTTTGCTTTAAACAGTTCCGTCAGGTACCTTTCCCATTCTTTTGCTGGTATATTATTGTATTCCTTTAAGACATTGATGATAATATTATTTGTGAAGAATGCATAAAATCGGATATTACAGGTACATATAAAATACAAGTGATTGGGAATTCTGACGACTATGATTATGATATTCCTCTAAACCACAGATAAAACGTCCAAAGAAAAACCCAGGCAAAAATAGTAAATCCAAATTTATCTCAAGTTGTAATAACGGATATTCATTCGTGCTCAGTAGTAACTCAACATCAGTCTGATTGTTTAGACAATATAAAAGCCAACCATGTAGGCAAGTCATATATTAAAGTTTTTTTCACTCTTTTTGATAAAAAAGTAATTGAGAATAACCGTCACAATTTTGAAATGAATAACATAGATTTTAAAAATTATTAGCATAAGTTTATTATCTGGTTTACACTCTGCTTCAAGTTGATATGCATTGGTCAAAGGATAAGAATAAAGAAGTGCATATTATAAGAGAAAGCATGAGCCGATATAGATTTATAATTTTAATTTATAATAGTGAAGAAACCGCTACATCAGTGTCACTTAGTATCTAAATTTGCTTTACCAGATGAAACCAGATTCGACAATATTGGACACATTACAAAAAGGGACGATAGTGCAAAAATGTAGGATGTACAAAAGTAATACTATTTATTTATGTAAAAAGTGTAGAATGCATCTACAACCCGAATGTTTCGAAAATGTTCACCTTAAAATTTAATTTACGTTTAAGATACAATATGTTCCTTTATTAAACATTGTACTGTTTTCCTTGAAAATGAGAAAAAAAAATCTTTTTGGTTGTAAATTAGTCCTAATTTATGTCTTTTTAATCCATTCTATTAATTAATTTTATTGTCAAATTTCTCTTTGTATATTGAGCGACCGTTAAGGGTTTAATACTATAGAAAGAATAAAATGGCCTCAAATTTACTTTACTTACCTTAAAACTATTTTAAAGTTTATAATAGAGTCTATTTAATAAATATATTCCCAATAACACACTACGCCTATGCACATAAGTATTTAATCTGAAAGGAATAAACTAAGATATCATATTTCTCTCATTAACATTCTTTCTAAGAACGTAAATATATACAGGGTGGTCCTTAAGCAATTGTACAAAAAGAAACCGCAGATTCTACACTTTAAAATATTACGATTTAAGTAAAGTTGCTTTAATAAAATGTTGATATTAAGAAAGATACAGGGTGTTAAAGTGGACATTTAAAATTTTATTTTTCGCTATAACTTTCATGTTTATCAACATTTATAAATAAAAATTTACAACTCTGTACTATTATATATCAGAAATAATAATTTGATGTATACTTTGTTGCAGCTGATAGAGGGCGCCACATATGCCATATACGTGGCATACATTTGCACGTAACTTTTTTGTTCTTCAAGCTACCAATATTTTTAATAAAAAATAATAAAGTTACATGATTTAACAAAAAAAAGGTATACTTGTTAATATTTTTAAAACTTAACAGTTTTTGAGATAATCGCATTTTAGAAATCAACTACATAATTCTGATTTATCGCAATTACCCCAGGAACGAAAGAAAATTAAAGAAAAACATAAATACTTCTGAATTTTGGTATAAAATACCTTTAATAAAGTTAATGGTTAAAGAATTATTAAATAAAATAAATATTTCAGATATAAAAGAGAGAGAAGAGATAGAAATAAATATATGACTACCACGAACAATCCAACGTTCAGAAAAGTTGTAATTAAATACTGTCTTTTTTTGAATGATATTTCACGGATATGAGAATTGCCTTGCAATTTGAATGGTAAGATTTATTTACATTTTTTATAAAATGATTTTATTGATTTATTGGAAGACTTGTCATCAAACTTAAGGCGAAATATTTGGTTTATACAAGATGGCACACCAATACATTACAGAGAAAGGGGAGTGAGAACAGTATTTAAAAACAACTTTCCTGAACGTTGGATTGTTCATGATAGTCATATTCCTTGGTCGTGTGGTAAGATATTAATATAATTAGTTAATTCATAAAAATCCCAAGAGAATACCTATTATTATACTTATAATAAGTACTGCAGCAGAGTCTTTAGAACCAATGTGCTATTTAATATGAGACGATATTTTATGGAATGTATTTACAAATGAATTAAAGAAAATGGTGGACATATCAAACACTTACTTTGACAAAAAGTTTAATGTTATTTAGTTTAAACTATTTCTTAATTTGGTTTGTAAATAAAATGTTGTGATTATGACTTTAATTTATTACAAAACGTAAAATGTTTAATGTAAAATCCAATTATTCTGTTATTTTATCAAATTCGATTAATAATTATCCTGCTGATATATTTATTTATTTAATATTTTATTAAATAATAACTTTATTAAAGGTATTTTATAACAAAATTGAGAAGTGTTGATGTTTTTATCTATTTTTCTTTCATTGTCTGGAGTAATTGCGTTAAATCAGTATTATGCAGTTGATTTGTAAAATGCGATTATCTCGAAAACTGTTGAGTTTTGAAGTTATTAACAGGTATAACCTTTTTTTTGTGAAATTAATGTATCTTTAATTTTTTTTATAAAAAATACTGGTAACTTGAAGAACATAAAAGTTAAGTGCAAATGTATGCCACGTATGTGGCATATGTGGCGTCCTCTATTAGCTATATCAAAGTATACATTAAATTATAATTTCTGATATTTAATAGTACCCAGTTGTAAATTTGTATACATAAATGTTTACAAACACAAAAGTTATAGCGAAAAATAAAATTTTAAATTTCCACTTTAACACATTTTATCACTTTAATATTTTATTAAAGCAAGTTAACTTTAATCGTAATATTTTGAAGTGTAGAATCTGCGGTTTCTTTTTGTACAATTACTTAAGGACCACCCTGTATAGACCAGCAAAATATTGATAAGTTTACCGATGTTTCAAACTATTTAATGAACTTGTCTCACTATACACTTGTGAATCGCACCAATTTATATTGTTACGGGGGCAAATTTATCTTACATGGGTTACAAATTTACATATTTACATGGGCGAAGCATACATAATAAAAATGACCCCGGTAAGAATTTACTAATGAAATTTTACATAGTTGCCGCTAGTATTTAGATCAATTTGTAGATTAGTCACCTTTAATTGAAAATTGTCCGACAATACATAGTTTTCACTGGCCGGGAAATATGGGAATCCTTCATTTTATATCAATGATGTAATAATACTTATATATGTTATAAATTAAATTTCAGGTAATTTGTTACACATTATATTATTATACATATTTCTTATAATAATTATAATTATTTACTGCTTTGACGATCTATATGTTGATATAGGTGTATAGGTATATGTACAGTACGAGGACGGTTAAACATATTTATTTATGTTTTTAGATCTATATATTTTCAAAGATAACAGAGTATATCATCCTCGTGTCCCTACATTTTATATTATATGTAGTCATGTGAATAGAAGAAATATAGAAAGATCTTTATAATAGAAAACCGGTAATATTATCTTAGTATGCGTAAAAAAGGCGGGATGAGTAGCAGCTGCCTCGCTCAAAAATTTAGTCAAAATATTTCCTAACTTCGTTCCTATTGGTCATAAACGGTTTTTTTTAAATGTGAGTTTTTTACCAGTTATCCAATGGTCGTACGTACAAGTCTGTAACTTGAAAATATAGAAGTTATTATAATTGTTTTTAAGTAAAAAAGTACCCCTTTTTCAAACATTTATTGCGTAAATAATTTCGACGAAAACGCAATATGCATTTAACTTCTGAGATAGTTTAAGTCTTAAAGAATCCTATGAACTTTGCTAAATGTATCTAGCATAAGTTCAATAGTTAAAATATTTAGCCTCATAAATAAATAAATTAAGTAACTTTTAAACTATTTGAATTTTTCACATTTTATTTCGCTAATAAAAAAAATTAATAAAATTCATAAATTAAACTTCTTTTTTGCAAATATCTAAAATAAAGATATTTTTGATATAAAAAAATGATAAATTGTTTATGTAAAATATAAGGGAAAAAACTATAGACAAAAAATCAAATTGTGACCATAAATTATTGTTTAAAGAAAGGAAGGTAAAAATACAAGTACTTTTTCATCTATTCGTCAGCTAGTTAAAAGCTTTAGATATCTGCGAAACATTTTTTGACCTTTTTTTTAACCAGACTGGGCTACAACCCCAGTGGAGTTTTATGTTGCCATGTGATATATGTCATATGCCATGGTATTTATATCTTTTTAACTTTAACATCATAATTTTTAATTATCAAAGATGTAACTCAAAGTTAATCAAACAACATTTAAAGAGTTTTTATCTATATATTTAGTGGCTTCAAATATGTAGATCCAGATGTACATATTGCTCTTATGATGAAATAATTAGGGGAGATCCTTGTACTTTGAGACCACTTATACTTCCGTCTAGTTATATCACGTTTCTATACGCTCACATGGGGCAGAACACGTAATATGAAGCAGATCGGTCTAAAAACTCGACAGTTAAATTTGTTTGTGGCGTGACCATTGTTGTATTTTTGTATCCTCTGCCATCGAATAAAATAACTGTAAATATATTAATATTCTTATATTTAGTCTATGTTTACATAAATATAGAAGTTTTAAGCAATATATTTTTTTGGTTTTTGCAGAGAATTGTTTATTTTGAATAATCAAAAACGAATATTTTAAACATGTGATTATCGTGTACTGTGAATCGTGTACGTCTGAATTGTACTTTGGAACATGTTCCAAAGTACAAGTTGTATGGACTGTAGACGGTTATAAAAATTTAAACGCTTATTTTTTGGCTTACAAGCCAGCGCAGACTTTAAAGTATCTAAAGCAACCTTATGCAGACATCTCAAGAAACACAGAGAATCTGGACAAGAACATTTTGTATATAGTGCATCACAAGACGTTAAGTTAGTCTTTACGAAACAGCAAGAGGAAAAACTACTAAAGTATGTTACTATTTGTGCCAAGATACATTACGGCCTCTCAACTATCAAATTAAGAAAGTTAGCATATAATTACGCATGTGTAAATAATATTGATTGTCCCTTTTCCTGGGATACAAACCAAAAAGCAGGAAAGGAGTGGTACAGGTAAAAAAAGTTTTGCAGTTTTTAGGTCATAAGAGTAAATAATTTTTTTTACAGGTTCTATCTGCGAAGACATCGGTCTGTATCATTACGAAAACCACAAGCAACAAGTCTAGCCAGATCGACAGCATTTAATAAAACAAATTTATTTTTTGATAAACTGGAGGAACTTATGGTAAGATACACATTTAGTCCGGATATAATTTATAATTTAGACGAAGCCGGACTAACCACGGTGCATACCCCGGTTTGTGTTATTGCAACAAAAGGAGTTAAACAAGTCGGCAGAATCACATCGGCTGAAAGAGGTGTAAATGTGACCAATTTGTTGTATCAATGCTATTGGTAATTGTGTACCTCCTTTATTCGTATTTCCGCGTGTGTTCTTAAGGAACACATGCTAAAAGGTTCTCCAATAGGTAGTGTTGGAAGCGCGAATCCTAGTGGATGGTCTAACTCTACGATCTTTGTTGGGTATTTAAACCACTATATAAAACATACAAATTCAAGTACTGACAACAAATCAGTACTGATTGTCGACAATCATGAGAGCCACATTTCAGTCAAAGCTTTAAATTTAGCAAAATCGTCGAGAGTCGTCATGCTTACCTTTCCACCCCACACCATTCACAAGCTACAACCGTTAGATAGGTCGGTTTTTGGGCCTCTAAAGAAATATTATAATACACCTTGTTCCGACTGGCTAATTGCAAATCCTGCAAAAACGATGACAATCTATGATATTGCTGAGTGTGTTGGGAATGCATATCCAGTCTGGTTTTACCGTTTTTGGAATTTTTCCATTCAACAGAAACATTTTCGAGGAGCACGAATTTCTCAGTCCATATGTTACGGATAGACCCCCAGTTGCAGAAGAGTCAAGAAATTATCAAAATACCTCCGAAACTAATAATTCCTCAAATATTTCTGTAGAAGGTCTAGAAATGCCTTCAGGAACAACTAGTATGTTTAATGATCCTAGTTCTTCCTTAGTATCCAATGAATTAAATCAACATAAAAGTCCCGAACAAATTCGTCCGTTTCCCAAGGCAGTTGCGAGGAAATTTACGAAGAAAGGAGGTAAGAAACTAGGGCGCTGTAGAATAGTTACAGATACCCCAGAGAAGAACGAGGTTAAAATGATGGCGCTCATTAATACCAACAAGAATTTTGTTTAAAAAAAAAAACAAAGAGCAACCAAAAAGCTTCTTGGTATCAGTTCTAATAAAGATGTAAGAAAAGAAAGCGAAATAACGTGCGACGACTCACTAGATGAGGTGGATTTTGCCAATGCAGAAGAGGAAGATAAAGATTTTCTTGGTCTGGCAACAAGCCCTACGTGGGAGATTACATTTTGGCACAAATTGCAACAAAAAAGACAAAAACGATATTTTGTTGCTAATGTCGTTGAAGTGAATGATGATGGGTTTAAAGTTAGATACCTAAAAAGAAGTAATTTGCCGCCAATTTTTTTTTTCGAAAATGACACTGTCTTTGATTTGCCTGACGAAGATATGGTAATGAAACTAGGAGTCCCTTCAGTAGTGGGGGGCACTGCCAGAAGAAATACTGAGATGACATTTTCTATCAATGTATCTGCATTTAACGTCCAATAAATAAGCGTTTCAAAGTACACATACTTATGTTCCAAAGTACCAACCTCGGTGTGTACTTTGAGACCTTTAGGAAATGGTGAATTTTTCTGTATTCATAAGCATATTTGCTATTAGAATTAATATTTTATTTTTTTATTTGTTTACCTAAAGAGACTCTATTTAAAAAAAAGTCTCAGTTCGAAATAAAATTTAAAAACTACTGAAACCTGCTTTTATTTAAAAATCGTTTCAACGTACAAGGATCTCCACTACTCTGAAAATATTCTGTGATGTAGCCCGATAGAGCTTTTATTATTATATCTTTTATAAAGGAATTTTTGAAATAAAATGTTCGTAATATATGGTATACAGCCAATTACAGAAATTGTTTCCTTATGGGAGAAAGCTGGATTTATAGTTTGACGGAATGTAGACGTAGACACATTGGAGACGTAACAAACGGACGGTATATTATTTTAATTTATAAATCGACGGAGTGGAATTTTTGCGCATGAGTAAAAACAGTGCCTAGAGTTGTGACCATGATACTATAATAATTCTTTTATTAATATTTATTATTATTTTATAAATTATTAACGTCCATTGTAACAAATCATCAACAAAATCAAAATTCGAATATGTTGATAAGCAACTTTACAAAAATGATAGGCGAGTTCACTTTGGTTGACAGCACAAAATTCTTCCTTTTGATTGGCCAGACGCAACTAACGCACTGTAAAAGATAAAAGTTGGCCAACTCTTCTGTTGCAGCGCATCTCACTTACGTTCCGTCAAGCGTTTACGTTCATTTATAAACAAGAGTATAGGCCGGTTATATTTATTGAGAAAGATGCGATAAGCAGCGGTATGACTGGTGAAGAACAGGATAGTACTGACTAAGATGAATCATAATATGGTATATTTTATAAGAAATTGTGTAAGTTTAAATTACAATAATCATATTTTTGCAATGCATTTTTTATAAAATGGTCAAACAATAATTGGTTTGTATACAAAACTAATTAATAATTGAGCGAACGGTTACTAGTGATAGATAAAAAATTAATTAATATATATATATATATATAATATATATATATATATATATATATATATATATATATATATAGTATATATATATATATTATATATATATATATATATATATATATATATATATATATATATATATTATTTGTAGTCTCAGCAATTGGTCTGTATGAAATAAAACTGTGTACTGTCCTCATGCAAAAATTAAAAAAATCAAATGAGCCGTATAAACACTACAGTAAAATGAAATAAATGGTCAATTACACAAATCACCCTGTTAATTAATAAAGAAGAGGAGTTGACATTTTTTAGTGGCCACATGATATGCTCCCTGAGTCTACATATGGTAGAAGTATGTAAAGTTTCTCATGACTTACCCCGTATATATATATATATATATATATATATATATATATATATATTTATATAATTTATAACACCTTGAAGTTAAACTTAAAAGTTTATGTAGTCAACACTGACTTACATTATTATTTTCTCTTAAGAACTGATTTTCAAATATATAGATATTGCAACAATAAGTGAAGTTTTCATAATAAGGCCATATTTTTCTTAAAATATTAAAGCAGTAGTTTTGTGTTGAATATATGTCGATAATCCCTACACCTGATTTTGTAAGAAAATATTCCGGGTAAGCTCAGTATTGAGAGAAAGTTGTCTTTATTACGCTTCGTCACTTTCTTCCTCTGAATCACTGTTCTCCACATTGATAATAATTTTATTTAGAACAGGAATGCTTTTAATATATTCTTTTTCGTTTTTTTTACGTGCTCTATTGCTTTCTTCGAGTTATCCTCAGAGATATTTTTTAAATTCAGAATCTATTAGTTTCACGACATTGTTATAACATTTCGGACTTACATTTTTTTGTCTCACATTATATTTTAGTTGAGACCATAACAACTCTATTGGATTTAAAACGCAGTAATATGGTGGTAGTCTTAAAGATGTATGTCCATTTTTACTTGCTGCATCATTAATAATATATTCCTTTACAAATATTTTGTATTAAGTACCTCTACTAGTTGGTCTTTAGTGTACCAATCTTCAAAATATAAATTTTGTGATAATAAAAAATCGTGCAATTCATGTCTAGAATGTCTAGAATGATATGATGCATTATCTAAAACAATAACACTGTTGTCTGCTACATTTGGTAATAAGTTTTTTTTTAAATCACGATTCGAAAAGTTCACCCGTAATATCTTGATGGTAGTCCAAACAACTGTCTTTAATGTCTTTTGCACTTAATAGTAAGCCAATGGTTACCCAACCGTCTTCCCTCCACAATGTAAAATGTATATTCGTTTGCACCCGGAAGTTGGTAACTTTGCACTTTACATTGTCATTACTCCAACCTTTGCCAATTGTTTCGTTAGTGTCAAATCACGTTTCATCTAAGTAATAAATTTTTCTCCCGCTATTTCTGTACTCGGTTATCTTTTCCAAATATTCATTACGCCATTTTTTTAAACGGGCTCTTTCCATTATAGTAGATATGTTGTTTATTGATTGTTTTATATTTAAAACCATTTAATTGTAAAAATTTTCCTAAAGTTGATTTACAGCAATTAATAATATTTTTAGATTTTAATTCAGTTAAAATTTGGTTAAGTGTGGGTATAATATTAGAGGAAAGGCTGCAAATATGGGCTGGTCTTGTAATATGGGCTAGGTAGGATTCACAGCTATTCGTTGCAGATCTCTACATTTTGACTATTGTAAACGGTATTTGGCGAAGTTAAACTATCACCGTAGCGATGGCGCCACAGTAGTAGACATTTTTCCAGTTTATAATAATTGTTTGTCGGTTGGTGTGAGTGTCAAAACTTTTTCGGGTAAGTTGATAAATTCCAGTATTTGAAAATAAACACTAATTTCAAAAAAAGTCTGTGTTACGTTGAAGCTCTATAATCAGTTTTTGATATAATGCTAATAAGTTTTCTTCAAATTGACTACTTTTATACATAACCTCTTCTGTTGTGCAAAGCAAGCGTGTTTACAATATGGGCTATGCCCCTGTTTTCATTATGGGCCAGTGGCCCATATTCAAAACAATGTAAAACATACTCCAATTGTTTCAGGATGTCAAAACAACAGCTGAAAGAAGCTAAAAAAAGAAAAAAAATGGGACGAGAGAGATATGGAATGTGCAATTATGGCTGTCAGGCAGCACGAAATGGGTACGCTGAAAGCTGCAAAAATGTTAATGTCCCACGTTCTACTTTGCAACGTTCTGCATAAAAACTTGATCTAAAGCCAATTGAAGCTGCTCAAATAAAGTTAGGGCGTAAAGCTGTCTTAGGGAATGATCTTGGGGACGAGTTATTGCCGTTATATTTTGGAAATGGAAGCTAAATTTTATGGATTAACCAGAAAAGATCTTAGGAGGATGGCGTACGTCTTAGCTTACAGGAACAATATCAAACAACCGTTTGGATGTAATACGGCAGACAGAGCCTGGCTGAGGCTTTTCCTGCAACGCCATAAACAGC
The DNA here is from genome assembly GCA_918026665.1 of Diabrotica balteata. NCBI lineage: Eukaryota > Metazoa > Arthropoda > Insecta > Coleoptera > Chrysomelidae > Diabrotica > Diabrotica balteata. The sequence continues at coordinate 97,860,141 of OU898282.1, forward strand.
TATCAGTACGTCGACCAACGGGAACATCATATTCACGAGCAAGAGGCTTTAACAAAGAAAATGTCGCATCCTTTTTCAATGTTCTGGAAACAGAATATGACAAACAATTTTACCCACCTGAATTTATCTTCAATGTGGACGAGACAGGTCTTCGGGTTGTACAAAACAAGATTGCACAGGTAGTAGGCCGAAAAGGGAAACGGCAAATTGCGTCATTAACTTCTGCTGAAAGGGGCTCTCTGATAGCCGTTGTGACGTCGATGAGCGCTGCTGGCCAATTCATCCCACCAATGATGATATTCCCACGTAAAAATATTAACCAGCAACTGATGAAAGGAGCTCCTCCAGGTTCCATCATGGCAGTACATCCCAGTGGATGGATACAAAGCAATATTTTTACAAGATGGTTTTCAAGATTTCATTGACACAGTGAAACCCACAAAAAAATCACCAATCCTGCTTATTATGGATGGTCATTACAGCCATACACGTAATATAGATGTCATAGATTTAGCTAGAGATAATCATATCACTATAATTGTCTTGCCTCTCCATTGCACCCACAAACTCCAGCCATTGGACAAAACTTACATGGGTGTTCGTAAGGCTTACTACAACGAAGAGATCCGGGTCTGGTTGCGCCACCATAATCGTCCACTAAGTACATTTGATGTGTCAGAGCTCTTTGGGGAGCTTATTTGAAATGCCAAACTGGAGAGATTGCCGTTAATGGATTTAGAGCTACAGGGATTTATCCCTTGAATAAAAACATATTTACAGATGTCGATTTCATGGCAGCTGAAATTGAAGCAGAAAATACTGTGACAGCCGCACCTGATGATGCGAGTGATGAGGATGATAAGGTGATCGTCGTTTAAATCGCTGCTGTCAATTTAAATGAACCTACAAATTCTGACGATAACTCTACCAATTTTGAGAGCACACCAGATTGTCGTTCCAGCCACAACAATTTATCATCTGATTCTCCCACTCTTCCATCTGGGCCTAATAAACAGCTTGAAACTATTCCTACAAGTAACACACAGTTTAATGCTAGTTCTGCAACTAGTTCACAGCTTGTCGCTATTCCCACAACAAGCTTTTACAGAAAGTCTTCCACGCCTTACGGAAGACCTTGTGCAGAGCTTGGTGTAAAAAGAAAATTATTTGAGAATAAGCCCATTCCATCAATTCCTTCCACATCTGGGTCTTCAAGAACATCTCTGACAACACCATATGATATTTCTCCTGTGCCATTATTGAAGAAAAAAACTTCCAATCGTGGGCGTAAGCCAAGTAAGTGTTCAGTGATAACCTCTTCACCTTACAAAAATGAACTGATACAATCTCTCAACAAAGACAAAGGGAAGCAAAACGAAGTAGGAAAAAGCAAAGAAAAAAGAAAAGGAAAAGAAATAAAAAAAGGAAAACGTAAGCAGGTTATCAAAGTCACAGAGAACCAAAAAAAGAAATCGGGTTCTAGTAGCGAGAATGAAGAAGAATATGTGCCTGCAGATGATGAGAGCGATTACAATGAGTTTCCTTCTACACAGCCTACACAAGACGCAGGTGACGTTACGTATATGTTTTGCGAAGCACTTTTTTCAGAGGATAATCTTGGTGAAATATGGGTCAAGTGCTTCATGTGCCATTTGTGGGCACATAACGAGTGCGCTGGGGCCGAAAAAGAAGAATATGTGTGTGACTTGTGCAAATAGATTTTCTCCCAGTAAAAAAAGAAACACACACGTCATCTTCTATGAGTTATTTGACATATTTATCTCATTTCACACAAATTTAAGACATATTTTTAGGGGTAGCCCATATTAAGGATCATTATTCAAACGACGCAAAAGTACAATTTTTCATTATTTGTACGTTTAAAACAGTTACATATTTTTTAATCAATTTGAAATTTGGGGAGGTTATAAGTAACTAAATATAGGTATTCTTACGTACCTTTGGAATTGAAATAGAATTTTTATTCTTTTTTTACAAAGAAATACAAAATGGGTAGCCCATATTTGCATCCTTTCCTCTACCTGCAAACATATTATAAATGGTTTTTGTAATGGGACCTAAACGATGTTGCTCAATAGATCGATGTAGTCCAAAGTCGCTCCTTTTTTGTCTATTTGTAATGCCCTCCTTGATAATTCGATATACAGTAGCACATAAAACTTTTGTTAAAGCAGCAGTTTAAGTCTTGGTCCAGTTATATTTTCAGGATTATTTGGTGGTAGAATTTTCTCATTTTCTTCAACAATTTCTGCTTCATTATTCTCAACAATTTCTATTGCACTATTCTCCCATGGACATTTTTCTGATCGCGAAATCGTCACTAGTAAATGCGTGCTCTCTTTAAAGAGTTTAAACTAAAAATTATATGTATAACAATACCAAAAGCCACATCAGTCTTAGTATCAGTCGTTCAGAATTTCGTGGAAATTTAAAAACCTTGATCAGCACAGCAGGGCTGTGAAAAGATCCCGACAATCGAGTAAGAGGAGTCTTAAACTCATAAACTTTTATTGAAAGGTATAAAAAGGGGCTTACATCGGCAACTTTTAGTAGTAGCGTAAATAAAAATATTATTGTAATTAAAGATAAAAATATTATTTTAATTAAGCACATGGATATATTTTGTTCGGTGCCACTTGTACATCAATCGGTCTATCTCTTTAAATTTCTTATTTATCTGTAACCGAGCTATACACAAAATTTTCTTTTAATCTTTTTCCAGTGCGTCTAGGTTTACAGTCCATGTTATTGGGATGGTTTATATTCTCGTAGCCATTTTTATCGTTTTCTTTATTTTTTTTTTATGTAAAGCTATAGAGATACGTATTATTTTTACAAAGTAGACATAAATAGTATTACATTTAAGGTTTACAAGATCTACTTACTGCAAACAGTTCTTATTTGGAACTGTTTTCACTTTTACAGATTATTCACAAATCTCTGGCAGCACAATTTAATATTTGTATGACAAACGTAAACAGAAAAATTAAATTTGTTTCTTAATTACAGATTCGCGGTATGTTTGTGGTGAAAATGAGCATAGAGGATGTAAACGTTGCTGTCCCGAAGAGGAAAGAACATGTGAAAATAAAGAACGCCAAAAATGTACCTTACATTGTACTCAGGAGTGTGGGTTTTATTGCTGGTGTAAGAGTGGATACTTTAGAGATACAAAAACTGGAAAATGTGTAAATGATTGTTAATTAGCTAAAGTAAATGTTCCATCTAAAAATAAATATCGACAAATTTGAATTTTTATTATTTAAAACAAAATTTTTGTTAAAAAATATTAAGAAAGCTAAACAAAAGATTCAAACGACACATTAAGAGTAAACAGAAATAAGGTGACAATAGATTGATACGAAATATTATCTGAAGTGACTAGGAAATCAAAGAAAACTATACATTTAAAATGATGTAATACTCAAAACAAAAGATGCAATAATAGCTTAATATCCCACTGCATGATCACTACGTTCGTATTGTAGTTGTAAATGAAACTCACATTTTTACATACAATTAAAACTAGGAGAATACATTGACAAATAGGTTGCCAGTCAAAAAGTGGCTGCAAATATTTTTAATTTATTTAATAGTAATTCATTTTTAACAAAAATTTTATTTCGTCCAATTATTTTTTAAATAAAATTCGCTGCTTATGATATAGGTATGTGCATATTTTTTATAGAAAATTAAAGCTATTTTTTAGCTGTTAAAAACTTAAGGTATCAAAGATAAAATAAAAGAGCTAGCGCGCAACGCTACTGGTTATCTAGTAAGTATTAGTCCTGTGAGTTTTCAAAGCATTCTTCGATAGAGATATAATAATACACATATTAGCACTTGTTAAATCAGTGGAAGTGGATTGCTTATCCCATGCCGGGATAAGCAATCCACCATTTACTGGCCAACGGCTTAGGGCGGATGAGCTAGTAAGTGGAAGGACACTCTGTTGTCCTGAAACTGAGAAATTGGTCTCAAAGGCGGAAGAACCAAAAAAGTGGTCAACGACATAGAAGGCAACGAGAAACCACTGCATGAAAGGTCCCTTATGATATTTCTAGTACAAATTTTAATGGCTAGCAATATTTGCGCAAGTCACATTATTGATGATTTTAATCGGAGACCAAAATACAGTAGAAGAGAACAACCACCAGAACGCAAGGCCTCCTCGGTCGTCAACATGCAAAAACCCGCATAAAAAACCAAAAAAAAACAAATACCTAAACCTATAAGATAAAAATAGCTATCTGGAATGTAATAAGTATGTAACCTTTTTGCCTGGAAAACTACATAATGTTGAATATTAAATATAGACATACTGGGGGTTAGCGATGTACAATTGTCAGGAAATCGAGAGATATCAATAAATAACCACAATATTTACACTCAATAACTGCAAATGTTAACTCAGATCACAATCCGTTAGTTGCTGACGTGTAAATAAAATTAAAAAGAGTTGAACTCAGAAAACAACTACCAAAAATTAATGTAAGAATGCTAAAAAACGAAGAAATAAGAAACGAATTAAAAAATATTGTGAATGGTAATACGCAAAAAACACTAAACAAAACAATTATGGATGTAAATAAAAAGTGGTGTAATATAAAAAACACATTACTGAAACCAGCTCAAGAAAGTTTGATACAACATAGTTTAGAGAATAAAAAAACAGTGGATGACAGAAGAAATACTATTACAGATGGAAGAAAGAAGGAAATATAAAGGAAAAGATCTACAGAAATGTAAAGAAATACAACGAATAATTAACGAAAAAATCAAAACAGTTAAGTAAAGCTACTTAAAATTATGTAAAGAGATAGATCAACTAGAAACAAAATATGATATGAGAAATATGCACAAAAAATAAGACAAGTGACTGGAATGGGTCGAAATAGACAACAAGGACACATAAAAGACAAAATGGGAGTACTACTAATAGATTTACCAGAGAAATTAGGACGATGGGAGGGGTAGGTTAGAGAACTTTTTAAAGAGGTGGAATGCAGAAAATACAAAAATTAAATCAATATAAGGTTCGAATGTTCGAATAATTAAACTTTGATGGTATACAAGGCAAATATCGAACACAGTAATTAATTAAATCTTGCCCAAGTACTTTCGATCAATAGATCATCCTCAGGGGCATTTCGTCAGTTGTGGCCTATCCGACATGAGTAGAATGTCATACATGTAAATTTGGACATAACAATACAATACACAAAGACAAACAAACACTTTAAAATTTTTAAAAATGAAGAAGCTACATGTTATATAGAAGCCGGAGACAGAATGGCCAGGAGCCATTCTGTGAGGCTGCTATACCTGTTACAGTTTTGCAACTGTATATAAATATTGGTCATATATTAACATATTTTTTGTTAGTTCTAAATCTCCTCGTATAATTAGCTATAATTCTGCATACAAAAACACAGACGCTATAGTACAATAAAATGAGCACAATAACAAACAGCCACAGAAAAATGAGTGGCTTTCGTTAAAAATATAGATCGCTGGGTAATTATCGCCCATATGTAGTGTCAGCTTGTACAAAACAACTCTTGATCAACGACCGTCTTATTCAGTATCAGTCAGTTGCAGAAAGTCGTTCTAGCCACTAGGGGTGGAGGGTGCTTAGTAAATACCGTCGAGTTCCACAAGTGAGTAACAGACAGTCGTTCCATTCAGTAGGAATGGAACATGTAAGAACCCTACTACAACATCAACAATACTTTTGTTTCTGGCCTGACAAGATGATAGGTGTACGGGTTACATTTGCTAAAAATTCATGTCTTTCTGTGTTGATCTCCAGTAAATCTTGTCCCGCGAATTACGACATTTTCAGCTTTATTTGGAACATTTATCTTTAACTCTCAATGAACCATTTTACGTTTAAGTACGTATTTACTATATTGTGTAATAGTTGTAGTTTTGTTTGACATTTGTATCTATATATAGTTTAAAATATATTATTTGTCTTATATACAAAATCATTTAGTTGCGTTACATTGATATTTATGTGGCAATCATTGATCTTTCCTGTCGTATCACATTTTAGCATACTTATAATTTCTTTTGTAGACGTAGTTTAGACGAGACCTGTTTTGGATTGGACATTTTCCATAGGAAGCTATTTTTTGCTGAAATTCCTTCAGGATGTGCCCAATATCGATAATCACGATATGCGCCAGTCGCAAACTCTGTGCTAAATTTTTTATTTTAACAAAATCTGAAAACAGTTGAAAATTTCTCATTTTTTTGCTCTTATTTTCGTTTATAATTCGGAAAATATTGATCCTAGAGAAAAAATTATAAGAAGTTAAAACATACGTAATTCAATTTTACACAATATTTCGTTAGCTAGAAATTGAAAATTTAATGTTTATTGTTGAAAAAATAGCAATAATTGGAAAAAAAGTACAAAAAAATGAAGTTAATCCTTTAAATGTTTTTGACTTTCTAAACTTGACTTACAAGCTCCATATTCCGCCTAGAAAAACTTTTTAATATGTTTAAAACGTGTGCTAAATTTTGTTAAGATCGGTCGGATAGGTTTTGCATAATAATTGTGCAATCCAGCCTACTGGAAAAAAATCGCAAATTTTTAAATTTATAGTAGGCTCTAAATACCCTTTTTACGTATAAAGGAAGGCTCAAACTTTCAAACGCTTTTTGTAAAATTCAAATCGGTTCACTAGGAGAGCCTAGAAATTTTTTAAAAGTTTTAAACATTTTTTAGACTTATAAACAAATTGAATAACTTTACGAGCTTTAAACATATCATTTTCGAATTAAAATATATTCTCAAATCAAATAATGTCATTATTATGATAAAACTGCAGAAATTAATTATTTTAAAAAGTTTGATTTTTACAAAAAAAAAATTTGTTCGCCTTTGTTTTAACAATTCAAATTATTTATTAACAATTTATAAATACATATTTGTTTACTAAAAGTAACAATATATAATAACAGTAATAATTTGAATTGTTAAAACAAAGGCGAACGAAATTTTTTTTTTGTAAAAATCAAACTTTTTAAAATAATTAATTTCTGCAGTTTTATCATAATAATGGCATTATTTGATTTAAGAATATATTTTGATTCGAAAATGATATGTTTAAAGCTCGTAAAGTTATTCAATTTGTTTATAAGCCTAAAAAATGTTTAAAACTTTAAAAAATTTCTAGGCTCTCCTAGTGAACCGATTTGAATTTTACAAAAAGCGTTTGGAAGTTTGAGCCTTCCTTTATATGTAAAAAAATTGCAACTATCTGAGGGCCTTTTTAGGGCCTACTAAAAATTGGAAATTTGCGATTTTTTCCAGTAGGCTGGATTGCAAAATTATTATGAAAAACCTATCCAACCGATCTTAAAAAATTTAGCACACGTTTTAAACATATTAAAAAGTTTTTCTAGGCGGAATATGGAGCTTGTAAGGTAAGTTTAAAAAGTCGAAAATATTTAAAGGAATAACTTAGTTTTTTTGTACTTTTTTTTCCAATTATGGCTGTTTTTTCAACAATAAACATTAAAATTTCAATTTCTAGCTAACGACATATTGTGTAAAATTGAATAAGGGAACTTTTAACTTTTTATAATTTTTTCTCTATTCTTTGTTTCACGTTAAGAAAATAACATTACGCTTATGGAGATCAGTGTTGCCAAAACTCTCAGACACTCTCTTTTGCACGGATGTCCAAGATATTCCCTTTGCTTAATTTTTAAATTTTCATTTTCAATTAACATTTAACTGTAAAGTCAGAATAACTACTAAATAAAAGCCTTATTATCATTATGTAGTCAGAGAACGACATAAAATAGCTGACATACGCACATCGTATTATTTTAAGTTGCAATTAGTAATTAGATATACGCATTCCAAGCGGTCAATATTTTCTACTGATTTCTATGATTCATGGCATATCGTATTCTCACCGAAAAACAAATAAACTGTCGTTACTATAATTAAAATAAGATAAAATAAAATTATCTTTTGTAAATACTATTTATCTAATTAAAATCATTTTCCCTACTTTTCATCTCTTGTTTCGAATGGGCACTTTTGGTCAATTACGTTAAAAAAGATTAATTTAATTCATGTTTGTGGAAACAAAAATACAAATTATACAACCCTAAATTGTGCTTGTGTGTGTCGTGGCAACGCCGCGTTGCTATCGTCCATAAGAAATACATGGCCCTATCTCCGCAATGTTATTTTCTAAACGTGGAACGTAGTATAGGATCAATATTTTCCGAATTATAAAGGAAAATAGGAGCAAAAAATGAGAAATTTTCAATTGTTTTCAGATTTTGTTAAATAAAAAATTTAGCACAGGGTTTGCGACTGGCGCATATCGTGATTATCGATATTGAAGGGATTCTAGCAAAAAATAGCTTTCTATGGAAAATATCCATTATGATCTGAATTTTTACAGATCCTGCCTAGTCTAACGGGCGATTTGGTTTGAGTGGTATACATGGACGTATAAATAAAGATTTATATACGTCCATGGTGGTATAGATATCCACAATTCATCACGTAATATTTAGTTTTCAAAACAGTTGTGGTTTTGCTAAAATTCATTTACCTTTTGCAATCTAATTTCAATTATAAATAAAATATTGGTTGGCGTACTTGGTTTGATATAATATATTATTTAAATTGCTGGCTCTTTATATCTTATTACACCTAAATGTATGTATGTTTATATATATTTATCTTCAATTCCTCTGCTTCATTGCTCTGTAAAATCTCATAAAAAATGCTTAGGTTCATTCTGCTCATTTTTTGAGCGTTTTGTGGTGGCGTAGAATAGTTCGTCGGATTGTGATGTATCATACATCATTTTAAAGGAGAGGAATAGCGAATATGTTGGGTCAGAAAAAAACACACATCGCAACATTACCACCAGAGCATTACATCATATATCCTTTACTACTAGTACGATTGGAGCGTGTGATGCCTTAAACGAAAGGGAAGGATTTAGCGAATATATGAGGAAAGAAAAACAAGCAGGACAATTACCAAAATGGCACTATTTTCATTATTATTAAACGTATAGCCACATACGAGATATCATAGGGCACCATTTTTACAAATAGATTCACTATAAGACAAATTTTGATTTATTGCTTTCAAAAACCTCTGTCTAAGTACAAAATAAACAACTGATCGAATTCGAACATGCTATATAGTAAAAGAAAGGGGAGGATATAATGAATATATTCAAATAGAAAAAAACCACCAAGGCTTTCACTGAAAGAGTACTACACAGTATCTTTATCAATTATTATTAATGAAGGTATAGCCACACACGAGATATCATAGGGCACTATGGATAAAAATAGATTTACGATAACACAAATTTTGATTTATTGACTTAAAGAACGGCTTATGCTAAGTGCAAAATAAATAAATGATTAAATCCTAATATGCGACATATTAAATAATAGTGGAAAATATAAGAAATATATTCAGATAAATTAGAGAGATTACCAAAAGGGCACTACACATCATCTTCGTTATAAATGAATGTATAGCGATATATCACATGACACTATTGATGATAATAAACAGCTTTGCTTTATATATAAAGCATAAAGTAAACATTAGGTAAATTTGCTTTCTTAACATGAAGACGATTACAAAATAAACAACTAGTCTAATACTAGCATATGACTAAATAAATCAAACGACGTGAGACGTATAGTACATATTAGTTACTTCTACTTACAAAAATAAAATCTGTTTGATATGTCGCATGTTAGAATTCGATCAGTTGTTTATTTTGTACTTAACCAGAGGCCTTCTTTTTAATTTAATAAATCAAAATTTGTCTTACAGTTAATCTATTTTTATCCATAGTATCTCAGCTATAATAGCATTATCTCGTATGTCGCTATACGTTTATTAATAATAAAGATATTGTGTAAGAAAGTATGGAACAGAGCTAGAAGTACAGATACACGACGTAGACGCAACGTGGAGAACATTAAAAACTGGGTAATAAATAGAGGAGTAGAATGGAACGATCATATAAGTCGAATTACAACAAATAGAGTAGTAAAGACGACAAGTGACATTTCCCTAATAAGAAGACGATCAGTAGGAAAACCATGAACGATGGAACGATAACTTACTAAAGGAACATTAAAAAGCAGATAGAGTCATGTCCATATAAAAAGAAAAAGAAGAATACCTCTCTGTAAAAAGGAAGACAAATCGTACTTGGAAAATTACAAAGGAATTAATTTATTAAACACACTACTAAAATTAACAACCAAAGTGATTAACAAATAAACTAAATGAAATTATAACACTAACAAAAAAACAACAAGATTTTAGGTCGGAATGATCATGCATCGATGTTATATTTATAATGAGACAAGTGCAAGAGAAATCATTAGAATACAAAAAACCGGCCTTACTATGTTTTGTGGACCTTAAGAAGACATTTTACCAGGTCAAATTAAAGGCAGTTATCTACTTATTGTACGCAAGAAAGATAACTTTAGGAATCTCTCTCTTCAATCCTGACCCCCCAGGGGGAGTGTAGTGATAGACGTGATGTCGTGTATTGTCCGTCTCCAGAGATCTCTGTCTCTGGTCATTTCTTGTAATTCATGCATAGGTCTTTGGCATATTCCTGTAATTTGATCTATCCATGTTGTTGAGTATCTTCCTTGTGATCTTCGGCCTTCTACCTTTCCTTGTATTATGAGTCTTTCCATGTTTTCTGTGTTTGCTCTCATAACATGCCCAAAATATTTTAATTGTTGAAGATGGACTTTACTAGAGAGTCGTTGGCTAACTTTTAGCTCTCTTAAAATTGAAATATTTGTTCTACGGTCGGTCCAAGGAATTCATAACATTCGTCTCCAACAGAACATTTCAGTGGCGTCTATCTTTTTTTCTCTCCGATTGTCTCAGAGTCCAAGATTCACATCCGTAGGTCAGTATTGGGAATATTAAGCAGTTGATCAACCCCATCTTTATCGCTCTTGAAATTTGAGATTCCTTCCATATTTTGGTCATTTTTGCTGAGGCAACTTCTGCTAGATCACATCTACGTTTAATCTCTTCTTGTAATGACCCTGTGTTTGTGATTAATGATCCCAGATATAAGTATGAGCTCACAACCTCGAACCGGTCAATTGTGGTTATGTGTGGATGATTGTGGTGTAGTCTATCCACTATCATGATCTTTGTCTTTGATATGTTTAATTGCAGACCAAATATTTGACTTTCGTTTTCGATCAGTCGTATAAGTTCCATCAGCTCTGCTTGACTATTTGCAAGAAGGGCTGTGTCATCTGCGAAAAGGTTGTTTAGTTTATGACCATTTATTGGAGATGCCCTTTTCCCATCCTTCAAGTGCTCTTCGCATAATATACTCTTCATATATGTTGAATAATTGTGGAGATAGTATACATCCTTGTCTGACACCCCGTTCTGGATGAAACTCGTTCGAAAGTGTGTCAAGTACTTTAACTGATCCAGTAGTGTGTTCATATAGTTCAGTTATAAACGGAATTAGATGTTGTGGTACGCCTACTTTTTTTAGTATTCGCCATAAGTGTCTCCACTTGACCCTGGTCGAACGCTTATACGGTAATCTATAAAAACAGATGTATAGTGGGATGTTGAATTCCCTAGATTTCTCGATTATCTGTCTTATATTCAGCACGTGTTAGAGTTATAGAGTTTAAATATCCAGGCATCGCATTATCTACGGAAAGCTCAAAACACAAATGAAAGATCGAGCCGCAGGTTGCTGAATGAAACAATACGGGGAAATAAAAATATCGAGAAAAAAATAAAAGGCAGAATTTACAAAATAATCATTAAATCAATAATAACATCTTTTTTAATAGGAAGACGATCAGTAGAAAGACCTCGAAAACGATGGACCGACAACTCACTGGAGTTACATTGAAACATAAACAGAGTCATGTCTTCGTAAAAAAAGAATAAAAAGAACAGGAGGAATTGATTTTATAGACATAACCCTACTTTTGTATTTCTTAGACAAATTCAAAAATATTTATAATACGTACTGTACAAAAACCACATTCTCACAATTGTATTGACAAGTATGAAGTGTGTTTGATGACATTTTGACGAATATGGAGAGTGACATAGTGTTTCTAACTATCGATACGAGTTCACAACATTGTTGAAATAATGAAATTTCCAATCAATGAAACATTGATTTTGGACTTTAATCTATTTCAATAACACTTAACAAGATGATAATCCAATATTGTGTTGACAACTTTAGCTATTTCGGTCCCATATGGATATAAGCCCCATTGTTCTTTCTCCTGCAGAACTTAAGACTTTATACCGTATTACTTTTAACTAACTCACCATGAATAAGATAACCTAATAAATAATTAAAAAATACGAAGTTCATTCTTATCATAATATTTTTGTTTTGTTGGTTGTTGCAAAATTATATTTTGTGAAACCAGATAAACACTTAAATATTTTATTTTCCTTGCATACGCTATATATTAAATAATAAGTTACTAAGCATATTTACTAACCTGTATAAGAAGATTATGTTTAACATGAAGTTATTTTTGATTTGTGTGTTGATTGTGGTTTTGGCTCAAAATTCATTTCAGGAAGGTAAGTTTAATTAATTCATTTTTATCTTTTATAATCCCTTCTCTCTATTCGGATTGCCGAATATAGGCCTCTCCAAATTCTCGCACATTTTAGGTCTTGTTTGTTGGAAAACATATGGCTATTAGTTAATCACGTATGACCTATCCAGAATCGCGTTAATATTACCTGGTCTCTCCAACTTGTTGATACTGTGGGCCAGGGTTTTATTAATTTTTTTACTATCGTGTACCACATCGCACTTTACATTTGACCGGAGCGTTCATGTCCGCACTCGTAAATGTTTCAGGAAAAATTCTTTTCAGGAAGGTAAGTTAAATTAATTCATTGGTATCTTTTATAATCCCTTCTCTTTATTCGGATTGCCGAATATAGGCCTCTCCAAATTCTCGCCGTTCATCTCTATTGTTTGTGAGATGTTTCCATATTGGTCCTGCATTTATTTTAATATCGTCGCTCCAGCGCATTTGCGGTCTTTGTCGTGGTCTTTTGGCTTCATATGGTCGCCAATTTCAATTGGCTTACTAACAAAAGATGTTTGTTATGTCCAGCTTATTTCCATTTTAGTTTAACTGGTTGTTCGACAACATCTATTAGTTTCGTTCTATTACGAATGTCTTCATTATTTTTATGGTCTTTGAGTGAGATACCCAGCATCTCTCGTTTATTAAACCTCTGAGTTTTTTCTAATCCTCTCCATGTTTATTTTAGTGAATGTTCAGGTTTGAGCTCCATATGTAAGTACAGTAGGATACAGAAATTAATTACTATTTAACTGGGAATAAGCCACAATTAAAGATAAAAATACGTTTATTGACATTTTAATTTCCACTTCGGAAATCGTTCTCCGATTACCGAGAAAGCACTAGAGTATAAACAGACCAGCATTTATATGTCTAATAGACCTGAAGAAAGCGTTCGATAAAGTAAAGCTTAAAGATGTAATTCACCTTCTTTACGATAGAGAAATTCCACTAGATGTTATAAAAACAATAGAGAACATTTACCAGACCAACAATATGGAAAGTTAGAATAGATGACCAGCTTACAGATCCAATAGATATGGGCAATGTAATAACATTGTTATTCCATTGCCCATACATTGAGTTACATAGTCAAAAATTCTTCTAATAATTTAACTTTATCTGACTCATTTATATTGACAATTCAGACATACATTATGCATTTTAAAGTAGACGACTTTAAAATGATATTGCCAATATTGTTGAGTTGCGCTCCTGGGACGACTTTACTTATAAGATAGTTCATTCGATTACATTGTCATGAAATCAACTTTAACTTGAGAATATCTTTGCTTATTCAGTGCATTCCACGTGTCGCCTATTAGTACTACATCATCTGCGTATCTAAGATGCTTCAAGTATCTTCCGTTAATAGGGATTCTCTTATTTTCCCATTATATTAACGTAAAGATATCTTCTAATGCAGCTGTAAATAATTTTGGAGATATTATGTCTCGTTGTCTTACGATGGTTGATTTTTACTGGTCTTGTTTCGATTCCATTACCCAACACTTCACTCAGTCACTTCATTTCAGCTTGTTCGTAAACATTATGTATATATATATATATATATATATATATATATATTATATATATATTCTGTACCTGGAGTCGATCCAATTGTTGACTAATGCGTTTTCTATTGCCCATAGTGCTGCACTATCAAAAGCTTGTTCATAATGTATAAAAGCCAGACATAATAAGAGATGGTATTCGTTAGTCTTTTCTATTATGATTTTCAAATATATAGATGGTCACAGATGCTGTACCCTTTTCTAAATCCGGCTTGTTCTACTGGTTGGTATCCGTCAAATTTAATTGTTAACCTGTTTGTAATAATCTTTGTAAATGTTTTGTAAAGTTATGAAAGAAGTGAAATTGGTCGATAAATTTTTCAGGTCTATGGTGTCTCCTTTTTGTGTATTAGTATTGTTTTAGCAGTATTTCATTGTTTGGTATGTTGCCTTCAAATAGACATTTATTAAAAAGTATTTTTAGATATATATAATGGCTTCTTCTCCGTAGCATTTTTGCTGGAATTCCATCGCCTCCAGGAAATTTATTCCTTTTTATTTCTTTTATTTTCCTCTCTATTTCTTTGTAGCTCATTTCGGACATCACTTCTGAGTTGAGATGTTGTTATCTGCCTTTTCAAGTTCTGCTTTGAGGGTTAGGGGATCATTTCTGGAACGATACAGATCGGCGTAGAACTTTTCAATTGCGTTTGCTACATCATATTTACTTTTTTTTTAGTTTTCCTTGTTCATTTTTAATTGTTATTCTTTCCTAGTTTCGGTTTGGTGCATTTGAGACTTCGGTTTTTCTCTATGACTTGTTCTATACGGTCTTCTTGATATCTGTTTTCTTATTACTTGATTAAGTTCCTTAAATTCTGCAGTATTTCTTTTGTTTGGTCTCGAAAGATCTTTTTTTTTTGTTTCGGCATGTTTTGTGATTCTACACTTATGTTGGATTTTCGTTTACTGTTAGCGATTGCCACTTCTGAGCTTGCATTTAATAGTTCTTTTGTTATGACTTTATTGATTTCATTTAAGCTAACTTCATCTACATTTAATACTTTCGCGGGTTTTAACTTGCTTTTATATGGTTCTGTATTAGATTTTAGTTTATCTGTGTCGATATTCCAAGTTTATCTAAACTTTTATTATGTTTTATCTCTAATCTGGCTCTAACTATTCGGTGATCGCTACTTACTTACGTCGTATTTATTACTGTTACGTCCTATATGATATCTGTTTTGTTACACAGTATGTAATCCATTTTGTTTCCAAATTTTTCCGTTCGGGGATGACCACGTTCACTTTGTTTGAGGTTTTTTTCATTGTCATATTTCTACTTAATTAAAACTTAATTAATATTACAAAGTATACGTTTATGAGTACATTAAAAAAAACTTTTATGACAAACTTTGTAATTTGTTCATCTATAATTACTTTGATTACATCCTGTTTTTGTAGAACCTTAGAATAACCATTTTTATAGAATATGTCTCAATTACTTATCAAATCTAGGAATGGCTTTAGAAATCTTTCCCGTCGACGCAGAAGCGCGCAAAAGAAAGCAAACAAAGAAAGTATTCAAATATACGAAGTTGGAACTCGCAGGTACTCGACTTCGTTGTAATGGTACAATCTCAAAATGTTCATCCATCGTATAGCTCTACAGCCCAATTTGAGCCCTGGTTTCCATCAGAAAACCTCTCCATTCGTTACGGAGTATAGCCATTCTTCACCACGATCCAATTCCAAGGAGATTTCTTGCGTCTTCATCCACATTATCCTCCTATCTCATCCACATTCTTGGTCTCCCAATAGGTATTGTCTTCTGCATTCTTTCAGAAAGTTTTTAAAGTTTTTCTCTCATGCCTAATATAAGGCGTTCCCATTGAAGACGCTGTTAGCGGATATACTGAGATAAAGTTGGTTCTTTACATATTATTTTTTTTTATTTAAACAAATATACCCGCATCAACCACTAAGGGTTATTAGCAGGGGGACATACACAAACAGTAAGATACATATTGTTACATAAAAAAAAATATTTTTCACAATCTCGTATATAGTTTAGTCATTTTAAGAAAACTTAATAAAGACTGTAAATTTGACGTTAGTACACTTTTTAAATTGTCACTAAGGGCACACACGATTCTTTCGTTCTGGTACACTGGACACTCAACAATTATATGTTTCACTGACAACTGAGTGTTGCACTTGGTACACATCGGAGCAGGCTCCTGGTTGAAGATATGCTTGTGGGTAAGGAAAGTATGTCCTATTCGGAGTCGGTTGATAATGACTTGGTCTTTTCTATTATTTGGTAAGATGAGTTTGGTTCCTACTTGACTTAGACATTCTTTAAGTTTGTTGGCAGTATGATCCCAAGTAGTTTGCCACGCTCTGTACATGTGGGCTTTGATATTAACTTTGTGATCAGTCCAAGGCATTTGATTTATGATAGCAATACTTTGGTCGGTGGTTGCATTGCTTGCCAGAGAGTCCACTTCCTCATTACCACTTATTCCCATGTGGAAGGTACCCAGATGAAGGAAATATCTTTTTGTTGAGTCTGTAGATAAGATAACTCTTCTTTGATCTTGAGAAGTATGGCGTGAGTTGTATATAGTGTTTTATTCCAAGTAATGCGCTCATTGAATCGGTGATGATAACAAATTTGCTTTCATTGATAGAACCACATTTTTTCATAGCCTGGTGAATTGCCGTAAGTTCTTCCGGTATATATACAACAATTTGTTGGGATTCGTATGGTAGACTTGACGTTTTCGTAGATGTAGGCTGCAGCATGTCCTTCATCACATTTGGAAGCATCAGTGAAGATTTGATGGGTAGTTTACATATTATTTATTTCATAATTGTATCTGATTCACCACCTGTTCTTTTTATTTATAGGGCCTAGTATTCGTCTCAGTACCTTTCTTTCCAAGATGTCCATGCAGTTTATAGATTTTTAAGTTAATATCCAAGTTTCACACGTATATTTTTATTAAATTTTTAGAGTTGCCAAGAGAATGTGGTCAAAATGAAGAAGCAGGTTGTGAGCCCTGTTGTCCCGAGCAAGAAATAACATGCCAAAATAAAAAACCACGCCCATGTCCTGAACTTGGATGTTTGCCTATTTGTAATTTTAAATGCGTCTGTGTTGATGGATATATAAGAGACACTATATCCGGAAAATGTGTAAAAAATTGTTAGAAAATGTGTTATTAACAATGTTAGTTTTAAATAAAAAATTATATAGTTTAAGTCAGTAAAATAGTAGTACTTTAATTTTTTTCTTATTTTAATGATTTACAAACCAAAATAATGATTTACGAAACGCTATTTTCTATTCTGTTACTCTGCTACTAATTTCGTCCAGAGCTTTTAAAAAAATGGCATAGTTCATTGAAATTAAGAAAAATGCGACAGAAAGCTCATCACAAAGGAAATTTGACTCAAGGTACATTCTGGTATAAAAGGACTTGTGCACAATCAGAGTACATTAGTTATTCTGTTTTCAGAAATAACTATTTAAAGACTTTGAAAGACATATCTGAATGTAAAGCAGTTTTGCATACTTTAGTAACACAATGATTGCAATAGTTTTAAAAAGGTACCTCAATAATGATTAACAGGATTTCTGGTTGACAATAAGTAGAATGTAGAGGCATCGAAATTTTAGTCAGGAGACGGGGAAATCATACAAAATCATACAAGACGGGGTTATCTTTATGCTCGTAAAGATAACCAAGAAGGTTAGTTTTTGAATAAAATGTGTGCAACAAGAGCCGTTGCACGATTATGATATCACAGAAGATCTAGATAAAGTTAAAGCAATTCGAGAATGTTGTTGGCCTATGGTAGCCAAAACAATTCTGAAGAAGCAAAAACCATTCAACGACAATAAAACTGACAAGTTTTAAAAGAGTTATATTAAATTATAAAGACAGAAGAAGTACCAGACTCGATGTGACTATAGTATCAATCTTTTTGCAATTTTGAAAAATATCTCCATAGCTGAATATATGCGGCCAATCAACTTTGGTTGGTTTGTAGTCAAGTTAAAAAATTAGTCGCCCAGAGTTGATACAGCGCTGTTATTACAAGATCATAATAGATTGTTTTTGTATGTAGTGACTCCACACGAGATTCTCTATTAAAAGCGTAAGTTAATGATATAGGATTGTAAACGCTCTTTCGGAGAGCCCTCAGGGAAGTGGGTAAAAGAATGATTATCAATAAATCAATATATTCTTCGATTGTTACTTTTGTCTTTATTAAAGATTTCTTTTTCAAAATCAATTTAAATCAATAGTTGAACAATAAAGTGAAAAGGTTAATTAACAAGTTCTTATTATAACCACTGCAGTGGGGTTCTAATTACAGTGTCGTACTAAGAAAATTGAGAAATTTAGTGTAATGTTCGATTCTACCAAAATTAAGAATAAATTTCCACTTAGCTGTTAGAAAGTCTATCTTCTTGAGTTCTGGAGACTCGATCCCAGGTGAGTACTTAATATTTATTATTTATTTCCTTTATTAATCCGATGTTTTAGGTTCTTTCTCTCTTATGGACAATTGGATATCATCCGATCCTAACTAATATGGAAAACTGATAGCCAATCCCTTAAGGAGTCACGAGATTATAAATATAAGTTGAAAAGATGATCAATATGGTTTGAGATTAAATCACAGAGTAAAATAAAAAGGCCTAAAAAATGTTATTATGTTTAAAACGTAAGTAGTTATTTATTTTTTCCAAAAGAAAACCTACCTTTGTTCAAATGTGGCCTTAAAGTGTTTCTAATACGAAATCAGTTTATAAAATCGAGTTTCTTTTAGTTTTAGAAAACAAATCCACACGATAGGTGATAATTGCTCAGCTTCTCACTGCTACAACTATTAAATTTTCGGAAAACTATCAAGAAAACTCTAGAAAAGCCGCAAAATTGCGTTGTAAGTTCTACACGAACCAATACTTTTTCATACAAAAGACCACCAAAGAAAGGAAAAGAAAAAAATTAAAGATAAGTTTTTTTAATCTGGCGCCGGCCATTGTCCAGTAAGAATTTATTTAAAATAAGTTGTTGTACTACTAATAGGATTGAGATCTGTTTAAAATTACAAGAAGAAGAATTCTATCAAGCTATTTTTGACATTAACCTTTAAAATAAGAAATAGGTTTTATGGTTTGTTTATTTTTAATTCAAAGTTTATTATTCATTTAAATTTATACTTATTTTTGTTTTAGGCTGTACAAAATCAAGGAAAGAACGAATAGATCATCTCAGAGACCAAATAAGACTTGGGAATGCATTCATTTTTTTATGAAATCTTGTGGAGTTGTTAACAATTATTTAGCCAAAAATAAAATAATAAAACTTTATTTCAATAATTTATTCTGAATTCTTTGGACCTGTAACATTAAGAAAACGCACATTAAGTGATTTAAGTCAACTTGTGTGCCATTATAATATAAAAATAGCGTTGTTCAACCAGATAATCGATTGAAAAAACATGTAAAATATGATTAAATTAATTTCTTGCAGTTAAGGAGTGATACTACTTTAATCTGAAGCGATCATATTCTTTAAAGAGATCGAACTGTTCTTTTTGAATCTAAAAATGCCAAAAATCTCTGACAGTCGTGGTGAGAGCTGACAAAAGGAAAGTGTTATGCCAGGTTGGTACTTAACACAATCTACAACGGGTGTACCTGTGAACCTCCCGAAACTTCGACAAATCATCAATAGCTAATGTATTTTTAATGTTTATAGTGTACATTATATACAGGGTGTTTCATTAAGAATTGTTTATATAGTAACAGGAGAAACCTTAACACAACATATGAAGATTTAACCTAAAACACTTAAATAAAATATTCCTCCTTACTGAGATACAAAGTGTTTTATTACAAATAATTCTAAAAAAAATTTCAGCCCATTGTTTAACACTTTCAGCCCGTTTTTTAACACTTCCTCGCCCTATCCATGTATGAGGAAACTGATTGTTCAAATACTTTCGCATCACCAAGCGAAAATGTAGCAGAGCATCTTCCTCTTCTTCAAGTTCCGCTCCTATCGGAGATTGGAAATCATTCTGGCAATTATAATTTTATTGGTTACTCGCCTGAATAGTTCAATTGAACTACATCCAAACCATTCACGGAGATTGCGTAGCCACGAGATTTTACGTCGATTCTTCTACCTTTGATTTTACCCTGCATTATATTCCTTAGTAGCTCGTACTTTTCACCTCTCATGATGTGCCCCAAGTATTCCAATTTCCTGATTTTTATGGAATTTAAAACTTCGCATTGTTTTCCTAGTTGTTCGAGAACTTGTTCATTTGTTTTGCGATCCATCCATGATATTTTCAAAATACGTCGGTAACACCACATTTCCAGTGCTTCTAGGTTTTTATTGTTGGATTTTTTAAGTGTCCAAGCTTCAACTCCATACAAAAGGGTAGAGAAAATATAACATCGAAAGCATTCTTATCCGGAGCGATATATTGATATCGCGATTACAAAAAAGTTTTCTCATTCTATTAAAAGTTGACCGCGCAATTTCAATGCGGCATCTTATTTCTTTTGTCTGATCAGTATCTTCTGTGATCCATGCTCCAAGGTATTTGTACGAAGATATTTGTTCAATTTCTGTATTATCTATTACTAGCTTAACTTTGATGTTTTGTGCTTTTGTAAATACCATGAACTTGGTTTTCTTCAAATTGATTTTTAGTCCATAATCGTTGCAATATATATTTAGTTGTTCAGCAAGGTGTTGCAGTTCTTCTAGTGTTCCTGCCAGAAGGACGGTGTCGTCAGCATATCTTATGTTATTAAGTGGCTCACCGTTTATTATAAGGCCCTCACTGATCTCGGCAAGCGCTAATTCTGAGATGGCTTCACTGTATAAATTGAATAACAAGGGTGATATAATATACCCTTGGCGGACCCCACGGGAAATCTGGATATGCTTGGTCAGTTGGTTTTTAACTTTCACTTTTGCTGTTTGATTCCAATAGTGGTTACAGATGATTCTAATGTCTCTACTGTCTATGTTTTTATTTAATAAAATTTCTTTAAGTCGATTATGCTGCACTCGTCAAATGCCTTCTAAAAATCAATGAAACAGGCATATACTTCCTGATTAATATCTAAGCATCTCTGCGAAAGAACACTTACTGCAAACAGTGCATCTCGTGTCCCAGTCCTTTCCTAAATCCCATTTGTGTATTACTTATGCCTTCATCTAATTTCTTATGTATTCTATTGTGAATTACTTTTAAAAACAATTTCAAGACATGACTCATTAAGGCTATGGTGCGATGTTCATTGCACTCCTTTGCATTGGCTTTTTTGGGAAGCAGTATGAATGTTGATTGGAGCCATTCTTTAGGTATTATACCTGTTCTATATATGGTATTGAATAGATCCAAAAGAAGATCAATAGATTCAGTATTCACAATTTTAAGTAATTCGATAGGAACTTTATCAGGCCCGGAGATTTACCACCTTTAGCTTGTTTCATTGCATATTCAATTTCTTCTCGTATAATGTCAGGCCCAGTATCATCCTTAAATTCTTTTGGTGCTTCTGTTCTCTCTTTGTCTTCAAAAAGTTGTGCTATATATTGTGTCCATCTCTGCATTTTTTGGTTTATATCTGTTATAAGTGCACCCCTTTCATCTCTTAGTTGCCTAGTTTGAAGTGTTTTTCTCATTCCTGTTAATTCTCTAATTCTTTTATGCATGTTAAAAAAGTCATATTTTTTCTCAATTTCTTCTAGTTCTTGGCACTGCTCATGTAACATTCTCTCCTTAGCTTCTGTTATTCTCTTTTTTATTAATCGATCAGTTTCATTATATTTAATTGGATTTTTTGTTTTGAATGATTTTCTTTTATTCATTAATAGTAGTATTTCTTCAGTCATCCAATCTTTATGTTTTCTATTTTTTGGTTTTAAGTTTTCATTTGCTGTTTTAATTATTGCTACTTTTATATTTTCCCATTTCTGATCAATGTTAGCTACTTTTATTCAGTTCTTGGGCATTACGTAGATTTTCAGTAAGAGTTTTTACAGTTTGTTCCTTTGTTTATGGTTCCCTTAATCTCTTAATATCAATTCTACTTTGTGTGGGTTCTTTAACCAGTTTTAATTTAGTTCGTAATGTGACTACTATTAGTAGTAATATTATTATATTACTACATTAAACGAAGGTTTAATGAAAGTACGAGTATATAGTTATATTACAGTTTCTTAGAGTTTAAGTTCCTTTGTCCAAAAAAATAACACAGATCTCCGTATTTGGTACAGTTTTCAAGTGGCCGTTTTAAATACTTTTGATACTGAACTCAGTTATTCTCACGTAGTTGTGTTATATCTTTCGAGGTGACCTACACATTCATCTTCATCTCACTTAGTTTTCTTAGTAGACCTTAGTACTCTTTGTATATTATCTTAAGAATTTCTTCAGTTTTTTTTTGTGTTGGTTGTTAGGTAACAGTAGTTAGGAATTGCCGATATATCAAGTAACAAAATCCATTGTTAGCGTTTTGAACTGCAGCTCACTTTGAACATACTTCTCCCTGTAGCGTTCCTAACTAGAGCCTTGTAATTTGTCCTGTTGGATTCTTCTTCTTTGGGTGCTTGTCCGTTCCCAACGTTGGAGATCGCTCTGTCTATGATGACTTTATTTTTTGCTATACGGAATAGCTGTGTTGGGGTCTTTCTATACCATACTGTCAGGTTAGGAAGCCAGAATATTCTTCTTCATCCTGGGGCCCTTTTTTCTTCAATTTTACCTTGAAAATGCATTGGAGTAGCTAGTATTTGCCTTGATTTCTCATTATATGTCTCAAGCACTGTAGCTTACGGCCCTTTACGATATTGACCAAATCCGCGGTTGTGTTTATCCTCCGCAGTACTTCTTCATTGGTGACTTTGTCTGTCCATGGTATCTTCAGGATCCATTTGCATAACCATAGCTCAAAACTTTGAAGTTTTGATAGAGTTTCTGCCTTCAATGTCCACGTTCTACTCCGTAGAGAAGCACTGAACCTTATTTTTATTTGTAGGGTCATTGTTGAGGTCATGGCTCTTGAACATAAAGCTCATAGTCAGAAATGCACTTTTTGCCTTTCCGATGCGACATTTAATCTCATGGGTATTGTCCCACTACTCATCGATTACAATTGTTTAAGTAGTTGTACTGGGAGTCGTGATCAATTTTCATTTGGTTCACATACAGATTTGCTCCAGTTATGTTTTTCTTGCTGTTGGCTTCTTGGATTATTTCTTCTAAATATATTACAGAACACGTTGCAATTGCTTATCAAAGATTTAAAAAAGCTGCGATCTAATGATTGTAAAAAGTGTGGCTAGGTAGACTGAGAGAAATTATTTCATTATCCTCGGAAACTCAAAAATTTCAACAAAGTTGTAATGAATTGCATAACTATCTAGAATAATGAGTAGCTTGTCAGTTGGCTTTCTAGCAAAAAATTTGATTCTGTGATCAGTCAAAAAAAAAATATCGAAAATAATTGTTTTGATTGTTTGGTTGATTTTTTTATCCATGGCAACTTGTGAACCTGGTGGCATCCCGCCAGTAAACTATTTTGTTTTGTCCCTTAAATATTCAATATGGCGGTAAGTAAGTACCCTCACCACTGAAGTAACTGGCAACGGTTTCACCCTTTGCATCTGAAGCTATTCAGTTGACATTTTGAAATTGAATTTGATAAGTTAAAAATTTTAATATTATTTACAACGGCTCTGTAAATGTAACAATAACGTTATGTAAATGTTGAAACTAAAGATAATTAATTATCACAAATTGAATATAATAATATCAACTATAATTTTACTATATAAATCTTGCAAATTAATAAAATTTATTATTAATTTTTATTGGAATTATCTATTTTGTATTTAAAAATAGTTATACCCATTTTACTGCGACCATGAATAAAGTACTTTTGATATTTGTTTTGACAACTGTCGTAGTTCAAGTTGCCCAAAGTGGTAAGTGAAAAATTATATTGTTTATTTATATTTTATTAATTTTAGAACTATCATCGTCATCATCACGATCTTCATGGGAAGGCTCCAGTGAAACAAAATGCATTTTAAAGTGTTTTTTTAATAAAAAAAATATTATTTTTTAACACTTTAAAGTGCAAAAATTTTTCCACCATCTTTCATTTCATTACTTTCTTTTTTTAGGAGCCTTATAATGGGCAACATGTCTAGTAATGATTAGTATTTTTGGTTAATGTATGAGAAATATATTGCCATCTACGTGTATGAATTGTAATTTATATCTCTTCTTTATAAGTGAACCTAAGTAGTGTATCATTTTTAATTGTGAATAAAGAGACTGATATGAGTAACAGTTTCACATATTTTGTTTTCGGATGATAATTTAATTTCATTTTAGTATGGAATATCTTTAGTTTTGTTCTCTGTAACAAAGCGTAAAAGTTCTATTTTGTTTCCTTTACAAGATGTTTTTATTAAGATGTTTTTAGAAGAAATCAATTTATTTTTAGAGCCAATTAGAATTAGTTTGGTAGATAATATAATTATTTTAAATTATTTCCATTAAAAATAGGTTACCTACTGCTAATAATTCAAAAGATCTTGCTTATCTCTCGTTGAACTTAGTTTTACTCTGTCTTCATACCTACTTTTCTTCTTCTTTTTTGTGTGCCATCACCATCAATGAAGATTAGCGGTTAGAGTGGAAAGAATTTATCTGTCCTCACCTGTACGCATAAGTTCTACAAAGCCTAACATTATTCAGCTTCTTATATTATACAGTCAGTATATCTTTTTTCTGCCAATACACCGTTTCCACTCTATTTTACCCACAATGATTAACTAAGGAATGAAGTACTTTTCATTACGTAGCAAATGGCCAAATAATTATTTTTTCTTGTTTTAGCCGTTTTCAGTAGTTATCTTTCTATAGTTAGTTTATTTAGAACATTTTCATTTAATTTTCGTACACTAAAAGAAATTTTTATACAAACATGCGTAAGCCCTAGCCACCTCTAGTCCTATTCGTCCCTATCCAACTTCTTGCTTTTACAAGCACGTTTTTTCCATATTTCTTTATGTCTTTATCGATGTTATCAAGAAATTTTGTTCAGGGTTTTGCGCATTACCGCCATATGGTTGTTGGTTTGTTCGATAAAGTTCCAACTTATATCGTCTTTTTCATACTCCATTATCATTTAGTAATGCATAGATTTACATTCCGACTTTTCTTCCAAAATATATTTTCAGTACTTTTTTTCGAGTCAAGGTCTCTTAACTTTATGTTAAGACTGGGCATATTTTTATTTTGCAAAGTTTTACATTTGTATTTCTCGATATAATTGAGGATTTGAGATGGAGATTCAGCCTAATTTCCTTCTTAATTTTTATCCCTGTGGTAGTTTTATTTTCAGTATTAACGAGCGGTCCCAAGTATACAAATTATTCAGTGCTTCAATTAAGTCGTTTTCTATAAACAGCTGACCATACGAATTGTGGTTGCTGGCTTATTTTCATGTACTTCGTTTTGTTAGTGTGGATTATTAAACACCATTTTTGTAGCCGATTTTTTTAGTGCTACAGCGTCTTTCCTACATCATTTTCCATGCTTTAACAATATTTCAATAGCAGCATACGTAACAAATAACCATATATCGATCCGGTGGTTTTGATTTGTAAGATACGTATTACTTCTTCATGAGCCAGTTTGAATAGTAATGTAGGAAAAAGGGTTTTACTGGCGCAGTGTGTTATTTGTCTTAAAAGGTTTAGACAGTTCCCCGTGTATTGGTACTTTACATTCAACTTTGTCGAGAGTTAGTTTTGTTAAATTTATTACCTCGTTTGGTACTGGAGCTATTTTATTGCTTTGAACATTTCTCTTCTATTTGCATAAACCTATGCTGCTTTGTAGTCCATAATTATGCTATGAGTTCCTATGCCATATTACAACGTTTTTTTTTTAATTAATCTCTGGGTTGAAGTCTAATGAATTGTCGATTTACCATCTCTGAAACCAGGCTGATATTTTCCTACTATTAGTTGTGCATATGGTGCCATTTTTTTTACACTGCAGTTAGAAAAGTAATTTCTCTTTGGTTAGAACATTTAAAGATAGATCCTTTTTATATATGGTGCAAAGTATTCTAATATTCCAGTTACTAGGGAGGGATTTCTGGGTCCATACTTCCTTTATGAGCTGCTGTAGTGCCATAAGGGTATCGAAGTCAGCTTTTTTGTATGGTTTAGCTGAGATATTACCTATTTCTGGCAAGTTTTTTAACTAAATCTTTAACTTTAAGAATCCTTGGTAAATCCTCTTTCCCTCTTCTGTTTAGCGTACGTCATCCGTTTCGTTTTACAGGTTTTATTCTTCTTTCTCTGTATTAAGTACCTGATTAAAGTATTCCACCCATCTATTCAACACAGCTTTCTTCGTGTTAATAGGCCACCATTCTGATTTCTGGATTGGTTTGTGGTTGTCTTGAATTTTATCTGTTGATGTGGGCTTTCTTATAGAATTATCTAAATTCCTTCTCGTTTTTTATATGGTTTAGTTTTTTCTTTTCTTTTGCGTTTACGTTCTCCCTTTATGTGGTAATTTCCTTTATACCATATTCTTTGGTACGCCCATATTTCAAATACCTCTGACTTATTCATACTCTTTATTTTAGATTCTACAATTTGGTTTCATAGAGAAAATCGGGCGAAACAAAATATTTTATAAATTTTAATCCTAATTTGATATTAATATGTTTATAGCATAGGTGACCACGCACCTTGAAGAAACGTCTCTAGTTTAAGCGGTTTCCTCTTTTATTTCTTGTTCTGGATCAAGCTACAGCTAACGTAATTGTAATGATTTACCTGTTCTTGTTTCTTTTTATATATCACTATAAGTAGAAGATATTCTGCCCATTTTTGATTACGATTATCTTGGTTTCTCCTTGTTTAGTTTCATTCCAAACTCTCGACAAAGATGATTAAGGTGGTCCAAGACTTTCTGTAAGTTTTTGTTCGTATCACTTAGTACACCAGTTCACGAAAGGTTCTTACCTAAGTGAATTAATATGTGGCGAAATGCAATTTTAGATTCCCCATGTCAGTCCAATTAACCGTCTGGTTACCTACAGAACTGTAGATGGCACAATAATCTGATACTCTGAATACAGAGGATTAAGTGTCCTACCTACTATTGGTAGATTGTTTGGAAAGATAATAAATGGAAAAATTACAAGATGATGTAGAACATCTAATTCCAAGACCAAAGTGGATTTACGTCTGGTAGATCTTGCACTGATAACTTTTTATATTTCAACAATTAATAGAAAAAAATAGCCTTCATCGAACTAGAAAAGACGTATGATACTATTCCAAGACTCGTAGCAATACTTTACAACAACTCGGCATTAGTACATAACTTTTAGGAATGT
Organism: Diabrotica balteata; assembly: GCA_918026665.1. Lineage (NCBI taxonomy): Eukaryota > Metazoa > Arthropoda > Insecta > Coleoptera > Chrysomelidae > Diabrotica > Diabrotica balteata. The sequence continues at coordinate 97,887,816 of OU898282.1, forward strand.
TCACAGAAGTATACATGGATAACATTACTTACCTGAAAATGGGAAATATTCTATTAGAGCCAATAAAAGTAACTAAAGGACTATGACAAGGATGCAATATGTCACCCTTACTGTTTTATTTGTATATTGAGGCACCCCTTCAAAATTGGAAAAACCACTACCAGGGAATGGGAATCTCCATAGGAAATGATGCACTGTTATTCCTTGAACTTTGCGTATGACCAAGTCGTCCTAGCTCAAGATTCTTATGATCTAGAGAATTTAGGATAAAGCGTCTATACAAAGAATATATAAAATCGGGGTTACAAGTCGGCATGAAGAAAAACAGAATATTTAGTTATCAATTCAGATGCAAGTTATGAAGTGTTGATAGACGAGGAAGTGTAAATTAAACAAGTGGAAAAATTAAAATATTTAGGTGCACTCATTGATAAGAACGGCTTGGGAGAAATCAAAATTATACACCGAATTAATCAGGGACGTGAAATTGTAGGATGTGTCTGAACTCCTTATGGTGGGATCGCAAAATTTAAAAAAGGAAAAAAAAAAGAATAGGGCAAACCATGTTATGAATCAGTTTTTTTGTTATGGCTTTGAAGTGTGGACAAATAATGCAGACCTAAAGAGAAGACTGTTGGAAGTTGAAATGGATTATTTGAAGAAGAAGTGCTAAAACATCAAGGCTGGAAAGGAAGATTAACAAATCTATAAGAAATAACATGATTGCTACAGAAGCGGTCATTGACAAAATAGAAAAAAGAAGTTTAAAATGGTTTGGGCATCTATTGAGAATGCTTGACGAACGTTGGAACCGAAAACTTCCACAGATGGAAGCTATCTGGAAAAAAAATTGGTAGACCTCGACGCTAATGGAATGAAGTAATTAGAAGAACGATGGGATCGAGAGGTTTGGAGGAGGAGCATGCCTTGGACCGAGAGGATTGGCGAAGGAGAACGGGAATATGGTAATAGCTGTCTCCAAAATGTATTGTATTTATTTACAAGTTGGATCCTAATAAATATATATATATATATATATATATATATATATATATATATATGATATATTTATATATAATATGTATATATATAATATATATATATATATATATATATATATATTATATATATATATATATTTATATGTATATATATATATATATATATATATATCTATATATATATATATATATATATATATATATATATATATATATATGTATATATATATATATATATATATATATATATATATATATTATATATATATATCAAGTGGTGATTCTTGAGGATGCAGACAGTTCATTTGGCACACAAGACAAAGAAAACTCTTTGACTTACTGTCAAGCTTTCGAATTTATTTCAAATTCTTTTTCAAGACATCTGTTAACAAAGAAATATAAAAATTATCTAGTTATAATTGTTATTTGACTTACTTACTAGTCGATGAGATTACAGTTTTTGTTATACTTTATGAAACACATTGGACATATATTAATTTTTTTTTAAATTTTTGTTAAAATAGCTATTGTTATTATATATGTAATTGTCATGTTGGTTTGATTAATGTAATATCAATCAAAACTAGTTATATGGCAAAACTAGTAACAATAGGTTTTATTATAATTATAGTTTATATTATTTGATTGTCGATAAAAAATAAAAAATGAATTAGTCCAGTCAGTTTGGCTAATATATGAATTTTTTAAAGTTGGGAAGTCGACAGAAAATAAGATTATGATGGTATCCCAATTGGTTTTTGATATATATATTATATATATATATATATATATATATAAAATATTATATATAATATAAATATATATAATATATATATATATATAAATATATATATATATAATATATCTAATAAATATATATATATATATATAAATATATATATATATATATAAATATATATATATATATATATATATATATATATATAAATATATATATATCAAAAACTAATTGGGATACCATCATAATCTCATTATATATATATATATATATAGATATATATATATATACTATATATATATATATTATAATATAATATATATATATAATATATATATATATATATATTGATAATAATATACAATAAATGTTTCTTAATTTGTCAATATCTGATTTTCTGTTAATATATTTTTTATTTTTCTGTATGTGTCATTTCTAATAATAACCGCTTCTGTTTATTTTTCTGTCTCTCTAGAATTAAAGCGTGTAAAAATTAAATGTGTGATTGCTTGTAAAAAATTAAATGTGTGATTTAGAATGATGAAGTGGTCAGCTAATGCACAAGCTTGTGACTTTGTTTTTACATCACTTTTGTGAGAAATAATTCTGTTGTGTAATGTTCCAGAAGTTTCTCCTATATAAACCTTATAACAAGCTGAGCATCACAGGCATCACTAGTTGTTTCCCTAAGCCTTGTAGAAAAATTCTGACGCTTACTAGTTTTAGTAGAACTCTGTCGATTATTCTCTGTATAAATTATATAGGTTACTAGGCAAACTACGTCTACGATATTGTAAAATATGGCTACTGGCCAACGCAAAGTTTTGTGGTTTGTGGAATAATAAGAAACTATTTTGTCCATATTGTCTACGTCTCCTTTAGTTTTATTATAGAGCTGAATTATTTGAATTATTTCAGGTTTATTTTTTGAACCACTTACATTATCGTTGTCATGCATTGTTGACAGCAAGATAACGCTTTTTTTGGCACAAATAAACAAATAGCAACACGATCTGCACTGAATCCATGTAAGAGCAGGGCAAAGGCAGCATTTCTTGTAAAATATATGGTTTGTTTCTTTTTAAAGTACCAACTAATGATAAATTCCAAGACAATATGAGACGGGCTAGTGGAAGAGTTGTGAAAAAATTATCCATCGTTATGTCTCGTCCAGAATTTTTGTATTGGTGACATAAATTTTTCACTATGCGTTTATTTTGATTAGTTTTACGTCCAGTTGAATTTTTTTTTGAAATAAATTTGCCCAGTTAGTAGATACGAATTATCGGCATCACAAACCCATAAAACCTTGATGCCATACTTGGCAAGTTTTGCTGGCATGTATTTCGCGAAACGTGTCCCCTCTCTATGAGGAAATAAATGTTCATCCACAGTAAGACAATCCGACAGTACATAGTTACGACGTAAATTATTATTGAGAAAATCGAATATATCTGTAATAGCTGTAGCTTTATCATTTTACAAACGTTCTGCACGCGTTTTAGTCATTGTTATACTGTAGGAGTGTACTGATGCTCCAAAAGCGATTTATGCCCATATTTGCTCAGTACAAAGGATGAGAGTCTATTTTTTATAAATCTTTCGAGTGCTCTGAATTTGAATGCCGTACTCCTGCTGTAATAAGAATGCCTAAGTATGCATCAAATTCTTCTGTTGTGAGTGACTTCCAAACTTTTCCAGGTTAGTCGGGGTTTTCGGTAATATACTTTTTACAAACGGCATTAGCTCTTCGATTGGTTTCGCGTATACAATTACAAAATACCTCGTAATCAGATTATAAGGTTGACTGCTGTATTGTATTCCTTCAAATCCAAGGTGGGTTAGTCTAAAACATCTTAAACCCTCAGTTTCAGGTTGGTTTTTTACTAATATATCGTATTACCAATCCTCTCTGTATTTCAGTTCTCTAATTAGGGTTAAACTAGTAGTGAGCTATTGACAAATTGTGAAACGATTATAGATCTTTAATAATTAGCTAAAACAATTTTGCAAAAGTTATGTTCTCCTTTCAATGTAGCTCTGTGCCAACAATTTTATTTACCAAGTTTTCGAAATAGTGCAACTCTTTCACATTTTATTATTCCGGAATCCATAATGCAAAAATTAAAAAAGCATCTATTTTAGTATCAATATTTTTAATGCTTTTCTAACTTTTCTTTCAACTAGCTAAAAGAAATAATAAACAAAGTAACAATATTTTTACATTACTAACCACACCTAAATTTTAGCCGGTCCCGTTCCATTACAGCTTAACTGCGGAGAAAATGCTGTACAAAGTTGTGCTCCCTGTTGTCCAGAAGCAGAAGCTACTTGTTCCAATAAGGTGCCTCAACCATGCCGTGGTATTTGTACACAAGATTGTAGGTTCTACTGTCGTTGTGTTGAAGGCTACTTAAAAGACACTGCAACTGGAAAGTGTGTCAAAGAATGTTAATTTATTATTCCCTAATAGCTTAGTTAAATTTATTAAATAATATTACAACGTTAAACAAAAATGTAGTAAATATTAAAGTTTCATCATCAATTTTTTTTATTTTGATTACCTACTGCAACAAATTCCCAGCTCTCGTATTATTGTAGGTAATTTTGGTTTACACAATGCTATATGGAGTTCAATAAAAACTGACGCTAGAGGTAAGGTAGTGAAATTTAGTATGATCTGACAAAATCTAAATCTGTTAAACGATGGTAGACCTACTAGGTTTAGCATTCAAACGGAGAGTCAATCAAATATTTATTTATCGTTGTGTGATCCAACGGTATCCCCAATACTAGAATACGACGTTATCCCATACCTTTATTTAGTTGACCACTACACCATTAAAATTACCTTTCCACAACAAAAAAAAAATAACAATATTGCTAGAACCTCATTAAATTGGAATATTAAAAACGAAAACTGGGAGAATTATACAAAATTTAATACAAAATTAAATAAAACAACATACATATATGTAAAATATATTATTCTCAATGGTATAAAATGACATCAAAAAAGACCTAGATACCTTCATATCAATAATCAAAAAAGAAGCAAAAAATCATATTGGAAAAAAACACTAAAATATCTTAAACCTTTACCATGGTAATCCCCATAACGCAAAGAAGCCGTTAAAACATATAATGAGCTTTCAATAGGTATAAGCACCACAAAACTAATAAAACTAGGGTAGAATACAAAAGACGTCAAAAAAAACCTAGTTATATTCACGAAAAATGCAGGAGAACATCATAGCAAAAATTTATTTTAAGTATACATAGTTCTACCCCAGCAAGTAAAGTGGGGCAAAATATAAAAAAAAATCTGGAAAAAAATGTTCAATTAAAATACGTGTTCTAGCAAAAAATAAGAAAATTTTAAGCGACCGAAATGAAATTGCTGAGCTCTTCGCTAGTGAATTTGAGTCAAATTCAAGTAACGATAGCACATCCCATTTAATTTTCGACATTTCTGCTTCCATCTCTGTGATGTCTTTCTTCTGTTGCTAGTGATCTAACGTTAAACCTGTCGACATGTAAGTACGACTGTCGTAAAAAAGAGAAACGACTGAGTAAGATCAAAAACAAAAGTTAATACCACAACAAAAATTGCAAAAACTTAAATAAAGTTTCGCACGTTACACTGCTAAACAAAAAGATCAAGACTGGAGTGCCACAATGCAACATTAAATACCTTACAAAGGGAGACGATCGAGTGGAAAATCACAAATGAGATGGGTGGACGACATAAAAAGAATAGCCAGAACCAATTGGAAGTATCTCAGAATAGAGATCGATAGAAGGAGTTGGAAGAGACCTATGTCCAAAAATGGACGAAAGAAGTCTAAAAATAACGTATTAATACGGATGGTAAGTATACTTTTTTAATAAAATCCACAAGGAAAATAATTCCTGTAGCTGGCTGTATACCACGTATCACAAAAAAAGAGGTTAGTCTTCGTAAGTGGGTATATTTATTTAAAAAAAAAACCCTTAAAAGGGCTACATCAAAAAAACAAACGTTTTAGGACTAACCAGTCCATCATCAGGTTTAAATTTTAAAATTGTCTAAAATAAGTATAAACCATTTAGTTAAAACAAACATGGTTATGAAATTTTGACTATGGTTAAAAAGCAAAAATGGCTATACTTACTAGGTTAAAATGCCTGAGCCACCAAAATACATGGGTAAAAACCCTTTAAATTACATATAGTTGTAAAAGATTATACATCTTGTTGTTAAAAAACTGTGATGTTCAGTATTAAATTAAATATGACTTCAAGTAACATACATTGCTGAAGTGTGTTCCAGAGCCGGGGAGTAAACCTCTACACACGGAGAACAGCTGGAAACTGATTGACAATATACCTATGAACGGTGTCAAAAACAAAATGTCAATGTAACATGGGACTATATTAGTTATACCTAGTATTACTACAACCAAAAGATTCAAAAATTATTTTGATGATTTTAAAAAATAATAACTGCAATCTAGGTGTTGGGATATAATCGATGTGAAATCACCGATGGTGTTAAAGTCATGTTTAAGAGGATGACCTGTGTATTAGGCAACCTATGTTACTTTTTGTCGTATGGAATGTGGTCTAAAAGTGTATTTTATGTTAGATTAGCTTTATATATGAAAATTATCCTTTTATATTTATCACATCTAGGACAAGGTAAAAATTTTAATAGCAAATATTTGAAGCTAATATAAGACCTCGTATTGTTAGTAAATTGAAAATCTACAGGCTGAAGAAATTAAAGTTATAACCTATGTGATTAAATTTAAAATTGAAGAGGCTGAGCTCCTCGGAGACTTGATGAGAATAAAAGTAGAGGAAATGACTGAAGAAGAAGGGGATGGTTAAAGGAGAAAAGGAGTTAATCAACAATTAGAGATAATAGGGGTCCTTCATGCTTACAGCATCTAGCACCCTGGATAAAATCTATTTTAGTAGTAATAAATTCGGTTTGTAAAAACCTAAAATTTGATGTATGAGTGTGTTACTACGTTGTTGACCAAGAGAAGGTGAGCAATGTTGGATAAGGATTTTTTTGTAATAGGGGAAAATTATGAATTTTGATAAACGGTTAGATAATGTTTGATGATTGCTGAGTTTAAAACTATTGAGTGCATATTTGATATATGAGTTGACCAAGAAATAATGAAAGAGAAAAGAATGGACAGGAATTTGATATAGATGCGAAGAGTGAAGAAAATGGTAAAATATTATGGTATGATAGATATGGGTGGTTCTGAAGTTAACACTAGGATAGAAAAGTTATAAGGGGAAACTGTGGCAAAAGTTTAGAGAATGGTTGTTTGAAGAAATACAAATATTATGACCTTTCCAATTGCAATAACCTTTTTTTATTTTTGTTTGGGCCTGCCAACTTCACAAATATCAACTTTGATGCAGTATCTGTTATAATAATAAAGTTAGCCATCAATTTTGTTGTCGACATAAATATTTCGGAAGAAAAAAATCTTTCATAGATTGTTTTGTATACTTGTACACCTGTACGGTATTTGTATGCTTGTTATCTGGTCACACATAACCAATTAGCAGTTATTTTCTGCTCCAACTTAATAAACAGCAAATACTTAAATTTAAGGGCTCACCCTATGACTTACTCCTTATTTTATGTATCAACTGATGCACTACAACTAACATGCAATAACATCACAGTACTATACCCTGCTTTTACACTAAACTGTGATACACTAACTGAAATGGTTTTGTCCTTATGAGTCTTCTTTTTAGTTCAGTGTTGTCAAGAAGCTCGACATTCACATGACTATGCAGCCTCTGCTCGTGACTTGCTAATGTTCTCTTGATTACTTCGGTCACAGTTCAGGTTCTGGTGGAGAGTGCTGTTACGGATATACCAAGGAGCATCAACAATGTTCCTCAGTACTTTGTTTTAAAATAACTGGATAATATGTAGATTACTAGCTTTAGTACAGCCCCAGTGATGGCACCCATATACCTATACTGGCCTCAGTACTTGCTTGTAAATGGATAATTCATTATGAATGGATAATGTTGAACTTTTTTCAATTAGCCACTTAAATTTTTTTATATCTGATATAAAGTTCTCCTCTTTTCTTTTTGATATATCAGCGCAGCCCCGCGTCTAGGGTGATGCCCAAATATTTTGCTGATATTGCATGAGGAACTTGGGTATCATTTATTCTAATTAGGGAATTTTTAATTTGTAAAGCTTTTCTCTTTTCTATTAAAAAATCTAGATTTTTTAATAGTTCTCCTGTTTTAAGATCATATCTTGGAGATTTCTTAGGATTTATATTCTCTTTAATCTCTGTTAATACTTCTCTAAATGATGGCAACGCTATTTTTTCTTCGGTTTGGAACAGTTCTTTCCATCTTAGTTCTTCGCCATCATTGTCGTTATATTTAAACGTGTGATTAATCTGCAAATCGTTCTGTTTTCTGTTTGTTACTTCTAGTCCAGTTGCCGTTTTCCAAGTTGATAGAAGGAGAATGAATAATTAGTCTCTTCTTTTGATGGGAATTACGAATAATCTGTGTTTTGGTCAGTTGTTAAATTATTAAAACAAAATCAATTTTTAAAATTTTGTATTCTGTATCTTCCGGTTTAGTTGTTGTGTAGCATTATTTATGTTTTGTCTCGTGGAGCTCTGTATTGCTGCCATTTTTTTCTTAACTTTTTATTTTTCTACTATAAGTTCTCTGATTTCTTATCAATAGTGGTTCTTTTTGATTTTAGAAGTTACTCTTGTGGTATTTTTCCAAGCTAACCTATTCAAATATTTTTTATAAGAACTTCTAATTCGTCATCAAGTTGACTCGTTTTGTCTTACTGGCATAGCATTGTGTTCAAGGTTGAACAAGCATTTTGAAGCTCTTCCAACTAGTTATTTTATTCGTAAATATTGGGATTGAACTCTTTTAATCACTGTATAATTCATAAGTTAAATTATCGGTGAGTGATTAGAGTTCATGATCCAGCCGTCATTGATATCCAGATAGTAAGCTGAGATAATTTTGTAAATAAGGAAATCTATCAGGTATGGGATTTTTTCCGCAAATCGCCAGAAATTTGGACATTCCTGTCAAAATTTCTTGAAGAAAAAGTCAGGACATCCTTACTGTAAGGAAATGTCATTTCCTTACTGTAAGGAAATGATATTTCCGTACGGTTGTTAGTGTTCTACATAAATGATAGAAAACACATTGCTTATAAGGAATTCATTTATATTTTGAAAACAACAAGTCATTGCTAAATACATTTTTAAGATCAATTTGTTATATTTACAGTAATTTGACAGTTAGTACAATTATTGAACATTGGAGGAACACTCTTAGAACTATGAGAAACATTTTTGGACAACATGCAGGGTGGAAGTGTCATTTTGTTGAATATTTTGTACTGTGAAAATTTTATTTGCCACCTCAACCTTATTGTTAAGCGATTCTTCGATATATCCTTCAGCAACGTTTGATGACTTCCATCCGCCATGCCTCTTTAAACTAGTTATGTCGGCACCAGAGTCAACCAATATTGTTGCAGAAGACCGACGAAAGCAGTGACCAGTATATTTTGTCGGATTTACCAAGTTCAAATAAGTAGCAATTATTTTGGGCATTTTCTAAATTGATGAATTCCTACCACTTGTCTACAATCCTTTCCGCTTTGATATTTAAAAGAAAAATCGGTCACTGTTCATATTTTCTGGTCTTAACGAAACATACATTCGATAAACATTCAAGTAGATCTGATTAATTACAGATGATCTTGGTTTGTTGGTTTTCGAATCAGGTATGCTGATTAAAAGCTTAGATTCTAAGTCTTCTATATAGTGTACAGTCATTCGGACTAACTCATCCATTCTACAGGCCCCAGAAATACCAAATATTACAGCCACCTAAAAAATAAATAAAGCTATAATCTAAATAGAAATTAAAACCTTGTAAATTACCTTAATCATTAAATTTTCTTTATCTGGAGCTTCCTGGATAAATTTTTCAATTTCTTCCTTCGTTAAAATCTTAGATTTCTTTGCCCTCAAACCTTGAGCTTGCCGTTTCAATAAAGAACGAAGTTTTGAGTATGTAGATATATCTACAATTGTGTTTAAGTGCAAGGGTTGACTTCAGCATTGAATAATTGGCCCATAATGTTAAAGATTTCATCTTTAAACAAAGGTCTAGGAAGTATGCCATTACAACATTTTCGAGAAAGAACTCGTATTTTTACTCATGCGATAATCCATAAAACGTCTGTATGCATTTTCGTACTTTTCTCTTGATTTCTTTGGCAATAATTCTAATGAAGCAGTATTCACTGCCTCAACCAGCTCTGAGGAGTCCCAGGAATGGAAATTTCATCATCACTTATCATTTTACTTTCGAGAACACCAGCAATTAAATTTATAAGCGTCAAGTTTGACAATACAACCTCAATACGTTTCCATAGTAACCCAAGTAATTTTATTAGGAATTTCAAAGCACACCATTTATTTGGGAATAAAATTATCCCGTTTTTTTTTTAAATCAATCAATATCTGGTCGAATTTTAAACGATTTGCGGAAAAATAGTATGTTTACCTCGTAGGAAAAGCCACATTCCTGGACTCTGTGTTGCGAAGTCTCGGCTTGCGCCTCGACTTAGCAATCTTCACAGTCGTCCAGGAATGTTAAGCTTTTCCTACCCGGTAAACAATGCACTATTGTTTCCTCCCGGTAGGCCAGTATGGTTGGTATACCAGTACATATTACTTCATTCTTTTGTTCTTCAACATTTGACAATAGTCCTTTTCCTTTAGTTGTAGTTAGACTGTAGTTAGTTGTAGTTAGAGCCCCAATGGGTATTATTTGCATTAAAGTCACTACCAATGATGTATCTTTCTAAAACAGTGTTTTATAAAACTTTTTATATGGTTCTCTTTTAATGGAGTGTCTAGAAAGAGCCTTCTTTACATATATTGTTGTAGCTTTGTATGTGCTCAGTTGCATATTTTAATTCCTCATGATGCAAGATGTTATCTTTAATTATGATAGCATTTCCTCCCTTAGCTGCATTATCTGGGTGTGCAGTAGAATATACTCTATACTCCCTAAATTTTATAGATGACTGTTTAGTTAAATGTCTTTCAGAAACTAGACACAGATGAATTTTTCTTAATGTATTAATAACTTGCTTGCAACTCGATCTGAGGTGTGTAGCAGTCCATTTGCGTTTCTCCGTTATTATTTGGAGGTCCTTAGCTATTTCTGATTTTCGGAGTAGCTTCTTTACTTGGGTAAAACTCTGATACCAATTTTAGTTTTTGATCTTTTATTTGTATTTATATTCTTTTTTGTTGCGATGGTGCATGTCTCCTTGCGTTCTTTGTTACAATCGATGTAACTTTTATTTTCACTGACCTCTACCATTATTAGTTTTTTTGCTTTCAATAACCTTATTGGGCGGTTTTTAAAACATGGTCTTTGTTTATTCTCTGGTTTCTCATTGTTTGTAATTTTTAGCTACATAACATCCGCGGTAGTTTGGAGGTTGATTTTCTCCACAATGAACACATTTCGGTTTATCTTCCGGTGGTTTGTGGCAATATTTAGTAACGTGCTTACCAATACATTTTACACATCTTGGCTCCTTTTTACAGTACTTTCACGTGTGTCCGTAAGCCTGACATCTTTTACATTGCGGGACTAATCTGGAACTTCTTAATGGCTCGATTTCAATTATCGTACTAAGTATGTCTGTTATGCCTTAAATTCTATTTATATCTTTATTATGTAGAAATCTTAGGATGAACATAAGTTGTTTTTGTAGGTCTTTTACTATTTCCTCTGGTCGCCTTAAGTGATATTATTTCTTAACAACAACTCTAATTGGCCTCTCTTCCTTATTTTCATATGTGTGGTACGAAAGGTTATTCGTATTTAATTTCTTTACTAAAGCTTTGTAATGAATCGCTATTGCTGTATTAATTTTTATAACTTTAGAATATACGATTATCAAAGTAAAGTAGTCAACGGCAATTTGCAAAATCTCTTCTACAACCAGAGTGGGGTGGGTTTGGTTTTTGATTGGTTTTTCAATTTGTATTTCTGCACTGGATTTTTGCGGAGGTGGAGGAAATAATGTGGTGTACATTTTACGTTATTTCAATATTCCTGTTTTTGTTTCTTATCCAGCCCGTTTCATACGCTAAATCTTCTTCCGTAGATGCAGTATTCATATTTATTTGATTTTAATATTTTTTGTGATTCATTAACACTTGCGATTAATGTCTATTGTTCGGCTTTTTCCAGCTGTGCTTATCTCTTTTCCATATCGGCGATTATTTGACGCAACCGTATAAAGTAACCATATTAAGTCTCTTAACATTTTTTTCTGACTGATACACATTTTGTGAACATTGTGTAATCTCTGCGAAGTGGTAGCTTACAGCCATGGTCGTTAATATCACCCACGACTAATGATCTTATCTTAATTACTACTTAATTACCACTAATTAGATTTCGGAGCTCTCAATACGTCTGTACACTTGAACAGTCAAATAAATACCTGTAGATTTAGTATGTAGATTTGTAAGGAGTACAAACGAAAAAGGGTTGTCTAAGCGTTATCCAGAAATCTGGCGAACTCTGAAAAACTATAGCTTTGGACGGTATAAATGTACTGTTAAACCTGAGACCGTTGCGTTTCAACTAGAGAAAATAAAATATAGATGAAACCTACAAATAAAACGATAATGTTCTAAGCAGAAAGTCAACCCAGGTAACGGACTCTGCATATCCCTAAACAGATGTCAATGATCTTAATCATGGTCCTGCAGACAAATCTTTAGCACATGTAGCTTTAGCAGAACTTACAGGTGCTGCAAATGTTTAATGATATCTTTATATAAAAGTTCTAAATGTACCAGTGGCAAATAAAGTGTATATCAGTTGTTGGCTATATGAGCTTTAAAAGTCTATACAAGAGTCCTGTAATAATTAAGGGCTAAATAAAACATACATGAGCTAAAATTTGACCTGTGTAGAATATAGGTATTCCAGAGAAGAAAAAAAACTAGATACAATAGAATTAAAGTATATTCAATAAATACGTAAAATTAAGTAGAAATATAATTAAAAAATTGTATTATCAAAAAATTCCTTAAATAATGTCACCTACAGATAGTATATCGATGAAATATTTTATATTCGTAGGGTTATATTTGTTCTGATAAACTTTTACAAAGTATTAAATAGTTAGCTTTATCAATTTTGTTTTTAACCACGTGGAAGTGATATCCCAATTGTTTTTTTATAATTGAAGATTCAAATAAGTGTGTATATTAATTTAAAAACAAGGAGATATCGAAATTGTTTTTTGTCTTAATTAAAAAACCAACTAATTTGTGGGTATACTATTGTAAAAACAATTAAATCTGATAAATTAAATAATTTTAAAACCGTGTAATTACCATTTTTTTTAATTTGAAAACATATCTTTAATAATAATAATTTATGACTACGTCATCTATATATCATCATCATCACGTACCCGCTACAACCCCTGAATGGGTCTTGGCTGACTGTACAACTTTTTCCAATTTGTTCGGTATTTCATCAACCTAGGTCAAACGGAATGTTCATTTTCCGGAGATCTGCTTGGATGTTATCTCTACATCGCTCTCGGGGATGTCCGAGTGGTCTTATTGTCTGTAAGAATCTCCTCCCATACCAGTTTTACAAGTCACTCGTTATGCAGTCTGTGCACGTGGCGTACCCATCTTAATCTTCTTCTTCTTTTTCTTCTTCAGATGCAAATCCACTAATGGATGTTAGCGATCACATTTTTCATTAATTCTCTATTTCTTGCAATATGTATCAGAGATTGTATGTAGCTAATCTCTGTCATTGCCTTATATTTCGGAACCAAGACATTTTCTTTGCGTCCCATTCCTGTCTTGCCTTCAATTTTACCTCGATTTATAAGTTGGAGGAACTGGTATTTTTCATTTCGCATGATGTGACCTAGATTACAGCCGTTTTCCTTTTCTTGATGGTTTCGAAAAGTTGGCATTCTTGGTTTATTCTTTTAAGGACATCTATATTTGTGATTTTTCGCTGTCCATGGTATTTTTTAGTCCATCTTAATCGCTATGATTTCAGTTTCTTAGACAATATCGGCGTCATTGTAGAGTGCTTTTGACGTCATTTGACGATTTTTTTGATTTTATGAGCTTAACCAGTGCGAATAGACAGCGATTTGCAGATTGGATTCTGTCTTTTATTTCTTCAGTAACATCATTGTCAGCTGTAATTACGGCCAAATAATGTATATTTTTACAATATATGAATCCTAAAATTGGCGGTCTTTACAATTTATTTTATAAATAATATTTGATTGATGGTCTTTATTACCTATTAACTTTTTGATGATTTATGTCCAACAATAATATTATACTTCACAAACATTTTTGACATTTGTTCAGAAAAATTAGTGCTGTGAAAACCAAATAGATAAGAATGAGTAATGATTTTCCTAGCTATGATAAAGCAGATAGATATCGATATAATAGCAATAGTCGGTTTTGAATAAACAATTATGTTAAAAGCACAGGTATAGGAAATCTTTGAATACAAAATAGAAAACTTTTGTATACAGAATTTTGAAAGTAACGAGGAAGATTTTAGTAAAAGGTGGGAGTAGATAATAATTAAGATTTTTAGTTATATTGTTATATCGAGACTTGAAAATAAAAAGAAAGAATTATACATGAAAATGGAAATACCAAATACCATATAAGGTCACGACGGCAGCAAGTTTTTTTACTGAGAAAGTATTGAATGTGATTGGTTGGAATTTAAGGTGGGGAGTGTATGATGCTGCCAAAATTTTTTAATTCTTTTTTCTCGGTAGTGGACAAGTTTTAGAAATTGTGTTATCTCTAAAGGCTCCCGTAATACTATTTCAAATAGTTTAATACATTAATATTACTGAAAGATTATCCACGTAGAAATCATAGGGATATTCTTTATGTGGAATCTGCTAACATATCTATCAGCGAAGTGGTAGGTTTTCCGAAGGTTTCCTCAACTGTGGTGTGTATATATCTTTTTGTTTACCTTGGTAAAATTCAAAATCTAAAAAATATCCATTGTAGGAATTAAGTGCCCACATCTTGAAACCAAATCTAATTGGCTTTACTTTTATAAATTGTTTACACCCGTGGTATGTCAAGTTTGGTTGTTGTGGAGTTTAAAAGAGTTTGTCATTAGCATCTACTTTGGAGTTATTTGCGCAGTGTATAAATCGCATTATCTGAGTGAATATTTCCCGTCTTACGGCATTATAAACTGCTAATTTAGGATGTCAGGTTTGCTGTCCCAAAAATGTCGCTGGCTAGGTTTGCAGTCGTATCCACTGACGATTATAATAATGATAATGAAACATCGAATTTGTAGGATCCGGACAGTTTTAAAAAATGGCACACCTTTTTGTTTTTGCTACTAACATCTGTATAATATTTTCATCTAACATTTTTTCGAACAGAGCAACAGGATTATCGATATCTTTTTTATTACTTTGCACAGGAAAAGGTCCTGCATGTAACGGAACTAAATGACAATTCTTATTCCAGTTGATTTTACTGTTAAGCTTAATGTTTTTTAGATATCGTCCCTCTCTTCCTGCTTTTTAAAATTCTCATTTTCTATAGTTTCTTCGTCTGTATTTTGTTCGGATGCATCATCTGAAAGAGCTTATTCGTCATCATCACCATCTCTATATTTTTTAAATATAATTTTCACTTTGGACAGAAGTTAACGGCCAGTTAGAGTACCTCCCTTACCCTCATTTCCAGAATCCTCATCCGTTAATTCACTAGCATCCGGAGGATCAATGAAGATTTCATCTGCATTATCTATATTTATGCTAATTATATTGCATCTTTTAGAGTTAAACCTAGTATAGAAAGAAATAAAGAGTATTAATACTTATTTCAAGGTTGAAAAGGACACGTACTACAGAGAGCCTAACGTTACATATATGTAACTCTACAATTCAAAGCTGTTTTTATCAAACATACACAAAGTATTTTACAAATGTTTACATGCAACAACAAAAAAGCATTATTTTACACTGTTCTTGTCAAAATATGCATTAAACTCTAAAAATAAGATTTTGTAACACCTATATTCGAACAAATGTTATGCTACATGATGGTTTGTTAAATTATAAATGATTCAGACTGCAGTTACTCATTAACTAAACCAACTATAAGCGTGGCTTTACACAGAATGCCTATTTTGTTTAAATTATAAACGCCTTACACCGCCAATTTACGTGATTATAGCCAAACTGAAACTTCATGTACAATTTTCTAAGTACCTCTGCAACCGATACATAAAAGTAACACTAGGTCAAAATGGGTTAATATTGTTTTTAATTTTTTTTCAGATTTCATTTTATCATTTTTTTATAGCCCTTTTTCTATCCGAATTGTCGAATAAAGGCCTCTCCCAATTCTTGCCATTCATCCCCTGTTGTGTGCGTTATAGGCGTTGAATTTGTAAAATGTAACGCACAAGTCAGTCAAGCTGGATCAATCAAATGATGAAGTCAAGCTAGGGCAGTTGAATTAAGAAGACGTGTTATTTGATATGATAATACTCTTTGCATTAAATGCAGTTTGGACAGAGCAGTCATCGGAGGAGTTGTACAGTGTACCAGAGACAGGTGGAGTTTTGAGGAATAGTATATAGGATGTCCCACCAGCTTTGTTGTCGTTTGCCAGCTTCAATTCCTCCACCAAACCTGATTTGATCGTCGTTCCTGGGTATGGAAATGGTTTCTTGTTTTCCAGCTTGAGAATTTGTCCAAATAGCTTCCCCAAAGATGTAGCAAGTTTTTTCTTTTTAAAAGTTAAGTGGCGGAATATGTGAAAAATAAGGTAACAATTAATATATTAATTTTTACAAGTTATAAAGACATTTTTAATAATTGCTTTCATTAAAATAAAAGAATTTGTAATAATTAAAGTTTTATATTATGTTAGAGTCGTAGCTAAAAAATGTCATATTTTATTCTGTCTTAAAATGTTATGTTGACATATGACATTTTGCTCTAATCCATTGTTGTTGTAAAACAATTTTCATTTGATTATTATATAGAAAAGATATTTCATATATAAGGTTAAATTCTACAGTATTTTCATAAAAAGGATATCCTTAAGTTTTGATAATCTAATTTGGCCATATTATAACCTAGGAACCATTTCAAAATTTTTGTAGCAATCTCTTTTGTAAACAAATAACACGTAAGTTTTTGTTAATTTGTATTATGTTATATAGTATGCTTCTTGTGTAATCTATATTTTGAAAACTGTTTGTTTGAGACAAAAATAAACGTTTGATTTGTTTGTCTGATCCATTTTGTGTTTTAATTTAGAAAAGTCTCCTAATCCTTGTGTGTATTTTTGATTTTAGGAAAGAAGAATTTTTTCTTTCTTCAGTAAACTAGGATCCTTCGAAGGCGGCGCCCTTATCTTAAATTGCTAGAAGCTTCTTTTTTGTTGTATTAATTGCCCAGGAGATTTATGTAAGTATCCCTTTGTTTTCATTTTGTAGATACCCCAATCCGACCAATTTTATTTCAACTTATCCACGACCCAGCTCTCAACAACCCTCTGAGTGTCGTACGCATCAGTTTCGATTATTTTGTTTGCCCAATCTTCTACCCCATGTTCTTACCCTGAGGTAAGCAAAATAGTTCGTTACAATTTTCATTCGTATTTTCACTAGTGCTAGTATATGCTCACTACCTGCACCTGCTGAGTTTAAAGTTCGAACACCTAACATCTACGTTTGGTAACTTAACAATAAATTTTTTCATATATTTGTTTCCTTTTTTCCTAGATCTTAAGAGTTTTCATACTTTTACATGAGAAATAGCTTTTTTTTTATTCTGCAAGTTTTTTGACTTGACGCTCTTGACGCCAAGATTTTTCTTTTGGCAAAATTACTATAAATGGCGTTCCTTACTATAATGGTGTTTGTTTTCTGTTTTCTTATGGCTAATGAATAATAAATAATAACTTTAATAGCTCCTTAAAGCGTAGTTATTGTTTTATTAAAAATTACTTTAAGTTGAGCGTTTTAAGCAGTTGCAGACACAGCAACTCTTGTGCTTGTTTACTTACGATATATAGATATATCAAAGAACAATATTTAATCATAAAAGAACAACCAACCCAGAAATTAAGACTAAACTAGTAACTTATTCTGACCAAAGTCCGAAAAGCTGTACAATACCTTAACGGTGATCTCTGATACTGATATAAGCTAAACTTTTCCTATGTCATTGTTTTTCTTTGCCAATAAAATGAAATCCCAACTGATTTCCCAACTTTTTATTAACCAACATCAAAATATATCTACGTTACATCCGCCATTACATTCCAATTATATTCTCTCTACTTCCGGACTCCCCTTGTACATTGCAACTCGGACGAGTCCATTTGTCTTACCGCTTGCAACTATACACCGTTGCAAGACTGACCAAAAAATCTCTTTTTATTATACAAATTTAAAAGTCCCAAACAATCACTGAAATAATAACAGATCGAAAAAGGGAAAATTTCATATTTTATAACAATTTGACAAAATCTTGCCATTATCCGGTTGTGAATTGTGCCTTGTGACGATTAATGGGGAGAAATATAATAAAGATGGAAGTCACGAAAATTATTGAAGTCAGGCAAATACACGTGTTTTTCGGGTGGGGAGCCTATCAGAAATGACGAAATCAAGAAGCGCATGGTAATAAAGGGTACACTAATGGACGGTATGTAATGAAAGCAGCTTTTTTTCTTCTTTCAGTACCGTGCCCAAGTTTTAGGCGTGGGTAGCTTCCATGACGATTTGCCGATATCGTTCTCGATCTTGCGCGGCATGTAATAATTCATCTGCTGATAAGCCAGTCCATTGACGAAGGTTTCGAGAGCCATGAGTATTTCTTTCTTACCAATTCCTCTTCTTCCGTCGATCTTTCCGTTGAGTATCAACTGCATTATCCTGTATCCGCTTCCTTTCATTATATGACCCAGATATTCAGTTTTCTTTTTTATCATCTTTATTAAGTCACCTTCACCTACTCTGTTCAAGACTTCTCTGTTTGAAATGTGTTGAACTCATGATATTCTGAGCATTCTACGATATAACCACATCTCGAAGGCTTCTAATTTATTCATCGTGTTAACCTTCATAATCCAGGTTTCACATCCATACAGTAATATTGGATACACATAACATTTTAGGAACTTAATTCTCAGCTATAAGTTCAGCTGAGAATTGCTCAGAATAGATCTAAGTTTCATAAATGCTCCTCTTGCAATTTCTATACGAGTTTTAATTTCTTCATCCGGATTTAGTGTCTCGTTTATCCAACATCCTAGATATTTAAAATGGTTAACTTTTGTTATCGGTTCATTATTGACAATTAGTTGTATAGCGCCGAGGTCTTGTTTACTAACCACAAGTAACTTTGTCTTTGTTGTATTTATGCTTAGTCCGTTATTAGAGCATTCTCTAGTGACTCGATCTATAAGGAATTGAAGATCTTCGATACTTTCAGCCATGATTGCGGTGTCATCTGCATATCTGATGTTATTAATAGTTTCTCCCCCGATTCGAACTCCACATTGCCCTTCCAAGGCTTTGTTAAAAATTATTTCTGAGTAAACGTTAAACAAAGTTGGGGACAACACACAACCCTGTCTAACACCTCTTTGAATACAAATTTTGTCTGTTTCTTTGCCGTCTACCAGAATAGAAGCTTCTTGATTCCAATATAGATGTTGTAAAAGTCTCAGATCTTTATCATCTATTCCAATTATTTCTAGATATTCAAACAGCCTACCATGTGAACCCTATCAAACGCCTTCTCAAAATCTATAAAACAGACGTAAATTGGTTTCTGTACTTCCCATGATCGTTGAAGTAGTGTTAGCATTGAGAACAAAGCTTCCCTTGTTCCCAATCCTTCTCTGAAACCGAATTGTTTATTTCCCATTGTGTCTTCACATTTCTGCTTGATTCTATTAAGAATTATCCAAAGAAGTAGCTTGAGAAAGTGACTCATGAAGCTAATCAGTCTAAAGTCTTTACATGACGATGTATTAGGTTTTTTTGGAAGTGGGATAAATGTAGACAACAAACACATATTTGTGGCAGTGTTTCAGTTTGGTATTTGTGGTTATAAATGTTTGTTAGTTCTGAGACATTGTCGTCGTCTAGAAGTTTAAACTCGTCATATTTTCTTTGTAGTTCTTCCATCTCACGACATCTCTGTTCCATCCAGTCCTATTTTGCTCGCTTAACCTCGTATCTTATTTGTCGATATATTTCTCATATCGAGTCTCATCTTTATTTTTACAATTTCTTCTTTGCTGAATAAGGTCTAGTATGTTATCGGTCATCCAATCCTTTTTCTTTACTCGCTTTTTTGCTGATTTTTAAACTTCGTCTGCTATGGTAGCCATGGCGGAATTCGTTATATCTATATTTTGTCCGATATTTTCTTGTTCAGATCTTTCTAGCTGTTTTTTAATTTTATCATTTATCTTATTTACGAACTCATCTGCTATTACGGCATTTCTTAGGAGTCGATTATTATGTTTTTTCTGAGCTGTCGGGTTTTTGTTTTTTTAATTTTAGTTTGAATCCAGCACAGAGCAGATTATAATTAGTTGCTGTGTCTGCACTTGGGAATGTTTTTGCATATGTAATACTGTTTCTAAACCTTCTGTTAATGATAATGTAGTCCATTTGATTTCTGACCATCTTTCCTTCTTGATCAGCTGGAGATTTCTAGGTATATAGTCGTCTTTTAGGTTATTAAAACAAAGTATTTGCTATAATGCAATCCTCTTCTTGGCAGAACTGTATGGTCTCTGCCCTCTTTCGTTCCTTTCTCCAAGTCCATACTTTCCGTTTATATCTTGAGTTATTTCGGCACCCACTTTTGCATTGAAGTCTTCCATAATAATCGTAACTTCATGTTGTTTTATGCTCCGGAGAATTTGTTTAATTTGGTTGTAGAATTGCTCAATTTCTTTCATTTGGTTTGTCAGCTGTTGGTGCATAGACTTGTATTATAATTTCTTAATTTGTTTTGCAGCTGTATCATCATGATGTGATCATTGAAATTTCTAATACAGTTACGAATCTCTTCTTTGACAATAATTGCGACTCCGTTACGTCTGGGTCCTTCTGCCTTTCCGAGTGGTAGACAAAGTATCTATTGCTCTCGAATATGTTTGACCCTAGCATTTCGTCTCACAGATACCTAGGATAGGAATGTCGTAGTCTGGCCATTTACAGCTGAATATTGTGTAACTTCGCGCCTTCAAACATAGTTGTGACGTTTCACGTAGCTATCTTATGGACTTCCACGACACGGGACTTCCTCTCTCTGCCGGACCTTGAATTCCGAAGTCCATAATTGACAGTATGCATTCTTTCTTTCTCAGTCATGGGATGCTGTACTAGATATATACACAAGGATCTTTAATATAGTGGTTTCTCCTGGCCTTCTACATCCTGATGCTGTTACCATTTTTTAGTTCCTCCGCCTTTGAGACAGTCTCAGGACAACAGAGTGCCCTACCACTCACCAACTCATCCGCCCGAAGCCGTTGGACAATAAGTGGGAGATTGCTTATACCGGCAATCAGTCGGTCTCTATCTGCATTGGCCATCTATAGTTAGATGTTGCCCATCTTCTACCACGTGGAGGTTGCAGATTTGGATTTTTCTTTCATTGAGGTTCAGACCTTTCAGCATTTCCTAATTCCTCCAGAGCTTTAGAAGATAGCAGTTTAGTATAGTACAAACATGTTCAACGAATGGAAAACCATAAACTGCAAAAACAAGTACTAGAATGTACACTTACAAGAAGACAGAATAAATGAAGACTAAAAAAATATGAAGAGAGGGAAAAAAGTTAATCAATATCTTTGCATATTTATTTAAATTTATAGTTTTAAAATTTAAATATTTTCTACAACGGCTCTGTAAATATCATAATAATTTTGTATATATTGAAACTGAAGATAATTAATTATCGTATGTTATATAATAATATAACAACTATAATGTTAGTATATAAATCTTCGAAATAAATAAAATTTGTTAATAATTTTTGTGTGAATCATATTGTTTTTAATATAGAGGTAGCTATTTTACTGAAACCATGAATAAAGTACTTTTAGTATTTGTTTTGACAATTGTCGTAAGTCAAGTACTTGCTGAAACTTGTAAGTAGCAAATTGCACAGTTTTATTTATATTTTATTAATTGTAGAATTATAATCATCAACCATTCTCATCATATTTTATTTACGGGTCCCAGTGAACAGTGGACACTATTAGGTGTGTGCAAAAGGTAATAACATGCTAGAGGCCTTGTAGGTTCCTTGCTTTCAAAAATGACTATTTCCTTTAATTTTTTCCGGTTACTTTCTTCTGCTCTCCAATCTCTCACGTCCTCTTCTTTTTTCCCGTTTCTGCCTTCAGAATTGTTTTGTATATTTTGATCAAGCCATACATCACTGTGGGTTCGATTACTATCTCGTAGACTCACAGTTTAGCTGTTCTTGATACATTTTTTGCTTTAAGTATTAAGTTTAGTATATCTCTTATAGTTTTGCACCCTTCATTAATCTTTTGTCTATCTCTTGTTCTTTTTTCTCGAGTTCGTTTTTCAAAACACTTTTTCAAAACTATAGATAGGCCCTGTTCTTTTAATTTTGACATATTTGCTATCATTTGTTATCTTGCCTATCATTTTCATATATTGCGTTTTTGTTTGGTTCACTATTAGTCCACATCTTTTCGTTTCTTTTTTTAATATCGGCAAAACTCTCTGCACAGTCCTATGTGCGTATGCTATGTACAGTTTCTTACTATTAGTAATAGTCCTGTTTGTGCTCATATTTTATCTTATTACAAAAACGTTTCTTCCATTGTTATCCTGTTATCCTATTTTTCGTGTTCCTAAGTGTAATTTTTACTAGCTTTGTAAGCTTTTCTAGTATTTCTATTATTTTCATGGCCTCAAAGAGCATGCTTTGGTTTATGGAGTCGTATGCACGTTTAAAATCAATAAATAACATAAGGTATCATAAGTTTTGTTCATACCTACTACTTTTAAATTATTTTAACATACTTATTTGATCAGTAGTTGTTCTTCTGGTCTAAAACCTATCTGGTATTGTCTAATCACTTTGTTATCATATTTTATTAATCTTTTTCTAATAACTTTTCCAAGTATTTTATAGACTACTTATAACAGTGCCGTACTTCTGCAGTGTTCGCACTTCGTTTTATACCCTTTATACAGATAAATTTTTTGTAAGTAGCAAATTGTAATGCTTCATTCATATTTAATTCATTTGAAACTGTAATCATCAGTATTCTCATTATATATCATATAGAGGTCTCATTAAAACAAAGGGCACTTTTATTTGTGTGCAAAAGTTAATTATGGTATGATTTTTAATCTCACATATCATTTGTTAAGTCCCGTTCGATTGTGTTTCCATGCATCCTCTTCCGTTTCTTGCTAAAATTTTTATTCATTATGATGTTTTTTCTTTTAGTTCCTGTTACAGAGAGTTTTCAATGTTTATGTTGGTTCCTTCTTTTTCTTTAGTCTTATAATATAGAACCTATCTCTAAATATGTAAATCCATCTTCTTAATAGATGAAAAATCCATTTTTATAATATGTGCACTGATTAAAATTTTTATTTCTTCTTCATTAGTTCACCTAAATAGTTCGTTATTTGGAATAATTGTGAATAGAAGAGTCTAATATGAGCAACAGTTTGGCATAATTTCATGTTTTCTTTTCACACTCTAAATTAACCTCACGTTAGTTTGGAATAGCTTCAGTCTGTCCTCTTATTGATTAATACATTTGAAGACTAGTCCTTAAATAATGAGCTAAAACAGTTTTGCACAAGTCTTGTTCTCCTTTTAATGTAGTTGTGTGTCGCCAATTTTATTTACTCAGCTTTCGAAATCTTTTTTTCTTTCAACTCTTTCACATTTTTTAAAAACATCTATTTTAGTATTGTTCTGAAGCTATTTTCTTGTGGCATTTTAAATTAATTATAATTTAACTGGGAATAAGCCATAATTAAAGGTTAAAGTACGTTTATTAACGTTTCAATTTCCACATGGGAATCGTTGTCAAAATACAAACATTAGTTAATTACTATTTTGAGAACGATTTCCGAAATGGAAATTGAAACGTCAATAAACGTCCTTTAACCTTTAATTGTGGCTTATTCCCAGTTAAATTATAATTAATCTATTTTAGTACCATTATTTTTAATACTTTTCTAACTCTTTTTTTACTAAAACTAAATTTTAGCTGGTCGCGTTGGATTCAACCTAAAATGCGGAGAAAATGCTGTACAAGGTTGTGCTCCTTGTTGTCCAGAAGCAGAAGCAACTTGCTCCAACAAAGTTCCTCAGAAATGCTCTGGTATTTGTACACGTGAATGTAGAATCCAATGTCGTTGTATTCAAGGATACTTGAAAGACACAGAAACTGGAAAGTGTGTAAAAGAATGTTAATTTTCTAGTTCTAAAAACCTTTAATATAAATTTATTAATTAATGGTGCAATGTAAAATAAAAATGTATCAAATAGATGTTTGTTTACAAATTTACTGAAACCATCAAAATAACAATTATTTTAGTCATCAAAATTTGACCAAAATATTGGGAAAACAAATAAGCGAATTCACTCCAACAGAAGTCGATCATAGACTATATAATAATGAGACAGAAATCAAAATTTAAGTGTCAAGACTGCAGAGTAAATAGAGGATCTAACTGTGGGACAGATCACTACTTTCTTTTGGCTAATCTTTTGTGCCCCTTTAAACAATAGTACAGTACACTGAAAGTGAGAGAAACAATACTACACAGTACAAAACAGAGAGATATAAATTGCACCTTTTATTACAACCAAGTATTAAACATGTTTTGCAATCTAGATTAGAAAAGGACCTAAATGAGATGGAGAAAAATATGGATGTACAGATCACCATGGATGGCAGAGAACATAAAAGAAATGACACAAGAAAAAAACAAAATATATAAATGGCTAACAAATAAAACATCTAGCATTAGAGTAACATATCAAAGGAAAGACGGAGAAGTACGAAATGGCATAAAAGAAGCAAAAAATAATTTCTGGAAATAAAATGTCTTCAAGTTGAAAATTTAATTGATGGTTCTCAGACTACGGAAGCATGAAGAACTATTACAATCTAAAGAGAAACAGCCATAACTCATTAAGCAACTTAATTCTTATAGAAAAGTGGGAAAATTACTATAAAAATTTACTTAAAAAGTCAAGATTGGAATATATGGGAGAAGAATACAGTATGGAATATACAATAACAATATACGGAACTGGGCGATCTCCAGTACCTGGCAATATAGCTGTAGAGTTATTTAAAGCAGGAGGTCCACTCCTAATAGAATAAATAAGTTTTCTATTGAATAAATGCTGCCAACAAATTAAGGTACCACCTGAATGGAAAACCACTTACCAAATGTCCATCTTTAAAAAGAGTAATCGAAAAAATCCCAAGTGTCCTACTTACTTTCGGGAGATTGTTTGGAAAGATAATAAATGGAAAAATACAAGATGATGTAGGACATCTAATTAGCGAAGACCAATGTGGATTTACGCATGGTAGATCATACACTGATAACTTGTTTATACTCACAACAATTAATAGAAAAAGAACAGCGGTTGGTACCGAAGTACATCTAGCCTTCATCGACCTAGAAAAGTCGTATAATACAGTTCCAAGACTAAAATTGTGGCAAGCTTTCCAACAACTCGAAATTAGTCAACCTTTTAAGAATAATCACAAAAGTATACAGGGATAACACTACTTACCTAAAAATCGGATATAGACTATTAGAGCCAATAAAAGTAACTAAAGGACTAAGACAAGGATGCAGTGGCACCCTTACTGTTTAGTTTATATATTGAAGCAGCCCTCCAAAATTAGATAACCGCTGCCAGGGAATGAAAATCCCCATAAAAAGAAAAAAGTCAGTTGTATGCCAATATAAATAGTCGTGACCAAACTAACCTCATTTTCTACTTTTGTAACATTTAAAACCAAATTTAGTGTATGTCTTCTGGAGGACCTATAACTCATTGTTTAAGAAATGTTTTAATACCTGATAATTGTTAATAATTAATAATTTGCAATATTTTCACTACTTTGTAATACAAGCAGTCTTAGCCTTATCACGTGACAAATAAAAGTATTAATCATTGAAGAAAGGAACCAAATCCTGAAGTATTTTATGCTATGTGATTAGCAAGTGTTGCAGAATGGAACCAACTCACTTGGATCTTTTTTGCACATTACTTCATTGAGTACTGAAGTAATGTGGGTTGATTTACCACCTGATAGATGGCAACATGCACTTGCTGTAGCCTGGTTCCATTCTGCATATAATTTTTAACCACTATTCAAAGCGGTACCATGAATAAAGCAAAAAAAATGTATTTTGTGCGTTGGTTTTTTTTTCTGCAGAAAGTCGTCCAAATATAGATTGCAAACTATTTTGCGAAATCTATTAAATATATTTTAATAAAATTTAGTGGGCTTTTTTATTATGTTATAAAAATTTTCTGAGCGAACTATAAAGCTTGTAAGTGCAAATTAAGTGGTTGGCTTGTTTCTAGAGAAAGGCTTGTTTTCCCCTGTTTTTTTGTATTTACTGCTATTTTGCAGCAAGGGTAATAAATTTAAGACATTTTTAACCTATTACTATTTTTTTCCTTACGACTTTGCTCCAAAGTGAATATTGTAAAAGATCTAAGCACGAAAAGTAAAAAAAAAAACGATGTCATAAGTAATTTTTAAATATTTAAATTTGTTCATTAATATTTCGAACCTATTTAAGAGGAAGGATCAGGAGTAATTAAGCACTAAGTACTACCGATAAGTCAAATTGGATTTTAATTGTATTTCTCACACGTCTTACTCATTCGAGTGATAGAACAGAAAAGAAAAAAATATTTATAAAGAATATATTGCCACTAGTAAAAGTTAATTCTATACAAAATATCTAAAGAAGTGTTGCCTTTGTAATACAAAGACGAACTCCCCAAGCAGTATCAAGTGCATTGTCTTTATCAATTAAGCAGTTTTTGATAATATCTTCAGCTTTATCTCCATATTCTTTGCGAATGTAGTCTGCAGCTAGAGTCTTATCAATATCTCCTTTGTCATTAACTAGCTTTAACCCTTCGCTTCCATATAAACAACGGTTAAATTCTTTCACAGTTTCACCATATTCACCATTTTTAACGTGATTGTAGAAATCTTGAAGTGAAAGATTGTTTGATTTGGCACATGTTTTTACAGCTGATATTACTACGGGATCGGTTTGGCTTAATAATGACTAAAATGTAAAAAAAAACAATAAATATATAGTGTTTTGAGTTTATGTAAAGTAAAAAGTGTAAAAAAGTAAAATATAATTTAAAATTATAGAAAATAATAGAGTTAAAGCAATTAGTTAACTTTTTTGCTGTCTGCGATGTATTTAATTGTTAGCTTTTATCCTTTAATATTCTGATTTTAGAGGTATTAACCACCGATTTACATTATAATTAATAAAAGATTCCGTCACAGCATTACGTCAGTCAAGACATACCCAGGAGCCGATATCAAGTCAGACCACAACTCACTGATTAGCAAAATGAGGGTCAGTCTATTGCTAAAAGATATAAATATATATATATATATATATATATATATATTTTATATATATATATATATATATATATACTGTTATGATGTGTTGTTGTTGTATGAGCAATGAGTAAATTTGAATGATATATGTAAGTATAGGGTTTTTATCGCGGTTCTCAAAGAATTAGTTTGTAAGTACTTTTTTAAATTATCTTTATTATAAATATTATTAAACAAACCTATCTATCTAATATAAGCAATATCAATTTAAAACAATCTATCTAAAATTTGAAATTCTTACAATTATTAAATTATTAACAAAATTTGGTACCTTCTTTCACTGAACGCCTAAAGTTTTTTCCAAAATTAAAGTTATTATCACCACTCGATATCTTCTTACTAAGTCTTGGTTATCCAACTATGTTAATATTTTCCTTTTTAATTATCTCCACTCACCATATAAATATATATTTAACTCCTTGTAATTTCCATATACTTTATGTACTTTGAAATATACTGGATCTTATGGTTGTATTATTGAATGCTTATTTCAATGAATTAACTTCAAAACTGTCACTATATTACTGTAGTAATAGTTAATCTCCAACTGTATTTAACTTAATAATTCATTTAACTTAATCAATGCCTTCTTCTAGCATTGAATAATCTCTTCATAACCTCATAAATAACTGACTTAATAATCCTTAAATTGTTATAACTAACTCCTCAATAATAATCTTGTAACTGATTTAATATCTTCTAACTAACTCACTTAACTCAATTAATAATCTTCTTTTAACTAAATTCTTGAATTATAACTTTACTAACTGATAACTGATAACTGAACTGGTAACTGAACTTAACTGAACTAAACTGCTAACTAACTGACTAAACTCTAACTCATAACTGACTAAACTGAACTGACTCCTTGGTACAAATTACATGGTTTTTATATGTTTTTCATTGTTTCCAGAATATTCTAGCAACAAATCATCTTCGAATCCTTCTATTTGTTCTATATGAACAATCTGGAATGATTTCCTGTCTGTGATGTACTATGTATACAGTCCCATTGACATTTCTAGAGTTTTCTATCTATACTTTACATGACTTTAGGCTCTCCAGATCAGAACTACACTATTTTATGTAACTTAAACATTTATATGAACTATATTTTTACAATTTTACATCCACAATTATATTCTAAATTAACATTCCAAAAATAAATAACTTTTTGACTTTGACACTACAGTGTATGTTTGGTTGCATATGCTGACTCAAAAATATCTAATATTAAATAAAATAAAAAAAAATTTCTTAAACTTAATTATTATGCTAAATTCTTAAAAATACCCTCATATAATTATTTTTTAATAATATTATCTAGTATATAACTTACAAATTATGTATCTAACCACTATTTAAATAAATCCACTAATCAACACTGTATATCTGGTTGTATATATTTCTAAGTTAATTTATTGTATTTCTGTTTTTATTATAATAATATATATATATATATATATATATATATATATATATATATATATATATATATTTCTTTTTAAGCAATATACTGTGGTCAGGCTAAAGAAGATTCGACGTAGTGTCAACCCAAAATACGAAATGTCTGTAGGGCCTGACAAATTTTATACAGAATTCCTAAAACTTATGAACGAACAAGGAATACAATGCATAACTATCGCCAATAGCTCAATTCCGTCTTTACGATTGGTCGAATTTCAACCATAATTGTATCCAATGGTATTGCCCGAAAATCAGCATTGGCTGATGTGCAAGCTCCAATGGCAGAGCGCAATGGGGCAGTTGGCCTACTTAATTTCATATAAGTACAGGTGCACAACGGCCAAAAATTCGTTCTGGTCTGGACAGAGATTCACAGAACCAGCCTTCTTGGCACTAGAGACCTTCTGGTATATTTAGTTTCCAGAAACTCCGCTTTTTTATTGCAACTAACCATTCACCTTTTATTTACAGGATTTTTCTAAGTTCTCTAGAGAGACTTAGTATAATTTGTATTTAAACTGTATTTATTTCATCATTTTTGACGAATATTACCCGTGAAATATTTTATTTCGAATTAAATCGTATTTTCGACTTAGTACGATTTTATATTTTTCTTCTCTTTTCAGGGTCTTTTTCGACTTGGAAGAAATTCTGGTAAGATATTTATTTCCGATTTAATAACTTAGAATAATTTGCATTATCTGTTATTTCTTTAAAGAAATTTAAGGCTAAGAAAGAAATCTAAGAAAGGCTAGAGTTGCCAGAGAATTACTTGCCAAAAACAAGGCAAACCCTACACATCTAGCACAGGTAAAATTGTACCAGCAAAAATAGCCAAATAGAAAAACTTTGTACGAAAAAGTGCAGACTAAAATGCAGCAGTAAGTTTAAGTATAAAGAACAATAATCAGTATTAAACAATTTTTAAGCACTTAAAAGATGCAAGAAAACACAAATCTGTATCTTATCGTTATACTGCTATGTCTAATACCGAGGAATTTGTTGTGTACAAAAAAGCATTGTGTTCATTATATAAAAGAGGGATGAAAAAGTTAGATGTCATTAAAATTAAGCCAGCCACTGGAGCATCAGCTTTTTCTCTAGATAAATATGGTCGACACTGTAATACACCAGACAAATTAAATGATCTTTAAAAACAAAAGATAATAAGTGATATTTTATTTATTACATATATTTTTAGAAGAGTCTCTTTACTGACGTACCAGTAACCCCAACCATAAATATCTGTCACAGTCTTTATCACAATGTCAATTATGTACCTATCGATTGTACATTGCTAAATGCAAGGAAACACAAACACCCGAAATTTATTTTATGAATAAATCATCACATCTCAAAGTTTTTTCTACATAATTTAATTTATCGTTTAGCTATCCAAGAAGCGGTACATATATTATCTGTGATTGAAAGGAAGCCAGTGAAGAGCCCATGAGAATATCAAGAGAGGATTCAACTTGATAAGTAATGACCGCACCAAATAATAAACGATAATACTCTGTGTTACATTACAATGGATTGGCAGCAAATAATGGCCTTTGCCAAAGATAAGAACCTCTACAGCTTTTATTTGGGGTATATATCAGGAGCTTGGTTCTAAAAGGGCCAATGTCAGTTTTAGACTGTTTGGGCTTATGTGCATTTTTGCCTTAGATTTCAAACAAACAATACTATGTAAAAGTAGCCAAAGTCTAGATTGACTATCAACAGACTTTTTTTTAAATTCCGTATTGCCAGATTCCAGTAAGAGCCTAAGAAGGTATCCATTAAATTCTGACAGGCAACGGTGGGGGAAATCTTTTTTGAACATCTACGTCACGAAACAAGACACCCTGGCATCTTTCAGCCGAGTAGGATGCTAGGTCAGAAGAACCCATGGTGTCCCCCAACTTAGTGTTGCTTAGTGTTATGGGAGTTGCTCCCATACAGTCTTCGTAGACACACTGTCTCAAGACTAGCAACTTCAACGTGGAGTCATATGTCGCCATGTTACCTAATCCAACGGTAACTTTAACATCTTAAACCATTATAAGAAAATTTGTAAACTAAATGTAATTAATTATTTGTTAACGGGTTTTTACCCATATATTTAGTGGCTACATTCATGTACTCTTAGACACTGATGATGGAATATGGATTTCGAAAACGTTTTCTCTTTTTAACTTAGCCCGTTTGGGTTTTAAATAGATACCTTTTACAAAGGATTTTTAATAAAAAAAAAATTATAAATAACCATACCCATTAACGTAAATCAGAAAATGTTTAGACGTTAGGCGATAAACTAATAAATAATATTAACTATAAATTTCAGATCCCTGGCCCAATTTCCTCTGTCCTCCTGCTCCTTTTTCTTCATCACCCCAGAAATACAAAAAATGGGATGGTAAATATATTACATTTCATAGGGTTTTATTATTTAAGAATAAACCAAAGACACCCACAGAAAATATACACTTTTCTAGAATTTTAAAGAAGACTTGAAATATAGTAGTCAAAAAATTGTTGATACTGTTATTCAGTTCAGCATACAGAGATCATAAAAAGCATCAAGCAGAGAAAGCTGGAATATTTCGGACATGTAATGAGAGGTCCCAAATATAGATTGCTACAAAATATCATGCAAGGAAAAATAGCAGGCAAACGCAGTCCAGGACGAAGAAGAACCTCATGGTTGAAGAACTTGCGAGATTGGTATGGTGTAGATACAAGCATGCTATTTAGGGTGGCAGTGAATAAAATTAAAATAGCTATGATGGTAACCAACATTCTGAAAGGACATGGTACATGAAGAAGAAGAAGTTATTCAGTTGCCATATATTTCAGAAGAACATCGTGCATGTTACGAACTTGTGATTCATGAAAATGAACAAAACAAAAATGATCCAATACCGCAAAAATCTCAACAAAAGTAGTAACATCTATTCAAAACATTTTTTAAAATTATTTTAACAATAATCTCAATCTGTTACTGCTTTTGTAAATAAATAAATGATTTTTTTTTGTAGTTAACTCTTTATTTAGGTAAATAATCTATTTCTTTTGATACTTGGTAATAATAGAAGAAGGTATCATGTACATTATTGGTAAATAAGAAGAGTAATATGATAGTATTAAAAGACTTGATATAAACCCAAAAAGTTATTATTTATATCCTAACATAAACTCTATAATGCAATATTACCAGTCTTTTTAACAAAAATAATGCCAGCATCATTCAGTAAACGTTGATTATATTAAAAATTAATTTTTGTAAACTTAACACCTTCTTCCAGTTTGCTCTTCAATTATTACTTTTAAAAGGTTTCATTCCATTAAGTTGAATAAAACAATTAGCTTCGCAATATCAATGACAATTTGTTTGTTTATTTTAAAAGCGCTGCTTTAACCAGGTCAATGAAACTTCATCCAAACACTTGCGTCAGATCCTAATTTTTCCATTTTAAATTTAATCAATGTTGTAACCGAAGCCATCCAAATACATTCATCTTCATCGAAATTAGTCAAAAATTCTAAAAAGAATATTCCATTGGACAAAAAAGTACACACATCTCATGAAAAGAAGATAATGAACACGGGAAAGATTTCAGAAAGAAATCGTGCAATACCAAACCGGTCCACTGAAAAGATCTTCCTTTGCAGAGGAGGTGAGTCAAAAGGAGATAGAAACGGTTTTTACGATGTTTTTTTATAAATTTTTTTCTGTTTTTATAAGCAGAACCAAGGAGTTTTCGATAGGGTGCTAATTAAAGGTTTTAGTAAAGTACAGAGGCAAATATAATTGACTTAATTTTATGATATCTCTATATAATTTAGAGAAACATTTATTTCTGAGAGATTATTTTATTTGTATAAAAACAGTCAAAGGTATTTTATAGTTATATTTTAAAAGTATTGCACAAGTTTGAATTCTTTTATTTGTTCCCTTCTACTCCTTTTGTTATCTAACACTAGATAAAAGTTCTGAAGTTGCACATACGCAATGATAATCGACCCGGTTCAATCCGAAAGACTATTTATAATTTAATATTAATTCTTGTAATAGTATTTAAGATATCTTTAAGTCCACAGACTGGGAAAATAAGGGAATTCCTATTACCGGAAGATAGATTAGTACTAATAGAATGGACTACCGACACATGGAATGCACTGAATACGATGATTGAGCAGCTGCACACAGAATCCCTAAAAAAAGGACTTAAAATTAATTTCAGCAAACATCCAAGCGACAAAAATAGAATACGTAGATGAATATACATTTTTTTGAACCTATTTTCTATCCTTCCATTGTTGGATATAGGTCTCCCCCAGTTTTCTCCATCTTTCCCTATCTTGAGCTGTTCTCTGCCATGTGGGATCTCCTTGTTTCCTGATGTCATCTTTCCACCTCATCTGTGGTCTGCCTCTTGATCTCTTTGCATTGTATGGACGCCACTTTCCGATGGCATTGTTCCATCGTCCGTCTTGGAGACCTTCATTGTGTCCAGCCCATTTCCATTTCAGTTTTGCTGCTTGTTCTATCGCGTCTATTGTCTTTGTTCTGGTTCTGATCCAATGGTTACGTTTTCTATCTTTAAATGATATACCCAACATTTGCCTCTCCATCGCTCTTTGTGCCTTCCTTATCCTATCTAAATTGGCCTGTGTAAATGTCCATGACTATGCTCCGTAGGTGAGCACCGGTATTCTACAGGAGTTATATACCTTGCTTCGTAAGTATAGAGGGATTGTTGAATTTTTTTAGGACGTAAGAAAGTTTGCCGAACGCTGCCCATCCCATTCTTACTCGTCTCGATATTTGGGCTGTTTGATTTTCTCTGTTAGCTCTGATTGCTTGTCCTAGATAGATATACTCATTTACCTGTTCTATTTTTTTTGTTTGTATTTTTATTGCCTCTTGGTCTTCCGTGTTTGTCATTACTTTTGTTTTGTTGAAGTTAATTTTTAGGCCTTTTTGCAGTGATTTTTCATAAAGTTCATTCAGCAATAATTCCAGTTCTTGTCGTTCCGAGGATATCAGGAGTATATCATCCGCATATCTAAGGTGATTTAGGTATTTTCCGTTAATACATATTTCTTTGATTTTCCAATCTGTTGATTTTATTATGTCTTCGAGAGTCAGGGTAAACAGTTTAGGTGAAATTATATCGCCTTGTCGGACTCCTCGTTTAACTTTTATATTATCTGTTATTAATTTGTCGTCCAGAATTACGGTCATGGTTGCGTTTTGGTAAATATCATGTATCAATTGTCGGTATCTTGAATCTATTCTACTAGTGACCAGAGCTTGTTCAACTGCCCAGTGTTGAATGCTGTCGAAAGCCTTTTCATGTGAATATACATATCTGGGTCAAAATGCCAAGGTAAGCAAAGAAAACAAAATACCACGAGGAAGACAGCGAATGCGCTGAAGCGACGATATTAAAAGAACTGCAGCACCAATGTGGAAACGTCTTGCAAACAACAGAGATAAATGGCGAGAATTAGGAGAGGCCTATATTTGGCAATCCGAATAGAGAGAAGGGCTTAAAAAATAGTAATCTAGGTTTAATTGTAATATATATACAGGGTGTGCAGAAACTCTCCAGACAAATAAAGACCGGAGATTCCTAAGATGATTTTAAGTAAGATAACTTAAACCAATTCACCTAGTCCGAAAATGTTTCCTAAGGAACATAGAGCTCTTTGAAAATGGCGTCTTGTAATTAGTTTTTTTTTTCAATACCTCCAGAACTCTTCTATTTAAAAAAACCTTAACTGGTCCAGAGTTGAATCGATATCATAAATTGCTAATTTCTAGTACCGATCATAGGCACCTCTTTTGGATAGGTCAACTATTATTTTAACGCATAACTTTTTTGTCTTTACTTTTTAAGCATTCGTGATACTAGATTATTAAATATTCAGGTATTCTAGTACTAAAAGGTACTCTAAGTCGATAGAATACACCGTTATTTACACTAATCGATTTGGAAATTTTTTGTGTTTTAGTCATGAAAATTAAATTATTATTTTTAGCACTAGTTGGCTTTAAGCTGTTTACAGAAGTATAACCTACGTTTTTCATTGTCAAATTGTGGTCGATACGCGAAGTTTATCTTTTAGTTTTTTTACTTTATGGCATTCAAATATAACAATTTTAATTTATCAAAAATGGTTTTTACTAATAAGGCATCAGAGGGAAGTCTCAGTTAAAGAAGAGCAAGCCATTCATGAAGTAAATGCACTTTATCAAATCGTTCCACCTATTAAATCTGTTAAGAAATCTTAAATAAAAGAAGTAATTGATAATCTGGAAATTAAAAAGGGACCTAGATATGCCTTAATATCTAGTTTAGTACTGAAAAATCTACCTAACGAAGGCCTAAGGTTAATTACTTATATATTTAATTCAATAATAAAAACAAGTTATTTTTCACTCCAATGGAAAGTTGCTTAAATTGTTCTTATTTCACAACCAAATAAGGATCACACGGAAGTATCTTCATATCGCCCAATTAGCTTGTTACCTATTATATCCAAAGTATTTGAACCGCTTTTTCTGAGAAAACTAGAGCTTATTTTAAATGACAGTAATGTTTTATCGAATGATCAGTTTGGATTTAAAAAACACCATGGTACTATCGACCAAATTCATAGGGTGGTAAAGACTATCAGAAATTCGCTCCAACAAAAAAATTACTCTACTGCTGCATTTCTAGATGTCTCTCAAGCATTCGACAAAGTTTGGCATGTAGGTCTTATCTCCAAAATTAAATCCATATTTCCTCATCCCATAAGTTCACTTTTAAGATCCTTCCTGACAGATCGATTCTTTCAAGTCAAAAAAGGTGGAGAAATCACTAACGTGTTTCCAATGTGTTCCGGAGTTCCACAAGGAAGCATACTAGGACCCACCCTTTACTTAATGTACACATCACATCATCACCAACGACCACCAATACAACAATCGCTACATATGCCGATGACACAGTTATCATGGCTTCAGATTCTACAGCAACTGAAGCATCCCAGGTATTACAAAATCACCTACTTAAACTAGAGAGCTGGCTTAAATTGTGGCGAGTCCAAGTTAACATTTTAAAATCAACACAAATAACGTTTACTTTAAAAAAAGTTGTAGGGCCACCAATTTCTATAATCAACACTCTACTACCAGTTAATACCGTCGTTAAATACTTAGGAATTCATTTGGATAGCAAACTTAATTGGGGCATCCACATCTGGAAGAAACGCCTTTAACTCAGCTTAATCTATAGGAAAATGTATTGGTACATGAGTCGAAAATCAAGTCTTAGCCTGGAGAACAAACTTCTGATATATAAATGTATTTTAAAATCGGTATGGCAATATGCAGCACAAATCTGGGGTACAGCAAGTAATACCAATACACAAAAACTTCAGCGATTCCAATCAACAGTATTGCACCAGGTCTGCAATGCCCCTTGCAGATCTGCATGCACAAACCACAGATTACACCACGATTTACAGTTACCAACAGTTATCGAAACAATATCTGCTGTAAACTCTGTCTACAAGACCAGATTATCCTGCCACACAAATCCGCTGGACACCGATCTGCTTAACATTCACACGTAAGAAGATTAAAATGACCAGACCCTTTGGACCTCTAGTAAATCTGGAGAAACAGAGCAGAGTGTCATTGTGTATCATAGATTATATTTATATTATGTCTTACCTGGGTGCTCGCCACTGGGCGGCTTCCCACTATATTATTGTACATAAATTATACATATTGCTTATTGTTTGTAATGAGACAGATTGCAATAAACATTGGATGTTAAAAAAATAATAAGGAATACGCTGATATGTTTTATTTTATACCGAGTAGCACAACGTAGATACCCTGAAAAATTTTTCCAACCGTGATCCCACTCACTCAATATTTACAGCTCTTCATCAACGATTAAAAGAAACAGGTTCAGTAGTATCTAAAAATAATGAAAGAAGATGACATGATTATGTAGCAGAAGCACAAGAAGATGTTATTGTAATGGAAGTTGAGAAAAACTCCAAAAATAGCGTTAGAAGACCATTTTAAATGTATCCCAAAATTTTAAAATCGTCTGTAGGAAATATCTTACACAATTAAAAATTATATCATTTTCATTTTAAAAACATACAAGTACTGCTATAAGAAGATTTTGCTTCTCGTGAAGAATTCTCTAGATAGTTATAAAATCAGAAAATCAAAATGATAAATTTTTTCAGGTACATATTGTTTTCGACAAAAAAGAATGGAATTTTCAATATGCGTAATACACAATATAATTCGTATATAAGTGACAATTCCCACGTTGTTCAAGAATTAAAACATTAGCATAGATTTAGCATAAACGTCTGGATAGAAGTAGTTAACAATTATCTACTTAGGCCTGTGGAATTGCCTGCTCGTTTAAATGGTGCTGATTACACACATTTTTGCAAAATGTTTAACCTGATTCATTAGATTATGTGCCTTTAAATATATGGCAAAACTTATGGTTTTTACATGACAACTGTCCGGCTCACTTAAGCATAAATGTAAAAGACTTTCTTGATAAGAACTAAGAAGACCACTGGAT
Organism: Diabrotica balteata; assembly: GCA_918026665.1. Classification (NCBI taxonomy): domain Eukaryota; kingdom Metazoa; phylum Arthropoda; class Insecta; order Coleoptera; family Chrysomelidae; genus Diabrotica; species Diabrotica balteata. The sequence goes on from OU898282.1 coordinate 97,925,476, forward strand.
TGGAAAAGGCAGTCTAGTTGCTTGGTCAGCAAGGTCGCTGGATTTTAATCCTTGCGATTATTGTGTTTGATGATAAATAAAAGCATTTGTTTATTTAGTTTTGATACAACTCTGGAAGTTGCAAGATACTTGTAACGAATTTGAAAATAGCTTTATAATTTTTGCAAAAATTCGGTGTTCACTAAACAAAAAGGGAAATCTATGTATTGAGAATAATGTTAGAAGATATTGAGAATCTTTTGTAACTATCTACTTTTGATACTTGTTCGTTTGTGTTAGTTTTGTTCCATCGTAATAAATACTTTGTTTTTAAAAACCTTTTAATTTTGTCGTAAATAGTTTGCTTCTTTTCACAAACTTTTTTTACGAATTGTTTTGCTGCATTTATTGAAACAAAAGATTATTTAAAAAATTAATTATTAAGGTACGAAAAATATTCAAATCCATTTTTCTAGAAAATGGTGTATCCTGTCGACTTAAGGTAAGAGTACCTTTTAGTACTAAAATACCTTAATATTTAATGATTTATTATAACGAATGCGTAAAAGTTAAAAACAAAAAAGATATGCTTTAAAATAACCGTTGACTTACCCAAAACGGACGCATATGACCGGTACTAGAAATTTGCAAATAATGGAATCTATTCAACTCTGGATGATAAATAATCGTACCAGTTTTCATTTACCATAACCAGGGCATTCTGGATGCAATAAAATGGGTTAAATGTGAATGGGGTTAAATTATCTTAATATTACCTGAGAAATCTTCAGTCTTCGTTTGTCAGGAGAGTTTTTGGACACCCTGTATATAACAAAACAGGAATATCATGTACTTACTGAAGATGTAGCTGAATAGACTGATAATAATACTAGAACAATAATTTTATACATTAGTACACCGATTATTCAAAACTATAGTGATGAATAACTGCAAAGTTGATCTATGGTCTAACGAATCAGGTGCATGCTTTTTAAACAACATTTTTAATTGAATTTTAAAATAAGTTACTCATTATAATTAATTATTATCCTTGAGTGTTTTTTTATTTTACTAGATTTGTAATTTGGTTATTTATTTAACAAAGTCAGCAAATTTGCATATAATAAAATAATTTCGACATAAATAAAAAATGTGAGATCTTTCGAGGTAGGTTTATAAGAAATTATTTTGATTTTAATATAATGACAAAGCATATACAGGGTGGTGAATCTGTTAATATTGTTAATAATATTAGATCGTCTAACTAGAAAAAACTTCCTTGTAATAAAATAATGACTGTGACTTATTGTTATTTTATTTCCATCAAAATTGACATTTATACTTGTCTAAACTACAAAACTTAACTCATTAACTTATTTACAACATAGGATGGTAAATTACGTAGATGCCTTCTTCATTCTGCTTTAACACCTTCCCTCATTGAGTAATTTTCCAACCCGATTTCAAAAAGTAATTTTTTCATTCTATTTGAAAACAGCGGCTTCGTCAAAACATCCGCTAACTGATTTTCAGATGACACCTTTACTACTTAAAGTGATCCATCCAATACCATTTCTTTAACAAAAAAATGTCTAATATGTATATGTTTAGTCCGGCGATGAAACTCGGGATTCTGCGTTAATCGTATGGCTGATTCATTGTCGACATGTAGTGTCGGAACCAAGCTAACGCCGGTTAATTCCGTAAATATTCTTTTTAACCAAACTATTTCTCGTGCAGCGTCACTTGCAGCTACTATTTCTGCCTCTGTTGTCGATATGGCTACTGATGTTTGTCTCTGACTAAACCAAGATACAGCTGCTTCAGCATAAAGACACAATACCCCAGATGTCGATCTTCCGGTTGTTATATCACCTCCATGATCAGCATCACTATAGCTTGTTAACTTAGGTTGTATATCTGGCTTTCGCATATAAGTTAAGCCATAATTTATTGTCCCATTCAAATAGCGTAATATTCTCTTAACTTTTACATAGTCGTTTGGACTTGTATTTTCTAATTTCCTGGATACAACACTAACAGCATAAGCTATATTTGGACACAGCTTCGCGATATGGAAAGTATTCGATTCTATTTCACTAGTTTCCTTCCCTAATTGGATAGCTTCTTTTACAATCGGGGTCGAGACCGGTCTGCTATTTTCCATGCCAAAACGTTCTAGCACCTTTCTTGTATAAGCTGACTGGATAATACTTATGGAGTCGTCTTGATTTCTTTCGATTTCCAAACCTAAGAAATATGTAGCTGGTTTAACTGTTATTTTAAACTTCTCCTGAAGCTTTTTCAAAAAATTCATCTTCATTATTTCATTTGTACATGCTATTAGACCATCGTCAACATACAGCACTAATATTAGCATGTCTTTTCCTTCGATTTAATAAATAAACATGGATCTGCAGTACTTCGTTTAAAGCCAAGCGAATCTATAAAGTTTCCAAAACGCTTATTCCAACACCTTGGTGCCTGTTTTTAATCCATATAGACTTCTCTGGAGATGACAAACCATACCACTACCATCATCATAGCCTTCTCGTTGTTTCATGTATACTTCTTCGTCTAGAGTACCGTACAGAAATGCAGTACAGACATCGAATTGTGTAAGTGACATGTTTTTACTAGCAGCTATACTTATAACGGCTCTTATCGTACCACCTTTAGCTACTGGACTGAACGTTTGTTCATAATCTTCACCTTTTCTTTGTGAATAACCCTTCACTACCAAACGAGCTTTGTATTTATCAATTGAACCATCTGGATTGGTTTTGAGTTTATACACCCATTTACAGGGAATTGCTTTTTTATTTTTAGGTAAATTTTTCAAAATCCATGTACAATTCTCTTTTAATGACTGCATTTCATGCTCCATTGCCAGCCTCCAGTTATCTTTTTCACAACAAACAATTGCTTCTTTGTAACTAAGTGGTTCTTTGGTGTCGTTTATTTCAGCAGCAACCATCATAACGAACTCGTCAAAGCGTGTTGGCTTCTTAATGTTTGATCTTTCTCTCAGTTGTCTTTTAAATTCTATATCTTCTTCTAAGCTTTCTTCTGGTTCACAACATTGGTTTTCTTCTTGGTCATATGGGTCCATTTCTTCCATACTATCACTAATTTCATCGACCATATCTATTTCTTCTGTATCAGAATTATTTTAAACAAAATCCAATACATCTACTGTAGGTTGCAAACTTTGAAACTGTTTGGATTCTTTTAGCACACCGAGAGTTTCAAATTCATTAAAAATAACATCTCGTGAAAGTATTAGTCTATGCTGTTCTTCTGACCAAATCCTATATCCATCATCATTTTCATAACCCACGAGTATACCTTTAATAGATTTCTTATCCAATTTTCTCCTGCAAACTTTAGGAACGTGAGCATAACAAGTACTGCCGATTGCTCTTAAATGTTTAAGTTCAGGCTTCTTGTTAAACCATATTTCATGTGGTGATTTATCAGGAATACTGGACATACCAGATCTGTTTAAGATATATGTAGCTGTGTTTACTAATTCAGCCCAAAATGTTTGATCAAAGATACCTTCTCTTGCATGCATTAAAGATCTTGCGCATTCGACAATCGTTCTGTTATCACGTTCTGAACAGCCATTTTGTTGTGGTGTGTACGGCATCACCAATCTTTGTTTTATTCCATATTTGTTTAATATATTTGCTACTCACTGATTATCAAATTCTCCACCATGATCTGACAGAAATTCTTTCACACCATATCCTGCAGCTTTTATTTCTTTTAAAACAATATCTAATTTATCAGCAACTTCTGACTTTTGCTTTAAAAAATATACAAATCGGTATCTGCTAAAATCATCTTTAAATAAAACATAATATTTAAAACCGGATTTTGATACCTTGAAAGGCCCACAAACATCCGAATGGATCAGTTCTCCTGGAGTTTCTGTTCTTTTTCTTATGCCAAACTTTTTCACGAAAGCTTTTCCATAAACGCAGCCCTCACATAATTCACTATCCAGCTTCACATCTATGTTAAATTCTTGTTTAATTACATCTTTAACATGAATTTTGTTTTTCTTCTTAGAAAACTTGTTTTTAAAAACTTTTATTAAATAAATAACTTAACAACTAATGATTACAATCTCAACTACTAGTTTGGAAGAGACTTCAGCAATGCCTCTTATTTTAGTTTATGGTTCTTTTATATAAAATATTATCATTACAAATAAATATAAATATCGTTAAAGTTAAATATAGGGAAAGTACAATTAGAAAATAACATAATTAGGAATATTTACAATTGGTAGAAATCTCATTATAATCAAATATAGGAAAAGTACGACTATGAGTAAAAATACATATCGGGAATTTTATACATTATAACTCCTCCCTTATCAGAGCGGAAAATAGGGGTTCTTCTATTTTCTGGCTGGCTTCCTTTTCTGGTTTTCGTGCTGAGCGGTATTTCTTCATACCAAAGTATATAATGATGGCTAAAAGTATAGTGACTATAACTAATGATGTCATCATGTTGATCCACGCATGTCTTGATGGTGCATTTTCTAGATTTCTTGTTTGTAGAAGGTTACTTAAGGTTTTAACTCGGTCAATTTCATCCATGTTGAGTTGATTGAGGTGAAATATCTCTTGGTTTTCTTGTTTCTTTACCTGGTTCATTTCTATCTGGGGCAGTTGGAATACAAATTGTTCATGAGTAGTAGTTTCGGACTGAAACGTTTTCTGGTTAACGAGGATCTTGCATTTTTCTAGTGATATGGTGCTTGGTTTAAATATTTCAAATATTCCATCAGCGTCACAGGATGTTTTCACTGTTGTCTTATTGGCTGGTATTATAAGGATGGTTTTTGAGTTGATTTGTGTTACTGTTGTTTCGGAGAAGTGTATTTTTGTTTGCGAGCATGAGTTTTTTCCTGTTCTGATCAGGTCCGCTAGACAACTTTGTTGCTGGTGTAAGTTAATCTCGAGGCAGAAATACCAATCTTCTATTTCTGGGCATTTCTCTGATGTGGTCCAGTATGTTTCAATGTTGAGCAACATATAAGGTTGTTCAGGAATAATGGTATAATTTGATATAGGTATGGGGTATAAATGGAAAAGTTTATATTGGGAATTGACTAATGGAACGTGAATTTTAAATAGAATCATTTTATTATGAATAACTACTTGTGTAGATAATAATGAGTAATAATTTAGAATTTGTTTTAACTTTGGTACTTGTGAATTTCCATATATTTGTTCTAGTTTTTCAAGCATTGTTTCTATATAACTAGGTTCTATTATTGAACTATGTAAAATATTTATTCTTGCGAAAGAAATTGCAGTTTCTAAATTGTTTATTATATGCTCAATTAATTGCAATTGTATTAATAAATTATCTATAATATTGGAAAATGAAAAAGAATGTTCTAAGTTTATAACTGAACGGATTTCTTTTGATAAATTTTTTAGTTGAATTTCTAAAGTTATTTGATTTTCATTTATTTTTTTAAAATTATTACTATATGTTTCTGACATTTGTTGTATAAGACTTTGTTGGGTTTTTAGATCGTCGTGGAGAGTCTGTTCATTTAAATGTAGTTTTGTTAGGTATTGTTCTATGTATTCTCCGTCTTCTGAATCTAAGGTACCAAAAAGCCATTTTTGTATTGTTCCTATAACATTAAGTAAGGCTCTTTTATTTCGTTTAATTTTTAAGAAGGAATCTAATTTTTTCTGAATTATATCAGTAATTGTTTGTGCATTAGTAAGTTTTTGTTTTAAAAATGTTGAAAAATGGTTAGTTGCATTTAGGTCGTTAAGAGTAGTTTCGAGATTTGTCAGAGAAGTTTTAATTTGAGAAAGTGAGTTTTCTGGGTATGTTAGGTTAATGTGATAAAGAAAGGTATGTTTGGAGGTAATTACATGAGATTGTCCAATGTACACAGGTAATATTGGGTTGTTAATTTCGGTTATGGCTAGTGCTTGCAGTTCCTTTAGAGCGCAAAGTATAATGATGATGTATTGGATCATTTTTTCTTCCTAAAAAATGACGTTGTGGTTTTAATAATCTTTTGTGATAAGTTTTAGATTTTGTTTTAAATTTAATATCATTAACGATAGTGGGATCTTCTAATTTCTCGTAACGATTTGCTTTTTTCTTTTCTGATGCATTTTTATTCTTAAATTTATATAAGGGTTGTTTAGTATCTATCTCTACGTTTGATTGTCTATTTTCGTTAATTTTCTCAAGCGTTTTCTGTTGTTTTGTTTCTAAGTTTTGTTTTATGAGATTGTTTAAAGTTTTTAGGTTTTGGGTGTGGTCTTGTATATATTGTGTGATTTTTGTTTTCTCGTCTATTTCAAAGGGATTTCTGTAATCTAGTCTTCCACGGATAATTTGAAAAGGTGTATAACTAGTGGAAGAGTGAATAGAATTATTGTAGGATAGTAATGCTAAGTTCATAAGAGATTCTATTGGCTCTTGGGGCTTAGAATTTTTAAGGGTAAGAATTGTTTCGCTTAAAGTTGAGTGGAATCTTTCAACAGGGCTGTTGCTATTGGGATTATAGAGAGTTGTGTAATGAATTTCTATATGATGAGTTTTGCATAAGCCTTGGATGACTTCATTTTTCCATTCTGTTCCATTATCGGTTGTAATGCGTCTCGGAAGTCCAAAGTGGCTAAAGTATTGTATAAGTTTATTTGCAACTTCGACTGAATTAGGGGTTGTTAAAGGATAGGCTTGTCCAAATTTAGAAAAGCTATCTATGATTGTGACAAAATATTGTCCATGTGTTTTATATGTGTCTGTATATATGTGGTCAAACGATTCACAACCTATAGGTGTAGGTTTAAATACTAATTTTGTAGGGTGTCTTTCGTATTTTGTCATCTGGCATATTTCACATGAGTTTACATATTCTCTAACGTCTTGTTCTAATCGGGGCCAGTAGAATATTCGCTTAATGGCGTTTATGTTCTCTTGTATTCCTCTATGACTGGTTTTTGTTTCATGATATAATTTTAGTTTTTCTTTTCTTTCGTCTTCGTCTGTAACATCCGTAAGGATCGTATCTGTTTTGAATAGAATAAATGCATTATTTTTGAAATATTTCTGGAAAATGTTAATGAATATTGGTTCTAAGGTCTTATCTTTGAAAAGGAAACAATAAGTGTGTCTTGGAATAAAATATTCTTTAATAAAATCTGTGATAATATGTTCATTATCAGATTTGGGAATGGATAATTGTATTCGATTTTTCTCGAAAATTTTCTCTCTTATTACTTTACGATTTTTATTGTCGACATCTCTATGGCTAGAAATAATAATTTGGTTTTTGAAAGTATTAATAGATTTGTTTATATGGGAAATACCTATAACCGGATTTTCGTGACTAGAATGTACGGTTTCATTATCTGCATCTGTAAGTCGATTGGCATTGGGTTCTTGAAGTGGATCGGTAATAATTTCAGGTTGTTCTTGTTCAGGTGATGTCGGGTTCTTTTCCGAGTTTATAAGTATATCACTGTGAATTATTATCTTAGGTTTTGAGTTTTGAATAGTGTCTTCATTTTGTGGGCGATTCTCGCGATTTATTTGAATGGAATCTAATAGGGATTCAATTTCGTGATAGTCAAAGTCTGTTAATTCGTCTCGTTCTTCAGGATTTGCGAATATTGATAAGTTGTCTATATCTATGTCGTCAGTCTCGATTGGGTTGACTTCTACTCGAGAAAGTGCGTCTGCATTTGTGTTTGCTTTTCCTTTTTTATAGATGATTTCGTAGTCATATTCTTCCAATTTCAGTCTCCAACGGACTAATTTGGAATTTGGTTCTTTGAGTGAAAATAACCATTGTAACGGTTTGTGATCACTTATAATTTTGAATTTTACTCCAAAAAGGTAGGGTCTGAAATATTTGGTTGCCCAAACGATTGCTAGAAGTTCTTTTTCGATGGTACTATAATTAATTTCAGCAGGGTTTAATGTTCGAGAAGCGTATGCGATTGGAAGGTCAGATCCGATGGGTCCTTGAGATAAGACGGCTCCGATTGCGTAATTTGAAGCATCGGTTGTTAGAAGAAAAGGTTTAGAAAAGTCGGGATACTGTAGAATGGGGTCGTTCATTAATATTTGTTTACATATATTAAAGGCATTCACGAATTCTGGTGTATGTTCTACCTTTTGATTTTTCTTCAGGCAGTTTGTGAGTGGTTTAGTTAATTTTGAAAAGTTTTTTATAAACTTCCGGTAATAGCCAACTAAGCCAAGAAAGGATTTTATTTCCTTTGGATTTGTTGGGATGGGAAATTTTTCAATCGCTACAATTTTGTTTGGATTTGGTTTGATACCTTCTGGGGTAATTACGTGTCCTAGGAACTCTACTGAGTCTTTAAGAAATTCAGATTTATCTAATTGAATTTTTAGATGAGCTTCTTTTAATCTGTCAAATACTTGTTTTAAGCTATTAATGTGTTCCTGAAGGGAAGTCGAAAATATTATTATGTCGTCCATGTAGACAAGACATACTTTACCGATTAGGCCTTTTAAAATATTGTCCATAGCCCTTGAAAAAGTGGCAGGAGCATTTTTTAATCCAAACGGCATTCTAAGATATTCGTAATGTCCGTTTTCTACGTTAAATGCTGTTTTAGCGATGGAGTCTGGGTGCATTTCAATTTGGTGAAAACCTGAAGCTAAGTCGAGGGTTGTAAAATATTGACATCTTCCAAGCTTATCCAGGATATCCGTAATATTGGGCAAGGGGTATCTGTCATCTATAGTTTTTTCGTTAATTTTTCTATAGTCTACTACTATTCTCCATTTCCTTTTCTCGCTGGCATCTGCTTTCTTTGGTACAATCCAAATAGGGGAACTCCAGGGCGATTGTGATGGTCGAATAATACCGTCTTCCAACATTTTAGAGATTTGTTTCTGGACTTCTTGTTTATGTACAAAAGGGTATCTATATGATTTTGTGTGCACAGGTATTTCGTCTGTGGTTTTAATTTCATGTTTAATCTTATTAGTAAATGTTAATTTTTGATCAGGTTTATGCAAGATATCTTTATATTTGATAAGAAGATTTTTTATGGCAGCTTTTTCTTCAGGGTTCATATGAGCTGTTCTAAATAGAGAAAAGTCAAAATCTTCATTTATTTCATATCTTTGTTTTGGTAATACTTCTTCAATATTAAAACATTCAAATTCATCATTTTCATATATATTAGCAAATGGATTTAAGAAGTTTTCGTCTATTTGTAAGAGTATTGTTTTATAAGTGGGATTGGAAAATTCTATAACTGTTGAATGATCTTTAATTTGTAAAAGTGAACTAGGTATTATAATTGTATTGTTTGATATTTCGGGAATGATAATCTCACCATCAGATAAATTGGTCCTAATTTTTTTTTAAGGTTGATGTGTATGGAGGAATTTCGATTTTTTGGGTATTAAATTGTTTTCTATACATTAGAGGTATTTTTATATGGGCATTGTAAAGAATTTTATTCTCTAGATCTATATTAAGCTTAAGTTTACGAAGATCTCGTACACCTATTATTCCATCAAAGTAATCATGGAAATTATATAATACGAATTCTAAGTTTCCTTTAAGAGGTCTAAATTCATTGAAAAGAGGAATATCGGCTTTGAATTCTGCTTTGCTATTGCCGTTGCAGGTGATAATAGGGGTATTGCAATGAAAGATTTTATTAGGAAAATATTTTTCTGCTACAAAGGGGCGAAGTAAGGATGGATGACATCCAGTGTCAATAAGTAATTTTAGAGGTGGATTTGAAATTTGGATGTATGGCAATGAATTGGGCAAAAAATTATTAAGGTCTATGTGCCGTTTATTTGGGGATGGACAAACTGAAAATTTTCTTGTTGGTTTAATTGTTCTTCTATTACGGCAGGGTTTTGTTCAAATTGATTTGTACTATACTCTCCAGTATAATTATTAGTCTCGTTACATGTATAATGGTCATTATACTGATAATCAAAATAATTTTGTTGGTCATTAGTAAAGTTTTCAAAGTCGTTATTATGTTCAGTTTCTACGTTTGTTAATTCTTCAAAAATAAACGGTGGTTTTGTATTGTTGGGATATCGATTTTGGAAATGGTTCGGTGGTCTTTGATTGTTCATTGAGAAATTTCTATTTGACGGTAATCTACTAGAAGTGGAAATATCCATTGGTTCTGATGTTCTGGCAGGTTGATAGTTCTGTGAGAAATTCTTATTGGAAGGTAATCTACTAGAAGATGAAGTAGCCATTGGTTCTGGTCTACCTGTAGGTTTATGAGAATTTTTGGGCGAAAAAAACGTTAGCTGGTTTTCTAAATACTTGTTCATTCGTGAAAAACTTTTGGGGGACTGATCTGGGTTGAATGTTTATGGGTTGACTTGGAAAGTTCGACACTTGATTCGGATAGGTGTGTTGAAAACCCATTGGTAGATAATTTGAGCTTCTAATGGGATTAGTATTTTGTTGAGGTCTTGAAGAATAATTTTGTGGATTATATTTTTGTGGGGGTCTAGGACTAGGATGATTGAAATTTTTTAGATTAACTTGTTGTTCAAATAGAGAGTGGTTTATAACTAGGGATGTGGCTTCTTCGATAGATTTTGGATCTTTTAGTAAAAGAAGAGTTCTTAATTCAGAGTGAGAATTTGATATAAGAACTGTAATAGCTGTTATTTCATTTTGGTTGATCAAGACCAGCTTAGTGGCTTGATCGATGTTAGGGTCAGAATTTATTTTTAAATTTAGTCGCATTTTAATAAGTTTTAATCTATCTAAAAAGTCTATAATTGATTCGTTTCTATTTTTGCTTAAATATATAAATTGTTGTTGCAGTATATGTCTATCAACTTTGTCTCCGAATTTTTCGCGGAGTGCCCTTTTTATTTGGGGCCAAGTGTTTAAGTCTGGGCGGCATAACAAAAAGTCTCCAGCTTCGTCAACAATTTTAGAACATATAGCAGCGAAAACAAATTCACTCAAGCTATTATCAGTTGTATTTCCGTATCTATTAAAAAATTTATCAGTTGCACTTAGAAATGATTCTAAATGCTCGCTTCTCCCAGAGAAGGGACGAAGGGTATTTGCAATTTCCTTAGCAGCAATGATTGTTGCCATTTCAGAATTTATATGTAAATTATTTAAGGATTCAGTTAGATGATCAATGTTCATAAAATTTTATGAAAGATATAAGTAAAATAGTCTTATTACAAAGTTAATAAAATAATAAAAATATATATAATATATGGATATAGGAAATTCGTTTTCTGTTAAAGAAAAATTTTACCTTTTTACCAAAATAAAACTTTAAAAATACAATTTATATATAATAATCTTTTTTATGGATGTAATAAAATAATAAAAATATGTGGATTTAGGAAATTCGTTTTCTATTATAGAAAAATTTTACCTTTTTACCAAAATAAAACTATAAATAAAATTTTCTCAACAATGATTTTTCTTTAAAATTCACTTGAAAAAATTAAAAGAGAGGAAAATAAAGGAAATGGTTGCTCAACACTTACTTGTTTTGTGTTCAGAGGTTCTACTGCTTGGTTCTCGTTGTCCAGGTGAATTGGTTGAGACCAAAGGCGAAAACAGTTTTTTCTACTCGGTTTTCACTCCTGGATCCTACTGACTGCGCCAATTTTGTTTTTCTTCTTAGAAAACTTGTTTTTAAAAACTTTTATTAAATAAATAACTTAACAACTAATGATTACAATCTCAACTACTAGTTTGGAAGAGACTTCAGCAATGCCTCTTATTTTAGTTTATGGTTCTTTTATATAAAATATTATCATTACAAATAAATATAAATATCGTTAAAGTTAAATATAGGGAAAGTACAATTAGAAAATAACATAATTAGGAATATTTACAATTGGTAGAAATCTCATTATAATCAAATATAGGAAAAGTACGACTATGAGTAAAAATACATATCGGGAATTTTATACATTATAACTCATGTCTTTTGCTTTGATGACCCAGCCTTTCGTGGTAAAGTTGCAATATATTTTCTTTAGAAGTAACCATACTGACACTCACATTTTCAGGTTTGATTGCCTGCATCTTCAGTTTATATAGTCCACCAGACTTACATCTAGATCCAACAATAATTGTTTCTTTATAAATATTAAAATAGCAGCACTCAGTGGTGGAAATAAATTCACTTTCTGGATGTTTGTCCTGAGCAGACAAAGTTGAGAAAATATTTTTCCTGATATTGGGAACATACCATACGTTGGTCAATAAAAACTCTTTCTTCTTTCCTTTTACAAAAGATTGTATTTTGATGGTACCCTGTCCTAATGCCGCAACTGCATATCCATTAGCTGTTGTTATTGTTTGCTCTTCGCTAAACGGTTCATACGATTGGAATACACTTTGTTGATTTGTTATATGATTAGTCGCTCCATTATCAACATACCAATTTTTAAAATCTGCTTCGCAATTCAACACATTCGATGATACAGCCACTAAGGACATCTGAGTTTCTTTAGCTTTAGTATTTGTATGTTTTTTCGAATTTTGTGGTTTAGGAGGCCTTCCATCGGCTTTCCATTTATCGCATTGCTTCACTTTATGACCTTTTTGCTTACAGTAATTGCAATAATAACTATATGTATGTGCTTTACTCTTATTCACTGTATATAAAACTTCTTGCTTGCTCTCATTTTTATTTGTTAATGCTTTTTCATAAGAGCATAGCTGATTTGTCAAGTTATCTATTGTTCTGTCTTTATTTGATACCAGAATCCAACTAGACTTAAATGAGAAATATTCAGGTGGTAGAGTTTCTAATATTTTACAAATAAGCAAAATATCTGGCAAGTCGCACTTACAATTATTTCCAGCAACTGCTTTATCTTTGAAAATTTCGCTTTGCAAATTGTTCCAAAGGTTTTTAAGTTTTGATGAATGAGTAGCAATATCGTCATCTGATTGTCTAGTATAACTAAAAAATTGCATACAGATATCATAGGTTTTATCTGTTGCATTACCATCATACAAACGATGCAGCTCCAACCAAACTTCCCTAGCGGTCGAAAATCTCATGACTTTTTCTAATGTGCTTTGAGTCATATTTATTGTAAGAACTAATAAGACAGTACTATCTGTTTGATTAAAAAATGCAACATCTTTTTCATACTTGCATTTTTCTTCTTGTGTTGCTCCTTCGAGTAACGACTTAGGAAAATTTAATCTACCATCAAGGACGTCCATCGCACTTTTTACATTTCTCAGAAGAATAGAGATTTTGTATTTCCAAGTGGTCCAACTCTCTTTACCTTCAAGTAATCCTATTTGCACCTTACTGGGATCCATTTTACTCTGGATTTAATTTAAAATGCTCTTTATTACTTTATGGAGATGACACTTTCCAGACAGTTAAAAATTTTTCTTCAATTCTTACTTCATTTCTTGTATTTTCTAGCATTACCATTTAGGTACTGTACGCTCTGCTACCATGTTAATTTTGTTAATAATATTAGATCGTCTAACTAGAAAAAACTTCCTTGTAATAAAATAATGACTGTGACTTATTGTTATTTTATTTCCATCAAAATTGACATTTATACTTGTCTAAACTACAAAACTTAACTCATTAACATATTTACAACATAGGATGGTAAATTACGTAGATGCCTTCTTCATTCTGCTTTAACAGAATCGTCAAACGGGCCACAGGAAACTCAATGGGGAATTCTAAATTGTTGAATTAATTATTAAATCTAATTATTTTACACCAAAAGTCATGAGAAACTATTTGTAGAGAACTTAAATATGTATCGAAAACAACTGTTAAAATTGTTTTTACGATTTAAACTTATTCCAAAATTTTGCTAAAATATAATACATTTTTCAGGCCACCCCTAAAAGTCAGGCCAGACGCCGTGAAAAAAATGTATATTACGTGTTGCGTTTTGTCATATTGATGTTCCTGATATTTGACAATATTTAAATCAACTATATTATATTTATCTATGGTTTAAATGGCCAAAATTTTGTGATTTATTGTTTAAAAAAAATTAAGTTGATTAAAAAATGTACTCATTTGAGGAGAAAAGAGCAATAATAAAAATGTTTTATTCATGTTTTATTATAACATTTGTTATAGTTTTATGTTTAGAAATTATCATAAATTATTTTTAGGAACAAAGATCACAGTAACAGTATATTAGAATTCATTGAATTGTTGTATAACTTAACATGGAATTAAAGTTTGGTGTATTAAAATATCTTACGTTAAATAAAGATCCTGTAGTGGCAGGAAAAGGTTCGCGCTATTGTCTGAATACAACGTTATGCGATTTTTCGTCAACTGAGTACATTTCATTATATTGATCGATTTGTATACAATATAATTTATTGTTCACAAATATATTTGTTGTTCAGTAGTATTTTTAGTAGTATTTAGTAAAATTCATTGTTTATAAATTTACAAAAATTGACAATTTAAATTGTCAAACATCTGACATCAATATGATAACACACACACGTCAGAATATATATTCTTGCATTACGTGTGGACTAACTTTTAGGGGTGGCCTGAAAAATGTATTATATTTTTACAAAATTTTGAAGTACATTTAATTCGTAGAACGGTTTTAACATTTGTTTTTAATTCATATTTTAGTCCTCTACAAATAGATCCCCATGACAATTCAACAATTTAAAATTTCCTATTGAGTTTTCTGTGGCCCGTTTGACGATTCACCACCCGGTATACGTTTCTGTATTACATCCTGTCTAATAATCTTAACTATACAATAATTTTATTTGAAAAACAATGCAATAATGCAGAAGTTATAAATTGTTGAATTAATGTATGTGTAGTGTTTTTTCTGATTTTAAACAAAACCATTATACAGCCTAAGATCTATTTCTTGTTTTTCACATATACTTTTATTCAGTGTAGGTGTAAGTTTTATCTATTATAGCTCCAAATCGTCTTTCTTTAAGCTTCGCCATTATTACAATGAATGTGGCTAAAATGATAGTGTGTACCAAAATTATATTTTGATTACATAAAAGTGAAGTTATTAGGTCCAAGAACAATATTTTGAAAAAACATAAACTGTATTTACAAGGAAATTAGTGAATATAGTATATAAAACAGGGGTCAGAGCGCAACCCCATAAATCGCAACCCCAAAAATCGCAAACCCGGGTCGTAACTGCCAAACGGTTTAACGTACGATGACGTGTGAGGTATCGTTGGAAAGGGGATGAAAAATGAGATTGAACGCAGTATGTTCCGTGCGCATTGAAGTATGCCAAAAGGCATTACGTCATGTCTTTGTTTCTATTGGTCCGATCGTGACGTACGAGGGCATGTTGAAACAGGGAGGAGGTAACGAATACGTCAACACAAAAAACAAAAATGACGGCATTATCAAATAGGCGCTATAACGTATCTTTGTTGCTATTGGCCTGATTTTGACGTATAGGTTGTCAAATGAAAGCCGTGGTGACACAGACACACACACACACACACACACACACACACACACACACACACACACACACACACACACACACACACATACACACACATACACACGTGATTCACGTAACATTTCACGTCAAATGTCATGTCTTGCGTCGAATGTCACGTCCTGTGTAAAATGTCACGTTCTGCGTCGAATGTCACGTTCTATTAGGCAGTATACGGAGAAGAAGAAGAATTGGCAGTTAATTTTGAACGCTGACAGAAGCGAAACAGTTGGCTTCTGTGTGTGTGTGTGTGTGTGTGCGCGCCACCACGATCAGACCAATAGAAACGAAGATATGACGTAATGCCCTTTTGGTATGCTTCGATGTGTACGGCACATACTGCGTACAACCAAATTTTTCATCCCTTTTCCAACGATACCTCACGTGTCATTCTACGTAAGCCATTTGGCAGTTACCATTCGGATTGCGATTTTAGGGGTTGCAATTTAGGGGTTGCGCTCATACTCCTATACTATATCTACTGAACTTCTTACTACAATGAATGAAGTATAAAAAGTGACGCTATACAAATAAAAGTAAGATTTATAATTTTGTAGTACATAACATATATTATAATAGGTTCATAGAAAAGAAAATGAAATCAAAGGAACATATGTAATGTCAATTGTCAATGTAAAAAGGTTTGTAATTTTTATTTCCCATTCATAGTTTGTAATCTATGTTTATTCACTTATATTCTTCCTCTACATCACACTAATTTGGCGACGAGGTAAATGGTAAAGTCATTGTGTATATTTTAAGGTTTTGCTTATGTACATATTTTTAGTGTACACATTGCTAAAAATGACAAGTGGAAGGAACGTGGAACCACGTGAATCACGATCACAGTCCATAAGATTTGCACATGCAGGGAATATATCTTCATTAGCAACGTTTAGAAGTGTTGACGATTTTGAAATATTTGAAGAAAAGTTAGAAAAATATTTATTGGCTAATTTAGTAGAAGAATGAGCAAACTTAAAGAGCAAAAGAGTTAACCGCAAATTTATGCCAGATAGGTAGCATCTGTGGCATCCTCGCGAAAAATAGCGAAAAATAAAATTTTAAATTTCCACTGATATGTATAACCTAGAGCTAAGATTAATACCATTATAAGAATTTAGATTTAACTCACCAGTCTTCCGGGTTGAACCGCGTCGATATCCATTGGACCGAGTTTTCGACATCCTCTCTGATATCTTCTTCAGGGCTTCCGAGGTCTCAGTCTCCCGAGCACCCGGACACTACTACACTCTCACTAGTCAATTGACTCCAGTAGCAAATCAGTACATAATTAAACTACAACAAACTTCTACAAACAAAATTTTGGCCCAGCAATGGACTCTAGTTTATTTTCATTATTCGCCTACATATTTATAAAAGATTTTGAAACAAATATTGTTTCTAAACAAAATTTAAAACCCACATATGGTGGAGACATGTAGATGATGTATTCTCAATATGGCCTCATATATCAGAGTTTGACACATTCTTGAAAGATATAAACGATAAAGAAGAGACAAAACATTAACCATGGAAAAGGAATATAATACCATACTACCTTTTCTGGATGTTTTAATCTCTAAGAACGATACTGGATATGAGACTCAGGTGTATGGTGTGTAACCAACACACTAATATATATTAAAATTTCAAATCAAATCACAATATTAATATTCAAAAGGGAATCATTAAATCCTTATACGATAGAGCCAAAATTGCTTGTTTAACGAAAATTCGTTCTTGGGGGAAAAACATTTGTTAACATCTGTTTTATTAAAAAAATGATTATCTGTTATTGCTTATAAATAGGAAAGTTTCAACAATCGACTGAATAGAACAAAACAACTTGGAACGAGATCCTACAGCATACACAAGGAGTAATACGAGGAAAATAAGAATACTAGAATATTATCAGAAAAACTTAAAAGGATAGAAAATTAATTCAACATTTCAATAGCATTCAAAACAACAAACTCATTGAAATCTATTCTGTCTAAAACCAAACCTAATGTTTGGGTTTAGACAAAACCCTTGTGAATGCGATCAGTTTTGTTTAGGTGAAACATCAAGGCCATCAAATGTTAGAATAAGTGAACATCAATCTTATGTTAAAAATAGACAATTTGATAGATCTCAAATATATAAACACGCATGGGTAATGAACATAGGGTTTAATGGAATGATTTAAGTATAGTCCTAAAAGAAACAGATGATAAAAAGAGAAAAATCAAATTTATTTTTTAGCGTATGGCTACATCACAGGTTCATATACTAATCGGGCATTCCTCTACCATGTGTTTTACTGTTTGCCTTTCGGCGCCGCAGTCGCAATTTGGTGATTGTATTTTTCCTTATCGAAAAAGTGAGTCGGAACATCTGCCACAGTTCGTCCTTATTCTATTGAGTGTGGTCCAAATTCGTCTCGGTTGGTTGAAGCCCTCAGGTCTTTTTAGAGTTTTTAGGGTTAAAATTTATGTTTAATTATAATATATTTAATACTATTATATTTATATTTATGTTATTATATTTAACAATGTTAAAATAATTGTATAGTATGTCTATAATTGCAGTAAGTCAATTAAACTGGGTCAATTTTTTTTTGCACGCCACATAAATTTTCATTAAACAATACTGGTTCCCTTTAAAACATGGCGGAACGTCTGCGCGAACGAGATGCGCCTACTTAATTTTCCATGGAGAGTGGGAATTCTGATTGTTTATTATTTTGTGGTTTGGCCGTAATAGAAAACCAGAGGAGGTTTGGCGCACACTATATAACAATAGTGAAATAGCAATAAAACTAGCAACAATATAGCTTTTCAACTTTTCAGCGTAATTTTCCATCACTAATTATAATTTTTTTTTATTGTATATACATAATCAAATCGTATCACCTGGAATCCGCGAAATATATTTTTATGTTGTTATTTTTAAAATTATTACTATTGTATTGTTTATCAGCTAATTTGATTTCAGAAATTGTGGGTTTTGAATCTATATATAAAAAAATTCTCTTTACTCAAAAGAAACAAAATAATTTTTATAGTTCGTTTAGTAACAAAGTATCTGAAAGCAAAACTAAATTAAAAATGAAAATGGTATGGTCTACAATTTTTGTAGCTTTAATTGTCATTATATTGACTAACCAAGCTGGTAAGGATAACCTCATAACAACTTAATATCATATTTTATTTATTTTATGTGTAGATTGATCTTTGAATTACACTTAACCCTTTGCAGTCAGATGATCCCATTTGGGATCATGGTAATGTTTTCTGCTTTAGTGACATAGAAAACTACTTTATATCAGTTGGGCGAACGACATTGCGTTGCTTGACCTTCCTGCTAGATGACACTGCATTAATTTATTTCGCAGTTCTATCGGTAAGCGTTAGTCACATTTGAATGTAAAACTTCGAAGTGACATATTGATCAACAACTCACTGTAAATTTCAAATCATTACTAAGGTAAGTAATTGAACAAGTAGTTGGATGAACAAAATATAATTGTTTCTTACATTGTTTTTATTTGATAATTTGCATTATAGTTTGCTCATATTTGCAAGATTGTTTATGTAAACATTTTAAATATCAATGAATCCAAATTGAATTATTGGGCTATTGCGGTGGTCCCCAAATGGCATCATTGGGAAGGCATCATTGGGAAGTCGTGTGAATTTTGTTTCGGTCAATAAAATACAAAAATGCAATATATTTTTTCATTTTAGATGGATCGTTTATTCAAAAATAACAAAACCAAAGTTTCTTTTCGGGAATTGCAAAATCTGTCCCAGGAAGAGCTAGTTGGTCTTCTTGATGATTCTAATATCGAATTCGATGTTGATAATGAGGAAGAGGCTTTGGAAGACGAAATAATTAAAGAAACTCAAATTGAAGAATTATTGGAAAATATTGTTGAAGATAGCTTGAACACCCAAGTTACAGAGAATATGGAAGAAAAAATGTTAAAGAAATTACACAACAACCACAGACAAGTCATGCCAAGAAAAACAAAAGCACAGAAAAACCAACTTGGACAGACAACGATTTAATTGATGTAAACAGCGAGTACACCGGTGAGTTTTCGGTTGATGAAAATATTTACACACCTTTTCAATATTTTAAAATGTTTTGTGACAATGATATTATTAAAAATTTTGCTGAGCAGACAAACTTGTATTCTGTGCAAAAAGAAAGTAAAAATATTGATACAAATGCAGCAGAGATAGAGCAGTTCTTAGGCATACATGTATTGAGTGGAATTGTTCGTGTTCCTTCGTATAGAATGTATTGGGCAGAAGAAACACGATATAATACGATAGCTGATATCATGTCACGTAATCTTTTTGATAAACTGCGAGCATATTTTCACGTCAACGATAATTTATAAGTCTCGCCTAGTAACAATGACAAATTATATAAAGTAAAATCGTTCATTGAAAAAGTTCGGCAAAATATGAATACGATAGAACCTGAAGAATTCAACAGCATCGATGAGTTTATTATACCATTCAAAGGACATAGCAACCTAAAGCAATATATAAAAAATAAACCTCATACATGGGGCATAAAGGTTTTTGCAAGAGCAGGACGCAGCGGCATACTATACGATTTTGAGATGTATGTGGGAAAAGGAACAGTGCAAGATGAATCAGGTCTTGGAATTAGTGGGGAAATAGTACTGAAGTTGGTCAGAAATCTGCCAAACCACATGAATTTCAAGATTTTCACTGATAATTGGTTCACATCTTATAATCTACTTGTTACTCTGAAAGAAAGCGGCTTCCTTGCTGCGGGGACTCTAAGAAGTGGGCAGCTGGTAGGTTGTCGTTTTTTAGAAGACAAAGTTCTAATGGCAAAAGGTCGTGGATCCTCTGATGTAAAAATAGACAGCAAAAAAATATTGCTGCTCTCAAATGGTATGACAATAAGTCTGTCACATTAGCATCGAACTACATAGGAAAATATCCTCTTGGTAAAGTGAACAAATGGTGCAACAAGAGTAAAACCTATGTAGACATCGAACGGCCAGCAATTGTCAAAGAATATAACATTGCGATGGGGGGTGTGGATTTGCATGACATGCTTGTGGAACTATATAGAATCAAAATCAAGCCAAAAAGATTCTATTTAAGAATAATATTTAATCTTATTGATACATGTATTGTCAACTCCTGGTTGCTATACCGAAGACACTGCAAACAAAAACAAGTGAAACACACCCCCCTTCTCCAATTCAAATGTCAAGTTGGACATGCGTTACTAAAAGCTGGAAAATCCGACACAAGGAAGCGAGGACGTCATTCTCAAGAGAATACACCAACTAAGAGACAACTACTGCATCCTGCACCAGTGCAAGATGTTTGATTTTATAAAGTAGGACACGGGTCGCTACATGATCAAAATCGCACAAGGTGCAAATTATGTATAAAGTCTTACTTTAGAATAAAAGGTTCTAAGTGCAATGTTTTTTTTTATGTTTAAACAATAATAAAAATAGTTTTTATAGTTTCAATGTACAAAATTAAATTGTTAATAAAGTGCAATAATAAACGTATTTCCTATTATAGTCAATTTTTTACCAGACATAATTCAGGTAACACCAATGCCAGATGATTCCAAATGGGATCAATTTTTTTTTAAGTTTGCAGACTGTAGGATGCAAAATTTTTGAAAAAGCTATCAACAATTATTTTTTCTTGTATCATTTTCTATAACATAAATTTTTTTCAACAAAATCTACTCAAAAAAAATAATTTGGGCTGGAAAGGGTTAATTATCAAGTTTAAACCAGATCTGTTATTTTTGTCGTGACAAATGTTGCGGTAGGCTCCTTGATTTATTTTTTTATTTTTGTTAGTTTATGTATTTATTTTATTACGTCCTCACTTTTATCTCAAATTTGGTTGGTTGGTTTTTGTTTGCCAATACAGAAAAGGATCTACCAAATGTACCGATTCTGTCATATCTGTTTTGTTTGCAACTAATCTAGATATTCCAAAATACGGTTAAGAACATGCAAAAACAACAAGAAACGGTACTTTTATCTATTTAAATAGTTGTTTATAAAAAGGCATACCTTTTCATTTCCATTTTATTTTCCGTTGTGTTCACACAATTAACGCATTCAGATGTAAAAGAGTTTAAGTGTATTTCCAGATCCCTGTCAAAGAGCTCTCAGTTTATCCCGTTGAGAGTTTTAGTTAGCCCCAAGGTCGTCCTGACTTGAAATCAAAATTTTTCCCAGTTCGTTCCAGTTTATCCGATTGGGAACCTAAGTTCCTCCTCGCTGCGGGCAGTAAATTACTTTGACTCTAGCCCAAATTCATAAGAAATGTAACTGAATCGAAGGTTAACATCAAGTTGATCTGATTAAAAACTTTATCTGATTTTTTGAATGTGTTGCTTGTGCGAGTCCATTTCAAATAAATAAAAGAAATAATAAATAAGACTTACTCACTATCAGTTTAATTTAACTATCTAGACGACGGGTTCCGCTTTCTACAATATGCAAAGCATCTTCAGGTCTGTCGATAAGTTAATTAAATGATGCCGGTACTATATTAATTAATGGTTGAAAGAACATATTTCAAAATAGAGGTTAGTCTTCGTAAATGGGTATATTTATTTAAAAACCCTTAAAAGGGCTACATAAAAATAACAAACGTTTTCGGACTAAACAGTCCATCATCAGGTTTAAAATTGCCTAAAATAAGTATAAATCATTTAGTTAAAGCAAACTGGATATTTTTAAAATTTTGACTAGGGTTAAAAAGCAAAAATGGTTATACTTAGGTTAAAATGCCTGAGCCACCAAAATACCAGGGTAAAAACCCTTTAAATTACATGTATTTATTTAAGATTGTATATATTGGTGTTATAAAACTGTGATGTTAAATAATAAATTGAATTTGACTTCAGGTAACATGCTTGAAGTGAGTTCCAGTGAGTGTCCGAAGAGTAAACCTCTTCAAACGGACTACAGCTGGTAACTGATTGACAATATACCTATGAACGGTGTCGAAAACAAAATGTCAATGTAACATGAAACTATGTTAGTTCTACATAGTATTACTGCAGCCAAAAGATTCAAAAAATTTTTTCATTAAAATATCAATATTAAAAAAAATTGAAATTTCAAAATCAAAATTTCAAAATCATTGAAAAAAAAAATTCAATGATATTTAAAAAAAAATGAAATTTCAAAATCATTGAAAAAAAAATTTGAATCTTTTGGCTGCAGTAATACTATGTATAACTAATATAGTTTCATGTTTTCAAATTCATATTTTACATTTTCCCATGTTTATCATACTGATCTAATCTCTTCCTTTGTAAGGATTAGTAGTTTTTTTTTAGTGTATCAAGGTACATTGTATAGTTGACCCTTAGTGGTGCATGAAGACAACCTTCCATAATTCATTTCTTTGTTGTTACATTGGCGCTCTATTGTAATTTGTTACATTTTTGTTACAATATAAAATATTATACACAATATCAAAGCGGTAATTTTAAATAAAATTGTAATTAATTTAACGTCAAATAAAAGCACCCAATAAAAGTCCATCAAATCCATGTTTTAAATCTATTTGTCCATCATTATAATTTTTTGGTGAAACCCTAAAATATTTTAGAATTAACTAAGTACATGCTAAAAAGTTTACATATTTTACTTTATTCAATACGTTTCATTATACCTACAGCTTTATTGATACGATGGGCAGCATTAGTCTCAAAAAACTAATTATGGGCAATTTTATAACCAAACTTATAATAATAATTATGATGTTTCTAGATCTGCCTACTACAAACAGTTTTCATGAGTGGTACAAGTTAGTCACAAATCTCTGGCAACATAAACTAGGGTATGGTTCAACTGTAGTGGCGAAAATTTCTAGGAACAGTAAAGCCTCACCAAAAAAGCATTGGCGTTTCAAAAAATACTTATGATTTAAATCAAATTGTTACATTATGTTATGATTTAAATCATCTTGTACAGAGGCGAATAGGTCTAACATGGGCAGCATTTGGCAAATTAAGCCATATTCTAAAAAGTTCAATTCCCATGTGTCTCAAGCGAAAGGTTTATAACCAATGTGTATTACCTGTACAAACTTATGGAGCAGAGACATTAACACTCACGCAAAAATCTGCGAATAAACTTAGAGTTACACAACGAGCCATGGAACGTGCAATGCTGAACGTGAGCCTTCGAGACCACATAACAAACCAACAAATTAGGCGAAGATCAGGGGTTCAAGACGTCATCGAAAGAACCACGACGCTTAAGTGGAACTGGGCAGGGCACTTAGCCAGAACACAAGATGGACGGTGGACAAGACGTATTATGGAATGGCCCGGAAATTATAAAAGAAGCCGAGGACGACCACCGACTAGATGGACCGATGACATTAAACGTGTAGCGGGAAACTGGCTACAAGCGGCCCAGTGTAGAGAACACTGGAAAGAACTGAGGGAGGCCTATGTCCAGCAGTGGACGCGATTGGCTGATTGATGAAATCAAATTGTTAAAAATAGGTACACACAATTTATTAAACAATGATATTACATTATATTTTTGGCAATATTGTCCTACATTTTAATACATATTTTTATTGTAATAAAGTAAAAAAATAATACATACATACAGGGCAGTTTGGAAAATTTATATTCAGATAGGTTGCATAGGTACATCGTAATGTTAAATTATATTATTTAGTTTCATTCAAAATCACATGCACTGTCGTCGTCAGTAGAATCATTTAAATCAATCCTTAATTCTTCAATAATTTCATTTATACGACATTCACTTTCCAAATACTTATCTTCAACCTTGACAACTTGTTCACACACTTTCTTCCAGTTATCTACAGTTACTCTAGAAATTTCCTGTTCCACCAACCAACACCTTTACGTCTTCTAACTTAAAATAAACGTTTTGTCTTGCAACTTCATTTTTTATTTGCGACCAAACGATTTCTATAGTTGTGTCCCAATTCTTGCAGCACTTTGTGTCGTTTGATGATATCATACAATTGCGGTTTTAACATTACCGTTACAAATGATATATTTTTTCTGTCAACCAAGATATCATATCCATTTCTTTAGAATTACTGGTGGATACTTTATTAATTTGTACATTATGAGATGAAGCATTATCAGTAGCAACAGCAGATCCAACAGACAAATTGGGGATTAACTGTTCTTTTATCCATTTTCCCCTGTCTCAGGTCCTTATTTTAAAATCAAAAGGGTAAAATCAATCTGTGAAACGCATCTTTCCACCACCATGTACGATAACCAACCTACTTCCTTTTGAAATAATCCCTTGCCACTGTCATCTGTCCAGCTATTTGGCATAGTGTGTCCTGCATAAACATAGGTTTCATCAACATTTGACTTACTTTCGCTTCTGTATATATATTTAATTATATCCAAATATGTGATGCGTAGAGCACGAACATTATTCTGTTTAATTAATTAATAAACGTCGATTATTGTTCATTTTCTTCCATTTAAATCCCAAATCTTTTACAATTCTGTAGAGAGAACTCACTTCCAGTCCACTCGTATACCTCTTCAAGCCTTTTCTGCAAAAGCTTAAATGATACACGATAACGTTATGTCTTATGAAAATGATGAATAGTATTTCTAATGAACTGTTTGTCATACTCCCTCAAGTCTGTCACGGTTGCTTTCCTTGTAGCAAGTGTTGTAGCTGGAAATTTAAGTGTATTATTTGACTCTGCGTTTGTTAACGTACTCGCTTGTTAAATGATCATTCTACTATACGTAAAAATACTCCAGTAGCTTTATTTACGTTGTTTAATACTGGTTCGATTACCTTCAGAAAATAGTATTTGCATTTATTTAGATACATTGTAAACTATTCCTTTGGATTATGGTGTCACGCTGATCTGTTAACTTGTACTACCCTTAACCATCCCCGTTCTACAAAATAGTTCTAATATGCGTGGTAGCACCTTTCTTGTTGAGACTCGACAACATAATGATACTAAATTACAAACTCGTTTGAAATCCAGTGACTAGAAATTCTAGGAAATAATTCTTATCAATTCTTTGTATGTCCTTAATAAGTCGTTAAAAAGTCATTAGTAATGACTTTATAATTACGGTTTTAAGGTTACTGACTAAATTAAAAATTAACTTTTACCAAACTTTATAGAGTATCAATTATTAAAGATGGTATTATAACAAACAAAAAGATTGCTATCTATAAAACAATCTGTGTACAATCAAACTCTATTTATTTCATATAATTTAATTTGTTTAATATTGCAACGCCACTGCATGGGTCTGATCATAGATATTCTATTGTCTGCACGATTAACTATTTGGTGGAATGGCTTGCCACTCGATTTAAAATAAGCTGTAATACATGTTTGACAAACACACACAGAAAAATTTAAATTTGTTTTTTAGTTACAGATTCTTTCCTAAATTGTGGTGAAAATGAGTACCAAACATGTTCACCCTGCTGTTCCGAAGAAATAGCAACATGTGAAAATAAAGTACCCCAACTATGTACTGGTAGTGTTATATTATATTGTACACTTGCTTGCGATCCGTTTTGCGCATGTAAGAGTGGATACTTTAGAGATACGAATACTGGAAAATGTGTAAATGATTGTTAATCAGTTAAACTAATCGATTCGTATAAAAAA
The DNA here is from genome assembly GCA_918026665.1 of Diabrotica balteata. Taxonomy (NCBI): domain Eukaryota; kingdom Metazoa; phylum Arthropoda; class Insecta; order Coleoptera; family Chrysomelidae; genus Diabrotica; species Diabrotica balteata. The sequence goes on from OU898282.1 coordinate 97,951,662, forward strand.
TAAATTGTGACAATTTTGAATTTTTATCATTTAATTCGAAATATTCCTTACAAGTTAGTATTGAGAAGTATAAACAAAAGAATCAAATGGCACTACAAGAGAATATACTAGAAAATGAAAGAAACCTATAGAAAGATACTAACGGAAACCAAAGTCCAACTTTATAAAAAATATATTAGTGTAAAAATAAATTAGCGATCAAATGGGGCAAAAAAAATTCTTAGTTAAACCGCAAAATAAATATGAAAAATAAATATGGATCTAAATATCAAATCGACCTTAGAATAATCGAATCTACGTGGAGAAACTGCTTTTAAAGTGCCAGGGTATTAAAATAAGCTTTCATGGAAACATATCAATTTCTGGTCATAGCCAAAATACAACTTAATGTCGATATGGCTATTATGTCCAAGCTATACCAAAAGTATTGTTGCTCAAAGAACAGTGACTGAAAAAATCCATGGTTTAAACCTTTAAAACCTTTAAAAGGCCAGTATTTGACTGCAATATATATATATATATATATATATATATATATATATATATATATATATATATATATATATTATATAATATAATATATATTGGAATAATAATAGATATACAAGAAATTAACATAGTAATATTATGATGTTTAATTAATATGGTTAAAGAAATAATTTATAAGTTATACACTAGCGAATATTATTCTTCTTCTTCTTTCAGTGCCTATTCGTTCCGAATATTGGCAATCATTCTGGCTATAATTATTTTATTAACTGATGCTTTAAATAGATTCGTTGTTGTTGTGGAGAACCATTTCCTCAGGTTCTTCAACCATGATATTCTCCTTCTCCCAATTCCTCGCTTTCCGAATACTTTACCCTGTAGGATTACCTTCAGTAATCTGTATTTAGTGCTGTTTCTCATTATATGTCCGAGATATTCCAACTTTCTCCTTTTAATGGTATACATCGCCTCTCTTTCTTTGCCCACTCTTCGTAATACGGTCTCGTTGGTTATCTTGTCTGTCCATGATATCCTTAGAATTCGCCTGTATAGCCACATCTCGAAGGCTTCAAGTTTTTTCTCCATTGCTTAGACATCTCAGTTAGTGTCCAGGATTCAACTCCGTAATACAATATTGAGAAGATATAACATCGTAGGAGCCTTACTTTTATCTCCAGATTAAGATTGTGGATTTTAAAGAGTTTGGCCATGTTATTGAATGCACTCCTAGCCTTCTCTTTTCTACATTTTATTTCCTGTGAGTGAGATCATTGTTCATTTACTGTTGTTCCAAGATAGTTAAACTGTTTTACTCGGTCCACTGGTTAATTATTGATAAGTAGTTGAGCGTCTCTAACTTTATTTTTGCTGATGATCATAAATTTAGTTTTTGTTATATTTACTTGAAGTCCAAATCTTTCACTTACTTCATTTACTTTGTTTATTAGTTGCTGTAAACTGTTCAAACTGTCTGCAAAAATAACGGTGTCGTCTGCATAACGGATGTTGTTTAGGCGTTCTCCATTTAGAAGTATTCCATGTTCGCATTTTTCCAAGGCTTCACTAAATATTTCCTCTGAATATAGATTAAATAATATAGGTGAAAGTATGCAACCTTATCTAACGCCTCGTAGAATCTAGATCATTTCCGTTGGTTCACCTCCAAAATTCGTTCTTATTGTGGCTGATTGGTTCCAGTATAAATTTTGTATTATACGCCGATCTTTATCATCCATTTGGGCTTTTGTTAGAATATCCATCATTTTTTGGTGTTGAACTGTATCAAATGCTTTTTGGTAGTCCACAAAGCAGGTGTAAATATCGCAAGTCATATCTCTGCATCTTTGAAATAATACTTGTAGACTAAACAGTGCATCTCTTGTACCTACGCCTTTCATGAATCCAAACTGTGTGTCTTGTATTCTCTCTTCGCATAGCTTGTATATTCTACGATGTATAATTTTAAGAAAAAGTTTTAATGTATGGCTCATTAGACTTATTAGCCTATATGCTAATCACTTTTTTGCTCCCTGTTTCTTTGGTAAGGTAATAAATTCTGAAAGTAGCCAATCTTTTGGGATATTGCCTCTGTCATAGATATTATTGAAGATTTTACATAGTACTCTTAAAGATTTATCATCAAGAAGTTTAAGAAATTAAGATTGTACTCCGTCTGGTCCTGGAGCTCTACCTTCTTTTAGTGATATTATGGCTGCTCTTATTTCTGCCACTAGTATAGGTGGTCCTGTTTCCGTAGGTATTGGGGGCCGATTCTCTCTCTCATCAAAAAATAAATTTTTTATGTAATTTTTCCAGGTATCATTGATACTCTCTTTGTCCACGATTATCTCTCCATTGTCATTAACAAGTTTACTTATTCTTCTGTTTTTACATTTACCTGTAATTTCTCTTACCTTCTTATGCACGTTGAAGTCGTCGTATTTACGTTGGAGAATTTCGATTTCTTGGCATTTTTTCTCCAGTTCTTTCTGTTTGGCTTCTCTGATCTTTCTCTGTATCTCTCGCTGTAATGTTTTATACATGGATTTATCGTTCTTGTTTTTCCTTCTTTCTTCCATTAGTTGCAGAATCTCTGTCGTCATCCATGTCTTATTCTTACCTTCTTCGTTCTTCATAGAATTGTCTTTAATGTCGTCTATTGTTTTCTTAAGGGATTCTATCTGATCTTCTGTGCTTTCCGTTGTATTATCGATTTCTTTAAATTTTCTATTTAATGTTTTGCTGACCATTTCTTTTACTTCGCTACATTTCAGTTTTCTCATGTCATGAATATTATTAAAAAATAATTATATGAGGGTATTTTTGAAAATTTAGCATAGGAATAAGTTTAAAAAGTTTTTTGTTTTATTTTATTTTATAAATAAATATATTTAAGTGAGCCATGTGCATAGGCAACCAAATATACACTGTGTTATTTGACATTTGTTTGGTTGCGGATGAAAAATGGAGTTAAATATTAGTTTGGAATTTTAATTTAAATATAATTACGGATGTAAAATAGTGATAATGTATTAGTTAAAAATATTTAGTTTATATATAATAGTGTAGTCTGATCTGAAAGCCTAAATGTCAATTAATTCTTACTGGAATTTTCGGGAAAATGTTAATATACAAGCCAGTTAGCCCTATTTGCATAGTCGATGATTCCAGAACTTTCATATATGGATTAGATGAAGAGTTTCGAACATGGTTGATTGCTAGAACAGTCTGGAGCAAGAAAGCATATAAATACGAGGTAATTTGGAGCAGGGAGGCATTAAGTTACAGTCAATTATTAAGTTACAGTCAATTATTAAGTTACAGTTACTAAGTCAGTTACAGTCAATTATTAAAATAGTAGAAGGCATTAATTAAGTAAGAAGAAGTCAGTCAGTCAGTTACAATTGATTAAGTTAGAAGAATTCATGAAGTGATTAAGTTAAATTAAGTTTAAATTAGATTTATCAAGAAAGTTAATTCAGTTATAATTAAATTAAATTAAATTAGGAGAAAAGATTAACTTAGAAGAATTCATTAAGTCAGATACAGTTGGAGAGTATGAGAGTAAATTAATTCAATATAGATAGTTCAATACAGGAGTATAGTATATTATATGGAAATTACAAAAATTTTAAATTATAATATCTATATGCAATTTCACAAATACAAGGATAACCGAGGCTGATTAAGAGGATATTTAGTGGTGATTATAACTTTGATTTTGAAAAACTTTAGGCATTCAGTGACATCTTGTGCACTTGCACAACATTCCATTTCAACCAAACACAGTATCGACTTCACGAATACCAAAATACTGTGCAAACAAAAAAATTATCATAAGCGATCCATCCTTGAAATGTGTCAAATACTAAAACATTCATATATCAATAATAATAATGTTTATTGATTTCAATTTAAAAAAGAAGTGTAATAAGTTTTTTTACAATATGTTAAGTTTACATTTGTCACTCAAAAATCAAAAAAAACATTTACTCATTACCCGTTAAAACCTTTTGGCACAGTATAAAGAGGTTCCACAGTAGAACCAATCTCGGAAAAATTGGAAGTAAAGTCTGTCAAAGCGCAGAGCGACTGCGCACGTCATCCACGTCATTCTTGCCCTTATTCTTTATCTGTTGTCTGTAGGTATCCATTTCATAATTTTCTTTTGCAGTCTCTCCTCCCCCATTCTCTGAACATGTCCGTACCACGTTAATTGTTTATTCTCAATACATATATGACCGTTTCCTGTAATTTCATTCTTCGCTTTACTTACTCATTTCTAACCTGGTCCAATCTCGATGTTTTACTGGTGTTTATTTATTCTCCATGTTTCGAATCCGTATACCAATGTGTTCTTAATTATGGTGTTGTATATTCTCATTTTTTTTTCGTAAAGTAAGTTATGTATATTCGCAGTTTTAAATACTTATGAATATTGCATTTTAATTTGTATTGTATTATTATATTGCATTATGTTGCAGTGTATTGTAATTTTTATATTAATACCAAAATAAACAATGAATTTTACTGCAAGGATATGTAAAATTTTTTTTTGCATTTAACTCCTTTTATACATATATGAAAATAAAAATATATATTTTCATTAAAATATTGATACAATCTTTGGTACAATATTAATCCAATCCCTATAGCATTAAATATGAAATATTGTGCAGATTGATTCACATATAAATTTGTAACGGCGAAAGCGTGTACAGAAGTACACTTCTAGAACTTCTACCGGCAGTCCCACTGGACTGCCACACCCGTTTTTTTTTTCAAGTTAAATTGTGGCTGATATTATTAGAATAGTTGATATTCGTTTAATTTATTAAAAAATTATTGAAATTGTTAAAAATAAGAAAGACGAAGAGAATTTTTTTTATTTAAATTTGTCGCTAAAAATCACCATAAAATATAAAAAGCTTCTCGAGACTATTAAAAAACTTTTTCCATTCATTTACGGTGATTTTAAGATTTGGTTTTACTGTAAAAGCATGTAAAACTTTTTCTACATAATATTATACAGATTGAACCAAATTAAAACGGAACATACAATTTAATACATGTCTGTTTGAACTGCTTTTGAAATAGTGGACCAATATAAAACTTGGACAAAGATAAATCCATACCTGGGTATAGACATTGTATAAAATATCGTTTAACTATCTGTCTCGCAACAAAGTTGTTTGCATAAGACGGGAGGCGATTGGACGGGAACTATTACCGCCTCCTTAGACATTGTCTAAGGAGGCGATAATAGTTCAGGAAATGAAGCTCGAAAAAAGTTAAAACCTTGCAATTTTTTCGTCCTGCATGTATCCAGTTGAAATTTTAGCAGAAGGTAGGTAATAGCCCGAGGATCAAAATCTATATCGAACCGAAGTGCGCTGAAGGGTTTTAGGGGTGAAAACTACCCCTAATTTTCAAAAATTATAAAATAACATATTAAACCTGAATATGGGTAAGATTTGGTTTGAATTAGTTAAATAATGATTCTTTTATACTTTTGAATAGAGTTCTATCATATTTCAACCCTTAAAAAGCAACCCTTGTTAGAGATTAATGTAAAAAATTACTAATTCTAAAAAAATGATTTCGCCTTGGATCGATTTGAATAAAAATTTGGATTTAAGCTCAATTCACCCACTGCTTTATAGTTTATGCCATGTTGACAAACCCTGATTGTTCTTAGGGGTGAGAACTACCCCTAATTGTCAAAAATTATAAAATAACATATTAAACCTGAATATGGGTAAAATTTGGTTTGAATTAATTAAATAATGATAGTTTCGTGCTTTTGAATAAAGTTCCATCATATTTCAACCCTTAAAAAGCGACACTTATTAGAGATTAATATAAAAAAATTAGTAATGCGAAGAAAATGATTTCACCTTGGAACGATTTGCATAAAAATTTGGAATTAAGCTCAACTCACCCTCTGCTTTATAGTTTATGTCATGCCGATGAACCCTGATTGTTCTTAGGGGTGAAAACTACCCTTAATTTTAAAAAATTGTAAAATAATATTACAAATCTTAAGATGAGTGAAATTTGGTTTGGATTAGTTAAATAGTGAGTTTTTTATACTTTAAAATACAAATTCATACATTTTCAACCCTTAAAAATCAATTGTTATGAGTGCTATAGGTGAAAACAATTTTTTGCCAAAATTTTGCAACTTTTCAACTTTTGAAAATCACCCTTTACAACATTGCAGTTTTTATAAACTAATTTATAAGATATAAATTGAAAAAAGTAGAATTAAATACAAATTGAAAAAATTATCAACATAAAAAGGCACCATATATTCTTATATATTTACATAAATAGTTGAAAATATTTACATTTATAGGTAAAACAATTATAATATTAATTTTATTCGTCATCAATTACATCTTCATCGTGATCTATGTCATCCTCATCTTCTTCAATTATTGCTGGACTGTTATTGCACCCTTCACCTGAGCACCCAGAACAAGTAGAGTTACAGTATAAACCAACTTTTCTGCACCCATATGAAACGCCGCATCTTTTTTTGCATTGGCAAAAAATAATTTTCAAAAATTTATCGGGTGCAGGTTGTTTGTTCATGCGTACGGGTAATAACAAACCATCTTTGGAATACCATCCCCAATCTGTTGCTCTGATATTTTCATTGCCAAGGCATAGACATATGAGCAGATGTTTTATTCTGTTGTATGAGATTTCAAAATAAGAACGCTTAAAATTTCGAATGTATAACGCCCCACAAGCTAATATACCGGTTTTGTAGATTATTATGCTCCGAAATGTACTGTACTATACTAATGGAATTTTCCAGAAAAAAATTAACTGGTTTTTTTAACGTATTTCCTTTAATTTTTAACGATAGAGTGTTTCTTCAAAAACGATTTGTAGAGGTTTTTAATAGCTACAAGGATCTGTAAATTAAATCTTTTTGGAACCCTTGGTTTTTAAATTGGGTGAGTTTAAAGGGCTCGAAAAAGATGGTGCTTGATCGTAAATCGATGCTTTAAACGGCTATATCTCGCCAAATATTCATTGTACAACAAATCTAAATAAAGGATAATTTTAGTCATTAAAAAAGCTACAATTTGGTAATTTTTATTTTTTTCATATATTCAGTATTTTCTGACATATTTAAAAAAAGAAGGGTAAAAAATATGAAATTGTAAATCGTTTCTCGCTTTAAGCTGTACTTTTTCTAAAACTAAGCATTTTAAATGGGTCAAACTTCTTGGACGTATTAACAATACATCTACAAAGGGAATTGCAGAAGGGTAAAGATCGATTTTAATTATGGGGGTGGTTAGGGTGTTGTTTTCCTCGATTTTTTCGTAAAAAATTAGGTATTGACCTTATTTTTTTATGATAGGTCTATTTATGCTCTTTAAAAAAGGTTTTGTGAGTTTTCTTCCAAAAATGCCTCATTTTCCCGATATTTGACTTTAGCTTTAGACTTTAGACGATAGATAGATAGATATATATATAAATATATAATATAGATTACAATAAAGAAAAATCTGATTTATAATTCAATATGGTATTTTAGACGAGTTGTAATGAAATTTAGTAAAATAAAAAATATACATATTACTATAATAATATAACCTATCGATTATTATATGCAAAATTTACTTAGCAAACAATTTAATAATATGAAAATAAGGCACAAATTAGTTCAAACGCAAAACACAATAAATATCGACTTTAGACGACTTCACACCGACAAGACAGAAGTCTTTTATAAAAACAAAAGTTCGACAATAATATCGGTTGTCAATTTTCACGATTGCAAATTGCAAGTTATGAGATAATAAATTTATTTTAAAGTTACTTGATACTGACTGAGTCATCTATTTGATAATAGAAATATAATTTAGTATATGCTTACATATTATGTTTCTTTATACAAATATCTACTTCGCAAGGCCTTAAAAAATTTGATGGGTAAAATTTAACCGGCGCGCGCCCGTATCCCAGACGAGCGCGTAAAAAATTACCAGTAAGCCGCGCCTGTGTCTGAGACTTGTGTGTACTTGTGGTGTTTATAATAATTACTGTTTATTTATACTGTATTGTATTTTTGTTGTAAAACTAAAAGTTTTTATTTGCCATTGTATATCTGGTTTTGTACCTTTTTCAAAATGCACTGTACAGTTGCAATAGTGACAATGAAGATACAATCTTTAGGTTTCATACATTTCGTAAAGATAGTGTGACCACAAAATTGTGGATTTTATCTTGTTGTAGACAGGATAATTTTAATTGTAATACTGCAAGAATTTGTTCTAAACATTTTAAAACTGAAGATTACCAAAGAAATCTACAACGGGAAATTTTAAATTACGTTTCTAAAACGGGTCTAAATCTCAAACCTAGGCAGTACCAAAAGTATGTTGAGCAGCTTCTTATTACTCCTAAGTCAACGACGTAAGTCTAAATCTTTATTTTTATTAATTATTATATAATAATCAATTTTTATGCCTAGAAAGGAAAAGCCTACTTTTCTTTTCAGTACGTATAATGTTTTACATTATTCTGACAGGATATTACTTACCTATCTTCTAAGAAAATAATAAATAAATCTCACATTAGATGCATCACAACTATCTGCATGTATGGTAGCTGGCATCAATTTCTACTTATTTATGATTAAATATTATAATAACATAATTTGATCATGTCTTTATAATTACTATAATTAAATTAACCAAATTATTTAAAAAAACTTTAAATTAAAAGTCTTTATATAAAAGTCTTTATAACAAGCGGTCTTGACTACGTCATGCGCGAAAGCGAACCGATTTTGCAACATTGTGTATCATACCTTGTGTTCATTGTACCATGATATTTATTTATGCGTATAATAATCTACAAACGTTTTGAAATATGTATATTATTTAGGGATGCGTGATGGAAAAAGTCTTGCTTATAGATGGAATACTAAAACAATACGTTGACAAAAATAAACGTTTTATTTTAACATAAATTGTTGTTTACATGAATGTCTTAATTCTACTTCTTGACATTGACACTTGTCACTTACAGGTAATGCCAACACTTAACATAAAAATGTACAATATAGAATTGTCATACCAACACCCTTCTGCAATTCTATATTAGTGTAACTACAAAACTATTACAACTCAATAACATTCAAAAGTTCCCTAAAATGGGTGAATTTAGTTTTTGACAATGATTTTGTAAAAATGTCAGCTTGTTGCTGATCAGACTGTACATATTGTAAAGTAATAAGTTCCTTTTCTAAACAATCTCTAATAAAATGATGTCTAACATCATAATGTTTGGTTCTTTTTGATTCCAATGTAGAAGCCATCTTAATACATGATTGGTTATCTTCATACACATGTACAGTATACATGATTTTAAAGATCTCTTCCAACATCTGACTAAAGAACAAACTTTCTGTTACACATGAAGATAATGCCATATATTCGGCTTCTGCACTAGATAGTGACACTAAATTTTGCTTCTTAGTTTTCCAACAAATAACATTATAATTAAACTTTATAACATAACCACTAATACTTTTTCTGTCGATTTGATTGTTTGCATAATCTGCATCAACATAGGATACTATCTCTATTTCTTTATTTCTACCTTTAACAAAACTTAAGACATAATTTTCTGTATACTTTAAGTATTTCAAGACATTTTTTTAATTTTTCCAATGTTCTTCGGTGTAATTATTTGGAAATTGACTAAAATATGACATACAAATCTTAAATCTGGCCTAGAGCCTAACATTACATACATCAGACAACCAATCAATTCTCTATAAGGTAACTTAACATTTCCTACCAAATTTTTATCTTTACAAATTGACAGATTAAGTTTAGGTTGCATTGGAATATCTGAAATTTTACAATCACTAATATTAAATCTGTGCAAAATTTTCTTAATTAATTCCTTTTGTGAAATATAAACTTCATTTCCAATTTTACTTATATGTAAACCTAAAAATACCAATTTTTCATCATCAAACTATTTTCAATTTAAATTTTTTTTTTAACTTAGTTTTTATAAAAATAATATTGTCTTCGACTTTTGAAAATATTATCAAATCATCAACATACACAAGTAAAAATGTAAAATCCTTAAAATACAAACAAGGATCCTTCCTAGATCGTTGAAAACCAAGATCAGTTATGCTTTCATGAAAAAGTGTATTCCAACATTCAGGAGCTTCTTTTAGACCATATAGTGATTTACTTAACTTACAAATTAAATTTTTGTCATATCCTTCAAGCCCTTCTGGTTGATACATATACACTGGTTCTTTCAACATTCTCAACTGGTTCAAATTACTCTGTTGGAAGCCTCGAGCTACCAGTCTAGCTTTTTTAACTACCTTTCCGTTCACTTCTTTTTCACGAAAAACCCACTTGGAATCTATTACACTCACATTTTCTGGTTGTTTCACTAAAGTCCATGTCTTGTTTTCTTCCAAAGACTGAAGTTCATCCTGGATTGCTTGTTTCCATTCCATGTCCTTGACTGCTTCAGGGAAGGTTTCAGGAACATCATCAAGAAATGTACCTACTGATAAAGCTGCTAGTAGATTCATCTCTGTATTATACTCACAATCATAGTCTTCAAGATATGTCGGTCTCTTTTTATTTCGTGTACTTCTTCTATTTTCATTAATTATTTCAACTACTTCTTCTTCTTCGTCATGTACATTTTGTTCAGTGATTCTTTTAGGAATATTTTCTACTCCATTCTCAGTTTGAATTTGAGCAATTTGTTCATTCTCAGATAGTCTAATTGTATTATTTTCAATTGAATTTTCATCAAAAATTATATTCCGTGCATGGATTATTTTTCTTTCTTCCGGATTCCATAGTCTGTAGCCATTATCTGAATAACCCACCATAATCAGCTTCTCACTACGAGGATCAAGCTTAGATTTCCTATTCTCTTTAGGAATTAAATTATAAGGATTACAACCAAATAATCTTATCTTTTCCATATTTGGCTTTTCACCATACCAAATTTCAGCAGGTGTTTTGTTATCAGGTAAAGTTCGAGTTTCTGTTCTATTAATTAAGTATGCTGCTACTCTGACAGCTTCACCCCACATGCTTTTATCTAAATTTGAATCAAAAATTAAACATCTTGCTTTTTCCATAATGGTTCTGTTAAAACGTTCAGAAACACCATTCTGTTCTGGATTCCTTGGTACTGTATACTGAATTTTAATTCCATTATTTGAACATAATGTTTTAAAATCTTTTGATGAGTATTCACCCCCATTATCACACCTTATCCTTTCAATTTTTACATTAAATTTAGCAGTAACCATATCAGATTCAGATTTTCTCTCAATTAAATAACATATACAAAAATGTGAATAATGGTCTATAAATGTAACAAAATATGTTTTATTATCATGAGTTATTCGATCTATAGGGCCACACACATCTGTTGATATAACTTCTAAAATTCTTTTTGCTTTTCTTTCAGCATCAATGCTATGAAAAGGTAATCGTGATTGTTTTCCTTTTAAACAGATTTCACATATACCAGATATGGGATACTTTGCAGAGTGACCCATTTTCATATGCATTAGTACATTCTGTTTAACAGTTGTAATTTGTGCTTCTGGTAGATGTCTACCTTTTAATTTAACAATATATAAGTTATTTCTTAACTCACCTGTTATCACAGCATGATTTCCTTTCATTATGTTGACTTGTTTATCTTTGAACACAATTTGAAGACCTGCTTCTTCCATTTTCTTGACACACATTAAATTATATGAAAGTTGATTACATAACCATACATTCTTCATCTCAATTTGGTTACCATTTACTGCTTGTAGATTCAAATCACCTTGTTTTATTGCCTCCAATGATTGACCCTTCTTTGCTACATTTATATTATGCATTACTTCCTGGATATTATCTAAAAACCTTTCAACATCCTTTGTAACTAAGTGATTTATAGCACCACTGTCTATTATGAAATTTATTTCACCAGATTCTGAGTTGCTAACTAAGGTAGTTTCCTCTGCTGTCAAAAATGTTACCTTTTCACCATTTTCTGCTGGGAATGCCCTATTTCCATTTTTATTTTTCCAGCACTGATAGCGCTTGTGTCCCATTTTTCCACAGTTATGACATTTAAATTCAAATGGTTTATTATTTCTCACATTACCATTACTTGTTCCAGCTTTATTCTTCCATTTATTCCATGGCTGTTTATTTGCTACAAATGCAACATCAGGGTTTGTTTCATGGTCATTTTTATTGTGCCTTGCCTCTTTCATTAGTAGCTTGTTTTTAACAAAGTCTAATGTAACTTTAGTTTCATCTTGACAAAACTTAATATCAACTGCTGTAGTAACTGCTTGATATGATTCAGGCATTGCAGAGAGTAACTGTGATATAACTTCACTATCTTGTACTTGACCTCCTGCATTTTTAAGTTCATATACAGTTTGATTGAATTCTGTTAAAAACATATTTAAAGATCCTGTTGTGTATTTCAATGACTTTATTTTCTGCTGCAGTTGAACCTGTGTCGAAATTCCCATCTTTTGGTAAGTATTTTCCAATGTACCTATATTCTCTTTTGCTGAGGTATTTGACTTAATCATTTCCAGTATATTGTCATGCAAACATTGCACAATTAGATTCCGGGATTTCACATCGTTTTTCTTAAATAGTTCTCGAGAGACATCATCTGCAGGTTCATCTTGAGATAGTACAGCTAAGACACCAGCCTGTTCCAGTAACAATTTAACTCTGAATAACCAGTTGGAGAAATTATTTCCATCAAAGGGTTTGATGTTTACAACATTTGTTTCCGCCATTTTTGTCGTTGAGTTCCGTACCACGTTTTCCGTAAACACTTTTGTTTTCTGATTACCACTATGCAAGCTTCTTGGATTTCCACAACTCTGGGCCCATAACCTTTAGGGATGCGTGATGGAAAAAGTCTTGCTTATGGATGGAATACTAAAACAATACGTTGACAAAAATAAACGTTTTATTCTAACATAAATTGTTGTTTACATGAATGTCTTAATTCTACTTCTTGACGTTGACACTTGTCACTTACAGGTAATGCCAACACTTAATATAAAAATGTACAATATAGAATTGTCATACCAACATATTACATGTATTTATTTTTTTTTTATATTTATAAGAACGAATATAAAGAATCACTCTATTGCAAATATTCATCTTTTTTTTTTAAATTTTGATCATTATTAATTAATCAGATCGAAAAGTGTATGCACAAACATACGATCTAGACGTAACACATATTTTTTAAATATAGATTTTACCATATATTTATTGAATTTAGAGTATTAATATATGTTTTATACATGTTGAGCAAGTGATTAAATATTTTTGGAGCAAGAACATAGCAGATCTCTGTCCTATTGATTTTTTTATATTTCCTAATTAAAAATGTCGATTTGTTTTAGTGCGAGTCTCGTATTGATGAAATAAGGTACGCAGAATATGCTTATGATTGTATGTGTACAGTAGCAGGAAATACATATAAAGTTGCCTCGTATCCATTACGTTAGTATCACAGAATAATAAATGAGAGGAGTATGTCATTTTTTTATTAATTATTATTTTCAATATTTTTTTTTTTTGTAATATGTCGACTTTCTTTAAATAAGTCTTTTGTACACCGCCCCACACAACAATTCCATATCTAATTCTAGACTCAAATAGTACATAATATAATATTTTTACATAATATAATATAAGTACATAATATAATCTTCCTTCGTGTTATTAATTGTTATAGAAGTATAAGAAGGTAGTGTTAGTTTGTAACTGCAAAACGAAAAAAAAAACGATTTTTCATAATTACTGGTTAAACCCTTATAATTTAAACCATTTTATTAGTTTGCGCATATGTAGCTTAATTTTATTCTGTAAATGTTCCCAATTGTCTACGCTATATAAAATTGCAGTGTAATCTGCAAAACTTACTATCTTCGCCTCAGTATTGAGATTATATAGATTATTGACATGGATATTGAATAGTTGTGGTCCTAATACTGTGCCTTGAGGCACGTCGCGTCTTAAGTGAAGTTTGTTATAGTAGTGACAGAAAACATGTATAAAGAAGCTATGTATTTATTTTTATTTTGCCTACAACAATTATTTGTTATAAATATTACGTTAACTTCATGTTCACCTGAATACTAAAGAATCTTCTTCTAAAAGATCTAGAATAATTAAAAGTCTAGAAAACTTCCAATCTCCACTGCACCTCTTCTTCCTTGGGTCTCATCCCAGAAATAGCAATGCACGTTACCATAGCTTTTAAAATCCTCTTCATTATCTGGTAATTTATTTAACACAGTCAGAGTAAACTTGTAGCAACTCAATTTGGATTTAAAATAAAACGATGAATTTTGTCCATTGGAACTTTGCATTATAGTTTAAACATCTATTCTATCATTATTTTTTTATGCTCGACTTAACTTTTCTTCTATAAAATTAATGGGAAAAACCCCATAGTTGGCTGTAGGTATACCATCGTTTAAAAAAACAGAAGTTACAACACTTCACACATGTGTATTGTGGTATAAAAAACAAATAATTAAAACTTTATAAAAAGTGTCGTCAACATTTAAGTTCTAGCAGAACGTTTTCGATCTGAACAGATCATCCTCAGTGCCTTGTGTACTTGTAGCTAACAATAAAGTTGTCTATGAGACCTCCATGTATGGATTTACAGCAAATGTTACATTATGATTATGTTTTGACTCTAGGTCGATGACAATGGATAGATTTTTAAATTACTTTAGGGACTACATGTCTCCCTGCTCGATTATTAATACGCGTATCTTGTCAGTTAAAACAACACAGACCAACTGGCTGAGGTGACAAAGACAGCCGGACGTGACTAGGTGTCAGTGTATTCCGAAATTAATGTAATTTTTTTTAATTGTGAAATTATAAAATTTATTTACTTGTAATACTGAACTAATATCTTATTAATAATCCTGTAGTTAAAATTAAATTTGTTTAAATGATAAAATTTATTGTCTAAATCAGTAAATCTCTATTATTGAAAAAAAAAGATGAACTATTAATATAATGGGATTATAGTTTAAGGTTGAATTTATGACATCATAAGTGGTGAGAAAATGATAAAGGTAGAAAATGAAAAGAAGTGATCTGGTACTCATGCATCAAAGTGTATGAAGTGGATAAAAATTAATATAATTAATATAAAACAAGAGATTAAGTTGAAATCCAATGAAATGAAAGTGAAAATGTTTTATGATTTGGTAATGGTGGTTGCCTAGCAACGGTAAAAGACCTGTGTAAATTTCTAGGAGTCGAATTTTTTTTAAATAGTAAAATGAATAGTCTATTGAAAGTTATATGAGAGAAACAGAATATGATATTCTAACTATTATTGTATTGTAGTTTCGATAGTGTTAATATGGAAATCCCTTTATTGTGAAGTAGGTATGCTGAATGAATATATATGAAGCTGAGAATGAGTGAATGAAAATTAATATAGGGAAGAGGAGATGTAAAATGTTTGATATATGTGAATATGTATCACAGAAAAAATGAAATAATAGAGACTATATGTTGAATTAGCTGTGAGAAGATTAGATTGACTGCATATCTGAGTTGATTAAGTGAAATATGTATTATAAGTGGTAGTTAATCGCTTTTCAACAACCTCTGCGCTGCTCCAATCAGTTTCAAAAAGACCAGTTGGTTGTGTTATAACACTCCATATTATAAGTATACATATTTGTTATCTACTAACGCAAATATTTTTAAACCATATTTGGATGATTGACTGAGGATATATTGACGGAGTTGACATTTTTTCCTAAAAGCAAGTAATTTCTTGCCAACTGTTAAACATTCTGAAGGTGTAAAGTTTTTTTTTTTAATTTTCAATAAAAAGTCCAGAAATGTCTCGTATAAAAGCAAGATTATTCAGCTCTTTCCTTTGTCTCGAATTAAAGTCTTCAAACCTCAAACATCTCAGTAGAAATCGGAAACGATTTAAAGACATTGTCAAATAAATAGCTTTAACACCAGTACCTTTCTTATCATCCCGCATTTGCAAAACATTCAGTCTTCCAGATTTTAGAATACCTGCTAAAAAGAGTATACCAATAAGTACTCAAATCTCTTCGACGTCGGTCATTTTAGCATCTCTGTAGCGTTGGAAATTTGCTCCTATCTTCTTAATATATATGTTGGTATATACAACGCGTTAATTTTTATGACGATATTATCATCTAGCATACATTTGAAGCATTTAAACTGTTTTTTGCGTTTCTAGCTTCTCTTTGGTCCTGGTAACCAAAACAATATTTGTTGCACGATTTCTTGAAGTAGGCACAGGACATATCTTACTCCACTTTGTTTTTTGTCTTTGCAAAGATAGTTTTTTGAAATTAGTTTTTCTTCATCTCCCTCCCCTTGAACCCCATCATCACAGTCTTGTTCCGATTCTTATTCAGACATGTTACATTCTTGTTCTAGAGCATCATCAGATACACATTGCTCAACATTATAGTCATCTGAGCTGCTGTAGTCGTCACTATCATCTATATTCGGCTCCTGTTCGTTCTCCATTTAATTATTCCATTCTTACTTTTTTTTGGTCGGGGCATTGCTGATAACTAAAACAAAAATAAAAAATAAATATTTGTTACTCTTTTTCACGCAGACAACTTATCTTAACCGCCGAATACAAAATATATATTTTAGTTTAGGGTTACGTAAGTACACGCGTGGATTACAATGGTAACAGAACACAATCTTTTGTGACTTTTGTGAGTCTAATTCGTCTTAAAGTGAAAAAAAATATTCACATAATTAAACATATTAAACAAATATACAGAGTTGCCCAAAAGTCTGGAAACGGCTAATTATCTCGTAAATTACTAGACATAATTATACAAAATTTGAGATACGCCTATTTTGGGATACGGAGATTCCATATTTGGTAATTGCAATGTTGCCAGATTTTCAGTTTCTCTTATATTACTAGTAACTTTCGTTTTTTAAATGCATCACCCTATATATTCAGTCATTATTGGAATCTCCTATTAAATAGGAGTCCAACCATATGTAACACTTATGATTTTATGTAGTCTGGAAGGTCTAAAATACATAAAACAGAAGTCTGGCAACGCCTAAATTGTTTCAATACTTTTTTTAATACTAACTATTTTCAAATACATTAAAACGTAACAATTGATAGTTTAGAATATTTTTTAACATAATAGTTACGTTATTAAGTGTTCAAAATGTGCTCCATTTGTGAGTAGATAGCACTCTAATCGATTGTAGAATGCGTCTACCACATTTCTCCATGATTGTCTAGAAATTATTCGAGATTCATCGATAATTCATTGCCTTAGCTATGCAAGACTTGCTGGTTAAGTTTTGTAAACTGAATTTTTCAAGTATCTCTAATAAAAATAATCTTTAGGATTGAGATCGGATGAACGTGGAGGCCATTCAATTCTACCTTGTCTACCAATTTATCGTCCGGGAAATATCTCATCTAAATAACGCCGAACATTTACACCAACTATCTGACGTTAAATTTCTTTCGATAAAAAATGGCCCAATTAAATAAGTACCTACTATAACTGACCATACATTTAATTTTTGTGGTCTTTGAGTATGGTTTTCACGCATTCAGTCTTCAGTGTAAATTTATGTCACACCAGTACCTTAAAGCATAAAATTATAAACAATAATAAAAATATAGAACCTAATAGTATAAAAAAACTATGAACACCTTCACTCTTATCTCTTTATTTTTTCTGTTATATATAAACTTGTTTCCGATATCGATCACTTGATTTTAATTTTTGTGGACTCGGACTGTGCGTAGTTAATATCACGTTAGAAAATCCATTAACCTAGTTTCCAAATCCCTGGTTCTATTTTAGACTTTAATGTCGATGATCAATATAACCTACTTTGGTCAATTCCCTAGGAATAATTCCATAGTTACTTTGTAAAATTGTTCTATATTACACTATATACTTTGAAGATAAAATACTTTTATATACTTTTTTGGTTTTAATTATGTTTTTTGACTTGTTTCATCGTTTTAGAAATTCTATAAAGATATTCTTTCACTGCTGATAATATACCATGCGGTCCATATATATGAAATAAATTCATTTTTAGCGATATTATGTGCTATGTGAAAAAAACCTGAAGCAGGTTTTTTTTTATTCTTAAATTGACAACTTACAGTATAAAAATATTGTACCCTTCAGCACATAATATTTAGAATGTATTTTTCAATGTACTTTACAATTAAAATAAATGTTTAAAATGACCACTATTCACTTCGTGACAATAACCGAGGCGATTATGAAATTCTCGTACAACATTTTGTACGACTTCGGGGGTTATTTTGTTAATTTCTTCCGTTATCCTAACTTTTAAATAGGCAATACTGTTTGGTCCATTAAAATATATTTTAGATTTTAAATAACTCCATAACAAGTAATCGAGAGGAGTCAAATCGGGGATCTAGCTGCCTATTCGTTCGTTTTACGTATTCCTATCTACCTATTGGTAAAATCATTCATCAGAAAAAGCGATTTTGTTTATGAACTGCAAATCTACGTTCATTCTATCCATCATCATTTCACAGAATTCTTGCCTTCAGAAACATCAGAAACTTCAGATCAGAGACATCTTCAGTTACCTCCTGAACTAACTGAACTTTGTAAGGGTGGTATTTTTCTTTATGCAAAATCTTAAAATAGATTACTTACATACATCATTATCGGAGGCAAGTTCTCGAGTTGTCTTATGCAGATTTTCCTCAATCTCTAGAAATTTGACATTTCTTCCTGGTTTTTCAATATATTTTACATGTCCAGTATAACGAAACTTCAGAGTATGTATTATTAAAGATTGCACAAATCTCCTTTTGAGTTCTTGTTTTATTTCCACAACCAATCATAATTAAAATGTCTATTCTTTGAGTCTCGGAGAAATGAGCCATAATTAAATAAATATCCGCGCAAATATTATACTAACGTCTTTTAGAAACTTTTAATACCTAAATGATAGCAGCCTACTAGATTCATAAGAATTGTTTATTTGACTTTTTGACTAACACATATTTTATTATATTTAAAGTTTTTTCCCCAATGTTTAGCACAGCAATGTTTTAGAACAGATACAGATACGAAAATATCTGATTATTTCTAAAGTGTATTTTAAAGACCAGGCAATATAAACAGTTAGGATAACAAAAGAAATTAACACAATAACTCTCGAGGTCATACAAAATGTACGAGAATTCCAAAATCGCCTTGGTTATTGTCAAGAAGTGAATAATAGTGGTCAAGTTGAACATTTAATTTAATTTTAAAAATTAGTTTTTTGAGTTATGATTGCACAAACTCAAAAAACTTTATATTGCTGAAGAAAGGACAAAAATCGCTTTCTAACAAAGTGCCACACGACCCCCTTTGTTATTTAAAAGTTTCGATGGGGTGCTTATAATTCAAAGGTTGTGCTGGACGGGAAAATATTTTCATAATGTAAATTGTCAATTATCTGAAAGTGACTTTGCTAACAAGTGAAGCAGTAACATCTCCAGAAGATGCCAACCCATAGTGTTGTCAAAACCTCGAGAACTAATATCAGAAGACAACGACCTAACAGCCCGAACAAACAGTATAACAAGTTAGACGATGGCCGTGAACGCCATCATTTTAAATATCGATCTGTTTCAGATTTTTTTACACAGTACATAATAACGCTAAAAATAAATTTATTCCATACATATGGACCGCATGGTATAAATAAACCATTATCAGTTAATATACAAATGTAGAAAATGAATTGCAGAAACAATTTCCCGGAAGATAAATAATGAATAAATCTATGTGTGAATTAAATAACCAAATATTGCACAATATTACGACTAACGTAATCAGATGTTCAAATGCATTTTTATCACATTAATTGATATAGCAAAAAATGTGGTTGTATCATAAGTAATATTTTGCAACATATTTGTAATATAAAGTTCAAATCGTTTTAATATTCGCTGTTTGCATGTACTGGGAGGGGATACGAGAAACGATGGTGCGCGTGCAGCGGTGAAATCTTGCAACTTTGTTAGCATATTTCATAAGTAGTTATTGTAGAAAATGTAATATTTTAAATGCTGTATTATAAACTGTAAAAATACAATAAAAAATAGTTAATTCAAGTTTTATCGGCTTCCAACTTCTAAGCCTAAATTAATGCAATGAGAGAAGTAGATTTATATCATAATAAAGCAGCATTAAGGCTGTTTTATCGGTGCACCAAAACCTAGGAACTTTTATTTACCGACAAAATGTCTCGAAATTTGGACACAATACTGGAAACTATGTTGCTTTTAAAATGTCGGTTTAATTTTTTTTTTTGGTTACTTCTGTTGAAAAATTGGATTATACTGTTTAACGTTCTATTATACCCAAACTTTTTACGCCCATCGCTTGAAAGAGTTTTTTTTTCTGTAATCGTTGATTTTTTTTAGCTTTCTGTGTCCAGTAATAATTGAGAAAAGCGTGTTCCAACTTTGAAGAAAATTGCTAAAAAATACTAAAATCGAATAGTGAAACGTGTTACTCATCATTGTCGCTTATCGCCTTCGTGACTTCAAATCTCATGAGCGTACGGTCAGTTAGTTCGTGTTAAAACTAATTTGAATGGAGAGTAATGCATTTGTTGCCCGTTTGCCGACGCCACTGAGTAAAGATAGTCTCGCGTAAGCAGTGTAGAAATGTAAGTGATACGCCCATTTCAAATCGCAATGTACTTGAACTGCTAAAACAGCCTTAAGTAACATAAAAAGTAACACAAATTCTGCATTCTTACGCCCGATTTCGTAATAAGTTTGACATGAACATTAAATTAAAGTTCACTTTAAAGTATAAATTTTAATAATAATCATATTAATTTAAGTTTGCTTACAATTTTTTTTTCTTTCAAATTTAAAAATGCTAAATACCCTTTAAAGTTTGGATTACACCACCCAAAAGTTGACAGGAAAAGAATTAAATATTTAAATCAACGTAGTGTTTGTTCCTTTGAAAGGTTTGGATTGACAAAAAATACAGTTATGCAATTTAGTCTAAAGCGAACATTAGTTAAAGTGTACTTTAGGTTGTCATTATGAAATCAGGCGGTAATATCGCTCCAAAAAGTTGATATGATATTCAATTATTAATTCTATTTTACAGTGGATAGGATAGTTCGTTGAAAAAGGTATTTTATGATTTATTTTCTGGAATCCAGTTTTTATTATTGCATTCATATTAATGGTAATCATCATCATCATCGTTAGTGGCATTACAGCTCGTCATGAGCCAAAGCCTTCTTCAGAACAATCTTTCATTCGCCCCTGTCTCTGGCAACTCTTCTCCATGCTTTAACTCCGATGGATTTTAGATCACCCTCTATGTTATCTTGATACCTACGTTTTGGTCTTTCTCTGGATCGTCTTCCCACTGGTCCTCTTCTGTCGAAAATTTTTCTGATCGTTGCATCTTCATCTCGCCTAATTACATGTCATATCCATCGAAGGCGTGCTAATTTAATACATTTTACAACGTCAGGTTCGCCAAATCCTATGTATAACTCAAAGTTGTAGCGTTTACGCTACAAACGCTGTTCTTGGACACGTCCATATATTTTCCACGGAATTTTTCTCTCGAAACGTTTAAGCAGTTCTTGGTCGTTCTCTACAAGTGACCACGTTTCTGACCCGTATGTTAACACTGGCTTTATTAGTGTTTTGTATATGGTAATTTTAATTTTTCTGGGTAGTTTTGGGGCCATCTATTTCCTCAAGCCATAATAGCACTTATTGGCAAGCACTATTCTTCTTTTAATTTCTTTGCTGACATTGTTGTCTTTGGTCAGCAGCGAGCCCAGGTAGACGAAGGTGTCCACAGCTTCCAGTTCCAGATCATCCCTTAATAGCCTAGGTATCTGGTTGCCTGATCTAGTACAATACATATACTTGGTTTTCTGTGCGTTTATTTTTAATCCCATTCTCAGTGCAGACGCTCTTAACACATTGCTGGACACTACCGAATTGCAAATCGGTCAAAACTTGTCACACAGATACTTGAGAATCTAAAAGTTAAATTTAAAAATTTCTTTAAGGAGGTGTTTCTAGTAGTAATTAGTATAGTTTTTTTTTGCAAAAAAACACGGACAGCTATAGCCGTGCCTGTCCCACCAGACAGTTATTATCTGCATCATGGGACACGACGGTTACCACCGTCCTCTTATTTATAACACGAAATCATTTATTTTAATAAACTAACATCAAACACAAATAAAATTCAAGAAACTAGATAAAATACAAACGGTAAAATTCCAAAAATAAAATACAAAAAATTAGATTTACACTTTTACATTTGCGTATGCCACAACTCGAAACAGAGTCCTGGGCACAATGGGGGATGTTCAGCACATGTTTTGCATCTGTAGCTGGTCGGTCTCTCTTCTCCTTCTGTCTTTTGTGCATTGTTTGCACGGTAGAAAATACTTATTTCGGCTATGATTCTGTGGAAGAGGTATCGTTTCCTGAAAATGTTGTACAGGTACATTTTCAGGAGTACCAGGAAGAGTCGTATTTTCGTGTGGTGTATGTTGTGGAGGAAACTTAATGAGTGTTCTCGCATCTTTTATTTTAGGGTCTACTCCTAACAGGCTGTGGATAAGTAAATCTCTGAAATCGATAAATCTGATTGTTGCTGCCGGATTAGGACTGTTAATCTTTTTGAACAAAAAAAATGCATTCCAGACGGCTATATCTAACAGATGAAATATTATCTTTTTATACCAGAAAATGGTTTTCCTGGGGCATGAAAAGTATGAAATCATTTGATCACACCTGTCTATCCCAGACATATATTTGTTGTAATGGAATACTTCTATGGGTTTTATTTTTTCTTGTTTTCTTCTGTTTTTACATATTATTAGTTTCGAGTGATGCAAAGTCGTAAGCGTAAGCACTTCGCGGTTATCTCTCCACTTTGAAATGTACACTTTTCCTTGTCTTTTCCATACATGCTCTCCTTTTCTTAATTTTGCTTTAGTTACTAGAGCAGGATTTCCTCGTCTGTCGATTAGCTAGTGATAGGCTATTATAGTAATTGTCCATGTATAGATGGTAACCTTGGTTTATATATGGTTGCATTAATTTTAAAACAACTGCTTCAGTTTTGGACATAGCTTTATCAGGCGAGTTCCCTCCTTGCCCTTTGTATATATCTATATTTAGGACATAACCATCTGCACTACATAGTTCATAAAATTTTATGCCATATTTAGTTTTTTTTTATTTTTCATGTATGTTCTGAAATCTAATCGCCCTCGAAATAAAAGTAACGATTCATCCAAAGATAATTGTTGTGGAGGCTTATAACAAGTTTGAAAATTTCTAATACACAAGTCTAAAATATTTCTTACCTTCGCTAATCTATCGGTCTCAGTAGGAAATTCCTACTTATTATGCGCTGAAAAGCTGCGTAAAATTTGTTCGAAGCGTCTACCAGACATTGTTATATGAAATATCGGAAAATAGTTAAGTGGTTTTAGGCTAAAAAGTCTTCGTACATCGCAATTTTTCGTTTGTCCCCGTAACAAACATAAGCCTAAAAATTTATATAACTCCTGCGTATCAATCGGTTTGTAAATCCTACTTCTAGAGTGTCGGGTTTTAGGGCGAACCTGCTGACAACGTATCTGTCCGTAGTTGTTGGTACAATCAAGTAAAAGTGTCACAGTTTCATCATCCCACAGCTTACTAAATATTTCAAGTGGTGTGTGAATATCGCCTTCAATTGTTATTTGCTCTCTTAGTGGTTCTTCACAGAAAACACTAATGTCAGCAACATCACTATGCCATCCCATATCTAGTTCTTGAACAATATCATTTGGTTCGTACGAACCACTTGACTCTTGTAAATTAGCATCCGTAGTTTGTTCTGAGTCATCACTATCAGTAGTTTCAGTGTTTCTATTATCAAGATCCGAATCTGCTCTAAAATTTTTATCACTTGCTGAATATGACTCTGCTTCATCGTCTGTACTTACGTCTTCATACAACCGCAAGAGCCGCATTTCTTCTTTAGAATCCCTACCTAAAACATCATATTTTTGTAAAATATATTATAGTATAATATTAATCAACAACTTCAAGTAATACAAAAAACACGGTAAAAACAGAATCAAAATATACACTTTACAGAAAATAGCGGAACACACTTGTATATATTTTAACGGTCGACAAGCGACTACTAACGGTGGGAGTGTTCTGTACTAACCTCTACCCAATAAACATTTATTATGGGAACTTAGATACCTGAATTATAGGCAATCAATTTTACAATCTCTCTAGAGGGACACACTAAGCGATTCTAGCTAAACTTTACATAGTTTGCGAGACGGTTGTCACCGTCATGTCTTTTTAAAAAGAGGACGGCTATAGCAGGGGTGTCACAGCACGCAGGACGGTTATAGCAGGTGTGTCCAGCAATGTGTTAATAATCGAAAAGCTTCTATGGCTCTCGTATTAATATGGCAATCTCGAATTACTTTTCCCAGTGCAAATTTAAATAAGAGGTACGACAGTCCATCTCCCTGTCTAAGCCCATTTTTACAAAGGAATGGTCTTGAAAAGTCGTTTTGGATTCTGACTACACTCTCTACGTCTGTGAGTGTAGATTTCGTTAGACCGAAAGAAGTAGATTTATATCATAATAAAGCAGAATTAAGTAACAAAAAACGTAATCCACATTCTGCATTCTTACGCCCGATTTCGTAATAAGTTTGATATGAACATTAAATTAAAATTCACTTTAAAGTGTAAATTTCAATATTAATCATATTGGTTTAAGTCTGCTTAAAATTTTTCTCTTTCAAATTTAAAAATGCTGAATATCCTTTTAGGTTCGGAATACATGACCCAAAAGTTGACAGGAAAAGAATTAATTATTTAAATCAATATGGTGTTTGTTTCTTTGAAAGGTTTGGATTAAAAAAAAATACAGTTATGCAATTTAGTCTAAAATGTGATATGCAATTATTATTTCTATTTTTCAGTGGATAGGATAGTTGGTTGAAAAAGGTATTTTATGATTTATGTTCTGGAATCCAGTTTTTATTATTGCATCAATATTAGTAGTAATACTGCAATTTAATAATTTATTTTATTTACTACATACAATGTTTACCTT
Organism: Diabrotica balteata; assembly: GCA_918026665.1. Lineage (NCBI taxonomy): Eukaryota > Metazoa > Arthropoda > Insecta > Coleoptera > Chrysomelidae > Diabrotica > Diabrotica balteata. Next base: position 97,976,932 of record OU898282.1, read on the forward strand.
TATCATCATAACCTTAATATTAAATGCCAAATCTAAACGTAAACATATACTTAAGAATTTTTACAGTTAAAAATCAATTAAAAAGTTCATTATTGATATATATTACAATAATTATTGTATTAAATAAACAATTTTAAGTCGCTTTATTTGCAGCTAATATAAGACTAAAATATTAATAGTGCTAACACTTTCGCTAATTTATGGCACTAGGTGTCGCTCTTCCGAACTTGCACACAGCGAATGTTCAACCCTAATTATTCTAATATAAGTATTTTACTTGCTTGATAAGTTCGCCATAGACCAATAGCAAGTTCCTTAATGACAGCAGGTAACTTTTGGTTACTATTTAAATGGTCTACTAGCTTTCACAGTTATGGGTCAGAATTCTTTGTTATGTGAGTTTAAGTGAGTTAATTTTATATATGTCTCTTGTTATGGGTAGTTTTGGTAGTGTAGGTGCATTTTCTTCTTTGGGTGCGGTACGCTATGCAGCGTGTAGGCGTTCATGCTAGTTGTTGAATGTATAGAGATCCCTCTTTGTTAATTTCTTATGTTTTTGAAGCATAAATGTTACTTTCACCCAGGACCCCTTCTACTATTAACTTAAACCACAAAGATGAAATTTAGGTAATTATATGTATTAATTCAAAGAATATGACCCAATTATAACACCTTTCACTGCTTAACGAGATCTAACAAATGTCTTTGGACATTAGCTCTTCTTGGGGTCTGATTATTTGTTACATGGTTCACACACGGAATTATAAGCAGCCTTATGAATCACTACATTTCGAAAGACTCCACACGTTTTAGAGATCTCACTTTAAGTATCCAGGTCCCAATTCCATATAACAGAATGGGCCAAATGTAAGGGGTACTGAAATCTAAGGGTAAAGAAAGGTAAAGGTCATAGAAGGTAGCGATAGCTACTCTAATCTTTACCTTCAGGTCACAATCATATTTGATGTTTAACATAGCGTCGAGAAATTTAAATATCTTAACTTATAAGCTATAAGCTCATAGCTCTATTATTTATATGCATTTTAGCGTCCATATGTGGTTGTCTGCTGTTTAATATATATATATATATATATATATATATATATATATATATATATATATATATATATATATATATATATATACATATATATATATATATATATATATATATATATATATATATATATATATATATATATATATATATATATATATATATATATATATATATATATATATATATATATATACGGTTTTTGTTATGTTGATCCGTACTCCTCTCTAACTCCATTTAGAATATTCACTAAAGATCGTAGCTCCTCTATGTTGTTAGCTGTTAGGTATGAATCTTCAGCATATCTTACATTATTAATAGGAAGGCCAATTATTTTGATGCCAGTACTGGGCAGAAAATAGAAGCCTGTCTTACGCATTTTCTTATTTTTTTTTCTGTCTATAGGTCGTTGGTGATCCTCAGTTCTGTTTTTTGATACCAATCTATCTATCTATCTATAGCCCAAAATCTATTCATGTGTTGATTATAGGCCTCTCCCATTTGTCTTCATTTGTCTGTCTTCTGTTTGTCTTTTCCACATAGGACCTGCGCTTTGCTCAATGTCATCTTTTCATCTCATTTGCGATCGACCTCTTGACCTTTTGTAGTATATGGTCTCCAGCGTCCAATTTCTTTATTCTATCTTCCATCCTGATATCTTTCATTATGCCCAGCTCATTTCCATTTTAATTTCAATGCATGTTCGATAGCGTCTGTTGTTTCGGTTTTGTATCTTATCCACTCGTTCCTCTTTTTATCTCTTAACAATATTCCCAACATTTGTCTTTCCATAGCTCTTTGAGTTTTCTTTATTATATCTAAGTTGCTCTTGGTACACGTCCACGTCTGGGCACCATATGTCAGAACAGGTAGGACGCATGCATTAAATATCTTCGTTCTTAATTTTAAAAATATTTTTTGGTTTTTGATAGTATATGAAAGTTTTCCGAATGCAGCCCACCCCATTCTTATTCTTCTGATTATTAAAAGCTGATCAAAGAGGTAAACACACGCCAATCAATAAAACTCCTACCGAAACCATAAATGGTATACATTAACATATCAATTTCTTTTCAAAGTACCAGTCATTATTCCAGAGGAAGGAACAAGAGAAATTATCTGGGCACAGAACTTCAAATAGAAAAGATGTATCAACTGTACATTAATGAACGCAATGAAAGACATGTCGATCCAAAGCTAAGAGCATAAAGGTGGTCGTACTCAGATACATTCACCGTTCGACTGAAAAATAATCATACTGCAAAGGAACTAACCAGTGTACAGGCTGATCATGATGCTCACCTAATTAAATCTAAAACTCGATATAACTTAAAACAATTGGACTTTATAATGGATAAAGAGTCACCAAAACACAAAGTACTATTTGGTGATTTGCAAAAATGTTTGCTATAACTGATTATGCAGGAAAAGATTCAAGGAAAGAGAAGTATAGGGAGGCGTAGAATGCCATGGCTGCGCAACCTGAGAAAGTGGTACGGATGTACATCAAATGAACTTTTCAGAGCAGCCGTCACAAAACTCCGAATAGCTATGATGATTGCCGACCTCCGCAGCGGAGATGGCACTTGAAGAAGAAAAAAAAAATGTTTTCTTTGTTTGCATGGTTTTTGTTTTTTTTATGTTTATTGTTAAACCAATCTGTTCTTCAGTATCACAAAGTGTGTTTAGTATCGTGTGTAGGTCTGTCTCACTTTTAGCGATAATGACTGTATCGTCAGCATAACGGAAGTTATTTATATTTTCACCATTTATCTTGATTTCTTCTGTACAGTTTTCAAGTGCTTGTGTAAATAACTTTTCGTGTAATAAATTATAATGTGTTTATAGTTCTAATTTCTTGTTTTTAATTTAATTTACTAAAGGTTCAATATTTATAACACTCACAAATTTATCAAAGTCTTTATTACTACTAATTTATTTTACACTTAATAAGTATATAATTTATCTACGTGCGATACAATTTTAAACCACGAGCGCGAGCTTGTTTTTGACTAACTGCTCAATAAAAATCCTGTTATTTATATAATAAATGCCGTTATCTAGAACGGTCTGGCAATGCATCGATGACATTCCATCCAGTAGGTGACTCATTCAGCTAGACTAGAAAAGTCGATCGCCTGCTGGTAAATTCGGACGGTCGCGCCGGCTGCATTCGTGGTACCTGATATTTGATCCTTCTGGAGAACTCGGAACATTTTTGGACAAGAGTTGTAAAGCTATACACAGCTTCCACTGTTCCGAAGCCGTTACGAAAGCCAAACTATCTATTACTCCGCTTCGTACTTTCTGAATATTCTTGCATGTATAGTCTTGTAAGTGTGACATTAAGCTGATTAATTTATAGTTATTACAGTATTTGGGGATTTTGGTTTTTGGTAGCGGAACAAATGTCGATAGCAGCCATTCTATAGGTATCTCGCCAGATTTGTATATGTTGTTAAAGAGTATAGTTATTGCACTTAAATTTTCTTCGTCTATAAGTTTAATCAGCTCGATATGAACTTCATCTGGCCCAGGGGCTCTGCCAGATTTTGATTTAATACTATTGGAGCTTCCTCGTTAGCAATTTGTGTTGGTTCCGTTCTTGGGTCCGTGAAAAGATCTACAATATATTTAGTCCATACTTGTTTTATTTCAATTGGGTTATTAATAGGATTATTGTTTTTGACAATTAATCGGTTACATGTATTTGTTCGTGTTTTTCCAGATAATTCTTTCACTTTTTTTATGTAGATTATAATAATCATGCTTTTTCTGCAATTCTTCCACTTCGATGCATGTTTCCATCATCCACTTTTTCTTAGCCTCTTTTATTTCGTTCCTTACAAATTTGTTTTTCTCTGTACTTATTTGGGTTTTTTTCTATATTTTCTTCTTTGTTTCATGATTTCCAGTATTTCTTGAGTCATCCAAGGTTTTTGGCTTTCTGTTTTCTTTTATAGAGTTTCTTTCTGTGTTTTCATAACAGAATTTTTTATTTTGCTCCACATAATGTTCACATTCTCAGTGTTTTTATTTCTGATGTTAATTTCTTTATTTCTTGATTGATTCAAGTTGAAGCCTCTTCACGGATTTCATTTACCTTGAGTAACTGAGCATTCACCTTACAAGTTTTGGATTTTATCTTTTTTTTACCCTCAGTTTCATTTTTTAGACAAGAAGGTTATCGTCTTATTCCTAACGAAAATAGTAATAGCATAATATTTACTCTTTCGTCCGTATCTACACTGTTTTTCGTTAGTTCATTAATTTTATTTCGTGCCTTAAAAGTGTCCCTATTTTCATACAAGAGCTATGTATATATTTTTGAGCCGATTTGCTTATGTAGTCTTTGTACTTCATAATATTATTCATACACAAATTATGACAGTACCCTGGTATAATTATCTACTTATCCATTACATCACAGTTCCAAAAGTTGTAGAAAACGGCCTTGAAACTGCACATACCACATAAAATTAATGTTTGTATTCCCCGTTCCCCTCTTTTTCTAGGTTTTCTGTTGTATGTATTTTGCGCTGTGTGTGTTCGACCGTTCAGCGTTTTAGCACCGAACAACGTCTTTTTAGTACGCAATCAGAACTTTGTCGCTGGAGGTGTGAATAGGTGTGTAGTAGGTTTCTTGTTTAGTTGTTGTCGGTAAGTTATTTTTTATGGTTAAATGTAAACACATGTTTTAATTTTCTACAAAAATAGAATATATACCGGTTGTTTAAAATTTTATAAGTTACGCTCTTGTTGACGTAGAAAATAGCTTTTAATAGTTTACAAATCAACATTTTTCTTATGAAAATGATACTGAAAATATATTAATTATTAGTATTAATATTTATCTATTTATATATTATTATAGAGAGTGAATTATTACGGAAGTAGTTAAGTGAAAAGATAATTGAAAAATAAGTTTGCAGGTTTTTGTTTTGCTTTTTTTAATCATCTAGTATTTTCTCTTTAAAATGTTTTACACTCCTCTATCTAAACCGGTTGAATAAAAATAAATATTAAAATTATAATCAGGAATTTGATTGCATCTGTGTAGTTAAGCTGTTAGTAATTATTTAGTAAGACTCACAAATGTCCAATTTTTTTGTCGATTTAGCCGAAAAGGTGAAAGAGACCTCAAATTTTAATGTTTTCTTGGATCTATATATACAGGGTGATCCTTAAGTAATTGTACAAAAAGATTTCAGCCAACTTGCTTTAATAAAATATTGATATTAAGAAAGATACAAGTTGAAATTTAAAATGATATTTTTCGCTATAACTTGAAATTTAAAAAATTGTTGCGTACTTTGATGTAGCTGATAGAGGGCGCCACCCACATATTCCGCATATATGGCATTTTGCGCTTAATTTTTTTGCTCTTGAAGTTCTTGAATAATAATTCTTAATATTTGTACCTCAAATCACTGAATAGCTATTGATAAGCATAATTAAAAGTGTATTCTTATAAAAACAACTCAAAGATAGTTACTTATTTCTATCTATGTATCTATCTATTCTACATCTATCTATCTATCTAATTAGCCTTCTTCGGTCCATCTTTGGACATAGGCCTCCCCAATCCTTTTCCATTCTTCTCTGTCTGTCGCTACAGTCATCCACCTAGAGCTCACGTGCTTCTTGATATCATCTGGCCATCTTATTTGGGCCTTCCTCTGCTTCGTTTATATTCCCACGGTATCCTAAACGTGTTCTATTTCATCTTCTCCAATTCTCATGGCGATGTCTTCTTCTGTATTTGTTATGGTTTTTGGTCTTGCTGTAATTTATATTTAGGCCTATTTTTTCAGCATGTACGTCCAGTTCTTTCATCATTGTAAATAATTCTTCTTTTTTATCGATTATCAATACGATGTCATCAGCGTACCTTAGATAGTTCAAGCGTTGTCCACAAATTTGTATACATTTTTCTTCCCATTCCAATCTTTTAAAAGTATCTTCGAGAGCTTGATTGAAAAGTTTCTATTTATTTGTATTGATTTTGTTCCTTTATATACTTAAATTGTTGTTTTGGCTTCCTTATATATATTGGCTATTAATTTCGTATATCTGTGGTCAATTCTGCTGTTAATCAAAGAACTTTTTGCTGTCCAATGCTCGACACTGTCGAAATCCTTTTCAAAATCTATGAACATCATATATAGAGGAATGTGGTATTCATTTGCTCGTTCTATAAGTATTTTCATACTTAGTAAATGGTCACTTGTGCTGAATGCCTTTCTAAAACCAGCTTGTTCTTTCGACTGGTATGTGTCGAATTTTGTCGTCAATCTATTGGTTAAAATTTTTGTTAGGAGTTTATACATTACATTAAGGAGTGTTATAGGACGGTAGTTTTTTATATCTGCTTTCTTGTGTAGGATAATAATGACTGGTTCCTGGCAGTTGTTTGGGATTCTTTTTTCTTTTAATATCTTGTTAAAAAGGGAATGTAGAGTATTAATTACCACTTTTCCACCATATTTCAGCATCTCTGCAGTTATTACATCTTTTCCAGTCGATTTATTGTTTTTCATTTCTTTTAATGCCTACTTTATTTCTGATTTGCTTATTTCTGGCTGTAGCTCTTAGTTGACATTTTTTATTTTAGCCTTAAGTTGGTTACATATGTGTACCTACTATGGTCTCATATGTCTACTCAATCCAAAATAGCATTTGTTTGCTAGGATTATTCTTCGCTTGATTTCTTCCGTCCTGACGTTCTCCTTGGTGATCAGGGAGCTTAAGTATGTGAATTTGTCCACCATTTTATCATAATATGATTTTGTTTTTTTTTTAAAGAATTTGTTGGCATTAATACTTAAAATTTTTAGATCAACACTTGTATATACAGATTTTCAATGTCAATATCTTTCAACACATAATATTATAAAATTATATTGAATGTCAAGGTTGGGATCGTACAGTTGTGATGTAATCCAAAATCTCGGGCAAATTTGCGAACGTAGCTGACTAAGCATTTTTATAAATATCAAAAGTATTTAAATTTGCCTAAAAATATAATATCGAAGAAATACCTGAATACATGGCATAAAATACACAAATATATATTTGGGGAAAAACAAAAACTTACATAAAGGTGAGATAATGTAAAAATATTATGGAATTAATAACTTAACATCACAGACATTAACCCTACGTTAGGCGCGTGGATATTACTGAGTCGGATAGGCGCGTGGGCTACAATGGTAACCCAATTTATTTATGAATTTTAATTGGTTGATTTATCTCAATTTAAATAAACAAATTTAAATATTAATAGTTTTATGTTGTAATTAAAAGATAATATAAAAATAATAGAAAATAAACACTAAAAACTTCTAAAAATTTAAATTTTAATGCATTTATGCCTATAATGTTGCACCAAGGTACACAAATTAAATAATAACCTTGTTTTTTGTATTAAACAAACATGCATTGGATAGTAATCTTAGGATAAAACCAAAACATAAAAATTAATTTAACGTTAAAAATTTTTAATGGAAAATAGGCTAAATTTGCTGGATGCACTCTACTTTGATTTCCCTCAATATTCTTTGCAGGTACATCTTATACACTTTTCACATTGTTTTCAAAGTGATCTATCGCGGTTTCGATCACAAAATATACAAACAACTTGTCTGAGGTAGCGGTATTGCCCCGTCTGTAATTTCTAACAGAACACGGTAGCGCCGACGAACTTCCGAAGGCCCTTTTTTTTTTAATTTTAAAAAATTTTAATATAATATACCATTATACACCAGAAGTCTTTACTTTTCTGTGAGTTTTTTTAAAACTATGGTATACAGCCAACCACTGATACGGTTCCTTTTTACTTTATCATTATTTTTTGTTTTTTTTTTGGTTGTGATTTTCCGGTGTTGATGTGAAGTCCGAATTCTTTTCCCTTATGCAGCTTAGCCATTCGGTGATAGTAATCATTCTGATTTCATTAGCTGCTATTATAAGTGTGTTATCTGCGTATCGTAGATTACTGATTTTTCTGCCTTCTATAGTTATTCCTCCATCCCTCCGTCTAGCAATTTTCTCATTATCTATTCAGAATATATGTTGTATAACCATGGTAATAGTATGCAGACCTGTCTAGCTCCTTTCTTTATTTTGTACGCATCTGAATATATTTCGTGTAGTTTATTTTTGACTGAATTTTTATCATAAAGATTTCCTATAAGGTAAACTAGAAGGTACGGTACTCCCATATTTTCCATTATACTCCAGAGGGATCCCATTTCACTAAATTGAAAGCCTTTGTCTAATCTACGAAACAGAGCAGGATTGGTATATTGTGTTTCCTTGCTTTTTCTATTATGTGTCTGATGTTCAGTATCCGCTCCCGCGTTTCATTATCTAGTACGAATCCACATTGTTATTCGGCTATCTGTGAAAATATAAAGTTTTTTAGCCGTTCGTTGATTATATGTAGCAGGATTTTGCTTGTATGAGGAATGACAATAGTTTTGTATTTGCTGCCTACAGTTAGTGATCCTTTTTTATGGATAGGGATAAAGGTTGATTCACATAACTCATCAGGCCATTCACCTGTAATCCATATCATGTTACACATATCCAGTATTACATCTACGCCAATCTCCCCATTGCTTTTAGAGTCTACGTTGATATACCATCGATTCCTGGGGATTTTTTTAGTTGGTTTATTATTGTAAGATTATTGGCTTTGCCTCTCTGATTGCATGTTTCTTGTGATCTGAGACTTATGCATATTTTCAAGTGTCCTTATATAATTCTAAGCAGTAATATTTCCATGTCTCCGCAATACTCCCTATGTCCATATCCTTGGAGATTTTAACGCTAAAGTCGACAAAGGATGCTGTTTGAACATTGTGGGGGATTATGGCCTGGGAAACAGAAACGAACGTGGAGATCGACTTGTCTAGTTCTGTTCTGAAACACGATTTCATTATATTGAATACCCACTTTAAACTACCACCGAAAAGACTCTACACCTGGAAGTCAAATGCAGAGTCAGAGGACAAAATTATTAGGGACCAAATCGACTTCATTCTAATAAAAAATCGATTTAGAAACTGCATCAAATCAGTTAAAACTTGTCCAGGTGCTGACATTGGGTGCTGTAACCCAATTAAAATTAAAAAAGGTGATCAAAAAGAAGTCTCGGAAAAATATTGATACAGCCCAATTACAAGACGAGAAAGTTAAGGAATCAGTTCACAGACAACTGAACAAAAATTTAATTTGGGATAATATTGGTGAAAACGTCGATAAGGGCTTAAATAAAATCGTAACGACAGTAAAAAAATATGTGTGAGAAATTTACAAGACAGATCAAAGCTAAAAAAGTAGTCTTGGATAACAGATGACATATTGGATTTGATGGAACAACGGTGACTAGTAAAAAACAATGAAACACTTTACAACAGCATACAAAAAGAAATTCGACGTAAAATACGAGAAGCAAAAAGTCAACATCTAGCCAAACAGTGGCATGACATTGAAGAACTTGAAAAAAGATACGACACGTTTAACATGTATAAAAAGGTGCAAGAAGCGGCTGGTATCTTCAATAAGAAACAAACTGCATTGCTACAGGATGAAAATGGTAAAGTAATATTTGAAGTAGAGGGCACACTTAAAGAATGGGAAAATTACGTCAAGAACCTATTCGAAGACGATAGGAGTAGTTTACCTCCCGATATTACTAACTGCGACGGATCCCTAATCTGAAGTTATAAAAGCCATACAATCATCAAAAGATGGCAGAGCGACTGGACCTGATGAAATTCCAACTAAAATATATAAGCTTATGAATGATAGCAATGTTTTAGAGGGGATAACTTCGATTTTTAATACCATTTATACCAGCGGACAACTACCTAATGGTTGGTCTACTTCACTGTTTATAGCTCTACCTAAGAAGACAACAGCAAAAACCTGTGCTGATTATAAAAACATCAGTTTGTTAAACCACTTATTGAAAATTTTTCTGAAGGTAATACATGGTCGTATCTACAATAAATGCGAGAAATACCTGGATGACACTCAGTTTGGTTTCCGTAACGGGTTTGGAACGAGAGAGGCACTTTTTGGAATGAACGTTCTTGCTCAAAGATGTCGTGATATATATGTAGACATATACTGTTGTTTTATTGGCTTCCAAAAGGCATTTGATCATGTTAAGTACTCTATATTGATCGAAGCTCTAAAAGACATTGGCTTAGACGGTAGAGATGTTCAAATAATTGCAAATTTATATTGGAATCAAACAACATCAGTTTTAGTAGATGGTGTGGAATCATAGGCTCTCAATATTAAAAGAGGAGTACGGCAGGGATGCCTCTTGTCGCTCCTGCTTTTTAATGTTTAATGTTTACTCCGAAAGAATTTTCAGAAAAGCTGTTTCTTGTTTCTGAAAAACAAGAAGGAATACTTGTAAACGGCGAAGTCATCAATAATTTGCGATATTCGGACGATACAGTACTCCCAGCTTCTAGTGAAGAAGATCTGCAAACACTACTTGATAGTGTCGCTGAAAGTTGTAGGGAGGCAGGTCTATATCTTAACATACGGAAAACCAAGAAGAAGAGAATAGAATAGAAGAATTTTAAAAGTTTCCTGGGTGGAGAAAATTCGAAACTCCACAATACTGGAACGTCTCAACAAGACTACTGAGATCATAAAAAGCATTAAGCAGAGAAAGCTGGAGTATTTAGGACATGTAATGAGAGGTCCTAAATATAGGTTGCTACAAAATATCATGCAAGGAAAAATAGCTGGCAAACGCAGTCCAGGACGAAGAAGAACCTGATGGTTAAAGAACTGGCGAGATTGGTATGGTGTTGATACAAGCATGCTATTTAGGGTGGCAGTGAATAAAATTAAGATAGCTATGATGGTAACCAACGTTCTGAAAGGACATGGTACATGAAGAAGAAGAATGATGGTCTTTAATGGCTTAAAATTGTGACTTTGAATTCTCAGATCAAAAGTTTAACTTTTTTAAATAGTTCGTGACTTTCCTGACCGTTTGCCTGTTCCTCTAGTTCTTAACAGACATATTTAAATGGTTATTTTTGTCTCTGGTGTACATATATTTTATTTTCCTTCTCAGTTCCGCTAGTTCGTGAGTGTTTCTTCCTGTGTTTGTGGTATGTTGTAGCATAACTCTTCTTTTTTCCACATGTAGATGACATCAGTATTGAACAAGTAATGGAAATAAAATACCATCAAATTACATTGTTAGTGCTATGGAGACCTAGACAATGAAGTGAGAGATCAAGTACAAAAATCATATAGACTGGCATCATGCCTTAATAGCACGATATGGCGAAACCGACATATTAAAAATTTATAAGGTCAGTATAAGACCCATAATTACATATGCAACAGAAACAAGACCCGGCAGAACCACAACACTAAAATTAATGGAAAAGTCAGAGCTGAAAGTACTGAGAAGAATTACAGGAAATATACTACGAGATAGAAAGTGGAGTGAATACATTAGACGAAAATGTAACTTACAGTGTATGAAAGAATGGACACTAAAGAGAAAAAAAAAATGAAATTACAACATAACCAGAATGGGGGAGATATAAAATATCTTTATAATTCACCCATCCGTAGAAGTATCAGATGGCCACGCAAAATATGGAGTAACAAGTTTATAGAGGAATCCATTCGCCAATAAATAAGCATTATTGCGTATAAAGAGGAAGAAAGAAAAGAAAAAGAAGATACTTTTCTACATTTTTGTCCATAATTTTCTATATTTCCAAACATCTTCATAGAATTGCTGAATCATCTTTTAAACCGTACATAAATTAACATCTATAAAATAGTATGTTTAAAAATAGTTTATGAGTTTTATATAGAGATAAATGAATAAAGTACGTAACAGATCGATAAAAAAGCAAGTCATCTTTTACACCGTGCAAAAATGTGTCTATCTGAAAAGAGATGTATTTACAAACAGTATGTGGAAGTTTTGTATAAAAATAGATGAACGGTGAAGTTAAAAATATTTTTAAAAATTGCTGTATCATATTTTACATCCTACCTTTACAATACGTACAGTACGGTATACCTTTACCTCTTAATATAATTTGTTTATAATTGTGTATTATATACAAAATTGTAGTTTTTATAGAGGTTTAATTACATCAAGGTGAAATCATTTTGTAATGTTACGAAAACCTTGAAATAAGTTGAATATAATGATTGCGTAAACACAGTTTTTATCTGCAGGTACTTATGTGATGTTTTTATATTAAAAAAGATAAATAAGTGCTCATTTGGCATAAACCATTTTAAGAACATACATCAGGTACGTTGAACGGAATTCGGGATTTTAACTTTAATACGGTTTTAAATGTAACTTAGCAATAATTTCAAAATGTCATTCTTGAACTGGGAAAGTCCCTTCTATTAGGTTCTTTTAAAACGTGTTCTCAGTTATGATTACTTGTTACGCATCAGTAAAATTATATTTATTGTCAAAATAAGTTTATTCAAATATCTTTAAAAAAAATTAAGTGGAATGGGGTTATTACATTTTTATGCCAAAACTGATAGGCTTGGTAATTTCGAATACCATATTTTTTATTTAAACACTCATACATTTACACAAAGTTTTGCATATTTATATAGGTTTTATTCTTATCGTTTTTTATCACTATTCACACAGTGCTTATGACTCTCCTTATCTACACTTCACTATGTGTATCTAAGGAATATAAACTAGTCAATTACCAAATATTACGTGTCTATTACTATTGTCTTCATACATATGCATGTTCAAATCATCATATTCATCATCCAGAATTTGATGATCTCCATATTCTTATTTTTTTTATTTGGAAACGAAACTTCTACACTGGCGTTATAATACTTTTTATTTCTCTGTAGTAACATACTGAGGCATTGTCACGGAACTAGCGCCACGAGATGGCGTTGTCACGGGTAGCGTCATAGAATAGTGGACTTGACATCGATTCAGTACTCTCGATCAATTCTAGTTATCATATATTTACTCTAAGCAGTTTTAAATTAAAACTGATTGAAAAATATCTAACAAAATATAGACAATAAAAGAGAAGTAAAAAATTATGTCACAATGTCACTAAAAGATTCGATTCGAAATAATTGTCAAAATTTAATAAAAGTCATAAATGTCATCTAATTAATAGCAACATTTAATTATTTTCTTAAATTTTTATAATAATTCTTGTTTTAAAATAATTTCATATAAATACAATTATTATTTTTAGGCATAAATTTTTAGTTTATATAATAATTAAATTTACTATCAAATTATATTTATGTATATTTTATTATTAATACATGGTTTGTATTTGACGTGTTTGTCATAAGTAAACGACGTATGCTTTGTTAAGACGTTAACAGGTAGATTTACGTTGAAACATAATAATTTATTTAATTTGTTTAAAATATAAAAAAATAAATTATAAAATTACTTTATTTCATTTTAAATATATTATTTAAATTTTAAAAATACAGAAAACCTAGTATGAAGCTCTGAGATAGTCTACCTTTTCCTCTTCCTCTTTTTTTATTGTAACTTGTTATTTTGAAACATCTTATTTGGTTTATATACTAATTAAATTTACTATAAAATGATATTTATTTATATTTTCATAATTTCTTATAAATACATTTCAAACATCAAGTAAGATAGCATGGACACTACTAAGAAAATTAGGAAGCGGAACTCCCATAACAAGGAACAAAATAACATTAACCCAACCACTATTGCCTAACATCTGGTATCGACATCTTAGACCCCGAATGGCAAGCCATACACAATCAAGATAACACGAGAGCTCAAAACTTTAAAATTCCAATCTTCAAAAACCGAATACTCTCGCCCTTTCACTTGCGATAAAGTCACTATAGCTCTCCAGGATGTAAAGCCAGGTAAAGCCTCAGGTTTTGAGGCTTTACTTTACCAATTCTTAATTAACAGCGGCAAATTTGCGAGAGAATGAATGGCCTATTTTTTCACAGATATTATGAAGGCCGGTATCATACTGCAGGAACTCAAACGCTCGAAGATCTTTCCCATATCAAAAGCAGGGAAACCAAATGATAACAACCCTAAGAACTACAGCCACTATCAACAACGTTCAAGCTACTAGAACTTATCTACAACAGAATTAGAAAGCTACTTATATCAATAAAGGTTGATCAGGCAAGTTTCCGACCGAAAAGAAGCTGCGCATATCAGGTTCTTTCACTTAACACATTTTATAGACTTAACAGCGGCCTACGTATAATCTACTGTAAATCCACTGCTCGAATAATCAACAGCTTGCTAGCCGACCGAATAATTCAATAAGTCATGGTAACCGACATTAGCATCCCAAGAAAACTGAAGAATGGACTGCCTCAGGGATCTGTCCTAGCTTCTCTTCTCTTTAGCCCGTATATGGCTGATATACCAGAAACCAGATCAAGGAAGTTTGGTTACGCCGATGACTGGGTCCTTGCAACAAGGTGTAAGTCATTTGAACAAACAGAAGAAGTCCTCACGGGTAAAAAGTATTTCCGTAAATGGAGGCTCCAACCAAATGCATCCAAAACGGAGGTTTTCAGTTTTTATCTAAATAATAAGCTTTCAAGAAGAACACCCAATTCGAAAACACCACACTCGCCTAGAATAAAACACCAAAGTACCTTGGGGTGCCTGTTGACACAACCCTATCTTTCAAGGAACATATGTCAAAAACAGCAAAAAAAAACTTATACACACATATACACAAGTGTATATGTTCAAGTAGATGCCCAATTGAACAATATAATGAGAATGATTGCTGAAGTTATCAAATCCACCCCTACGCAATGGCTCCCAGTACTAAGCCACATTCCACTACAAAACTAGGGCGCATACACTCCCTCACTAATGAGTACAAAAATATATTTAGTAACGAGATCCTGCTAATCCATCAAGATATGGATGCTGCCAACGGTAACCGTTCACAGATTGCTGTGAAAAATGAGTTTAACTTAAAACGACCACTTGGACTCGAGGATGGACGGAACAACAAAATAGCAGCTTATCCTGCATCACACAAAAACCACCAGGTTTTTACTTACCACGTAACACATGGAGTATGCTGAACCGAATCATAACCCAACACGGCATATGCGGTTACATGATGCACAAATGTGGGTGTACCGACACTTTCGTCGTATATCCTGGACCGAACATGTCACCAACATAGAGGTTATCTAAAGAATCGGAACGGAGAAAGAAATCGTGAGCACAATTAAACAAAGAAAGTTTGAATATCTAGGCCACATAGGCCACTAGGGCCAGGCAGGAGAAGACACGCGTGGCTCCAAAATCTGCGGAAGTGGTTCGGGCTCGCATCAGTCGAACTATTCAGAAGCGCCGCAGACAAGATCAGGATTGACATGTTAATAGCCAACGTTCGCAACAGACAGAGCACTTGAAGAAGAAGAAGAAGTCCAGCAAGATCCTATCAAGTCAGGTCAGAGGATTTCCTAATGGTGGCTCCTGAGCCGATAGACTATATAAATAAGTTAGATGTTCGTTTTTAAACATATATGTATCATGTTTTATATAAAATCTATGTAAATTTAAATATAAATGTGCCAAGTGCCATACGATATAATAAATAAATCTTATAAATACAATGTTGGATTTTTGCAATTATCAGTTCGGCTATTGTATTAAAGTGCGGTAAAAAAATTTTTGCAAAGGAGGTATAAAAAATGTCAAATTCATGGGTTTATTTCAATCATCTATACATTCACCACGGGTTCATTAAAATTAAACGTGTAATTTTTTTTGATTATTAAGTTAATGCCTCGACAACTATGATCATTGGCATGGTACAGTCAGGTGCCTAGTGTAGTGTGCGTATGTGTGTGTAGAGTAATTATCTCGATAGTTAGCAAAGTCGACGTCATTGTCTTAGCTAAGAGACGCTAATTGTATCCAAACGTCTGCGGTCCCTTCGGTGAGTACCGATCGCACAAGGATAGAAATTATTTTCATTCATTAATTTTTAATAAACAAAAATTTCTCCACCCAGATGAGATTCGAACTCACGACCTTTAGGTTTAAAGGTAGGCGCTTTTACCACTGAGCCACAGAGAGGGTTAAACGTGCAATTAAAATAATAAATAAATAAAAAAAGACTATTTAATTTTAAAAATATTTTTTAAAAATGCAGAAAACATAGGAAAAAGCTTCGTGCTAATCTACTACTGTACCCTGTGCCCGCCTAATGTACTGCGTTTTTGTTTAACTTCTCTATATCTGAATTTTTTATTGTTTTTATCTTATCATTTGCTTCTGTTGATCTTATTATTATGTTAATTATTGAGAAAATCTTACTATTACTCCATATTTAGTTTGATTTATATTATCATGTATTAGGCTTTTGTTCTGATCTTCATCAGTATACATTTAAAATATTCGACAATCTTCTTCTTACGCTGCTATTCCGGATGCTGGCGATCAGCATAGCTATCCTAACTTTACTTGCGGCTATTCGGAATAATCCGGTTGTAGACGTATTGACCTAGTTCCTTGCGTTTTGAAGTCAAGATATTTTTCTTCTCCCTGGTCCTCTCTTTCCAAATATCTTGCCCTGAATAATGAGTTGCAATAAGCCATATATGTGTTGATTTCTTATAACATGGCCAAGATATTCTAATTTGCGCTCTTTGATTGTGTTAGTGATCTCTCATTCCTTGTCCATTCTACGAAGGACCTCAATATTAGTCACACGATCCTTCCACGAAATTCGTAAGATGCACCTGTAACACCACATCTCAAAGGCCTTCAGCTCTCGTAAAGAAGCTTCCGGGGGAGCGTCCATGCCTCTACTCCGTTTAATAATGTAGAAAATCCATAGCATATGATGATAGAGGAGATTTTGGTACTAAGTGGTAAAATGTGACTTTTGAAAAGAGTCTTCATCTTAACGAACGCTGATCTTGCTTTCCATATGCGTTGTTTTATTTCAGTAGAGTGGTCTCATTGACTGTTTATGTTAGTACCAAAATATGTGTAGCTGTTTACTCTGTCAATGGACTATTGGTTTACTAAAATATGTGTATTTAATATTTCGCGCTTACCAACTACCATGTAATTTGTTTTGTTCTTATTGAGATCCAGCCCATATTCTCGAGTTGTATCTGAGATGCGCAACATTATGGTTTGTGAACCATCTTCTAGTCTGTCAGCAAAAACTACTGCGTCGTCAGCATATCTTATGTTGTTTAGACACACGTTTGTCTAGTTGTCCCAGTGCTTTCCCGAAGATACGCTTCGAGTACATGTTAAATAGCACTGGAGACAGAATGCATCCTTGTCTCACTCCTATATCTATGCAGATTGTCTATGTGAACTGGCCATCCAGTTTAATGTTGACAGTTTTGTTGTTATATAAATTATATATAATTATATATAATAAAGTCTCTATCACACAAGTTCATTTCTTTCAAGATGGATATGAGCCTGTCATTTACTCTATCAAATGCCTTTTGTAGTTATAAAACAAATATATACATCACAGTTGACATTTTTGCACCTCTGGATAAGCACTTGTACACCGAATAGAGCTCGGGTGCTTAAGTTTTTCAGATTTATTATATATTCTGATATATATCATTTTTAAAAACGTTTTAAGTAAGCGGCTCATTAGGCTAATTATTCTGTAGTCTTCGCATGTTTTTGCATTTAATTTTTTTGGTATAGTTACGAAGGTCGACTTTTACTTTCAATATAAATAGGTCATATGTCATATCTTCTTTGTCAACCATTTTCCATCCACTCCGAATGTAGGTCTCTCCCAATTGCTTCCATCTTTCTCTATCTTGCGCCAATCTAATCCACTGTTTGCCTGCCACCGCTCTTATGTCATCTACCCATCTTTTTTGAGGTCTTCCCATGCTTCTTGTTGTCGTCCTTGGTCTCCATTCTAGAATTCTCAGTGTCCACCTGTTGTCATTATATCGGGCTACGTGACCTGCCCAGCGCCATTTCATTTTTGTAATTTCTTCCACAATATCCCTAATCTTCGTTCTACGTCGTATCTCGGTGTTTCTAATCTTGTCTCATAGTGATATTCCAAGCATGATTCGTTCCATTGCTCTTTGCGTTGTTTCTAATTTTTTGGCAGATTTTTTGGTAAGTGCTACTGTCTCCAAGCCGTAGGTACAAACAGGTAATATGCATGTGTTATACACTTTTTTCTTTAAGTTTATAGGAATGGAGGTGTTTCTCAAGATATGTGCTAGTTTGCCGAAAGCGCCCCAAGCCAGTTGTGTTCTTCTTTTAATTTCAGCATCTTGATTTGGTTTTCCTAGTTTGATAACATGACCTAGATATACATAATGTTCCACATTTTCTATGGTATGATTTTGTATTGTTATATTTGTCTGGTCTCGGCTCAGTATTTTTGTTTTGCTGTAATTCATTTTTAAGCCTACCGCTCCTGAAACTGCATTTAATTGTTGTAACATATCATTTAGTTCTTGGATATTATCGGCTATTAAAACTATGTCATCTGCGAATCTCAAATGGTTTAAGTATGATCCGTCGACGTTGATACCCTTATTGTTCCATTCCAGTTTCTTAAAAATATCTTCTAGAGCAAGAGTAAATAGTTTGGGAGAGATGGTGTCTCCTTGTCTTACTCCCCGTTGTAGTCTTATGGGATTAGTTTTTGTGCTTTCGTCCAGTTTTATATGCATTGTGGCATTTTCATATATGTTTTTAATTATGTTAATGTATCTTGAATCTATGCGTGCATTTTCTAGAGATTCAAGCACTGCCCATAATTCGATGGAATCGAATGCTTTGTGGAAATCGACGAACGCCATATGAATTGGAACATTATACTCGGTGCATTTTATTATCAGTGTTCTTACGGTGTGCAAGTGGTCTATGGTATTAAAATGTTTTCTGAATCCAGCCTGCTCGATAGGTTGATAGAAATCGAGCTTATGTGTTAGGCGGTTGGTTATTATTTTAGTAAGTAATTTATACAGATGTGATAGCAAGGATATTGGTCGGTAATTCTCGATGTTTGCTCTGTTTCCTTTCTTGAATAATAAAATGACCTCGGAGTTGTACCATTCTTGAGGAATCTTTTCTTCATCAATTACTTTATTAAATAAAACATTTACTACCTGTTCCATTTTTCTGCCACCAATTTTCAACATTTCAACTGTAATCTTATCCTCTCCCGGACATTTATTCGTTTTAAGTTGATTTAGGGCCATTCTTATTTCATAGTCGGTTATGTCCGGTATTTCTTCTGAGCCGGTGTTAATTATTGTTCGTTGAGTACGTCGTTGTTGTGGTTGTGTATTTACCGAGTATAGTTTAGTGTAGAATTTTTCAATGGCCTCGCTTATTTCCTTTCTGTCTCTGACGGTGACGTTTTTCTCATTTTTTATTTCTATGATTTTTGTTGTGCCGCTTGAGTTTTTTGCTTTGAGTACTTTCATGTTGCAGTTATCTTGTATTATATTTTTTATTAGATTGTTATTATAGTTTCTATGATCGTTCCTGATTTCTTTCTTCACATTTTTGTTTAAACTTTTAAA
Organism: Diabrotica balteata; assembly: GCA_918026665.1. NCBI lineage: Eukaryota > Metazoa > Arthropoda > Insecta > Coleoptera > Chrysomelidae > Diabrotica > Diabrotica balteata. The sequence goes on from OU898282.1 coordinate 97,996,595, forward strand.
GCTGTCCGAAGTTCGATCTGTTCTGTTTCGTCTTTCCTGGAGTAGTTTAATTGTATTAGGTTGGAGTTTAGATATTTTTTCTGTTTTCGTGTTTGAGCAAATTTTCTTAACCGATGTTGTTACAGTTACTTTTATTTTAGTGGCTAGTCCGTTTATATCCAATTGTTTCAGTGTCTCTATTGATTTTAGTCTTGTGCTTAGTTCTTTTTGGTATTCCGTTTGTTTTTGAGACAGGACATCGGTGGTTGGGTATCGTTCTCGTTTAATAAGTTTGCTTCGTTCTACTCTCGTCTGTATTTTAATGTTCGCTCTAACCAATCTATGGTCACTCCCGGTATAGAATTTGTTTAGTACTGTCACGTCGGTGCATATGTTTTTGTTATTGGAGAGTATGTAGTCTATTTCGTTCTTAGTTTTCTTGTCTGGGCTAATCCATGTCCATTTACGTTGTTTAGATTTTTTAAAAAAAGTGTTGAGACAAAATAAATTTTCGTTGTTTAAGTAGTTGTACAACATCTCACCCCTTTCGTTTCTGTTGTCCAGCCCAAAGCGACCGATATATTGTGTGTCGCCGTCTTCTTTTGTACCAATTTTTGCATTAAAATCTCCTGTGATTATTACGAAGTGTGATTTTTCTTGGTTCCTTGCTGTTGTCAGATCCTCGTAGAATGATTCAGCTTCCTCGTCTGTTGAGTTTCCTGTCGGTGCATATCCATGTATTATCTGTAAGCTGTATCTGCTGTTTAAAGCGATGACAAGATATATGACTCTGTTTGATACAGCACAGTACTTCGTTATGTTATAGGGAGTTCGTTTGTTTACTAGGAACGCTACACCGCCTATGTGATGATTTTCTACGGAGTTTTTCTGGTATAGTTGGTGACCAGATTTTAAGATGGTACATGCTTCTCCTGGTAAGCGAGTTTCGCACAGTCCAATTATATCCCATTTGATATTTGAGAGCTCTTGTTCTAGTTCTTCAAGGTGTTCTTGGGTCCTCATAGTTCTTATATTGTAAGTGGCTATACCAAGCATATGTCATATAATCAGTTAGAAAACTCCAGTGCTACGGTTAGTATGTAAAAATAATTTTTCGAATAGGGAATTGTGGTTTCTGGTTAGTAATCCAATTACATCGGCATTTTGCCATATGATTCATTACTTTTAGGTTTGTTTTTTTTTATTTAAACCCAACCACTATTTGGTTTTGCGGTTATTGTCGCAAGTACTGCCAATTTAAAAGTTTACTGAACATGAACTGACTAGTCCAAAACCGTTCTGAATTTTAAATTAATACATTTGAATTTTTTAATTAAATATTCCACTTACTACAGAAGCTTTTTGCTTGGATGTTGTAGTTTTTTAACAAATATGGTATACAGCCAACTCATGGAAATTATCCCTGGAAAGGTTGAGAACACCCAGGTTAGCCAAATCTACCAACCAATATCTAACGAAATTTAAAATTGTGAAGTTTGGCAAAGCAAGAAAATGAGTCGCGCTTCTATTGTGCTTATTTTTTATTTTTTTTTTTCCACCTACTTAGGTGGACATTGATTTTGTCTTTTACTGAAAAAATATGATGCCCATCCACTTGGGTGGTTGAGTTTCAACCTACTAATATTTTGGTTTCTCCACAAAAACCGAATGGTATTTGTAAATTTTTCTACGACAATAAAATAAAGAAAATAGAGCTGTGGTACTCCTTAGCAGTTTAAAATATTTTGTCTTGGCACCAGCGAGCGGTACTCATGTCCACCCAATTTGGTGCACGTGGCACTTAACCTCTCAAATGACTGATCTATATATTACTTATCTTTCTCCATCTCCAAATATTTCTTTTTTCTAGCTAGTCTGCTAGACAAGATTTATGGCATTGTAAAAATTTGGTCTATTATTTAATATGGCATGCACTTTCTTGAAATTAAAAATTTTATAGATAGATTTCATAAAATAGAATTTTTTGTTGTGGACAAATTTTGATAATTCCTTTATGAATGATCTTACGATAAAAATGCATCACTAGAAAGTTAAGAACAGACTTAGGACGTAGGCATAGAAAGAATAATATTTAAATTTTGACCTTTTACTGCCTTTAACATAAGCCTGACTTGATAAGAACAAGAAAAAATTTAAAAATTATACAAAAACAATAGCTTATGATTTATTTGTATAAAATAAAACAATTTTTTAATAATTTTTTCGTTTTAGAATAACGATCAAAAATGCCAAGTTACAAACTTACTTACTTTAACTTCACTGGAAGAGCAGAGCCAATAAGAATACTCTTGCATTATGGTGGAATCCCTTTTGAAGATGTTCGCGTCGAGAAAGCTGATTGGCCAGCCGTAAAACCAAGTAAGATATTACAGTGCCTTTGCAAAAAATTTTTGTTTGTTATTCTTTTAAGATATGTATATTTAACGGGAAAATTTATTAAACTAAAACATATATATATATATATATATATATATATATATATATATATATATATATATATATATGTATATATATATATATATATATATATATATATATATATATATATATATATTGAAATGATTTTAATATGTTAAAAAGGATACAACTTAAATGGATTTTTATATGAGTTTGTTGTTCATGAATTTCATGAAGCCATCACAATGTGGGTTCGACTCTGAAATAAAAGAGAGAAAAAGATTAGTAAATTGTTAAATCAATTAATTTTGACTTACCTGGTATAGTGTTAATAATTTCTGAATAGTATAGTTGCCTAGTGTATAGGTGAATCGTCTAAACTTTAAAAATAGAATTCTTAAAAAATATTTAAACATAGAAATTTTAAAAACGTCAGAAGTTGGTTGTTGTTAGTAACGGATAATAATGGGTTTTTTTGGTGGAAGCCGATGAGAGTTTTTCGACGAAGGGGAGCCCTGAAACTATGGAATAGGTCGGGAGTGTTTTTTAACTCGTCTAATTAAAATTTTAGATTTTCCACAGTTTCCACAGCAGAGATATCCAGAATTTGTTCCATAGAGTAAGAGAAACAATTTGACTTATAAATTATATTGGAATATAGAAATGTCATTTAAATTGAGAAAATTAAAATTCATAAATTGACATAATTGCGATAGGCCTTAAAAATAGAATAGTACGTACCTTAACTTCCGAAGAGAGGATTGATATTCCAGTTTCACGATCATTTTGCGAGTAGTTTGTTCAATATTAATAATTAACGTGCTTCATTTGGGTTAATTTATCAAAAGTCTAAAGTAAATTTTGGTTTAATTTGTTTTGAACTCTACCAGGAGACTACAGAGTCGACGTCACACAGTGACAGATTGCTTAGAACACATAATTGAGCTAGCCGAGTATTAAATTAAATATTAAACGAATATTAAATTAAACAAAAAACCACATATTTTAAAAATTTCAACATTTATTATAAATAAAAATAAAATTAATAAAATACAACATTTTCAATATATATATATATATATATATATATATATATATATATACATATATATAATATATATATATATATATATATATATATATATATTTATATATATATTATATATATACATATATATATATATATATATATATATATATATATATATATATATATATATATATATTATATATATATATATTTATATATATATATATACATATATATATACATATATATATATATATATATATATATATATATATATATATATATACACTTATATCTTGCCGTACTGCTCCACCATAGGCCGATCAGACACCAGCATATTCTAGTCTAAGCCGTAGATTCATTTAGAATTTTAAACTGCTGCGTTAGCCTTTATTTCTTTTCTGTACATCGAGCTGGGGATCGCACTCACATCCACTGAACCACTCGCAGTGAAGCGAATGAGAAACCGGCCGCCCAGCCCGCTTGGTTATCTGACCGACCGAACTAAAAGATACATGTTTTAATTATTTTGTGAAAGTGGTCTCTCTGGTTCAGATGTGAAGATATCCGCATTATATGGATTTAAAATAAGCTATAAGAACATTAAATTGATATAAGGTTGAATGCTCCAATAAATGAACTTTGATCAAATGAAAAGGCAGATATCGAGCACAGTTTTATTAATTAAATCTTGTCCAAGTACTTTAGCTTCCTAAAGCATCTTTAGGGGCATTTCGTTAATTTTGGCCTATCCAACAATCTGTGGAGAATGCCATAAACATAAAATTGTAGATTATACTACACTACAAGGACAAACAGTTTAAAATAAAAAAAAATTAAATAAAAATCTAAAACCCTGTAGATTCGGAGTACATAATATTCAAAATAGGGAAGTGGGACAGACATATCCCACTCATCGGCTAACTTAGCTGATAAATATACTACATGCGGTATATTTAAAATTTATTTTTTACTTTTTTAGGCACACCATTTGGACAGGTACCAGTTTTGGAAGTAGACGGAAAGAAATACACGCAAGGAACACCCTTGGCTAGATACGTAGCTAATGTTGTGGGTTTAGTAGGAAAATCCAATGAAGAAAATTTGGAAATCGAAATTGCAATTAATATTGTGTCAGACATCCTGAAAGGTGAGTATGTGATTAATTAATTAACTGTAACTAATTATATTCAAGTACTTAAAATTATAAACTTACAATGGGATAGTTACCAGGAGTTGGCTGTATACCATGTTAGTTAAACAACTCGAACATCAAAGTAAGAACTTTTGTTGTAAGTGGTATAATATATAATTAAAAACTTATATAAATAAAACATCCAAACGGATTATAATAAAGTCCGGAATGGTTTTGGAGTAATCAGTTCATCTTTATTGAACCTAACACTAAGTTAAGAATAACGTGAATTTAAAATTTTGACTGTTACAGTCAAAAATCTGGTTAAGATTACTTTCTTAACCACATTTTTGAAGTACTTGCATAAATAACCGCAAGACCAAACATTAGTTGGGTTTAGATTAAAAATAACATACTTCACAGTATTAAATTATATGTTACCACTAACCGGTAACCATATGTCCCTAATCGAAGTAGAACTTTTACATCTGCATGTATGCACGGGAGTTTTCCATCTAAATTTGGAAATCTTCTTAACGTGCCGTATCAAGTCCCCTTGACGTTGACGATTAATATGGCGAAACTGTCTCTGTCTCGAGTTATTCTAAAGAGTTGCTCAGCTTTTCTTATTCCTGTCCACTCCCTGATATTCTTCAACCAAGAGGCCTGCTTTCTACCAATTCCTCTGCGTCCTTCGATTTTACCCATCATAATAAGTTGAAGAATATTATATCGGTCTCCCCTTACTAAGTGTCCAAAATAGGCCATCTTTCTAAATTTGATGTTATCAAGCAGCTCGCGAGCAGCATTTGCTCTCTCAAGGACTGCCATATTTGTCAGCATAGCCGTCCATGAAATTTTTAGTATACGTCTGTGCAGCCACATTTCAAAGGCCTCCAGACGATTAATGGTGGATATTTTTAATGTCCATGCTTCGACACCGTATAAGAGGACTGACCAAATGTAGCATTTGTAACATAATAATTTGCTGTTTCTATGACAATGACGTTCCGGGCCTTGATTGATAGTTCGTTTTAGAGATCAAGGTCCTATCTGTCGATATCTGTTGATATCTATAGATATATTGATATCTATATTATGATATCTATGTTGTTGTTTTATATAATTAGTTTATGAAATTTGAAGACAACAGTTATTATTATTTTCATCAGTTATTTGTATGTTATGAATTAACTATAAAATTAAATTGATTAGTCCTATTTAAGACTGGCATTAGGAAAAGACAGAAAGAATAAATTATGTCATCATACGACAAAGGAACTGAATTAAAAATGAGATGTTCGGTTGAATAATATAGGCGATTTATCTTTTAGACCAATGATGTGAGATTTATAAGTAGATTAGAGATGAATTAAGTAATATGAGGAAAAATGTTTTGAAGTTTTTAACTGAAAGTAAGATGTAAGGTTGGTTGTATATGTCTGAGGGAAAGCTGAATTGTATTTACAGATGATAATGTAAAGTTGTAAAATTGTAAAAAGGTTAATTTTGTTTGAAAACGGTAGAATTAAAAAAGTAGTAATGAAAAAGCAACATCATGGTTCCTGAAGTAGAGGTGTGTCCGTTCAATGTATAATTGTGAAATCATATATACTTTGATATAAAATTATTAATTGTCTGACAAACTGTAATTTTAAACTAAATGAATTTATTAATAAAGTCTTTTTACCATACGACGGCCGATATGCAATTAAGGTATGATCAGTGGGGCGTTAATATTTAATTCCGATCGCTTGAAAAGTAAAAATGTTTAATTTCCTCCATTTTATGTTTAGTTATATTATTGGATTTTAATATCAAAGGCAAATAAAATTAATATAATATGTACATAAAGGGCGTGTTACAAGAAGTGGGACGGAATATTTCGAATACTCGAAATTATTTGTCGACATCAAATGTTCATCAAGCTCTCTATAAGTCTGTATTCTGCGAAGAGTAAAAATTATACGAATGGTCTTACATGTAGTAAAATTGGAAAATACTGTCAAGTTGCTGGTATGTCCAAATTTGAAGAAAATACATCCAATACTTTAGGTACTTTCTGCAGACACTGTATTAAATATAACCTTGAAACAAATTGGCACCAAATCACTTTCGAGTTTTCAGCAAAACAAAAGGTTTAAACACGTGTAGTCCAGTAACTAATACCAAAGCTATTGAGAGTATGCAGTCCAGTATAGACCAAAGGTACTTTATCGTTTAACTAAAACACACCGAACTCCGAATTGAATTCCCGAAACACTTTTTTGTTACTTCTTTTTAGCAAACGATTTGTCCTATTCACTGTCTGGTATTTCACTATCAGAATAGTCACTATCTGAATTGTCTATCCGTATAATTAGAGGCCGGACCTCATCTATAACTCGCTTGGTTTGAAAAGACTAAACGATTATATCTTCCGTATGTTTAATACAATTTTGCCATTGTTCTGTCTTTATTTTTGTTCTAGCGATTCTTTTCATAAACTAAGAACGCTAGCGTCATCTGTTGTTTTGGATGTATGTTTATCATAAAAATTTTTGGCTATAACCCAAACTAACTCAATTGTCGAACAACTACAAGGCTATATTTAAGAGCCATTTGGTCAGTAACTAATTTCTTTGAATTTTGTGCTCTCCATACCTTTGAAGTAAACCGACTTTTAAAAATATGTCACTGTGATAAATTTTCTTTTCTATCAACCACAACTTTATTTCTTCTTTTGTCCAGCTGCTTGAAGGAAATCTCTCTTCTACTCTTGAGTGGTAGGATGTATTATCCAACACTATTATGGATGGTTGCTCCAATTTTTAACAAATTTTATTCAAACCATTCTTCAAAAATATTTGCATCCATATTTCCATGAAAATCACCTGTATTATTTGTGGACGAAAAAATTAAACTAGAGTCAGGAATAAAACCCTTATCGTTTCCTGCATGTAGTATAAGGTAGCGTTTACCATTACCGGAACGACTAGAACAATATTTCGTGATGCCATCTTGCCAGGATGATTTTGACATATTTTCTTTAGCGAAAATCCAAGTTTCATCTAAAAATACAACTTGCCTCGGAGTATCAGACGTTTTATTGTTCATGTATTTTTTTAAAAAATGCCACCATTTTAAAACAACATTATAGAGTTCACTCCATACTTGCTATTTTGTTATTTTATATCGAAAACCTAAATGTTTCAGCACTCTCCACAAACTTCACAAACCAATATCACATATACATTCCACGACCATCAATTGATTTTTAACGATTAACAGAAGTGTAATATAATGACAAGTAAAATATATCCGACAAATAAAATGACAAATATATCCGACTAGTAAAAGCAACGATGGACTCCACAATAGCAACTGTACGCATACAGTACGAATTAACTGACAGCTTCGAAATAGTTCAAGGGCTGAAACAAGGTGATGGACTAGCTCCAACACTGTTCAATCTGGCCCTTGAATATGTCATCAGAAAGCTGAATGTCGGAAGAGCCAATCTCCTAACAAACAAATCTGTCCAGCTCGCCGCATATGCGGATGACATTAACCTCATGTCCCGCAGAGTGGATGATGCAGCAGAAACATATTCGCAGCTGAAAAAAAAACGGCCAAGGAGATTGGACTTGAAATAAATACACAGAAGACAAAAATACTAACACAGACGCGGACAAAGCGAACAAGAAATCAAATCAAAGTAGAGGATGACATTGAAACAGTGAAGAGTTTTACTTATCTGGGAGTCGAAATGAATACGGAGGGAACAGAAGAGGCCGAAATTCAGAAGAGAATAATGAAGGGAAATAAAGCCTATTTTTCCCTGATTAACATATTCCGCTCCAAGACGGTACATCGAAAATCGAAACTTAAGGTCTATAAAACTATCATCAGACCGATAGTATGCTATGGATGCGAGACATGGGTTTTGACAGAAAGCACTAAACGAAAATTAGAGGTTTTCGAGAGAAAAATCCTAAGGAAGATCTTTGGACCCATCACTCAAAATGGGACGTGGAGATCTAGATATAACCATGAACTCTACCAACTGTTCAAAGAAGCACCTATTGCAGAGTTCGCTAGAGTACAAAGGCTTCAATGGGCTGGTCATGTGGTACGGATGGATGACGACAGATTGCCGAGAAAGGCCTTGGATGGTAAAATGCAGGGCAGAAGACCAAAGGAAAGACCACGTAATAGATGGGAGAACGAAGTCACAGCAGATGCACACAACTTATTGAACGTCAGGGCTTGGAGACGAGTGGCGCGGGATCGCCTTTGTTGGAGGCAGAAGTTACAGGAGGCCAAGGCTCAATTTGGGCTGTAGCGCCATTGGAAGAAGAAGAATATAATGACAAGTTTGAATTTGATCTACTTTATCGATAACAGTGTCGTTAACAGAAAAGTATTTTTAAATAGCATGAATCATTTTTCAATGATTGTGTGGATTTAAGAAATACATTACTAAACAAATTTTTAAAGTTTGTATAAAGGAGATTACATTTATTATGACACATGATACTCCTTATTTTTTAAATAATATGTTCTTGTAAAGGCATAATCTTGATTATTTGGCAAATAAAACGCAACACGCAAACGCATACTATCGCAATAAAATATTAATACAATAAACGATAGCTTGTTAAGTAGTAAAATATATCGCCGCTTATCTGGTTCGCTAGTAATTAAGTTACCAGCATTTAATTGTAATGTGGTCTTCTTAGGCACAAAATACTTTATAAAATTGTTTCATCACATACTTATGACATTTCACAAAACAACAGATAATTTTTTTTATGTATCCAAGACGTATCATCGAACCAGAGAATAATAAGTTATATGGAAATACTCAATCATAACCTCGCTAATTAGTTTGTTATTCTAACTACATATATATATATATATATATATATATATATATATATATATATATTATATATATATATATATATATAAATTCTGAAAATATATCATAAAAATTTTACGCTTGTCAAATTTTATTTTATCCATTCCCAAAAATTTTAGCATATAAATTATAGTTAATTATATCACCTAGCTAGATAGGTATTTCAGTTAGGTGGTACCAAAAATAGTAAAAAGAATTTTGTGCTAAATGACTTAAAAAGGTTGAGAACCACTGCTCTAACTCTATATCATTTACTCCAATAAATAAATTTTACGTCGGCTATTTTATTCCGGAAAGCATATAGAGTTTCATGTACAGAAATTTATTAAAAACCACACTGTTTCACTCATCTTAGGCGTCAGCCTGTCCGACCACTAAAATCTGATTAAGAAGAGGTATTAATCGATATATCAACTTGGTCATTTTACATCTCGCACGTGCTGTAAACCCGGTGTACAATAGATATATATGGACATTTGAAATAACAAAAATTGCCGGATAGCCAAATTTTGGTGGAGAGCTAGGGTATACCATAACAAATAAATTTTTAACAGTAACCATCGATCCCATATGTGCAAACAGAAGTTATTCGGGTGTCAAAGGTCAAAATTTAAGATTTTTTTGGATTTTTTTTATAAAAAAAACATTAAACCGAAGTTGTAGTTCTTAAAATTCTATACAAAAATAGTCCTTACTATTTTTTTTCTAAAAGTTGCCATTCCTGAAATATCGCGATTCTAAGAGTCACATTCTACATGATATATGCACACGTTTGCACACCACTTGTGTAGGTATTACCTTATTATTGATATTGCTTTTTAGTATTAGGTTAACTATTGTTTTGATTTCTTTAGATATTTTAATCTAATTCATATTCTTGAAAGTCCACGTCAACAGTCAAATCTTCGATTTCATCTTCTTCCTTCTTCCTCTTGCTGGATGTTCAAAAATTGTTCAAACGTGGCTGAGTTATTTTTCTCTTCATTAAAATCACAGGAGTCTTCCTGTGTTGTACTTCTGGTTCTTCGTGAGACTAGGATTACTCCTGTTTGTCTGCCTCTTATTCCGTTTTGATCGTTGTTGACTGTACATTATCTTTCCATCTTTTTGGCGGCCTTCCAACAGGTCTTCTGCTATACGGTTTGTTGTTTTTACAGATGTTCGCTAATCTATCTGGTCCCATTCGGTTTACATATTCGTTCCAGTTTTTTTTTTCTTGTTTTTATCCACCTGTTAATATTTTGAATTTTGCATTGTTCGCGTATACTTCTGTTGGTTTGTCTGTCTAGTAATGATATGCCCGCTATTGATCTTAATACTTTCATTTCGATATTCTTGATTTGTTGTTTTCGTCTCTCTTGTATCGATCCTTGTCTCCTCTGCATATGTTAGGATTGGTCTTACTGTTGTCTTGTATACTTTTATATTGCTTTCCGTGGTTAGATATTTGTTTCTCCATATGGTTTCTCGGATTCAACCATTTACTCTTGCCGCTTTTGATGCTTGCCTTGTGGTCTTTGTTGTTATATCTCTACTAGTCACTAGTGATCTCTACTCCTAAATAATTGAATTTCATTACTTGTTCTACAATTTTGCCGTCTATTTCTAGTTTGCATCTACGCGGCTCTTTACTGGTCACTGTGCATTTAGTTTTTTCTACTGATATTCCCATATAAGTTTGTTTGCTGTGATATTGAAGGTGTGAAGCTGCCTTTGTTGCTTCTCTCTTGTACTAAATCGGACATTTGAGCAAGACTGACCTTGGGATTTAAAAAATTTTCATAATTATTTAATTTTGGATATAAAAGATGTGAAATTACCGATGGTGTTAAAGGTCATGTTTGAGAGAATGCCTAATGCACACGTCATTCTCTTAAACATGACCTTTAACACCATCGGTAATTTCACATCTTTTATATCCAAAATTAAACAATTATGAAAAATTTTTAAATCCCAACACCTGGATTGCTGTTATTTGTTTATCATCATCAAAGTTTTTGAATCTTTTGGCTGTAGTAATACTATGTATAACTAATATTGTATCATGGTACATTGACATTTTGTTTTCGATACCGTTCATAGGTATCTTGTCAATCAGTTACCAGCTGAAGTCCGTTGGAAGAGGTTTACTCTCCGAACGCTGGAACTCACCTAAGACATGGGTGTATGTTACCTAAAGTTAAATTTAATTTAATGTCAAACATCAAATATTAATTACAACATTATGTACAATCTTTTGTAACCTTAAGTATTTTAAAGGGTTTTTACCCCGATATTTTGGTGGCTCAGGCATGTTAACTTGTAAGTATAACCATTTTTGCCTTTTTTAACCTTAGTCAAAATTTTAAACCACGTTTGCTTTAACTAAAATGCTTTTTTATACTTATTGTAGGCATTTTTAAACCTGATGATGGAATAATTATTCCAAAAACATTTGTGTAATTTGATGTGGCCCTTTTAAGGGTTTTTTAAATATACCCGTTTACACAGATCTAACTTCTTTTTTTTTAAGTTAAGTGTCAAAATTAAAAATTACAAGAAATCAAAGAAAAAATATATAATTGTTTATGGAAATTCTGCTTTACAATACACCAATAAAAGACCTTCACATGGCGCGAAGGACTTTTTTCTTACTTTTTTCAATACACGACACCTCTCACACTTTCACTAATTGAAACTAAAATCAATTCTTTTAGAACATCATAACGCAATTTTACTTCCACATTGTATTAAATTGAAAACGAAAAAAGATACCCTCAGTCAGTTAAACCCAAATATTTTTTCATACAATCTCTCTATGCTACACGAAACTAATTTAATTTTTCTTTTTAGCTGCCTACGAATCTCATTTCGACCCTGATGAAGAAAAAAAGAAACAACACTTAAAAACCTTGCATGAATTGCTTGCTAAATATTTCCCAGTTCTTGATGAAGCTGCTAAAAAGAATGGAGGCCATCTTGGTACTAACAAGGTAATTTTAATATAAATACATACATATATATATATATATATATATATATATATATACATATATATATATATATATATATATATATATATATATTATATATATATATTATATATATATATATATATATATATACATATATATATATATATATATATATATATATATATATATATATATATTTATATATATATATATATATATATATGTATTGGGGAAATCTGCAAAGATTAAATTTCTTTTCTCTCTCTCTCTCTATATATATATATATATATATATATATATATATATTATAATATATATATATATATTGAACCTAAAACTAAGATTAAGAATATTACAATAATTACTATTAAACTCAACCGTCTTTTGGGTTGAACTGCATCGATTGTCAGTGCGCTAAGCTTTCGCCGTCCTCTTTGATGTGTTCGGGGTTTCCTAGGTCTTAGACTCCCGAGCCCCAAGACACTTCTACACTGACCACTAACCAATGTATTACTCAGCAGTTGACTTATATGTTGACTAACATTTTATATACTCACTGTAGACATAATAAAAACAGTATGCACATATATATATATATATATATATATATATTATATATATATATATATATATATATATATATATACACTGACGCAGACTGACAGAGAACACTGACACAAAGTAGTCCTACCATCTCTTTCTCATTGGTCGTTTAAGTCACCACAACAACCACGCATCTTTTCAGAGCAGAAGTGTGAAAAATACAGATTGCCATGATGGTTGCCAAAATCCAAACGGATAAGCAGTTGATAACGGATAAGAAAAAGAAGATGGTCGTTCATTGTTAATTTAACAAAATTAGTGATTGTTCCATTTGTTTTGTGTATTTTAATTTTGATGTCATGCTCAGTTATTGTTTTTCAAGAAAAGGTTGTGTATTTGAGTTGTTGTATTCAATATTCTGTAAAACTTTTCTTTTATGTTATAGGTATTATTACCATAATACCTATTTAAAGCCTTGTGTTACAATTTAAAATCTCTTGACTTGTGACAAATGATCATGTTATAATATAGTGCAAACTTGGTGAGGCAAAATGTGGATATCCCACCTAATCTTCTGATATAATTATTGGATCATTGACATAGCAAAGGATTTTCAATTCTGTTAATCTATTCTGTATACTTTAGTTGTTTTTGCTTACTGTATAATTTTGTCCCTCATTAAAGTCAACAAAATAGGACTAAGGAATCCCTTTGTCTCTTGCTTTGTTTTAATGCAGGTGGTTAAATAAATTAAAACTTATACGAATAACTCTGGAGGGTTCCAAAGCTATGGTGAGAAAAGATGGAGATATGACGCAGGCCTTTGATATTGAAAATTGAGTTAGACAAGGTGGTGCCTTAGTAAACGGCTGTTTTAATATCTGAAAAAGTTATAGAACTGAAACGACAAGCTGCCACGTTTGGTCTATATATAATAGAAAGCAAAACAAAATATATATGGAGTGCACAAAATCAACATGAGAATCTCAAGGTAGACAACCATACCTACAAATACGCCTCACTTTTCCCTGCCTAGGCTCAATAATAAATGACAACAACATCAGTCAAGAAGTACAAGCACGGATTCTCAGCGGTAATAAATGCTTTTATGCATACAAAGGCTTAATGAAAAGTAAGTTACTGAATCGTGAGTCTAAGCTTAGAATCTACATAGGAGTAAACAGAAAATCAACTGAGAATATTTAAGCGCAAAATACCAAGGAAGATATTTGGACCAACCCAATGCAGCGATGGTTCGTGGAGAATTGAACGGAACCACAAGCTAGATGAACTAATGCAGAGCGCAGATATTGTTAGGTTTTTAAAGTCACAAAGACAACTAACTTGGTTGCTTTGAAAGAATGCCAGATAATCGAACTGTAAAAGTAGTCCAGAGATCAAAGCGCCAAGGAAACAGAATAGGACTAAGGCGCCGTATAAGATGGATAGACGACGTAGGGAGGGATCTTAAAACCATGAACATCAGGCAGTGGCGAAGGAAAGTGTCCGACAGGGCGGGATGGATGAACATTGTTAAGCGGGCCAAGACTCAAAAAGGGTTGTAGCGCCATTAGAAGAAGAATAAGAAGGTTAAATAAATTACATTGTTGTTGTTGTCGAAAGTTAGAATGTTGGAGACTGTATGTTGCAGGTTGCCTTCGAATTTAGTAGCTGGACATTCGAAGACGATGTTGATTGTTTGTTCAATGAAACTCCATTTATCACATGCCGGGTTGCCGGTAGTACCCATTGGTTTAGCAATTTGTTACATACTCCATCCATGTCTGTTGTATTTTATTCAGATTGCATCTTTGATGGCGAGGGAAAAAATCCGTTTGGTATGATTGTGAAGTTCATATTTCGTCAATCTTTACTCAATTCGTCGATCCAGTGCTCCTTAGTAATACAATTGGTCATATCAGTAACAGATTTTGTTGGCGGTTATCTTAATTTAGTCTTCCTTAACCTGTTGCCATTTTTCTACATTTTGAAGTGCCGTTACTCATCTTGTTTAAGGTAGAGTAATTTTGCTTAGAACTGGCAGTTATTACTAGTCTTACATCATTTAAAAACGTCTATCTTGACAGCGGAATTAAGTTAATAATAAGAATAATTATGCCCAAAGTTTTAATTGTGTTCCAATGTGAGGATTTAGTAAAGTTTTCGAAAATTTATCTTGTGGCATTGTTGAATTTAGCTTCGCTGGAAGATATCAAGTATGAGATCAGCAATGTTGATCAGCAAACTCAACCCATTCGACCAGTGTTGTTCTAGTACGTCGCATTGGTGGTATTCCCATCAAGGATGGTGGTTGTTGAAGTCTTCAATATATATTGGCAAAAAAGTAAAACTAGGGAGAACATCTGGTGGCCATCCAGCACACTGTGGTTTGTATATGTTGACAATAATTATTTTGTGTACTTTCACGGCAACTATAAAATCATTTTTGCTCTGTAATAGGTAGCAATACTGTATTGAGCACCAATGGAAGAGTCAGCTTTACACGCAATGTCGACTTTTCCATATAGTTAGTGTACCACATGTGGCAGCCACAACTCAGTGGCTATGGTAATGGTTTACCAATATAGGTTTTTTGATCCATAGACTTCAAAAATTTTTCAATTTCTAATTAACCAAACATTCTTAGGAGGTCACGTGTAAGTATCGGTACCAGCTACTTAATTAGTCGATAACACTAAAGTCTGAACCAGAAGTTTACACAATTACGCAATAATTGTAGTATATGGATCTAAATTCAGAAAGGTACTTTCCTTCATACTTTTTACAGGCTAAGGACTGTCACCAAAAAACTGGCGTGTTTAAAAGTTTTTGCTCTTCTTAATCGGATATCGTTAAAAATGTACAGTAATAATAGTTCTATTTACAGTATATACATACAAACGAATACGTAATGTACAAAAAATATATAAATTGAAAAAATATATATATATAGAAAAATATATACAAGTTAATATTTATAAAAAAAATACCCAAAATAACCAAAATATATTTATGAATTCCTAAATACCTAATTCTGTTTTGCTGTCGCTATCCTCTTCAAGATTAGTAACAATTGGTTTAATTATGTGATTCAAAGTAACATATGAATTTTCTACGTTCATTACATGGCGTACTGAATTTTTCCAACTTTCTGGGGAGATATCATCAACACATTTTCCTATTAATTCGACTATACTACCACTTAAAGTCGGAGAAACATTTTGTGACCTAACATTTGACTTTAGTTGGTGCCACATATGCTCTATGGGAATAAATAAACAATGGTGGGACGGAAGCCGTAACACTGTATGTCCCATGTCCTCGGCCAATGCGTCAGAAACATATACTTTTTTAATAGAAAATGATTTTAACACTTCTAACAGTTCATTTTTTAAATAACTTTCTTCAAAATATATATCATTTTTTAACAGGTAGTTTTGAATTTCAATTTTCGTGTTATTTGGACCTGGAGACTTATGCAGGAAGGTTAGGTATAAGACAATTCTTAAACCATTGCTCAAAAAGCTCTGCCGTTGTATCCTCATGGTAGTCCACGCAGGAGTCTTTAATGTTTTTTGCAGAAAGCCATAAGACATTTGGGAGCCAACCATTTTCTGATCCTGAATGTAAAATTATTATTATTTTCCCTTCGTTTGATGGAGCTTTTGTTTGACACCTGTAGGAAGATTTTTAAAGCCCATTTTAGACAAAATCCTCCAAAGACTAATGCGGCTACATTCGTGTATCATCATTAGTAAGCCGTTGTTTTAAAGCATCTAATGTGGTTAATGTTGTGTAAATTTTTCGTCTTATTAAGATCTTATCACTTTCGTCAATACATTTGGTAGAACCGGCATCCTTACACTTCCTTCTTGACTTTATGGGATTTGATGTAATTCTTTTCACTGTGCTTAGAGGTATTTTCGTTAAATCAGATATTTTACTGGCAGCAGTATTAGCAGTAAGTCCTGTTGTAAGTAAAGAACTATCTATTGTTTTTACGATTTCTCTAGCGTCAGCAGATAAATGCTTTTTCTTTGCTGGAACACTGGAAGAAGCACCATCAATATTTTTCCACGGACGCCACGTAATGCTGTTTTATAGGTATAAATAGGTATAACACTTGTAACACTTGTAACACTTTCAACTAAATGAAACAAAATGTATAAATATACAAAAATTTCTCATCGGTTTTATATACTTTTACAAATTATACAGAATAGAGGGAACCTGTATAATTATTCCAGGAAATACTTAACGATCAACAAATTTATTGTGGTCATTAAAAGATCAACCATTGATCGTGAAACTTCTGTTAAAATGTTTACAACTTTATGAAATAAAATGTATTCTAATCGTTTTTATAATTTTATACGATTTTTTAATTGTTTTTATATTACCAGGAATTTATGATACAAACAAGCTAACGACACTCCACAGTAGTTTCAATTTTACCTGAATACTTACCTGCTCAACTAATGTTGACTAAGCTAGGGTACTTATGGTCGGGTTTTATTGCAATCATTAAGTACTCAACCATTTTTCGTGAAATAAACTATACATAAATCAGTTTGTTCTGAGTCATTCCTGCTCTTCTCGTCTTTCTCCTAATATTGTTTTTTCGCTTGTTTTTTGTTATTATCTTTGTTATTGTTTTGTAAGTAATGTTTATCAAATTTATTTTATGTTAGTTATTTGGGTCTTGGCAATTTATCTATCAAAAACTTACAATTGTTCCTCAGCATTCATTAGGAATTATAATTTTTGTAGTGATTATCTACATCAGTACTTATATTTTTAAAAGATTCACCTGCTAGAGTCGACTGCATTTTTACCTCAGATATCTTTGGTATCTAAACATTTCCATTTACTCGTCTTTATTTCTAGATCCCGATATATACCTATCTGAAATACATTGTGGCATTTTTTTACTCACTTTTTGTGTTTATTTTTTAATGGTAGTTTTAACAATTTTAAAGGTATTGATTTTTTCTTTTTAATTTAAGCAAAAAATTATTATCTCACAATTTTTTTGTTTTAGCTTAATTGGGGAGATATCTACTTTGTAACGGCTTATGAAGATATTAGAAACATACTGGGAAATAAAGACATTGTCGAAAACTATTCCGGATTACAGAACCTGAAGAAGAATGTCATCTCAGAAAAAAATATTAAGGAATATATTCAAAACCGACCAAAAATACCAATCTTTGTATACGATTTGAGAAGCGAATTGTAATTTTTTTAAGGCAATGCAAAATGAAATAAATGTTTTTGTCATATACACTTAAAACATATACGTATTCTCTATCAGTATAGTGCTTTCACTAAAAAATATATACCAATTGCAAATTTTTGTTACTATTTTATTTTTTATTATAAATAAAAAACATTTCCTCTCCAATATTTAATAGTTTTTCTTATTTTACAATTTTTCCTTGGACCCCATTCACTTTTATGGGATTAGCAGCAAAATGTAGTGTAAAAGCAATAGAAAATAGCTTTATGCCCGAACATATATGAGCGAATCCTGAAATTATTCAGTTATCTCATAATCCTAAATAAAATTAGGCTGCAATTGATTCCGACAAATAATTAGGTCATTGTTTATTTGTGTGAATAAAGACAATGGCTAGTTTTAGAAAAGAGTTCTCAGACGGGTCGTACCACAAGGAAAAATTATCACGAACAAGTTATTTAACAGTAGACAAGTTTTTGGAAGAGTAGAAAAACATTACGACAAATTGAAAATCTTTGTTAAAAACTGATTATTACATTATATTTAAGAAGTTTAGATGTGTTTGTTCTTGCAAAGGAATAGTTTACTCATGATTGAAAACTATCGGTTAGGATTAGTTGTATCAGTCGTGATTGATTCGTTCGTTTTGATTTAATCACTTCAAAGTATGGAACAACCGAAACCCGTTATAGTTGGACAGACGGAGACGAGCTCACTAAATTCACACAGGCGTATCCCCTTGAAGACAAAACAGCCAAATCAGCCGTCAATCATCTTATTGTCGTTTTCCAACACTATGGCAAACCATGACGCATACACTGTGACTAAGGACGTGAATTCGACAATGCTTTGATGAAAGATCTTTGTGAATTGTACGACATAAAACTAACCTTCTCAAGTGTGAGCCATCCACAATCTAACGGTTCTATCGAATGATTTCACGCAACTTTAAGCGAAATTATAAGAGCTAATCAAGCTGAAAATCCCGATGAACATTCGTTCAATATTCTGCTTTATGCAGTTATTTGCTACAATAACACAAAAAACAAAACCCACGGATTCACACCGTACGAACTCATTTTTGGACATACTGCTATTAGACCACCCGAAATACTTAACAATGAGAAAATCTTTATATCAAAGTATGTTAGAGACTTAAGTAATCGTCTGAAATATTTCTATAAAGTGGCACGAGCCAAAACAGAAAGACAAAAAGAAAAGGCTAAAGAAAGATTCGATCAACGCTTGTCATTAAACTCTCCAGAATATTAAATAGGTGATAAGGTTTGCATCAAGGAATCGCAAATTAAAGACAAAGCCCAAAATAAGTTTAATGGCCTTTCGAAATTCAAGAAATCCACCCAGTCATCCACTCCCAGTATACGTTAACCCCAATCAACAACACCACTGGAATCTTTTTTAATGAAGAAACCAATCTCAAATTTTCAAACGACAAATGGACCCTCCTTGAATATAAAGACATGCAACCAATCAGAGACGTTATCGACAAAAACGACAAAATCTTTTGTCGTTTTTCAAAAAAATTTATTGGATACCATTGAAGAAGATGTACCTCGAATGTTGGCATTCAAATCCGAAGTCCAAACTCACATAAGTCTTCTCAAACAAATCTCTAGTTCTGTTAATCTCAAATATACAGAAATAATGGCTGATACGAAACAATACACATTCCGAGAGAAACGTGGACTTATTAACGGAATAGGTTCGATATAAAAATCAATTACCGGCAACTTAGATTCGTCAGATGGCGAATATTTTAATGAATGTATAAATAAAATAACCCGCGATGAGTATCAAATCGAAACCTTATTGAAAAATTAAATATCGGTTACCCTTTCTGTTATTAAAAACTTTAACGCTGCAATCCAGAAATCACAAGTAGATGAGGAAACATTCAACAATAATATTAAGGAAATTCGAGAGTCAATAATGGATATCTCTGACCAATTAAAATTCTATCAATCTCAAATCGATATGCTAAACTTTTATGAATTACTAATGGAAAGCTATTCATTTAGCGAAGACTCTTCAAATGAAATAGTAAATGCCATAGCCTTTGCTCGATTAAAAATATTACATAGCTCAATCATCACCCCGTTTGATTTAATTGAATATCTTACGTATATACCACAATCATTACAAAAAATAATCTTTCATTATCAATTTATACTTCAAATCTAGCTCAATATCTCGATATTATCGAATTAGAAGTCTATCGACTAGACACAAGAATTGTGTTACGTACTTAATAACGTAATTGAGGTACGTACCAAAGATATGGAAGGTGGCAGAAATTATAATGACACTAAAACCAGGGAAACCTCCACAAGAAGCTTCTTCATATAGGCCTATTTCACTGTTACCTGTCATGTCTAAATTATACGAAAATTACTCTTGAAGAGACGAAAACCGATTATAGAGGAAAAAAATCTAATTCCTAATTATCTGTGTGGGTTTAGAGCAAGCCACTCAACGATAGATCAGGTGCATAGAATAACAGATATCATAGAAAAAGCTCTAGAAGAAGGAAAAGTTTGTTCCGCAATTTTCCTCGATGTAGCGCAGGCTTTTGACAAGGTGTGGCATGACGGACTATATCATAAAAATGAGATGCTACTTACCAAAACAATATTCTGAACTACTAGAATCATATATATCCGACAGATACTTTCGAGTTAAATATGAGGAAGCATATTCAGAATTAAGAGAAGTTAAAGCTGGAGTTCCACAAGGAAGTGTCCTGGGGCCAGTGCTATATCTGCTCTATACCAGCGATATTCCATCATTAGAACCTAACACAATTGCGACATTTGCAGACGACACATGCATTCTAGCAGTCGGACAAAACCACGAGGATTGCAGCTACCATGCTACAGAACTCTGTTGAACAAATTAACATCTGGACCAGCCGATGGCGTATCAAATTGAATGAAACAAAATCTGTTCATGTCAATTTTACTAACAAAGAGAACAACATATCCCAGTACATATAAATAGAAACCAAATACCTTATGCAAATACGGCAAAATATTTGGGTATGACGTTAGATTTCAAGCTACGTTGGAAAGCACATGTTAAGAAAAAAAAGGAGGAATTAAAAATTAAGTTCAGAAAGATGTACTGGTTGATGGGAAAAAAATCCACTCTGTCTATTTACAACAAATTGCTATTATATAAGCAAGTCCTTAAACCGATATGGACATACGGAATACAGCTATGGGGCTGTACAAAAGAAAGCAACATCCAACATATACAACGATATCAGAATAAAGTATTAAGGAACATCGTTAACGCTCCATGGTACTTTAGAAACTGTAATCTTCATCGAGACCTCCAGATGGATACAGTTATCCAGACAATAAGTAAGTTTGCCGAGAGTCATGAACAAAGGCTCTCCAACCACGTGAACGTCGAGGCCATCAAACTCCTAGACAACGCCAACCAGACAAGAAGACTAAAGAGAACGAAGCCGTTTGATTTAGTGCTATAAGTGAGTGAAAGTGAAAAAGCAGAGTAAAGTGCGGCTAAAGTGTACACGTTAGCTAGTAGTACTATAATGTATTAGAGCCTAAGGAATATTGCTGAATATAACCTTAGATAAGTTTCTTGTAATATTTATATATAGAACTAACTTGCTTATTGATCATAGTGAATGATCAGATAGCAATAGTCATAAGATTCCTGTTGGAGTTTTATTAAACAAAAAAAAAAAGAATTGTGTTTGTTTTAAATATTCCTTTAACTGATGCAGAACAATATACTTTATATCGTCTTTATCCAATACCAATACTCGACAATCGAACAGGTCTTCATTCAATATTAACAACACCACATAAATACATTGCGCGAAACGATGGTTCATTGTTATACCTTACAATAAATAGCCTTGAGTCATGCAAAACTTTGCGAGCCTGAACCAAGATCTGTTACATGCGATGTTATGCGATGCTTAACTTCTAAAACGACAAGAACGTCTTCCCCAGAACATACCAGACTTCCGTACTATTCGCCAAAGATTACAACGTCCTGAAGATCAACATGAACCTGTGGTTTATAACAGTTTCTGACGACTGCCTATTAACATTAAATGTGAGTCCAGGACGTCAAATCGGAAATTATTTACACAAACCATGTGCTCAAACTACAACCCACGTGCGATGCCTTTATTGGTAGTACAAGAGTACACTCTCAGAAATTAATCGACGTTCATGACAATGTTACTTACAGCAGTCACCCAGTCCAAATACGATTCAACTGCTGAAAACACTTTCCAGATAAGATCCAAAAAATTTGAGGATCTATCAACGATAGGATTATTTAAAACAGCAATAAATAAAATCACGTTGCCATATTGTTTGCCAATTTTCAGATATGCACGACAAAGAATAATTACTGTTACATATACCAAAATATTTTTTGTATATTTATAAATCGACAATTTATTATTATCTTTATACAATTTATGGCAGTACCCCCGTACATGATTCTTCTAATCCATTTATCTACTATGTATCAAAAATTCTCGAGACGGCCTTCAAAAAAACAACACGATTAAATTAAATGCATAGGTATTATACCCTCTATGCTTGGTTGTTGCCTTGTGTATTCAGTGTTAGAACTTGGAGACCGGTGAGACAGGTGTCTAATTTTTTCAATACCTCGTACCAGGTATGTAATTTTCATTAAATGACTGCTTAAGATTTTTATTAACATATATTTTATATTATTTATATTACAATTATTTTTATATTGTATCATATTTAGACAAGATCCACCCAAATACGCGCATAATTATTTGGATGATGTTGCATAATAAGCCGCAATTGAAGAATATAAAGCTAAAAAGCATATCTATAAATGATAGGAAAACAAAATAGTTAGACCTAGCCTAACTAGGCTAAATAATAAATGACAGCAACAATTATTCTAGTCAAGAAATACAAGCACGGATTCTTAGCGGTAATAAGAGCTTTTAAGCATAAAAAGACTCGATGAAAAGTTACTGAATCGTGACTCTAAGCTTAGAATAAGTGTTGTTCAAATGTAAGAATAAGACGAGACTTAGTCTTGGTCTTGGTATTGCGCCAATACACCTGGCCTTAGTCTTGATATTGTGCTCTTGGCCTTGGTCTTGCAGCAAGAGTCTTGCAAGTCTCGCAGTCTGTCTAGAAAGAAATTAATGGATACTCACCTTATATGAAATGGATAAAAGGTTCTGAAGCTATTTTCTTGTGGCATTGTAAATTAATTACTATTAAACTGGGAATAAGCCACAATTAAAGATAAAAATACGTTTATTGATGTTTCAATTTCCACTTCGGAAATCGTTCTCAAAATATAAACAGTACATTAAACAAATTTTGTTTTTTGTTACATAGTGAAAAATTCTTCTAATATTTAATTTTATCTTACTCATTTATATTGACAATTCAGACATACATTATGCATTTTAAAGTAGACGACTTTAAAATGATATTGCCAATATTGTTGAGTTGCGCTCCTGGGACGACTTTACTTATAAGATAGTTCATTCCACTACATGAAACCAACTTTAACTTGAGAATATCCATCAGAAAAAATCATAGCATGTAATTCGTCTTTAAAAAGACAATTACATGACATGATGACAGTAAAATTCTCCTGTTAGTGATTCCATAGTAAATTATGAGGGAAAAACCAGGAAAAAAACCTCATAATACTATCCCGACATTGTAAGTATTTGTTCGTGATTTTAGTTTACCTTCAACAGACATCAAATTCTGATTTTATATGTTACGTTATTTAAAAAACATAAATGATGTATCCTCTATATGTTACTGACTTACTAATACTGGTATTTTCTTATTAATAACTCCTCTTTCAATATTGGTAACCAGATCCTACTAGATTCTGCCGAGGAATTTGCGACACAATTGGCCTCATTTAGCATAATTAGAGCCGCTTCTTTGATTTTTCTTTTTTTTACCATCCGTTTCTTTTAGGACTACATTTGAATTATTCCATTGAACCCTATGTTCATTATCCCATGCGTGTTTACAGATTTGAGATCTATCAAATTCTCTATTTATAATATAAGATTGATGTTCACTTATTCTAACATTTAATGGCCTTGATGATTCACCTAAATAAAACTGATCGCATTCACAAGGTATTTTATAAATGCAATTCTTTGTTCTTTCTTGTTCATTGTTAGATTTGGTTTTGGACAAAATAGATCTCAACGTGTTGTTGTTTTGAATGTTGTTGAAATGTTGAATTTATTTCCTATCCTTTTAAGTTTTTCTGATAGTCCTTTTTTGTACGGTATTGTTATTTTCCTCATATTATTCCTTATGCTCCTACAGCAATACACAAGGAATAATATGAGGAAAATAAAAATACCGTACATAAAAGGACTATCAGAAAAACAGGATAGGAAATAAATTCAACATTTCAACAACATTCAAAACACCAAACACGTTGAGATCTATTTTGTCCAAAACCAAACCTAACAATGAACAAGAAAGAACAAAGAATTGCATTTATAAAATACCTTGTGAATGCGATCAGTTTTATTTAGGTGAATCATCAAGGCCATTAAATGTTAGAATAAGTGAACATCAACCTTAGATTAAAAATAGAGAATTTGATAGATCTCAAATCTGTAAACACGCATGGGATAATGAACATAGGGTTCAATGAAATAATTCAAATGTAGTCCTAAAAGAAACGGATGGTAAAAAAGAAAAAATCAAAGAAGCGGCTTTAATTATGCTAAATGAGGCCAATTGTGTCGCAAATTCCTCGGCAGAATGTAGTAGGATCTGGTTACCAATATTGAAAGAGGAAGTTATTAATAACAAAATACCAGTTATTAGTAAGTCAGTAACATATAGAGGATACATCATTTAGGTTTTTTAAATAACGTAACATATAAATCAGAATTTTGATGTTTGTTAAAGGTAAACTAAATTCACGAACAAATACTTACAATGTCGGGATAGTATTATGAGGTTTTTTTCCTGGTTTTTCCCTCATAATTTACTATGGAATCACTAACAGGAGAATTTTACTGTCATCATGTCATGTGTTTGTCTTTTTAAAGACGAATTACATGCTATGATTTTTTTCTGACGAATATTCTCAAGTTAAAGTTGATTTCATGTAATCGAATGAACTATCTTATAAGTAAAGTCGTCCCAGGAGCGCAACTCAACAATATTGGCAATATCATTTTAAAGTCGTCTACTTTAAAATGCATGATGTATGTCTGAATTGTCAATATAAATGAGTCAGATAAAATTAAATTATTAGAAGAATTTTTTCACTATGTGACAAAAAACAAAATTTGTTTAATTTACTGTTATATTTTGAGAACGATTTCCGAAGTGGAAATTGAAACGTCAATAAACGTATTTTTATCTTTAATTGTGGCTTATTCCCAGTTTAATGGTAATTAATGGGATAAAAGGGTTATACAATCTGCCATTTATTTAAATAAAAAATAAAATACAATACAAATTAAACTACAGAACAATACGCAATAGTTTTGACAATACCTTTACTTCTCTATTTGAAAAGGCTGATTCAGTTGTGGCATCAGATAATCTTGAATAATTTTCAGATAACAAGGAGAAGTTCAGTTTTCCACAAAAAAATAATAACCCATTAGGGTCCTATATTCTTCCATCCAATATTTCACTTGCCCAGTATCGATATGGCTTGCGGTTTAGGTGACCCTTCAGCATAAAAGCCGCTTCATCTGAAAAAAGTATTTTTTCTATGAAACTCTGATCTCTACTACGTTATTCCATAACGGTTTCGCAGAGCTCGATTCTTTTATCAAAGTCATCTTTACATAGCTCCTGGACCAGATGTAGTTTGTACAGATGCCACTTCTACTTTTTTAGTAATATTGTTCTGAAACTTTCTTGTGGCATTTTAAAGCAATTACTATTTTAATGGGAATAAGCGCAAATTAAGTTTAAAATAAGTTTATTGACGTTTTAACTTCCAAAGTGGAAATTGAAACGTCAATAAACTAATTTTAAACTTAAATTGTGGCTTATTCCCAATTAAAATAATAATTCCTTTTTTAGTACTCTAACAACAGCTGATTGATCGGCATTACTATCTTTTGCGATCTGCCTGC
This sequence comes from Diabrotica balteata, assembly GCA_918026665.1. NCBI lineage: Eukaryota > Metazoa > Arthropoda > Insecta > Coleoptera > Chrysomelidae > Diabrotica > Diabrotica balteata. The sequence goes on from OU898282.1 coordinate 98,022,948, forward strand.
GAATTTGTATGGAAATGGGAAATTTCTTGAAAGGCCAGCACATCGTCCAGTTTTTGGCATCGGGTATTGATTTTCTGTCCCTTCTGGGGAGATTTTTAACGTGGCTGTTTCTCGAATTTCTTTTTTATATTTTGATTTATTGTCTTATCTCTATCTGCAAAACCAATTATGATTAAAATCTTAATTCGTTATGTTTTTTAAGTTTCATTGTTGTTCTTTTTCTTCATGTACCATGTCCTTTCAGATCGTTGGTTACCATCATAGCTATTTTAATTTTATCTACTGCCACCCTAAATAGCATGCTTGTATCTACACCACACCAGTCTCGCAAGTTCTTCAACCATGAGGTTCTTCTTCGTCCTGGACTGCGTTTGCCTGCTATTTTTCCTTGCATGATATTTTGTAGCAATCTATATTTGGGACCTCTCATTACATATCCGAAATATTCCAGCTTTCTCTGGAATTTCATTCTCATTGTTGTTAATGCTCTTATTAATATCGGCAAAAAACGCGAACAGTAAAAATTTAAGGTTTTTAGTTTACAGATTCATAGATCATTGACAATAAGTGTCAATAGCCAAACAATGACAATACTGATTTAAATAATTGTGTGAAAATAACTTTAAATACTTTACTGATACTACAATGATTAATTTCAAATTAAAATGTAGCATTGTTACCAATTAATGTATTTTCTTCTATCTATTTCTTTTTTCGGAACTAACAACAAACACAACTTTGTTGTATTTACATTGGTCATTAGCGCAATATGAGGTGTCCCGTGACCTTAGTTTGTATTTAAAAAAAACGTCGATTACGTGATTACGCTAACATTGATGACATAATGTCCAAAAAGCAATTAATGGCCATTCAAAAATTATTTGTTGTCGTGTTTTAGGATTTTTTATAACTCGTTTGTTTCTAAAATATTAAATGTATTGCATATATTGGCATCCTACTGTACCTATATTTGAAGTTTGTCATGATGGTTACTAAAAAAATAAAGTACCTAACTATATTGGAATTTTTCTGTTTTAAAATAGTTCTGTATAAAAATTGTTGTAATTTCTGTCATAAAAACTGTGCTCTAATGAATTTTAATATCAAGTATAATTAGTTATTGTATACACATTAACCCAACAAATGCATAGAACAGTTACATATAAAAACTACAGTGATCATTTTTAAACCATTATTTTTACTTATTTCTATAGTAAGTAGAAGTAACTAATTATTAATAATAGAAGTAGTAAAAGTAACTCTTTATATTTCAGAAATTAGTCCAGAAATGCCACATTATAAGCTTACATACTTTAACGTTACCGGAAGAATAGAACCTGCGAGAGTTATGTTCCATTATGGTGGAATTCCTTTTGAAGACGTTCGAATAGAGCATGCCGATTGGCCAAGCCTAAAACCAAGTAAGATAATCTGTAAAATTAATAAAACATTTATGTTTACATTTTTTTTTTCAAAATATACAAATTATTTGATTTTGGATCATCTTCATCATCAGTGGCACTACTGCCTAGTTGAGCCTCGACCTTTCGCAGTCCATCTCGCCAGTTTGCTGGCATTTCTCCATCTCAGTCCATCTCAGTCTTGCTCTATCTTTTCTCCTATTTGCTACTACTTCTGGTGCCGCTAATAGGGTTCGTCTGGGTGGGAAATTTTCATTTGATCTTGACACGTGGCCAACACATCTAAGCCTACCTATTTTTTATGAAAGATATTACACATCTACCATTAACTATTTTTTTTCTTCTCGTACAGTTCGAAATTATATCGCCTTCTCTAAATACTATTCTCACAGATTGCGACCATTATTCGGCGTAGTATTTCCTTTCGAAGACCAGCAGACGATTTGCGTCTGTTTTGGAGATGGTCCATGTTTCTAACCCATATCTAAGCACCGGAAGAATGAGTGTTCTATATATTGTTAATCTAGTTTTTTAGCTTAAATTTCTGTTTTTATTCTGTTTATGTCTATTCATGTAGTCAAAAATAACATTTGTTCGCTATTAATACCGTTCGTTTTACTTCTTTAGATGTGTCATTATCGGTTTTTAAGAGAGAAATCAGATAGATACACTTATTTATTATCTCAAAACTATTGTGGTCTATGTTAGTTTTGTTCGGCGTTTCTAGCTCTATCTCTATTATTTGGCATCGACGCCAACATTTTGGTTTTTTTCTCGTTTCTTTTTAGGCTCATATATGCGACTGTCAAATAGTTGGAAACTGTATCTTTAAGTCCTTGTGTGCTCGTTCTTGTCCTTAACCTGTTCACAAGAATAAAAAGTGGGTCCCCTCTCCAAGTGGACGTGGATTGTTTTTTGGGCCATTACGTCACAGATAAAATATTTAAGTTTCATAATTCATTTTTCATTACGTTCCTATTCGTCGTGTTGGTGATGATTGCTTTCTTTTCTTATATTCTTCTCTTTTTACGTCAGACGAGACAATACGTGTCCCTTAAAGTTGATCAAAAGACCATTGTAGGAAACCACGTTCGTTCATTAAACTTCAGCCAAATCTTTGATAGGAGAGACCGGAGGAATTCTGCGCATCTAAGCACAAATACCTACACAAAATTTTTTATGTGCCACAAATGTTTTATATGTGTCCATAATTGAAATACTGAAACTTTGTAAGGTTTTACAGATTTCAAAGAAAAAAAATTACTTAAATTTTATTTTACTTAAAATTATTATAATAAATACTTCTCTTTTTCCAATAATAAATTTACATTCTTTGGTTCATCATCATTATAAAGCATTCATCATGACTTTTAGACTTAGAATCATCAAAATTTAAGTTTTCTCGTTTCAACTTTCTTGCTTACAGGTCGTTTTTTTTACTTTATTATAGTGTATTTTTTACGGTTCATGTTGTTCTTTCTCTGGTTTCAGTCTTTTTATCTCTTCATGTTTTTTCTTTTCTTGTTTTATTTCTATTGAGTTTTTAGTGGCGTTGAAAAAGTAAAAAATTTAGTAGTGTTGTTTTGCACTTAATTTAAAACTTTTCTTTACATTTTTAGCAGGAAGAGCGCTGCTAGCTTTTCAATAGACTGAGTTTTAACATTTACTGGCGTTCCAGGTTGGAGTTTATCTCGCTTGTTTGATTTAAAGGTGACATTATAAGATGCAGTCTTGTGAATAGTTTCAACTGCGATGCGGTCGATTATGTGATCAGGGGCCCCTGGTGCTAGTTCATCGACGTCGGGTCCTGGTGGAGTTTTGGGGAGTATATCTGCAGTCCCATGTGGGCATGGGTTGGCGTTCGGAATTTTCAGTGTGGACCGTTCTTGAACATTTTTGTAACCTCCATTAACTGTATTATTTGTGGTGCCGTTCTGGTCTTAACTTCAAAATTTACATTAGTCTGACTTAAGATCACGGTAGTTTATTACAATGTGTATATCTAAAAACTTTAGTGTGGTCTACTAAGCTGTAAATTATCTTTAGATGAATTTATTAGGATCAAGGGCAGCACAGAATACGGATATTTCCTTTGTCCATCGTGGCAACTCTCAATTATGCTTTGCGGTTCTGTTAAAATTGCAAGCATGTTCAAAATGTGTGATATTTTATGACCATGAGTTCTCAGATACAAATCGCACTTACGATTTAAAGAATTCTTAAGGGGTCCAAAAAAGTGGACCCCTAATAATCTTATGTTGCATCATTACAATTTCGTGTGATCTAGAGTAGTATAAATCTCAATGAGGTCCATGGTATCCAATATAAAAGCACTAGGCCTTTATATGCTGACAGCTTTTCTACGCCTTTATATGCTGACAAAAATATTTTTTTTGCTCTCTCACCGGCTCTGGAACCCGATTGAGCCATGTGTTACCTTTAGTCAAATTTAATTTAATACTGAACATCACAGTTATTTTACAACACAATGTACATTCTTTCATAACTAAATTGTAATTTAAAGGGTTTTTTACCCTAGTATTTTGGTGGCTCAGGCATTGTGACCTAGCATTTTTCGATTTTAAAAACCTGATGATGGACTGTGTGGTCCGAAAACGTTTGTTTTATTGATGTGGCCCTTTTTAAGGGTTTTTTTAAATTAAATATACCCATTACAAAGATTAACCTCTTTTTTTTTAAATATTTTAAACCAGTTCGAAAATAACTCTTCATTTGTCCAACTATTTTTGAACATCTGTATATTACTTCAATTTAGACTCTCCCACTAATTGTGGATTTATATGTATTCGAGGAAATGTGAACATAGGACTGACACATTGTCCTGAACCATACAGCACATCCAATGTTATAAATAACATTTTCCCTTCTTAACAATTTTATTTTATTCGCTTCAGAAAATTGGCAAGCTAAACACCTTAATTTTGCTGAAGTGACTCCAAAACATATTCGCTAATTTTTTTATCTTAACCACTAAAAAATTGTTTGTTGTTATGATCGTACAATATAATATATTAAAATTAAAATTAAAGTAACTTTTTTAGCAAACTCCCTTTGGAGAACTACCATTTTGGAAATCGATGGTAAGAAGTATACACAAGGAGTCTCGTTGTCTAGATATGTAGCCAATATTGTTGGTTTGGTAGGAAAAACTAACGAAGAAAATTTGGAAATCGAAATTGCAGTCAATATTGTGTCCGAGCTCTTAATAAGTATGTATTTTATTAATTATTAATTAATAAGGTTCTGGGACGCTAACAGGTCATATAGACAGTTTAATAAAAACAATTATACTATCTAGAAGGACAGAAACCTCTTTATAAAGGTAAAATTTGCAGTGCTTGGGTATATCCCATTACTTAATAACTTAAAAAACAAGTATAAAAACTATTATAATTTGTCATAACAAGATCTGTTTCCTATTCAAATAAGGTCAATTCAAAAAAAGATCTCGAATTGATTCTAAGACCAGTTGATAAATTTAAACTGATCCAAACAATCAATATTATCAAAAGCAAATCTTCATGTACTGATGGACTATCCATAAAAATTTTTCCTTCAAAAAATGTGTTTGAAAGTCCTGGTTTGACTAATTAATTATTCCTTAGAAAAGGTATATTTCATATGTGCCTAAAGACAGCAATTATTATTATTCCTCTTCATCAATTCATCATTCAAAAATCGAATGTCTGCAACTATAGATCTAGTGCTTACTACCCAGTCCTATCCAAAATTCTTGAGAAACTTATAAAACCCCGACTTATGTCTTTTCTCGTTGAAAACATTTTATCACAAGTTCGATTTTTGAACCACAAGGTTCAGTTTAGGTTCTTTACTTTTTCTTATTCTTATAAATGGCATTACTAACTTAAAATCAATGGGAAATAAGTTTTCCTTTTTGCTAATGATACCAGTATCACTGGAGGAACTCTAATAATTAAAATCTTCAAGCAACTATACTTCTTGATCTACTAGATATAAAACCTGGTCCGACTCTAATTTACAATCTTTTAACATGGATAAAGCAGTGACATTATCCTATAAAGAAGCTCTTCAACCTTGCTTGTAATAACAACCAGATCAGTATCGTCGATTCTGTAAAATTTCCTGCATTTTTATAGACAGGAACCTTTAATTGGTCCCTTCGTATTGATTTTTTAAGAAAACTAGCCTCTGCCTGAATGCAATAAGATCTGTTTCGAAGGAAATCAATTTTAGTTCTCTCCAAAAAAGCATATTTGTCGTTGATCGAGTCTCATTTTCTATATAGTCTTCTTTTTTGGGTTTTAGTACAGCTGCTAATCTAATGTTTTTTTAAATTACAAAAAAGAGCAAGACAGTATCTTTTTGGGCCTCAGTAGAATAACACATTGCAGAAGCTACTTAAAAATACGGGATTTAAACCTTTTTCCTCTTTATATATTTTAGAATCTGTTTGCTTAATTCATAAAACACCCACATATTTGACTGCACAACTTGCTTCGATCTTGAACGGTAGCCCATAATAGTTTGGGTCAATGGGTAGCCCCATGTTATAAAATCTGACCATATATTGTCTCTCCATCGCATTCGTGGACGTCTTAAGGGCCTTTTTCTGTGGGGCTCCTCCAATATTAACTTGGCATGGCGGTTCTTGGGGAGTCTATGGACATGGCCTGTCATTTTAGAGGTTAGGATTTAATCTCTTGGACTATATCGCTCGCTCTATACATTTGCTTGATCTAATCATGTTATCATTATGTATTAGTTGGTATTAATGTTATAAGGCCCAAAGTTTCTTTCTGCGGATTCTTTTCTCAAAACATCTAAGTTTTCTTTCAGTTTTTTTGGCCAGTGTCCACGTCTCACACCCATACATGAGCACCAGTCTAATCACTAGGACTTTGGCAAATATGCAATAAAAATGTAGAAAATATTTCCTACTATTCATTAAGATTTACATTTATTTTAAGTAACTACATCATTTTTAAGTATGAATAAACTTATTTAGAATTATGGTAACAATAAATGACCAAGTGGTGTTCAAAATTTTCTAACAAAAACTTGTGGCTTCTGTCTGAGTACATATATTTATATATGGAAAAACTTCGGTCAACATCAACTGATGTAACGGGAGCATTTTTCAAACTAACCAAAACATTTGGTTCTAAATTAATTGTTTCCGAAATATTTCCAGCTAGAACACTGACTACTTCAGAAAGAATATGGTAACCTTTATTTTTTCCATAGTAGCTTCAAATTTTTTTAAAATATCTTTTCCAATATTACCTCTAACGTTCCGACAACATGACGCAAATTCTTTTATTAATGCTGTACTTTCGAACAATGACAGTTTTGGTGATTCTAACTGAGTAATTGTTTTTTGAACAAAACTAAAATTTGATTTTATAAATGAAAGTTCTTGTTGAAGCAAGTTACTCTGAAAAGTTTGTTTAGAATCCAAAAGAGATTGGGAACTTTCATCTGTTAACGTATCAATTATGTTCTTTATTTTAACAAAATGATCTGCATAAAAAATTAGCTGCTTCTAACCATGTTCCCCATCGCGTTAAAATAGGTTGTGGTGGAAGAGGAATGTTAGGTAGCATTTCTTTATAAAGTTGAATTCTTATAGGAGATTTAAGAAATACTTTTTTGACACTGGATATCATGGTATTTACAAGAGGAAACTTTTTTCGTATTTCCTCTGCAACTCTGTTTAATCCATGCGCTACACAAGTAACATGTATTAAATCTGGGAAAAATATTTTTAAATTTTGTCCTGCTTTCACCATATAAGGAGCAGCATCCGATAAAATAAGCAGTAATTTATTAGAAGGAATAGTTGTCGGAAGAAAAAAAGTTGCTAATGTTTCTTGTATAAAACGCGAAATTGTTAAAGCATTTGTTTTCTCAAGTTGCTGGCATGAAATAAGATGAGATTTTGGTAAGGTATCTTCTTTAAGAACACCAATCAATAAATGAGCAATATACTTTCCTGAGGAATCAGTGGTTTCGTCTACAGATATGTAAAAATAATTATCTGCAATTTCTTCCTTAATATTAATTAACACCGACGAGTATAGCCCGTTCACATTATTTCTTCTTAGAGACCGATCACTTGGAACATTAAGTTTGCAATATTTTTTTAGAAACGAACTAAAATTTACATTTGCTAATTTTGAAAGCGGTATGTTTGCAGACACTAATGCGCGACACAAGTCTTCATTAAAAGTTTCTTGCTCATCTAATTTTTTTGAAGTAGATTGGAAACATTTAGCCATTGAAGTTTGATGTTTTCCTCCTATTTTTCCTTTTTTTTGCAATGTGTGAAGCAGTTCTCACATGTTGGTCTATCTGAAATTTCTTCTCACATGCTATCTATAAATAAAAATAAAAACCTTTATTTTAACCCAACCTTTAAAATATAAAAATATACAAGGTGTTTTTGGTTAATCAAATAACTGGTTTGGAAAAAAAAACACTCGCTAAGTGTTTTAAATGCAGTATTAATCCACAAATTAGTTTTTGTTACTAACCATTAGTACATCATATAACTTATTTTTAAAATTCAACAAAAGTTTTTTTTTTGTTAATTCAATTACAATAAAAATAATTGTGTTTTAGAATAGCTGACTTCATAAAAAAAAGTAAAGGTGAAAAATTTTTCTAAATACACACCATTGTATTGTACCATGGACAATTTTTTCTCACTAAAGGAAGCTATTTTTCATTTAAAAACAACCTACGAGTACTAAATTTCAAGTAAATACGTTTATTGGTTTTAAAGTTATTGTTGTTATTAACTAAAAGAATTTAATTTTTTTTAATTTTAACACCCTGTATCTCGAAAAGTAAATAAGTTTGACCCCTCATTAACTATATCGTTTTGTTCAATTTTTCGAGAAGTATCTACAGTCAAACGTTGTAAGTGTCATTTGGAAACACCCTGTATGTATGAAATATTAGATATTTAATAGAAAATATTAGATACTTACAATTTTGCCACAGACTGAACAGTAGATTTTTCCCATATCCATAGACAGCTCTTTATAAGGTTTAATCCAAGTTGAAGCACTGGTTGTTTTAGGCATTATAAAATCACAATCTTCCTTTTTGTTACGCACAACGAGTGTTTACGCTTTGAATATCAAAACAAAAATGATTTACAAATCTGAGCATCAAATTAGAAATGTTTAGGTACCTAATTCAATAAACTGGAGGAGATTTTGGAAAATCCCTAAATTAGGAACAAAACTATTAGCCGTTTACCTGCTGTTAAGATACAATAAATTGTAGATAGATTTGGGGATTAGATCATAAAATGCAAATGAGCGAACCCTTAGCGATTATCCAATAACTGAATGCCTCAGTGACCGAGACTTTCTAAGAATGTTGAGGGCTACTTAAATTGATCTTCTTTGAAATTGTAAATGTTTTGTACCTGTAGAGATTACGTACTTAGATCATTTCTTGATTAAAATGACTACAAAATTTTATACAAGAATTGAAATAAATTGGTATGTTTAAAAAATTTTCAAATACAGTATAAAAATCTGAACTTTTATGCACTTTATGCAAACTTTTATACAAATATGCCAAAATATGAAATATTTGCATAAAATATGCACAATATGCAAAATATGCAATATGCATATTTGCCGAAGTCTACTAATCACAGTTTTATATATTCTAATCTTTAATGTTCGTGTTAGGCTTTTAGATTTAATAGTATTGTGGAGGCTGTACATACATCTGTTTGGCTGCCTGAATTCTTCCTTTAATCTCTTCCGCGATATCGTTATCTGCAGTGATTGTTGCTCCGAGATATTTAAAACTCTCATAAAAGCACTCTTTCAAAGTTATATGGGTATTGTAACATTTTGCCTTAAACCAGTTTTTGTAAGTAATTTTGGTCCATTTACTGTCAGTAATTCTGTTTTAAGTTGTGCTGCTCTTACTACTTTTCTCCATGATGATATTAAAAAGGAGAGGTGTCAGCGCATCTCCTTGTTTCAGGCCACTGCTCATTTCGAAATATTCTGAGAGTTTTTATTTATCCGTACTCTGGATCTACAGCTATTCACACATAACTTAACAAGCTGGATAAGTTTTTGTTGGAACTGAAAGTTCTGCCATTGTATTCCACATCTGATCACTTTTAATGCTGTCGTACGCTTACGAGAAATCTATGAAGAGATTATGGAAGGTTGTATTGAATTCCCATCCTTTTTCAAGCAGCTGTCTTAGAGTAAAGATCTAATCTATGGTCGATCTATGTTTTCTGAAGCCGGCCTGGTATTTCCCCATAAATTTTTCTACAAACATTGTCAGCTTACCTAATAGGATATCCGATAAGATTTTATATGCCGTATTAAGTAGGGAGATGCCTCCATAATTAGAGCACTTGGTTTTGTCTCCCTTTTTATGGATGGGGATTATTACACTTTCGTGGCATTTTGTTGGTATTTTCTCTTCGTTCCATATAAGTGTTTATTAGTTTGTGTACTTATTTATCCATGTAAAGTTTCTTCTCCGTACTTAAGAAATTTAGCCAGTATATTGTCAGAGCCTGGAGCTTTTCCGTTCTTCAATTTGTTAATTGCTTGCAATGTTTTATCTATTTTGGAGTCCTCTACCGCTAGGTCCACCCCAAAATATATATTTTCTCCATGTTCTTCCAATTTTATGTATATTTAGTAAAATCTTAAAATATTCTTGCCATGTTTGGAGCAGTTTCTTTTTCATTTATTAATTAATTCATCATTTTTTCTAAGTACAGACAAGCATCTAGGTCTGAAAGCCTTTCTTTTCGTTTGACACTGATTTGTAAAATGCTCTACTATTTGACTGTTGCCTATAACTTTTCTATTTTTTTCATATTTCTGTTGTTCGTACCTTCTTTTTTTCTCTCTAATTAATTTTCTTGATTCTCGGCGTGAAGTTGCATATTTTTTCTTTTGTTTTCTGCTGTTCGATGTTAAAGCATAATGTTTCGCTTTATTGGTCTGGTCGTGTAGTTTTTCTTAACATTCTCTATTAAACCATTTCCTTGTTCTCTTCTTGCCTTCTCCTATTATTATTTCTGCTGACTCCGTAATTGATTTTTGCATTTGTTGCTACAGCCTTTCGACATCATTGCTCTTGTCTACTGTATTTAGATCCTGTTTAATTTCTTGTTTGTAATTTTCTTGGATTTCTTCGTTTTGCACTTTTTCGATGTTTCACTGTTCCTATGCTTCATTGGCCTTAGTTTTTCTCTGAAGATATTCTCAACCTGATTTTTGCTCTTACTAGGAGATGGTCTGTATCTTCATCTACTCCACTGAGGCTTCTTACATCCAGCACATTACTTTCTGTCTAGCATCGATAATTACGTGGTCAATTTGTTTCCGAGTGGAGTGGTCATTAGAGACCCAAGTCTGTTTATTAATGTTTTTTATGTTGGAACACAGTAGACTCTTCAAGCATATTGTTAGCCGATGTTAGCTCTATCGAGCCTTTGTCCATTGTCGCTTGAGATATCGTGGAGGCTGTGTTGTCCTATTTTCGGTCTTAGGTTAGGTTCTTTGCCAATTTTTGCGTTGAAGTCTTCACAGATTACCTGCATGTCTTGTTTAAGGAGTTTCTCAAACGTTCTTTCGAGTTATTCATAAAAGTAGTCTTAATATGTTCGTGTTTTATCTTCTGTCGGAGCATGTGCTGATATAATTGAAATATTGTACCATGTAGAAAAGTCGGTAGAAAATGACCGCCTTGTCTATTTTTATGTTTCCCGTATCTAGCCACCCTATTTCTTCTATTGCGGTAATGTCCATTCCTACTTTTTGTGTTTTTCTGACTATCATAAATATATTAATTTTTTAAGTATTAAATTTTAAGCCATATTTTTCGCATTCTCCAATAACACTATCAATAACTGTAGTTCTTAATAATTAGTAGATCAGGAGCAAAGCGCAGTTCATGTAACATTAAAATTGTATTATATTATATTACAACCAACATTGTTATTATTTCTAGCTGCTTATGAATTCCATTATGAACCTAATGAAGAAAAGAAGAAGCAAAACTTAAAAAAACTTAATGAATTGATGGATAAATACTTACCCGTCCTTGATGAAGCTGCCAAAAAGAATGGAGGTCATCTTGTTACTAACAGGGTAATATTATTTTTTATTTATAAATTTAATGTTAAAAAGAAATTATATATGTACTTGCTGACCCAGCAAACTTCGTCTTGAAATTAAATAATTAAATAATGTGTCAAAGTTCAATTACTTAAAATTAACATGAATGAAAAAAGTTTTTGTCACAAAGACTAATTTAGTTATTTACATAAAAACTTGTAGCTGATTTCCACAAAACCTTCCAACTGTTTGTTTTGTGATTTGTTTATCGTTATTTCACAAACCAAAGCACGGGAAATTAAAACGCTTAAAATCAAATTGTGAATTTGTTGAAATCATCGATATACTCGGGAGCAAGACATGCTATGGATCATTTATTATGAACGCATAATGTTGAATTTTTCCAATCAGCAAATACAATTTATTATATCTAATATCAAGCTCCCCTCTTTTCTTTTTGATATGAACTTTCCAGCGCAGCCTCGCGTCTAGGGTGATGACCACGTATTTTGCCGATGTTGCATAAGGAACTTGGGTATCATTTCATTTTTTATTTGTAAGATAATGTGTGCAGATTTGTCTCATTTAATTTTTATTTCGCCATTTTCTGGTCCAGGTTTGTATTGTATTTACTCATAGTTGTTACTTATCAGCAGATTCTTCACTAGTGTCTCCTATCGCTAGTATGGCTGTATCATCCGCGAAGTTGGCAATAGTGTTTTGTTCTAGCTTTGGAATGTCACACGTATACAATAGGTACAGGAACGGACCTATACACTTCCTTGTGGCACGCCAGCTTTTATGTCCCTTAAATCGGTGTACACTTCTTCTTGTTTTACTCTGGAATACTATTCGCAATGTATGGTTCAAAGATGTCTGAATACTGTATAGGCATGAAACGTTATTAGTTTATAGTTTAAACCCTCATGCCAGACTTGATCAAAGTCCTGTGCTACGTCCAAGAAGATTGTAGAGCAGATTTTCTTTTCTTCTAATGTTTTTTTATTATATTCGTTATTCTGTAACTTGATCTATAGTGGAATGTTTATTTCTAAAACTAAATTATGATTTGTATAAGATCTTTCCTATAATCTTGATCTTTTCTCTTAAGTTATTGGTTTTATCTTTTTCAATAGAAGTTTTTCAAATAGTTTTGATATCACCGGTACTTGATTTGGCGATCATAATGACTTCGGTTCCCAGAGTCTGGGAACGTATCTCAATTTAAAAGCAGCATTTATTAGGTGTGTCAGCTTAACTTTGGCTTTGCTTGGTAGATTTTTTAATAGTTTTTTCTGTTATAAGATAATATCCTGGAGCTTTCTTAGGATTTATATTATCTTTTATCTTTGTTGATGTTTCTCTAAATGATGTCAACGTTATTCTTTCTTCGGTTTGGAATGGTTCATTTCCACCTCATTTTCTAAGCAATTTTTACAAACCTGAAGAAAATGTCACTGTGAAGAGGAAAGAAAAGTACGGAATATCAGTAGAAATTAATTGCAAACAATTAGTACAATATTACAACAAATATATGGGCTCTGTAGATAAGTCTGATATGTTAGTATCTTGCTAGGAATTGAATAGAAAATCAAAAAAGAACTTTTTTCCATTTTGTTGACCTAATATATGGTACAAGAACGTCTTTGAAAGAAGTTAAAATTGCTGTTGCCCACCGGTTTGATTAAAGAAGACCCAAAAAATGCCATAATTTGGAAGAAGAACCACGGACGAACCAAGCACCAGTAACAGGTACAAAAAATAAGTACCTCTAGAAATAAGAACTAACGAAGCAGCCAATATTCCTCAGAATGGAGCCAAAGTACGTTTTACATACTGCAGTACTAAGGCAACTCCTCATCGTACAAGATTGCACTGTACTACATATAAAGTAGGTTTATGTCTATCTAACAAAATTGTTGCATTTCATTTCATGCTAAATAATTTTTTCATTTGTGGCCTAGTGGTTCCACATGGTATTACGTTTTTATCTAATAATTACAAAAATAAAATATAAAAAACGTTTGATTTGTCTATCTTTTGCCATATAATGTCCTAAAAACAAATTACTCTCCGTTTAATATAATAAAAAACAAAGTCCGTCCAAAACGAGTTAATGCAAAAAATATGTAAATAATTACTAAATACTTTTCCAAACAGTAATATCTTTTTATAGATGGAATATTCTAGTAGAATTTCTGCTGAGATTTTGCCACATCTTTTGTGATTTATATTCTTTGAGTTTTGATACAATTTGTGTCAGTTGCATCTGGCATCTAATGGCATGTTGCATCTAATTGGTGGCATAATGTTATTTTAAATTAAGTAGGTGCCAAACCTAAACCTACATATTAATAAATTTAGGTTATGTTTGGATTGTATTGAGTTTTGAGGACACTGATCACTTTACTTTTATACAACCTTATACACAGAAAAATAATAACTCATTGAATTTTTTACTTTTAGCTTACCTGGGCAGATATCTTCTTTGTAACATCGTATGAAGATATAAGACATTTACTTGAAAATAAGGATATTGTAAAAGATTTTTCTGGATTACAAAACTTGAAGAAGAACGTACTATCAGAAAAAAATATTAAGCAGTATATCCAGAGCCGTCCAAAACTTCCAACCTATAAGTACGATCTAAGAAGTGAATTGTAATTTTTTTAATATCATGAAATATGTATTTTCATTGTGTAAAAACATTGTGTGTTAAATCTTCTAAAACATTTTTAATACAATATATATAAAAAAAACTTAATATTTATTTCTGTTAGAACGTAAAAATCGTAAACTGTAATAGAAAATTATTGGCAGTATATAACAATCTTAAGCAAAGATCTTTGTTTCAAAAATAATTTAGAAACTTAAAAAAAAAACGGTTTTGGTATACCACGCAATCAAAAATATACTGAGCAGGATAATCAAACTTTAATTTTAAAATTTTTCTTAAAAAACTCTGTAAGAGTGGCGTCTAGTTCTTAACTCACGAGAGGTAGTTGTTACACGACAAAAAAGTTAGTAGTATTCGAGAAATCTCAAACTAAACTACTTAAATAAGACGACTGGAAGGACTTGAGTTATTATATTTTCTTTTCCTAATACTAGTGTTTGTTATTAGCAATAACAAACAGATATTCCACGGAAAAAGGAGAATCTGCAGCAACAAATGAGTACAAAAAGCGTGTACATATGTCAAATATAATTCGAGAGTATAAGAACCATACTCTCGAAGTCTCTTGACAATTAAAACTAACACAGTGTATACCAGTACAAAGCGGAGTCAGGCAGGGTGACTCGTTAAGCCCATTTCTCTTTAATATAATAATGGACGAAATAATACAAGCAGTACGTAAAGGTCATGGCTACAGAATGGGGAACAAAGAAATTCAAATATTATGTTATGCAGACAACGCTGCATTAATCTCTGAGACACAAGACCAACTCCAAAGATTAACACACATCTTCAATGCAACAGCCAAGAAATACAATATGATAATATCAGCAGAAAAAAACAAAATCTATGACAAAACCTAAATACCCACTACGATGTAAAATCAAAATTTATGGAAGATAATAAAGCAGGAAGCAAGGTTTAGATATCTAGGAATAGACATAACTAGTTACGGAGATGCTGAAGAAGAAGTACGACAACAAAGCTTAAAAGTAAGTAAAGCGGCGGGATATCTTAATGACACAATCTGGAAGAACTAACACCTAAGACATAAAAACCAGAATTTATTAAGCAGCAATTAAACCTATATTAACATACACAGCGGATATAAGACCTGACAAATCCAAAACGTAACATAAGATTGAAGGCAAGAAAGGAGTAGGTCGCAAATAAATGTCGTGGCTACGGAACATAAAGAACTGGACAGGCATAAATAACACTGGCGATCTTTTGCATGCCGCAAAAGACAGACGTCTGGCCTTAAGATAATTCGCCAATGCACTATAGGTGCACGGCATGTATACGAAGAAGACATCTAAAACGAGACGACTACTAGAAACAATAGAGATGAAAATACTCCGACGAATATCAGGGAAAAAGTCGGTTGGATAGGGAGAGAAGCGAAATCATACGAATAGCATGCAATATAAAAGACATAAATGGATGGGTGAAAAAACGGAAAAAACACATTAGTAAAATGGCAGAGGATAGGATAGTACGCATAGCACGAGATAAGTCACCAAATGGATGAAGAAGTATTGGCAGACCAAGAAAAAGATGGTACTACAATTTAAACAATTTAGGAAGCTAATATTGAAGAAGAAACAGGCTTTAAAGCATACATACTTAACCGTTTCAAAAGTTTTAGAAAATTCATTATAAATTTGATTATTTTTTTTTAATAAAACTACTAACCCCACCTATCTGCCAGGTGCTTGTATTCGACTCAAGGTTTCTACGGTAATTCTCAACATATCCGATAGATGAGAACGGTATTAACTTGTCAATCACGCCCCAATTCAAAACCGTTGAGAATAGCGTCACTTCCTTTCCTGTTACAAACGTCCACCCGATAGGACGTTGTTTTAGAAGTGAGTCTCTAGGTTAGAGGTAAGCTGCAAAGAAAAGCCTTTTCTTGTCTATATTTCAGTAGATAATTATTTTCAGACTTTTTCCGGGAGGTTTAAAGTTCATTGATTATGTTAAGTTAACTGAGACAGTTTCCTATGGTCCAATACTTCCCTATATATGGTTTGCCAATAATTACTTATAATATAAATGGATTCCTATTAGTAAATATTTGATGAAATAACCAACGGATGAGAAGAAGCAGAGTATATCCGTTTTTTCCTAGTTCCCAGAGATTGGATAAATAAGGTTGTACCTATTTTTTATTAAGCCCTATCAGGAACGCGAGAATTATTTATGGATTCACAGAGACAAGAATATAGTGAAATATTTTAATTTTGTTTAAAGTTTTGACTTAATTATGTTTAGTTACTAATTAACTACTAAAATGCTTTAAATGTAAATAAATTTCGAAATTTGGAAAAGAAATATAGTTTCATTTATTTTTAATAACCAATTCTTGACTTAATACGATATGAAGTTGTTTTGTTTGTAGTATAGTCAATATGAAGTAATATGTTAGTATCTTTTGGGAATAATATAATTTTTAATGTTTCTTTTTATTACTGAATTTTAATTTTTTTTTATCCTCGTCCCTGCGAGTTGAAATATAGGGGTGGCGTCCAATGATAAATTATAATTTCATGTTATCTAATTGTGTTTGAAATTTTGACGTACTACATAGTTTTTTTGTGCATTCGACCTTACCACACCTTATCTCCGTCATAGAGCTAACCTGACCTTGAATTAAATGTGTGTACTAGATGTTATCAAATATCGACGTTACAATACAAGAAGGAAGAAGATGAAGAAGAAGAACTGTATTAACCCTGCTGTCCTGTTCGGGTCTATTTGACCCAAAAAATAAATGTATTTCTTATTTTGTAAATTATTACGCGGCGTAACGTTTTGGTGCTTTGGGACTTTATTGCCTAATATGAGGTCTTTCAGTTGCATACGATGTAAAAAATCAACTTCCTGATTTTTTTGATAAAAATTAAATTGATAGCTATAGTACGTTCGGGTCAATATGACTCACGTATTTAAACCGTTAAACATTACCTGCGTACGTATGTTTAGTTGGCAGTATTTTATATATTTTCTAACAGTTTGTCAGTCAGGTACGTCTATAAATATAAACAAGTCTCTGCAAGCTAGAACTTGTAAAAAATGTGTAGTGTAGCTGAACGATGTCATTTAGAAGTGCATGTCATGTAGAAGGAAGTGGTGGTGATAGACAAGTGGTAGGCTGGTAGAACAATGATATGCCAAGCACATTCATTTACGTTTCAAATTTCAGTCTATGTTTGCATGTTGATAATGTCGCATCGAGGAACGCTAATCGAAGATAAGCTTCGCGAGGTTGCGAACGTGTTAGAGAGTGATGAGTGCATATCAGAAAAAGAAAACAATAAAAGTAGTAAAAGTGAGGAAGAAAGTAGGGACGATTCTGCTGTTCCTTTCTACGTACAACATCCTGTAGAACCTTCTGTAACAGTTCCTTTAAAAGACGGTAATATCCAGTGGTCTCTCGATCCTCCTTACCAACGCAGTCGTTAATGTTATAAATAAGGCTCCAAGAGTTACAAGGTACGCATGTGCTCGAATTTCGATATGAAAAATTCATTTGACGCCCTCTTTTCTGACATAGTTGCAAACCAAATTATAAATATGACCAACATGGAAGAATAGCGCGTTTTTGGAACCAACTGAAAAGACTTGGATAAAAGTAGTTTTCAAGCATACATTGGTATTTTATTGTTATCTGGAGTTTTTAAGTCCCATGGCGAATCAACTAAAAGTTTGTGGAATTAATAAACGGGTCGTAGTGTATTTCGAGCAACAATGTTCCTGGAAGTATTTACAAAAATTGTGCAAGTAATACGTTTTGATAATAAGATACTAGACAGGATAGAAGTCGTACTGAAAAACTTGCTGCAATACGTGAAGTTTGGGAAAAATGGGTAGAAAATCTACCAAAATTTTTAAAACCTGATCAAAATGTTATTGTCGACGAGCAGTTAGTTGCCTTTAGAGGCCGCTGTCCCTTCAAACAGTACATTCCAAGCAAACCGGCGAAATATGGCATAAAAATTTGGGCTTCATGTGACAGTTAAAGTTCGTATGATCTAAAATTGCAGATCAATACAGGAAAGGAAGCAGGTGCCGCGCCGAAACGGAATCAGGAAATGCGTGTGTGTGCAACTTGTATAGTGATTTGAAAGACCACAATATTACTTGTGATAGCTTTTTTACATCATACCGTTTAGGACAACTTCTTCTAAGAAGGAAAAATACAATGCTGGGGGCTATAAAGTAAAATAAACTAGAGCTTCCAGCACAAATTGCGAATAAAGAAGTTCATAGTTCGTCTTTTTACTTCACTTAAGATACAACTGTTGTTAACTGTTATTTCTAAAATGAATAAAAATTTTATTCTTATGAGAACTTTGCATCATGATAAGGCTATTAGTGACAGAAATGATAAAATGACCCAAATTATTTTAAATTACAATTCCAGTAAGGGAGCAGTGGACACTCTAGATCAGCTTGTTGGTACATATACATCTAAGAGGAAGACAAATCGCTGGCCTATGATTGTTTTTTATAATATGCTAGAAATTTCTGCCTACAACGCGTTCGTTTTATGGACATCAATAAATCCCCAATGGAAACTCAAAAACCTAAAAAACGGCGATTTTTTCTTGAGAAAATAGAAAAAACACTTGTGAAACCACTTATCCTTTCCAGGAACAATTTACTAAGAACTAAAGACTTACAAGAACTGGTAAAAAGAACACGAACAGAAGCAACGTAGAGTAAGATGGAAATTCAAGTGAACTGTCTATGGACAATCCAACTCCGTCCTGCTAAACGATCACACTGTGCGGACACTAATCCATTCGCCAATCTTACCAATTTGAGGTGTAGTGTGTGTGTATGTGTTCGTGTGTGGGTGTGTAGTGTATTGTCTTGATACTTAGCAAAGTCGACGTCATTGTCTTTGCTAAGAGAACGCTAATTGTATCCGAACGTTCTGCGGTCCCTCGGTGTGTACCGATCACACAAGGGATAGAAATTATTTTCATTTATTAATTTTTTTTAATTAAACGAAAATTTCCACCCAGGTGGGATTCGAACTCACGACCTTTAAAGATCACGCTGTAAATTTTGCTCTAAAAATCGATAACAATACTAATATTTTATGTATGATATGTCACAAACATATTTCTTAAAACCCATTCCTTTTATTACTGTCCCAGTTGTAAAACTAAATTAAATTTTGTAGGTTATTTGATCTTAGGCTTTTCTGGGAAAAAAATGCCTTTTATTTTTGTTAATAAGGTTTAATGTACATTAGCAACAAATTTCTGTTTAATTAGCTATAATTTTTTGTTAATAAAGCTTTGTTTAGCACCATTGACTTATTTTATTTCGATTTAAGAACAGTAAACCATAGTTGGGTCATATTGACCCGAACAGTACATTTGCATATTGACTCGAACGGTATAGCAGGGTGAAATAGGGCTGGTTCAAACTAATAAGGAGAGGTTATAAATGGTTATACAGATACAGCCAAATTAAGTTTATAAAAATGCTTACCAATATCACAGTTACATACTCTCTCTGTATTCAGATAAGCAGGTATTCATATGCGGTTGTTTCTCGTATTAGGGAGCTGTCTTTAGCTGTTTTTACACACGTGTCTTGCGGTACTGTTTTTTGTTCACTAAAATATTGAAATATCATATTTATTAGGCACTAACACTAGGATCGAAGAGATAAGCACAGGGCGTCTTTTGTCTATGCGATTCAACAGCAGAGAATAATTAGTGGTGTTTTCTCTCGTTCCTGCTGGAACAAAAATCAGTGAAAAGAGAGTTTGTTTTTTATTTTCTAAGGTATGTCTGTATTTCTTGAAAGCGGTCTGTGAAAGCGGAATATGGAGACGTAGAGATAACTTTTCAACTACAGGATATCTACAAGCTTAAGTATAAGTTTGGTGGACACAATATTACCATTATAATGAAGCGAAATCGTTTGCAGTAGCCCGAGCCCCGCAATCGAACATAATAAAAAAGATTCTAACAGCTCAACCGAGGATAATCACTAGACAGGGTAGACCAAAGCTGAGGTGAGTAGATGGAGTAACACAAGATGCTGAGAAGATCGGTGTTGCCAACTAGAAAATCCAAGCATAGGACAGAGTAGAATGACGCAGAAAGCTTGAATAAGGTCAAAGCGCTTAAGGGTTGTAGCATCGTGATGATGATTATTATTTTTAATATCTTTTTAACTGCTTCATTTCTGTTCATGCTAATTGTAATATTTAAAATGTAATAATTTTCTTCCTTTTGTTCTTTGTGTTAAATATCTGCCTACATCTATCGCTCCACCATCTGTGCTAATTATTCCCACACATTGAAACGTCGATATTGTCTTTTCTATATTCCTTTGCAAATATCCTATTTTGGTTGCCCATTTTGTTTACGCTTATATTATGTTCTTAATATTCTTGACGTTTATTTCCATTTTCTTTTTTTCTTATTCTTCTACCTTTGCGCAAATCTAGTTCTTACCTTTTGAAATTTATCATTCTCCTAATAATAGTATATCCTCTGCATACAATTAATTGCTCCCACATTCTTACTTGTCACAAGTTATCTCCCATTTGTACGGGTTATAGATAAATTTGGTTTTTATAAATATATATTAGCAAGTGAGTCTTCTACAGCTGGCGCCCGCTTCTCGCACCCTAATTTCACATCGTTTTCTGACGAAGCAATCTTCAGCTTGTTAGATCTCTGGCCGTCATTGCATACGTTCGTCATCGTCTCTCAGGATCGTCTTGGTCTACCTGTTTTTTCTTCTAGTTGGCGGATGTCCATTCTTCTATTTTTTTTTGGCCATCTATTTTCCCGGCATTCTCTGAAGGTGTCCCTACCAGTTTAAGTCTTTTGGCTTTCGATTGTGTCTATTTGTCTAGATCGATTTCCATTTCTCTCCGAATATCTTCGTTTTCTCACCCTATCAAGTCTAGTGAAGCTGGCCAAACATCGTCTCCAGTAGTTCATTTCCATGGCTTAATTTTTGATTTGTTTCTTTTGGTTTATTTCCCAGAGTTCGGCGCCATACAGTCCTATACTTTCTATTATTGTTTTATAAATTCTTCTTTTTTATTTTCTTTTGTTATTTTTTTATTCCATAAATAGTCCTGTGTAGCTGTCTGGTGGCTGATCTTGCTTGGCCAATCCTGGAATGTATTTCTTCGCTACTTCCTGCTTTGATGTTATTTGGACTCCCAAAGTACTTAAAATTGTCTGTTGGTTTTATAGTTTCCCATTTCTATTTGTAGGCTTTTCTGGTTGTTCTTCCTACAACTAAGTACTCAGTTTTTTGTATATTTAATTGTGAGGGCCCCATTTGGTGTACTCATCTTCCAGTTTTTCTAAGCATTGTAGCTTATATCACTCTCGTCTTCAGCTAGAATGGCTTGGTCATCAGCGATAATGTATTCGTGTACAAATCTATCATTCCCATTGGGAGTGCCCATATTGCAGCGACTTTCTTCCTCCCACAGTGAGAGTGCCTCATTTAGATATATTTTGAAGAGTGTAGGTGCTATGCAGCAGCCCTGCTTTAGGCCCCTTACTAATAGGAATTCCTTTGTTAATCTATTTCCAGTTTTAATGTTTGCCCCGTCATTATTTTTGTTAGAGCTGTTGTACTGGCTTTGTATATTTTTTTTGCTTATTACTTGTTTTTCCATTTGCTACCCAAAGCATTCAAAGTGGTACACACTATCGTATGCCTTTGTCAGATCTATAAAAGACTATATGGAGTTGAAAGGTTGTGGGCTAATCTTTTTTCGATAACTTGCTTTAGAGAGAATATACTGTCCATGCAGGATCTGCCTACAAGAAAGCCATTCTGTTCTTCTACATCTGTCATCTCTTTTTCAATTTTATTTTTTATTATTTTCTCCAATACAGTCTTGAGAGTGAATTTATGACACTTAGCCCCTATAATTTGAACAATTCTTTCTATCTCCTTTTTTGTATATGTTAGTTAATATGTGCTTATGTCCACTCCGGTGGTTAAGTCGTGTCCATTATAGAATAAGGTTGAAGACATACGCCAGTATTTCCCCGTAATACTGGTGGGCTATGTTTTAATAATTCATTTGGTATACCTTGTGGTCCGCATGACTTCCCTTTTTTTAGAGTTCGTTATTGCATTCTCCGACTTCCTTTGTACTGTTTATTCATCGTCTTCACTGAATTTCAGTTTCATATTGTTGTTGTACTGATGTTCGTGAATTGAGGGTCTTGTTTCAGTTAAAAGTTGTGTGTGAGTCGTTCGATCCAAGATTTTTCTTCTATTAAATCTATTTCTACTCGTTTCTTTTCTGTTTGTTCTCAGATTTTTTACCGTTTTCCATGCTTCTCTTAATCTTGTTGACCCTATATTTTGTTTGAGTTCTTCGCATTTACTTTTCCAGGAAATATTTTTTGCTGTAGTTACTAAGTTTTTACTTCTCTGTTTAATCTTGCATATGTTGTCTATCATCTGGATCATTGTTTGCAGCCACTTTTGATAATGCTTGTTTTTGTTGTTTACTGGCAACTTGGCGATGTCATTTGTCCACCACAATGGAGTTTCTTTTTGTTCTTTTGGTATGGTGCCGAGCGCTTCGTAAGCTGCTTCCATGATTTTATTGATTATCTCTCTTTATAGGGTATTCTGGCTGAGGAGTAGATCAGGTTTGCCAATTTTAGGCTAAGTCCGCAGCCTTATATAGAGAATGATGGTCGAGTCGTTCTTGCTGTGCACTCAATATTGTATTTAGGTAGATTCGATTCCAGGGGTTTTGATTGAGCTAGTTGGTTGTCATTTTGATGTAGTAGCCGAGGTCGATACTGTATGTAACATTTTGATCTTACCATATAGTGGTCAGTTCCGCACTCCGGTCCTCTTAGTACTCTTATGTCTTCAACTTGTATGCGTGTTTCTTGTTTTGTGATGACACAATCTATAATTGACTTTGTGTTTCTCGTTGGTTGAACCCAGGTTGTACTTATGTATGTTTTTATGTTGGTAGAATCCGTTTAGGATTTTCAGAGAGTGCTGTTCACAGAATTCGATTAAGTGTTCCATTTTCATTTGTTTTAGCGTCACCCATATTTTCCTTACGACTTTGTCATTTATTTTGAGTCTGTCAAGCGTTAAAATCTCCCAACAGCACAATTTCTTTGCGGCTATTTATATTTTCAATGAGTTCCGATAAGTTTCGTAGAATATTTGTTTGTGCTTTTGATGCATTTCTGACAGAGCTAAATATTCCAATGATTTCGAGGTCGTGCCCTTTCCACGTAATAGATACTCTAATAATTCTCTATTGATCTGTCCAGCTTTTCAGGTTTCCTTTTAAGTCTTTTTTAATCAATATTGATACCCTGCTTGTGCTTTTTGTCTTTCTCTACTCACTATAAATATGTATAAAACCTTCTATGTCTTCACTACTTGGCCTTTTTTCTTTGTTTCGGTGAGAACGTGATATCTGATTTTATTTTCTTTTTTCTGCCATGACTTCGTCTGACTTGGATTCTCCACCTTGGATATTTCCATGTATTTATATTCAAAGTCCTTGTTCGTTTGCTACGTGTTTCGTTTTTTCCCGTCCGTATTCGAGGCTGGATTTTAGAATTTTTTGCAGTAAGATTTTCACGGGTTAGAGGAGCAGGCTCTACGTCCACTCCCCTACCAGGAGGACCGGATTTTCTGTTAGGATTTACTCCCTTAGTCGAGGAGAAGAGTAGTAGAGTGTAGTAGACAGATTATAGTAACCGTCCGCCCTCGGATTACCCTAATAGCACTCGGGGTCGGAAAAAAACAAGAGTTTGCCAAGAGAGGCCGATTAGGAAAGATTTAAGACACAAGAAATTTGGTTTTTTGTAATGGAAAAAACACCCAATTGATGCAATCGTGAGTGTACTTGGATGCATTGCGCAACCAGAGGAGTATAAACATCGCTGGGGTGGCGCCTACTGTCTGTTTGACGGTTGACAGGAATGCATTTCAACACGCTGTCGTGGAGAACAAGGTAATTAAGGCAATGGAGGAGAGAGAATGTGCTGGTTATCTGGATGAATGTGGTGGCGGAGTATCTGTCGCGAGAAAGGGATTGTTGGTGGAAGAGGGTGACCTTCTTCGCATTCGCGGATGACCTTGCTGTACTGTAGTGGCCCGGGATGAGCCAGATCTCAAATACCGGGTTCGGAACGCAGGCCGCGTCGTAAATAAATGGATGACGTAGCACGGACGAAAACTTGCGGCAGAGAAAACCAAGGCTATCATTCTGAAGGGAAAAAGGAACAGGCAAAGTGTTGAATTACAATGTGCGGAAACATGTCTAACACTCAAGAAACGCGTAAAGTATCTATAAATGACATTTCACCAGAATGGATGAACCACTTGCGGGAGGTGGCCAGGAAGGCTGGCAGGTATAGGGATCAATGAGTTTTCTTGTCTTTTAATAGTAGTAATAATAATGGAAGTAGTTTCCTATATATAGATAGTTGAATCTCGTCGTGAAACGTCCTGGATAAGTGTGGGATATCTCTTATTATAGTTGTGACCTTTTTATTTGAGTAACAAAGTATTTTTATTTCTTTGTTTCCCATTCTGGATCCTATTCCTTTGTTAACGCCGTTGACGAATTTATCTGTGATTAAATTAAAAGTATAGGGATAAATGAGTTTTCTTGTCTTTTAATAGTAGTAATAATAATAAAAGTAGTTTCCTATATATAGATAGTTGAATCTCGTCGTAAAACATCCTGGATAAGTGTGGGATATCTCTTATTATAGTTGTGACTTTTTTATTTGAATGTCCATAATTCTTTTAAAATTCTAATCTAACTAAATCTATTGCTTATAATAGAAATATTAAAATTAATATAATGCTCAATGTTTTTAAAAGTTCAGCATTAATCTTTCTAAAGCATGGAAATTTTTATATTTAATTTTAAAGCATTCTTTATTTGCCATTTCTCGGTAAATCCAATGTTGATAATTTCTCAATGAAGTAATTTTTAAAAAACAGGTGTTTGTTAAATTTTCTAGTATCTGATTAAATATTGTTTCATAAAAAAAGACAGGTGGAGATATTATTGATAGCTTATCTTCAATAATATATTATATTATAAATATTTTCTTACAAAAAAGTTTTCGTGAACTATTTATAATATAATTGATAACTTATTCAAGAGAATATGCCATTTTACTAACAAGAAAGTAATTACTACTTAAAGTGGTTAAATATTTTCAACTTAAAATTTGCTGTAAAGATTTCATCTAACATTTGAAAACCAAATAGTATATTTAGCTCTTCAGTTTTGGCTGCAAAATATCATAAGTAACAGTTTTATTTGTATTTCCTATTAAAAAGCAAATTATTATATTATATAATAAATACAAAACACTTACCAGATATTAAGTACTATAAAATATAGTACAAATTTTTATAAAATGGGATGTGTATGAATATTATTTAATATTAGGCAAATATTTAGAATAATTAATAGTAGAATTTAGTAAACTTTTCGTGCACAATTATCTTAGACCATATTACATCGCTACGTAATAACCTACGTCGTTTGGAGGAACAGCTACGTAATATCATCCAATTGCTAGGAGTTACGCTATTTTTTAAAGTTTTGTTGTTGGTTCAGCTTTATTTTAATTTTCAAGTTTACCAGGCCGAAATAGAAGGGCATAAGGGAGACACGACGTGAGAGAGATGCAGCCTCGCTGAGACAGTTGGTTAACCGTTTTGTAGTATTTAGTAGTTCGTGTGAGTGTGGTTTTTCCGATGAATGTGTGTGAGGAAGAATTGAATTCGGGTGATAGCAGAACAACAGAAGAGATGGTATTCCTTAACCAGAAATCCCATCTTGATGAGTAAAGTGTTTGATGATAGACTGTCCCGAACTGGTGACGAGATTTATTGTAAACCGATTTATCGGTTTGCAATAAATCTCACCCCATCTATATGTTGGCTTTTATTGCAGCTATAATATGTGGAATGGGTTCTCTTGTCAAGAGTGCCTGTTCCCGACTACCGCATTTCCTGCAGTGCTATAACATCTACTTTGTATGTGTTTACTATGTCTAGTAAAGATGTAAGTGCTCCAGTTCGGTACAACATTCGGGAGTTTCACGTTCCTAATCTCAGTTCCATTTTTCGTTTGCAAAGTCGACGTCGTGAGTGCCGTTCAGCTAATAGTTCCTGAGGTTCCGCAACATATGTTTTTTTTACAGGAAAAGGTTGTCAGCCTCTAGCCCAACCCCCCACATAGAGGACCAAGGACTCTTTTGTTAGGGTTGCCATACCTTAGTATGTTTTGGTTCGCGGTTGGTATTTTTATTTTGAATACACAACATCAACAACAATAATTTAGAAAACAATAATTATTATTGATTTTAGTTCGTTCTTCATCCACTTTTCACTATTTTGTGAAATTTTAAAATATACCATATATAAATATATATATATATATATATATACATATATATATATACATATATATATAATATATATATATATATATATATAAATTATACATATATATATATATATATATATATATATATACATATATATATATATATATATATATATATATATATATATATATATATATTATATATATATATATTACAAGGGCAGAGCAGTGACCCGTGTCGTGCCTTATACTATATACACCACTACACACACATATATACACACTTAAACTATATACATATATACGCACCAGTGGATAGCTCCTCCTTATATAGGAAATTTACATTGAATAGGTCCTCCAATGTGGTGGGTCCTCCGTATACGGGAGGACTTATCGCATATCATTATAAAAGAAGTCGAAACATCATTCTAAACCTTGAGCAAATTTCAGATGGGTGGAATTATTGCGTGTTTTTGTACGTTTGAATATTTTAGTTCAATATGTCGCACATTACTTGTTGTGTCGCCAGTGTCGGCGTATATTTCGTTACGTTATATTCCAATTATAGTTTACCAACCTTAGTTCTTCCTATTTTTATATTACGGTGGTTTGGTCCTCCTCTGAAATAATGATTCGAAAACTACTTAATAGTTTTCCAATCTTTCTTTAAACTTTAAAGTATATATCTAATTTCAACAAAAAATCTTAATCAAAGTAGAGAGGTTTTTGGTCACAATAAAACTAATGGTAAAAAACGAAAAAACAAATTCTAATGTATTCTATTTGTTTTATTGTAATCGAATCTGATTATTTAAGGGCTATATATACTATTGATAATCATTTGTAAATTTCTAACATGGGCTAACGAAAAAAAACATGTATCTATGTTCGTTATAAATCTTTAATTTTAATAGTTTTTAAAACAAATAATAAAAATATAAATAAAACTGCAAATATAAACACAAATGAAAATACAAACAAAACTGAAAATTTAAGGGAAACTCAAGACATTCAATACTTTTTATATTCATTTGAATGAATACCTTTATTTGAGCCAATTTTTATTTTTTAATAGATCAGATCGTCACATTCTGATTTTTTTGGGGAATCTGTTTTGCTTAATGTTTTTAAAATATATTTTGGCTAGTTTCTTTTAAGTTTCTGTTCACGGAACTAAAACCCTTTTTTGTTTTTTGTCTTCATATCCATTATTCCCTGTTTTTCATTATTACACTTTCTGGACCTTTGATTCAATAACATCATTGGTTTCATTTTCTTGTTCTTAAATACTTCATTAATATGTCCATTATCATCTTTTATAATGTCTTCTTCCAAATTTATCTCTATTTGTTTTAAACCTTTTACCTGCTCTACTTTCTCCATTAACAGAGCAACTTAGAGATTCTTTACAGTTTGATAAATGTCATCGGGGAGTCGATATAAGGATCGATGATTTTTAATGTGGGTCCCATAAATGAGGCCAGTTGCTCATGTCATTTCCGATATTGTAAACAACTGGGTTAGCGTTGCTAGATGTTTTCGCAACCTTGTACATGTAAGTACACTAGGATTTTTAGCTCCGCATTAATTTAGCATATTTGACATTACTTTATACCATCGAATTGGTTTATCAAAATTTGGGATTACCAAAAAGATAAAATCTAGGTATTTTTAAAAGTAAATCTTTTCATTTTGTAATCATTTCTAAGTGTTCTTGTACATCCTTTACTTCCTAGGACGGCTACACCACGTCCCTCTTACTTCTTATTACTATTCTTTTAAACTTTTTATTAAAATTCTTCGGTTTTCTGAAATTGCTTCAGAAAATTCTTCATAATATTGATTATCTTTAGCACTAATGTAACTCTGTATAGTCATTCTTTCCTATTCACCAGGGCGCTTTCTATTTAATAAGATTAGACGGCAATATACATACAGTTTCTAACAGAAACATGTAAGAATTTATTATTAATATTATTTTTCTGTAATTTATCACAACATTCATTTGTGATTCAGAGGAGATAGTTTTTCTATAGCATAAGGTCACTTGCTAGTTGGTAGTAACGTCACTTTGTTTAATTTTTTCATGTCGTAATTCATTTGCAGCTTGACTGGAAATATCATATTTCCAATTTACTTATATTATTTGTATTTAGTGTCTTTATTTTAGCATTGACACTTTTAACAGTAAACTCAGACTTTTTCGCATTATTGCATAAGTGCTATTATCACAACACTGTTTTTATATAGTGCCAATATTTTTAGCAAATGATCCAGCTTTAAAAGTTTTGCTTAAGTTTTTGAAACTATTTTAGTAGGAAAGACTAAAGAATAGTAATATTCTGGTTTTCAATGAGTCAAAGAGCGTTTTAATTGAATTGAGAACTATTTTTTTCTTAGTTCGATAAGAATTTTAGCTACTTTCCCTATTTTTCTTGACGCCATTGGTATACAAGTATTGTTCTCTATGGATCTTTAAATATCTTGAGCCAAAAGCACAAATGAGCGGATCTTTTTTAGCCACGAGGAATACATTATCTGTTTGCATTCGATGAAAAAACAGCTTTTTTAAATAATTATGTGTCCAATTTAAGGTGCATTAATAAGAAATTTTGTGCTTGTGATTGGAATTTCTGGTTATCAGAATCAGGATTACATATTTTTCAGTGACGCCATAAGTTTTTTGCAGAATACATGCCGAAGCAGTGGTCACACGGTAGGTAGTTTGTATCTGTCAGATCCTTTCCTAATGGTTTTAAATTTGCTGAACCTAATAAATAGTTTTCCTTTTTGCTCAAAGCAAATAACAATTGCATTCTCGTTTTACTTCTTGGAAGGTAAAACCAAAATTATTTGAACTTCTAGTTCGCTTTAATAATATCCGTATTATACGCTGGGAAAATTTAATACAACTGATTCACAAAAGTAACAAAACATAGGATTTTTTTAAAAGACGTCATATTTATATTGCAAGTTTCTTCACGTTGATCGATATTTAGGCTGACAGAAGACGAAGGTGAATTAGATTGTTCCTAAAAAGTATGTGCTTTGAAATATATTGCTAAATATTTTTTTTTTTTTTCTTTTTTTTTCTGGCTTTGGATTATTGATCCATTCAGCCACGGTATTATAATAAATAACTGTTTGCTACAATATTACAATACTATATACACATGCGCAGCACATATACAAACTTATGCACGCACATACATATATAGGTATTGTTATATAAAAATAAAAAAAAAATACAAAAAGGAAGTGGAAACATTAAATTGACCTCTATTTAAACTCTTCATTCAGGACCCTAACCAACTTAAATTAATTTACAAATAAGAAATATACAAATAATACTAAATGCTAATACTAAATTCTAATAATTAATAATTGTCACAGCGCTAAGACATAAACCCGGTTCAACACCTCGGAGGTTTAGGCCTTCTTTGTGATCGTTTTTTTTATTTATTTTTTTTTTTTATTTTTTTTTTAATTTTTTTTTTTTTTATTTTTTTTTATTTTTTTTTTTTTCTTTTTTTTTTTTTATTTTATATATTTTTTTTTATTTTTTATTTTTTTTTTTTATTTTATTTATTTTTTTATTATACATATATATTTTTTATTTTTTTAAATAACAATGTTCGTATTTTACAGGGAGGTACTTAATATTACATAAGATTAATTATAAAAAACAATAATTGCTAAACACATTCAATCCGACTCATTCATCCAAGTTAGATTTTTCTCTTAGTCCTTTTTAAAAATTCCCAAATAATTTGTTGTATTTTATGGTTTCGTCGAGACAAGTATAAAAGAGAAGTTTGGTTTTGTGGTAAAGGTATTTGTTCTTGAGACAGGGTGTGCATCAAATATTTAATTGCATCATCATTATGCTTGCATCCAAACAACCAATGATTAATATCATCAACGTAACCATTGCAATCACAAAGTTCTGATTCGGATAGATTTAGTCTATAGAGGTATGTCTTGACAGTGGCATGGTTAAAGAGACATCTAACAAACATGGAATAAATATTTCTATTGGGGTAACTTCTTACGGCAAACGGCTCAGTAGGTAAAACTGGATGAATTTTTGTATAAAGATTATTGCTTCGATTACAGAAAGCAAACCATTCAATGTCCCAATTTTGTTTTAGACTTTTCTTGCAAGTGGCTGTTAGATCGCTTCTATCTAGCCAATTTATTTCTGATCCTTTTAAGATTGCCTCTTTAGCATAAAAATCTGCTTTGAGGTTACCGGAAATACCAAAGTGTCCTTTTACCCAGACGAAATGTACAGTAGTATGTTCTTCCTGCAGCTTAAGTTGGTTTTCTAAAATTTTAACGACAAGACTATTTTTATATAAATGTTGACGTGAGTTTTCTAAAGCTAATAACGCAGACATTGAATCTGATATAATTACTACTTGGTGGTTAGAAATTTTTTTGTTGACCGCCCATTCTAGAGCTTTATGAATTGCGAACATTTCTGCAGAGTATATAGAGCATTGTTTATCTAACTTGAACATTAGGGATTCTTTGTGATCCGGAATATATACAGCACAGCCGACTCCCAATCTAGATTTAGAACCATCCGTGAAGATCCTGCATGGATTATTAAGCTTGGCTATCTGATGCTGAAAATCAACTGTATTCTCATTGTCAAAATTGGGAAACCAAACATTGACTTTGGCGTAAGAAACATTGAAATTCGATTGAAAGAATGTCAAGTCACACGGAGTGTTTAGACGTTGAGAAACGTTAGGATATGCCACTGCCAGAATAGGAGAATTTCTGTTATGCCACCATTTGTCGACTAGATTAGAAACAGCAATATCACATATTTTTTGTAGTAGCTCAGTTTGATTGTAAGACTGGCATTTGAGAATAAATTTTTCAGCTAAAAATAGTCGTCTTAAATGTAAGGGAGGTTCCATAGATTCGGCTAGAAGATTCTCTGTAGGTGTAGATTTGAGCGCCCCTAAAACTAATCGCAGAGCCTTATACTGAAGGCGGTCTAGTTTTTTAAGACGACTATTTGTGGCAGATCCGTATAAAAAGCATCCATAGTCGAGAATGGATCTGGTGTATGCACGATAAAACATTAAGTTAATCTTGGGGTCGGCACCCCATCGATAGCGATTAACTACTTTAAGAATATTTAGACTTTTCTCACATTTCATTAAGCACTCGTTAATGTGTTCGTCCCATGTTAACTTGGTGTCCAATGTAATACCAAGATAAGTGTAGTGATTGTGAACGGGTATACTTAGGCTGTTAAACATAATGCTGGATATAACTGGTAAACGATGTCGCGTAAAAAATACCACAGCTGATTTCTTCGTAGTAAGCTCAAACCCTTGTTTAAAGAAATACTCTCTTGCGTCACACATAATAGTTTTTATTGAGTTAATACTTTGTTGGTATAAATTATTCACAGTGTAAAAGCAGAAGTCGTCCGCATATTGTAATATATTACATTTAATGCCTATATTGTGAAGATCTACGGTGTATAAATTAAACAACAGGGGGCTAAGGACAGAGCCTTGTGGTAGACCTTGATGCACTACTCTCGGGCCAATCAATCTATCATTACATCGAATGAATACCTGTCTATTCAGAAATAGGTTTACTAACACATATGAACACAAAGGTGGAATACCTATGTGCTTTAGTTTTTCGAATAATAGATTTAAATTGACGTTATCATAAGCTCCTGAAATATCAAGAAATATGGCAGATAGATAATTATTATTTGAGAAGGATAACTGAATATCAGTCGTTAATTGAGACACACAATCCATAGTCCCTTTATTTCTACGAAAGCCGTATTGACTAACTGGGAAAATATTTTTGTTTTCACACCACCATTCTAATCTGCTTTTCATAATTCGTTCAAATGTTTTAAGCAAACAAGACATAAGAGAGATAGGTCTTAGGGCAGTACGCTTGATTTACTTTGGGTATAGGAATAACCAAGCATTGTTTAAGAGAATCACAGTTGTCTCCTTTAAGTAAAATATTGTTGTATATTTTGCACAGATAATGTATGGCAATTACTGGCAGGTTTAAAAGCATGCTGTAGTTAATGCCGTCAATACCAGGAGCTGTATTTTTAGAACTCTTAATATTTGCTTTAAGTTCGTCAGCTGAAATGGGGGTTAGTAAAAAGTGATCATTAGTGGAGATACTCGGCATAAATACTGGTAGATGGACATAATCTGGAGAGATTTTTCTAAAAAGACTTTCTACTATGTCTTCATTATTAGCGGTGTACTTTTTCTTACCTTGAATTTTGTTTACCCTTCTCCAAAGCTCTGAGGGTGAAGTTTGCCTACTAAGTGAGGAACAAAATCGAGCCCAACTAGATTTGGCTTTTGAGCGGAAAGTTCGTTTACACATAGCTTCATTCCTCTTATATTCAATAAAGTTTGAAAGGGTAAGATTGGATTTATATATTTTAAAGAATTTTTCCTTGCATTCGAAACTGTGAGACATTCATCATCCCACCATGGTGGAGTTTTAAAAGATTTTACTGAGGGTTTGATAATTTTAAAAGATTTGTTGGCTGCAGTAGTAATAGAATCTAATAAAAAGAATATCATTTCATTGGTTTCGTTTGTATTTGATTCGTATCTGAAGGTGCTTTCTACAGAATCTCTAAATTTTTCCCAATTTGCATTGGACATGGACCATTTATTTGTAGATGTGAAAATTGTGTTTTCAAATTTTATATCCTGCACGGAAAGTCTAATGGGAAAATGATCGGATCCATAGGTATCTGAAAGAACGGTCCAGTCAAAGGCTGAACATAAACTAGAGCTTATAATAGTAAGATCTACAACCGATTTGATATGTCCTGGAGGAGTAGCTCTAGTAGCCGACCCGTCATTTACAACAACTAGATTAGGAAATGCATCTAATGCTTCTACTAGTATATTACCATCGACGGAACATAAATTGGATCCCCATAATCCATGGTGAGCATTAAAATCTCCGGTAATGATACAATCATTGTTAATTTGAGAAAAAAGACTAACGTAATCTTGCATTGTTACTCTAACTTTTGCTGGACGATACACACTCAGAATAGAATAAATTTTTTGGTCAATATTAATATTTACACCACAAACTTCGAGATTAGGATTGAAATTGTTAACGAATGAAATGGGCTCATAAATAATGTTATTTGCTAAAATTACGGCAACTCCTCCATATCCCTTACTTCTACTTTTATTAACTATATTAAAATTATTGAAGCAAACAGTATCAGATGGTTTGGACCAAGTTTCTGATAAAAGAGCTATGTCAAAACGTTCTTCAAAAAGTAATTGATTTAAAGAATATTTGTTTGCATTTAGCGAACGAATATTCCATTGAATAATTTTAATGCTTTTGGAAGCCATTAAAGTTATGTAAAAATATTACCTATAATATCTTTAATTTTATTTTCTAATTCAATTTCGTACATTTTAAGATTAGATTCTACATTTGAGGAAGAATTACAATAATCCTGGATACTTTGTTGGATCAAATTTTTAAGTGAAGCACTCAGCTGACTGATAAACTTATTGAATTCATTAGGAGGATCAGGGTTTCCAAACTGAAATATAGATCCCGAACAGAAGCTGGTCTGGTATTCTCTACGAATAGGAGGAAAATTAGGAGATGTATCACAATTTTTTCTTTTTTTGGGGGGACTAACTGTAGGGGAGGATATATGCTTGTGAGTATTATTATTTTTGTAAGCAGTGTTAGAATTCGAAGGTTTAGCAGAAGAGCTTTTTAATGGAGGGAAATCGGTGTCACAGGTAGTTAAGGGTGCAAATTTGTTTTTTTGAACTAAACTGGAATAACTTGGATTTTCAATAGCTTTTTCAGCTTCTTTAAACGAAATATTCAAGTTAGCCATAGCTTCTTTAGTTTTCTTTTGTTTCAAATATTCGGGGCATTCTTTAAAAATTGACTCGTGGTTATTATTTTTACAAAAAACGCAAAATGCAATACATTGATCAGGGCAACCAATTTTTCCTTCATTGCCGCATTTTTTACATCTTTTTTGTGACTTACATTGGGTGGTTGAATGACCATATCGAAGACAATTAAAACATTGCATAACCGGACTAACATATATTTCAACTGGACATCTAACTTTATTAATGTAAATATATTGGGGAATTAATTTACCCTCAAAGCTAATTATGACCATTTGTCTAGGAACTCTTTCAGATATACCATTATTTT
Source organism: Diabrotica balteata (assembly GCA_918026665.1). Taxonomy (NCBI): domain Eukaryota; kingdom Metazoa; phylum Arthropoda; class Insecta; order Coleoptera; family Chrysomelidae; genus Diabrotica; species Diabrotica balteata. The sequence goes on from OU898282.1 coordinate 98,057,823, forward strand.
GAACTAATCTAGTCATTCTATAAACTTTTTTAATAGGAATATTAGACTTAATAGTGTTGAGCAATGCATTCTCACTTAAAGTAGTATCCACTCCACGAACGAGACCTTTTTTTTCTGTTAAATAATTTGGAATATATGCTATTAAATTATTTTTTTCAAAAAAATCTTCTGTAACTAACTTATTAGCTACAGCACCTGAATCTACTTGGATTTTGATACGGTTTTTACCTACACTAACAATTTCTATAATATTTTTATCATAATTGGATAATGAAAGTAGTTTCTCTCCAAGTTTCATTGGATGCAAACGACCTAAATTTAAATTAATATGTTGAACAAATATAAAAAAAGGACCATTATCACTAGAACTAAATCGATTAGCTGAGTTAAATACCTGATTTTTCTGAATATTTGTTTTAGGCGAAGTTGAACTCAAGTTTTTGCTATCAATATTGTTTTTAATATCATTCCTATCTCTAAATTCAATGTCCTCTACACCAGGATCTGGTGGATCCTTCCCAGAGATACCATTTTTGCCCGCGGACATGACGGGGCACGACGTTTAACAAAAAAATTAATAAAAAATTTCTACTTACAGTACAGTTGACAGAATACCAGAACTTAAAATATAAAGCAAAAAAAAACAAAAACGCTAAACACCCTGTGTTATATCTTGAAATACACTTCTGCACTTCACAAGAGATCGAAATCTAATAAAAAAAAGACTTTAGAACTACTTAAATATTTAAATTTTCCCGAGGAACTCTTAAACGCGTCCAAACACTTTGACAGTTATTTGACAGATGATTGCTAAAATATTTAAAGTAAACTTATCTCGATATTTAATCATCTTTGTTAACTTGTTATTGAACTAGAGTGGGAAGAACAATTATTTATTTCTGGAAAACTTGAAGATTTTTTTCTAAAAACTAAATTAAAAAAAAAATAATATATTTTTCCGTTATCCATTTCAATATCAGATTACTCAACGAATGTTATTCTTTTAAAAGTGTTTTTACACTTACTGAAGAATCATCGAAGGGAAACATAATTGGGATCTAACATTTCAACATTTCATCAGAAGCTGTAGATGGAGTTTATAAAAAATTATATAAGTACATACTGAAGAGTTTCCACACTATAATAATTATTTGGTTTACTTAACCACCGTCGTTTAGTCTCTGATTTATATGTGGAGGAGGAGTAGGTAAACCACCGTAATGTAGTTTTTGACGTTATATTTTGGAATAGCGGAAAGATTTATTTTGTTAGTTTAATATTGGAGGAGGTATTTATAGTAATTTTAGACGGAAGACCATTTGGTATTAATTTGGTTATTGTATAAAAAAATTCTAATGTTTTTATTTTCAATACATTATATGAAGGTGGTAAATATTTAAATATACACGGAATAAACTTTTAAAGATATTTCACTCCTTTCTGGAAGTACGACTTATAATAAACCAGCATTTTGAAAAAAGAGGAGCGTATAGCCGGGACGTGTAATATATATATTATATAAGATATATATTTATATACTATATATATATTATATATATATATATATACATTTATATATTTTATATTTATATATATATATATATATATATATATATATATATATATGAAATAACGAGAAGTCGAGAGTGGACCCTCTCTGATAGCCAATTAGCGTGAACCGCAAATTCAATAGCCTCTTGCTAAGAGGCTTTCAACAGACGCTAGTAGTATCATTTTTACTTCTGACATGCATCTACGATTCCCTTTGAAAATTACCATCTTTTTTCTACTTTAACGTAGAGAAAGGACCGTTTTAAATGAAAGTAAAAGCATTGCATTTTCATTTCGAATAGGAACTTCCACCATAGCCCCCGACACGTGTTTCGGGTTATTCCAAGCCCATCGTCCAGGAGCTCTTTGTGGAAAGTTTCAACCGAAACATGAACTGCAGTCTAGTAGTGGCGATTATAACTAAAATAAATAGCCAGGGGGGACGCTAGCAGCGACACTCTATAGGAAATATATATATATATATTTATATATTAGATATATAATATCTATATATATATCTTATACTATATATTATATATATATATATTATAATATTTATATATATATATATAAATATATACAGTATATTATATATCTATATATATATATTATATATATATATATATATATATAAATAGCATTATATATATATATATATATATACTATATAATATAATATATATATATATTTTATATTAAATTGAAATTTTCTAGATTACAAAAAATACAAAAAAGGTGCTACTATAGTATGCGGTCTACCTTCGAGGGTGCGGTTCACCTGAAGGATTTGTACAAAATTATGAAATGCAAAAAATCTTTTGTAGAAAAAATATTTATTTACAAGTAATACACATTTGACAGCCAATTAATAAACTTTTGTAAATCTACCAGTCCTATTTTATTTGAAAAGAGGGGTTGATCTTTACGCAAACCCTGCTACAGTTAAACAAAATGTTAAACAAATTTCTACTGCATATTTCACAAATTTGTTTTTGTTTCATGTCCTTTTTTGTTGGGCATATGTGACACCCTCCTCTTGTTAAACCTGTAGGTTTTTCTAGTTTTTGCTTTTTAGTGTGTGGTTCAACTTCCTGTAAGCATTTTTCAATAAACTGTTCTGTTTCCCATTGCAGTCCTCTTAAATTTCTTCTCAATATTTGTCCAAGTAACAAATGAGGCTACCCCTTCTTCTTTAAGCGCCGTCTCCCAATCGGAGGTTGGATATCATCATCACTATCTTTACTTTATCTACTGCTGCTCTAAAGAGTTCTATAGAACTGCATTTAAACCAGTCACTTAAATTCTTCAACCATGACACTCTCCTTCCTCCTATACTCCTTCCTCCTCCTACCTTTCCCTGTAATATCAGCCTTAGCAGTTCATATCGCCTGTCCCCTCATTACGTGTCCCAAATATTGTAACTTTCTTATTTTTATTGTGTTTATTATTTCGCATTCTTTGCCCATTTCTCGCAATACTTCCATGTTAGTTTTCTTCTGTGTCCATGCTATTCTAATCATTCTCCTGTAACACCACATTTCAAAGGACTGTAAATTATTTATGTGTTCTTTCTTCAATGTCCAGCTTTCAAGTCCATATTGCAGTATCGCAAACACTTAGCATCTCAGTGCTCTCACTCTCAGTTCTAATCTAAGATCTTTGTTGCAGCGAATTGTTTTCATTTTTACAAACGCATTTCTTGCTATTTCTATCCTAGCTCTTATTTCGGTTGTTTGATCATTATTGTCTGAAATCAAGGTTCCTATGTATTTGTATTTATCAACCCTTTCTATCGGTACATTTCCCAAACGTATGTTTGTTGGTATCTTTGTTTTCTTTGTTATTATCATGTATTTGGTCTTTTTGATATTCAGTTTTAGTCCATATTTTTCACAGAAACTGTTTGTTTTGTTCATCAACAATTGGAGTGAGGCTACCCCAGCCACGTCTAAAATATTCATAAAAAATACAAAAGGCCAACGGTTAGTTCGTCGTTTGCACATATATTTATGAACCATTAGGTCTAGCGTATCGATACCACATTTTGTACCATTATAATAAAGTATCATATCTGGTTTTTTGTCAACATCATCTGCACAGTAAGCATTGTTATGCATGATAGACAGGACTAGGACACTTCTTTGTTTTTTCGGAACGTAAGAAACAAGAGGTACTTCTGGAGTGAATCCGAAAATTAAATATTTCTCTAAAAGGTCCTTGTTTGGTAGAAATTTCGAGGAACAAATATCTTATTTTTTTTTCACTCTGCTCGCAAGAGTTAGTGAATTTGCCAGTAATTCATGTGTAAGAGCAAGATCGGTGAAATAACAGATGAATAATTAGTCATTTGTAGGGTGCTTCTAATTAATGTATTTGCCCTAAACTCATTTAGAAATTACTTTGATATTTTTGCAAATATTTTATTAATATTTACCTCTCTAATAAGTTAACTACAAATTCTTCTTCTATTTTCTGATATTTTATTCGTTTATTAATTATTGATATTAAATAAACTGGTCTTTTTCTTCATGTGCTTATAGATTTCTACATAATTGCAATTATCCTTTTCAATATCTGTTTTTATAACATTAAAGTACCCAAAAATGCAAATAGATTCCGAATAAGAAAAATAGTTCATACAATAAATGGTTTGTTATCTTAATATGATTAAATTTTCAGAGGTACTCAAGTTTTATAATAGAAACAGTATAAAAGTTAATTTTATTCAATGTTTACCATTAACTTTTAAAAATGTTCTCAAAGATAGTATTATTAATAGCAGCTTCATTGTGCGTTTCGTGCAGTGTGCAGGTAGGGTTTATTATTAATTTTTTGAAGTATAAGATATACATTTTATTTTAAAGGTTAAATGTATAACTTAAAAGTTTTACCCAAAAGCCCACCAGCGATGGTGTATATAATATAATATATATATATATTATATATATATATATATATATATATATATATATATATATATAATATATATATATATATATGTTTTAATTTTTTTAGGATTCAGATTTAACTCTGACTCTGTTTTACGAAGGATTGTGTCCAGATTGCCATGTTTTTATTCTGGAACAACTATATCCTGGATACCAACAATTGGGAGACAGCTTTAAACTAGATTTAGTACCGTATGGATTTGAGGTGAGTTAAAATAAGTATTGGGTAGTAATCTTATTATCACATATATACATAATATTATTAAATAATCGGTCTCCATAAACAATCAACAATATATCTTCCGGAACTGTATAAAGGTCTTTTTAAACCTTAACCACTGACATGCGGTATGCCATACCGAGCCGAAAATATATTTTGTTGTAAAACGTGTTTTATAAAAGATTCTTAGAACACCATCTGTGTACCTTCAAGTGGGGTTTAATTGTACCTGCTCTCAACTGCTGCAGTTTTAGTACACGTTTAGTCTTTGAGCTACGTTGACATAAAGTTTTCTTGCGGTATCAAGTACCGCATGTCAGTATTTACGTTTCTATAGTTAAAAGCAGTGTAGTGTATGCTTTTGCTGTTAGTATGGGAAGTTCATCAGTTGTTCTAAATTTAGCCGCAAAACTGTAAAGCTTTCAGATGATGATTTTGAGGCTGTTTTATCTCAATGGGCTGACGAAGTACCTAGTGATTTAGAATATTTTAGTGATAGTGATGTTGACGATGCAAGCGAAGAAGTATGTATTGAAAGTTCACACGACACCGGAAGTGAGCAGTCGGAAAGTTCTGAAGACGAATATCATTTAAATGATAATGGTAAGTCATATTTTATGGCAAAAATCGTTAGTGGTCTACTACAGCACCCTCGAAAAATGTAAGAACTCCGTTACACAACCTTGTAACAAAAGTACCAGCTGTGCGGTCCAGAGATGTAAGAAACGAAACTTCATCATTTTTTTTAAATTTTCTTATTTCTGAGGATATAATACAAGAAATACGTAAATGGACAAATAATAAATTACGTGCAATTCGTGAAAACTAAAAAACGAATGAATATACCAGAACTAAATGAAATTGATGAAATAGAACTAAAAGCCTTTTTGGATTGCTTTTATACTCATCAGCGTACAAATCCAATGACGAAGATATAAATTCTATATTTGCTACAGATGGCAGTGGTAGAGATATATTCAAATGTGTTATGTCAAAAGAAAGATTTGCAATATTTCTAAAATGTTTACGTTTTGATAACTCTCTGGATAGAGAAGAAAGAAAAAAGATAGATCCAACAGCAGCCATTAGTAACATATTTAATATATTCATATCAAATTGTCAAAAACTGTATTCCGTAGGCACATGTGTTTGTATTGATGAAATGTTGGTCGGCTTTAGGGGAAGGTGTAGGTTTAAAATGTATATGCTTAATAAGCCTGTGAAACACTAACGGAACTGGGTTATCTGAGGAAGAAAAGAAGATGAATAAACCAACTCAATCTGATTCTTCGGCTTGCTAAACCTATTTATGGAACTAACCGTAATATCACAGCTGATAATTGGTTTAGTTCTATAGAATTAGTAAAGCAGTTAGAAGTAAAGAAGTTAACGTATGTGGGAACCCTCAAGAAAAAATAAACGGGAAATCCCTCCGGAATTCCAGCCACATCGATGTAGGCAAGTAAATTCAACTACTTACGGATTTACGAAAAGTTTATCCCTAATTTCCCATGTGCCAAAAAAATCGAGGGCTGTTTTACTTATTTCTTCGATGCACCATTCAATAGGCACGGATCAGATTACTGGAAAACCAGAAATTATAGCTCATTATAATCGTACGAAAGGAGGTGTCGATACTTTAGATGCCAAGTGTGCCAAATATTCTGTAAAACGTCGTTCTCGCCGATGGCCACTTACTATTTTTTACTGCATCATTGATATAGCTGCTGTTAATTCGCATGTTGTGTACCAATCACTACAAGAAGATAATATGGAAAGGCTAAACTACACAAAGGAGTTGGCGAAACAATTAGTTTTACCTCATCTACAAAGAAGACTCGAAAATCCCAGAATCCCGAGAGAATTATTATATGGTATTGAACGAATACTAGGACAAAAACGCCAAAAAGAAGCAGATTTTGAAGAAAGGCTTGAGAAAAAGAAGACGTGTTACTTATGCCCAAGTGCATTAAAGCGAAAGACTTTTTATGTGTGCTTTTCTTGTGGAAAACCAGTGTGCTTACAGTGTACAAAGAAAAATTGCGGACCTTGCGCGCAAAATGACTAGTTATTTTATTGTAATTTTTGGTTATTGTCAGAATTTTGTATTTTAGTTTCTCATTAAATTTAAATCATTAGTCTGTTTCTTTTAACATTATTTTACCATTTGTTAGTCACAAGTAATCAATTTTTCTTGTAATTTAGTTTATAAACGATTTTGTAGTAACGTCACACCATTTTTTTAAATATTATGCATGCATTCATAATATTCTTGAAAAAGTAAAGTTTATTTTACTTGTAGCAGTATATTATGCTACAGCAATGTGAAGAATCATTCGTAGTTGATATAAAAAACAAATACAGTGATATAAGATAAATTCATATTAAAAACAAAGGAGAATAGGCAACGGTATGACATACCGCATGTCAGAGTCTACGTCCTGAAACATCCACGTCAGTAGTTAAGGGTTAAACTTTAATGGTTGTTAAATAAGTACTTAATATGTTTATTTAAAAAAATTTCTAAACAGGGTACCTATCGTCTCTTCGGCTGAGGACTGGTGTGAGGCAATTAAATTTTACGACTTTTTCCGTCTGGAAATGTAGGAGTATCGAATATTGTATTATTATTGTTATAATTGCGAAGATATAATAGTCAGTCGAATTTGTACCACCAAAGAAAACTGTATTAAATAAAACTTTAAAGTCACATAATATGTGTATTTTCATACACGTATTAAAGTAATTTTAAATAAGTAATTTTTTTGTACTAGAAATTTAATTTTGTATTTTTTTGAACCCGGAATCTTTTGCAAAAAATAACCGTGGGACATTCCTGGCAAGTGCATAATTTAACATAAATTATTAAAACTCAGTTAATATTAATGGTAAGAGCATAATTTAACATAAATTATTAAAACTCGGTTAATATTAAAGTTTTATTGTTCTTTTGCTTCTTGATTGCACATATCCCACAATTTAGTTACTATTTACATTCGTACCTTTTTATTGCCTTTAGTTAATCCATAATTATATTTCAATCACCTTCTTTCATTCCGTCACTGGTAATCTGGGTATGTTGTTTGGTAATGTCATGGATTCCGTAACTTTCTCTTGTAGACGTATTCTCGACTCGCACTAGTTTTCTTTGAGCAGTTTGTAGGTGAAATAAAGATCAACATGATCTTTATGATCCAAAACTTTTGACCATGCAGATATTTGTAAAAATGTTAACAGGCCTTTTTTGTATTTTGATACTACTTTGGATTTAATTTTAAATAAGCTGAACGATATTAATGTAAAACTTCCCTCGGTATTTGAAATGCTTATTAAATAATTTTTAACTACAATTACGTCATTCAAATAGACCAAACTCGTTAGCCACGTCAGTCATCTCAAAACTGTCTCCATTAGTATCTCAAATGTAGCAGGAGCAATAGATTACAAGTAATAACTATTAATTGCCAGTAACCTAATTCTATCCAATATGCAGCTTTATCTCGCTCAGCTGCTATCATTCCTACATGCCGATATCTACGTAGAGAATCAACATGATTCTAAGTGAGTATCCAATGTATCGTCTATTTTTGGCAAGACGTATATACTTTTTTTGTCATCACTTTGAGCTGGTAGAGCTAGTAGTAGTTAAAACAAAAACACGTGGAATAAATTTTTATTATTTACCAGAACTACAGGTGAGGCTCATAGATTAATGGATGGTTCAATGATTGTTTGTTTGTCCATATCTCTAACATTTTTTTCAGCTTTATCCCGTTTCGCAAACAGTAGTTTTTCTGGTTTTTGTATGACTGACTGAGTCTGACCATATCCGGTATTGGTTTTATAGGTTATTATGCTTGTTTTACATTTATCTCTTGTGTCTGTGGCAATAACGTCTTGAAATTTTGCCAACATAAAAAAATTCTACCTGAATTTTTATGTTTATTTATTATCAAGATCTGGGCATGTATTAATAACTTGTCAGCCTTAGTTAAGGAGCAAATCGCCGCAACAGGAACACAATAGTCTACAAAGTTCTTTTACCTAATTTGATATAAATTACCTCCATGTTTATGACTTTTACAGGGGGCAGGAGACTAGTACCCTTACAAGAGCTTTTGATGATAAAAATCATTTAACATTTACGTCTTCGATCAACCCATTGTAATTTTGGAATCAGTTAGCAAATTATCTGATTAATTAACATAATTAGCACACCAAAAAAAATAAAATAAATTTTATTATGAATATTTTATTAATTTTTATTACAGACGTCAAATTAATAATTATATGTTTTCTTATATCAGGGTTCTTATTTTGAGTTTAGAGATACCTTTACCTTTTATAGTGTTCAATAACAAGAGGAGTAGAAGGGAATAACTAAAAGAATTCAAATGTGTGCCATACAATTAAATAATAATAATAAAAGTACCTTTGAAAATTTTCATACAAATAAATAGATCCCTTAGAAATAAATGGTATCCTAAATTATATAGCCTTTGCACATAAAATTAACACAAGAAAGTCATACAAGTTTAGTTCAATTCATTTTCGTCTCAATAATTTGCCTCTATACGTTACTAAAACTATTAACTTTAATCATTTAATTAGCTCTTTAGCGAAAATTCCTTTCGTGGTTCTGCTTATATGACTGTCGATCAAAAAGGTCCGAACAACCGTTTCTATCTTCTTTTGGCTGCCAAACTCTCCTAGCTATGAATCTCCTGAGGAATAGTAATTTGTTTTCTTACTTATAAACTCTGCAAACTTTTGATACTGCCAATTCTACAACTCAGGATTCAAAAAGTAGCATTGTTTTAACTTTCATTTACACGATTTCTCACAAATTAAAATTACTATCGTCATTATATTTCTTCTGCTGGATTCGATGTTCTATTTCGGCTTCTAAACATTTCCTATAATCTCTAATCCCTTCCATAATTTCTTTTTAACTAATCAAACAGTTCGCTCTTTCCCATTCAAAACAAAATAAACCGACTTTCAAAATCAACTTTCAAATTCCATAATTGTGTGCAAAACAAACCAGACAAAAAGAAACTTTCTTTCTTTAATGACATGTTTTGTTGATAACAAAAATAAATCCCTAAAGAATCAGGTAAATAAATTTCACATGATGTTATTTCAATGAAACATACTATTCTTTTCATTGAGATTACTTAAAACTAATATCTTAAATATACTAATATACATAATTCTATAATTCAAAAAAGTCTACAGTACTTCACCCAAACACAAAATAAACCATTTACACACATGTCCAAAAGTTTGGAATACGTACAAATAATATATCTACGCCTATGGTGGTTTTAAAACTGTTGTTGATATTTATTCTAGAGCGTTTTTAAATGAAAATGATAAAAAAATTGAATCGTTTTTGTATCATTTTGGACACATTCAACTGATTAGCGTATTAACACATTAATTCAGTTTTTGGTTAAATTTAAATTGAGTCGTTTAAAATTGCCTAGAAACGTGGTATCTCATTTTGACAGTTTTAGAGTAACTGCTTTGTTACAACAGAGCTGTTAGTCAAAGTTTTTTTTTTTTTTTATTGGCTTTAGGGTAAATACCCACACAGCCAGACACAAATTTTTAAAAAACAGATACAGGGATTACACTCTTCTCGCCCAGGGGCCGATCAGGGCATTTTTATAAACGATAAAAGGTAGGCCTCGGACAGATAGGTATGCATACATTAAGGAAAGACATAAGGAATTAACAAAGGTGGTTATATTTGTATATTCGTTGTTCTGACGAAAGACAGCAAACAATCGTAAATTTCTTTTTTTTCTAAAGCAAGAAGATGCAGTATATTAAATGGGCTTTCAATGTTTAATTTTAAAAGTTTACTGAAAAGCTCATTAGATTGAGCTCTATATTTTAAACAATCAAAAAAGATGTGGTCAAGATCACCGATTTTATTACAGGCTTCGCAAAGATCACTCTCAAGTATTTTTATTTTAAATAAATGTGCTGGATAACATGCGTGACCAAACTTCATTCTGCTGATAGTAGTTATACTTTTTCGACTGTAGTCGTACTCATTGTACCAAGGTTTTCTCCTTAATTTGGTTTCAAGTCTGGTGTAACGTGTTGGATTTGTGAAGCTGTACTCTTGCCATAAATAGGACCATTTGTTCATCATTCTCTGTTTTGCTATGATTATTTGTTCATCTGTAGTTAATTCGTAATTTATTTGTTCCCCCATTACTATGCTTTCTTTGGCAATTTGATCTGCAATTTCATTGTTTGTTATTCCTGCGTGTGCTTTGACCCAGAAGAATTTTATATATTTATTCTGATCTTGTAATTGTTTAAGTATTGCTTGGATGCTAAAAATAATATCATTAGTGGTGTTTGAGTTTGATTTTAAAATTTTAAGAACGGAAAGTGAATCGGAAAAGATTATAGCATTCTGATCCTCTTCCTGATAAACATATTCTAGTGCTTTTAGAATTGCTATTGCCTCAGCTGTGAAAATAGATGTGTTTTTGTTTAACTTGTATTTTTTCTGTATACGTTTAGGTATTACGAAAGCGCAACCTGTACCATCGGTGTTTTTTGATCCATCAGTGTATATAGTGACGTAATTTGGATGTTCCTCTAAAATTTGATTTATGACTATACTATTAAATGATGCTAACTCCGAATAAAGTGGTATATTCACATCACAGGAAACAAGGTGATCAAAGTAGTCGGTCTCTAACTTTGTTTGTGGTTTTAAGGCCACGTTTCTTAATCCATCACAAATAGGAGGAGAGTGTTTATGAATCCAAAAAGGCTTAGTTAGGTCGTATTCGTTTAATTTATACATGCTGCTAATGAATGGTGAGTTTTTCTTTAGCGACTTAATAATCATTTTTTCAGCTAAAAATGATCTTCTCAGTTCTAATGGAGGTTCGATTGCTTCAGCTCTTAACGGTTCAACTGGTGTAGATTTCATTGCTCCCAGACATATTCTGAGTGATTTGTTTTGTATAATATCCAGCTTACGTAGATTTGTTTTATTGGCTGTTCCATAGAGTGTACAACCATAATCAATTATTGATCTTATGTAAGCTTTATAGAAGAGTAGAGCTGTTTGAGGTTCTGCACCCCACCAAGTTCGCATAATTGATTTTAAAAAGTTTAGCCCTTTATTGCATTTTGTCTCTATTTGTTCAATATGAAGTTTCCAGGTTAATTTTCTGTCTAATGTGATTCCCAAGTATTTGACATTGGTATCCACCGGAAATTCTATACCATCTATTGTAATTTTCTGCATCGGTTTCATGTTATGCCTGGTGAAGATTATAACTTTGGATTTTTCTGCGGAGATTTGAAGCCCTAAATCACTTATAGAGCTTAAAACAAGTTTCGTGCCTAAATTCAAACGATTAATGCATTCGTCGAGATGTTTGCTACGTGTATAAACAACAAAATCATCGGCATATTGTATAATAGTTGCTTTAGGTATAGATGTGTGTAAATTAGTAGTATATATATTAAAAAGTAATGGTGCAAGGACTGATCCTTGTGGCAGACCTAAATTTGCAGTTTGGTATTTTACTGGGCACCTATAATGTCCTCTGAGCCCTACTTGTCTGTTTATATATAATTTGCATATCGTGTTGGCAACTTCTTGAGGGATTTGTAATTGTATCATTTTTTCCCGTAAGATGAACCAGTTGACATTGTCGTAGGCACCTTTCACATCTAGAAGCATCGTTCCATTATACTCGTTTTCAGTTAAACCTATTTGTATGTCTGTAACTAGGTGTGTCACCGCATCTATGGTACCAAAACCTTTTTTAAAACCATATTGTGTAGTTGGCAGAGCGCCGGTTGTATTTAACCACCATTCCAATCGGTTTTTAATTATTCTTTCAAAAACCTTGAGTATACAGGGCATAAGTGCAATAGGTCTATATGAGTCACATAGGTGGGGGTCTTTGTTTGGTTTGTGTATTAGTATTACAATAGCCTTTTTTCATTCTTCTATTCTTTCTCCATTGATCCAGATATCATTTAGAATTTTGATTAGAAACATCTTGGTAGTCAAAGTTATATCGCGAATATTGTTTATGTTATACAGAGTGCTGCATAGAAAATTAAAAAAAAATACAAGATACAAATGACGTCAAGGATCATCCCAGAAGTGATTAAAGTCGATGTACAACAGCAGCACAAGACCAGCAGATACCATTGATAGCTCGTAGAAATCGTCTACAATCTACTGTAAGTGATATATCCAGAAAAAATTTCTAGGCTTTAAGAACTGAATATTTCACGGCAAACAATAACACGCAGACTAAATGCGGTAACTTAGTATCATAGAAGACCACTACGTGTTCCTAAGCTAACCTACCAACACAAATTAGTAAGGTTGCAATGGGCAAGAGAAATTGTGCATCATTGTTTTAACTGGAATAAAGTAATGTTCTCTGATGAGTCAAAAATTGGCTTGGTATCTAAGTCGCGAAGAACACTGGTTTTGGAGGGCCCTAGGATGACAAGCTCGACTAGAAACAGTCCAACCGCGTGTCCCATTTGAAGGTGGCAGTATTATGGTTTGGGGTGGCATTATGAGTGGTACACGGACGTCACTGCTGGTTCTGGAGAGAAGAGTCACTAGTGCTGTGTACATAGAGGAAGTTTTAAATCCTGGTACGTCTATCGAGGGGCAGTAGGTGATAAATGTGTGTTTATACATGACAACACACCTCCTCATCGAACAACAGCAGTACAACATTTTCTCAAAGAAGAAGGAATATCTACATTACAGTGACCCTCGAATTGCCCCGACATGAACGTTATTGAACATGATTGGGACATTCTCAAAACACGCATAAAGAAGCAAAACAATCCCCCTATTACAATTCGGAACTAAAATATCCTGCTCGTGAAGAATGGGAAAAAATTCCGCAAGCCCATCTCGACCAGTTAATCGGCAGCATGCAAAATCGTCTACAGACATGCATACAGATATATGGAGAAAATACTAATTATTCGTTTTATTAAAAATTATTTTTTATATACTATTTTATTTTTAAATGTAAGTTGTGCATTGTAAGTTTTCACTCCAAGAGAATAAATAATTTTTTTGAATATCGTTTATCTGGTTCTGAGATTTATTTAGTACTGTTGAGAATTGTATAACTATTCAGGAGAAATATTCCAATATTCCAAACTTTTGGACATATGTGTATCTATATGTAAAACTAACATAATTTTAGAAATTGTTTATCTTACATCATTTGTAGAATTATGAAAAACAAGCCGATGGAACAATAAAGTATACCTGTCAACATGGAGATAACGAATGCTATATTAATAGAATACACGCTTGTGTTATCGACCAAAAGCCAGTTCAATCAGATCTTATAAACTTTTTGCAGTGCTATTTACATCAGGCTAGCGTATATAACATTCCTGAAGAGCTGTTGGATATCGCAAAGGACGTAAGTTTTTATCAACTTTATTCTGATTATTATTCTTATTATTATGTTTTTTATATCTTATATTATTATTATTAGGTTAATGTTTGAATATTTTAATAGATAGTTTTTTTAACAATTTTATTTATCTGGACTCTCTTGGAGCTAGACTAAACAAACCCTTGCGATGCGAACTCATTTTTAAGTACTTATATGGGAGACGAAGTTATGTACCTATATAAAAAGCATCGCGTATATATTTTTAAGATTATTAAACTCGCTGTTATATGGAGCTGGACTTAATGACATTAAATATGCAATATAAAAAGAATCGGTAGGCTTTCGAACTCTGGTTATACCACAGAGTATTAAAAATATCATGGACTCATAGAAATGAAGACACAGAACTAACCACCACTATACAGACCAGAAATCTGTAATACCTAGGCCACGTGATGAGAGAACCAAAATATGAAAAATCATAATACAGGGAAAGATTCAAGGAAGAAGATCTGTTGGCCAAAGGCAGAACTCATGGTTGAAGAATCTACGTGATTGGTATCAATGCAGATCGATTGATTTGTTTAGAGCAGCGACTTCAAAAATAAAAATAGCCATTATGATTGCCAACCTCCGTAGGGAGACGCACTCTAAGAGAAGAAGAAGAATAAAAAATAAAAAGGGGGCATTAAAAAAAGGCAGTCGAAGGGCTTTTCCGAATTGAATATTAACACTTGCGTAGACAACGTGTTTAGAATAATTGAATCGGTTATTTCAGAAACAACATGCGTTAGAAAGTTTTGAGTTAGAGGTAATGGATTTTGACAAGAGCTATGAGTCATGCCGATGCAGTACACAAGTTTACCTGTTATTTACAAGGTCATAGCTCTTGTCAAAATTCATCACCTATAATCACAAAACGCTGTTTAAAGCGCTGTAGGAAAAATGCAGTCAATAATTTTCACAATAATATTTCACAATCCTGTACATTATGCATTACACATTTTTTTTGTAATTTTTTTTTCTTAAATCATTTTATGTTTAAGTCATATCTTTATCAAGTGTCAAAGTAAAAGCATTATTCATCATTAATCACATAACTAGTAGATTAATGCATAATCTCTTGAATAAATAATGTTTTTTCCTCTGGTGTGTAGTTCATTAGCATGCGTATATCTTCATTTTTTTTAATAGGTACTTTACCATTCTTTCCGCCGATAAAGGCAATGCCACCGTCATCTCTAACACTCATTCTTACATTAATAAACTCTCAAATCTCATTAATACTCCAGACTACAGACCAATTCCTAATAATCCAATAACCTATCTGGAGAAAACAACAAAAGCCATTATCAATAAAACCTCCCCTCCTCTTGATATAAAACAATCCCTAATTTCTCGTGAAAAGTCGTCCAGAATACATTTAATATACGATCTACCCAAAATTTACAAACACGATATTTCTTTATATCCCATTGTCAGTGCATAGAACTGCCCTACACAACCATTGGCCAAGTACTTGGCCATAACTCTACAACTTTTTGCCGAAAATGCTTCATCCTTCGTCAAAAATTCTTTTAATTTTATCGAACTTCTTAAACAATACCTAATCTCACCGTCAAACATTCTAATAAGTTTTGACATCGTTTTACTTTTTACAAACATTTCTATAGACGAAACTCTGTTGACGAATATATGTTGACGATATATTCGTCATTTGTCCCTATAGCAGGGATGCTTTAAACTTTTTTCAAATTCATCTGAATGGTATACATCCTAGTATCCAGTTTACGATGAAGGTGAAACTGATTCATCCCTACCGTTCCTTCACGCTATTATAAAGAAAGACTAATTCCAAGGTTTTTATCACTCTGTATATCGAAAACCCACACGTATCAATCGTTACTTGCATGCGAATGCTCATCATCCACCTTCACCCGTTTGCGATGAGTCAAGTAGCCTCACAGAGCTCTCTAGTTTAAAACAAGCCCTCATCCAGAACGGTTACCGCGAAAATCACATTAATAGCAGCATCCATAGACATTAATCTTCCACTAAATCTTAACCCAAAGACTCAGACAACTCATCATACGAAAGCTTTTCTTGCTCACGTCAAAAGTGTCACTGACATTCTTAAATCAAGAGGAATAAGGCAAATATTTACCCTCCAACAAAAACTTTTATCTGTTGTCCAATCAATTAAAGATAACGTTCCAAATGAACAACACGGAGTTTATGCACAATTTTGCACTGATATTGCCAGTGTGCTGCAGCGAGCTATTAAGAAGACATAAGGCGAGCTTTGGTCCTGATATGTCCTGATTGATGAGCAGCTTATACCTGCCTAGACCTCCTGCAGGAATAGACTTAGTGAAACCAGTAACCAATTTTTGATACTAGTATCAAATAAGATAGTATATTATTATCTTTCAAATAAATATTAATGATTTCTGCTATAATTACTCATTCATTGGAATTTATATTGTTGCTCAGTTATTGAGTAATTTTTACTGAGGGCAAGCGAGTGCTCGACGTTATGTAAAAAATCGCATTTTCCATTGCATTATTCGATATAATTTCCATGTTTTGTACAGTACAGTTTCAAGTACAGCATTTTTTCAAAATACTGTACTTGCTATCAAGTAATTCTAAACACTTTGGATATTATGTTATGTTATTGTGAAAATGAAAATAGTGAATAAGTTGAAATTGAATGTTTGAAAGTGATTAAATTTTAATATTATCATTTTCAATTAAGTACAGCACTCTTTATGACGTTCTAGTTATAATAATTATTTTTTAATAAATTTTTTACAGTGCTCTGGAGGTACTATTTCCTTTGATGACCTTAAAGTTTGTGTAGAAGGATCCCGTGCAGATGAACTTTTGTTATCATACTCCGAGAGGCAATCAGAATTGACTCCCAAGCTAGCATACGTACCACACATACGGTTTAATGGTGCTTATGATCCGGATTTAGAAAATGACGCAAACCAGGATTTTGTTGGTACTATTTGCAAATTATTAAAAGATAATAAACCCAATGTTTGTGAAGCTCAGGGTGGAGACTTCTGATCCAGAAATGGTTATTCTTAAACCGTATTCCATATGATTAAAAATCACATTTTATATAACAATAGTTTTAAATAAATAAATATTATTTAATTAATTTTTTTTTTTATATTTAAATTAATGTGTCTCGGCTGCAATGGCCATTGACACAAACAATATTGTGTACAATAATTGCAATAAGCACATGTTACTAATTGCTACAGTTAATCTATAAGCTTAGAACCAATGACTAAATAATACAACAGTTTTATCACTAAGTTTTAAGTTAAAGGTAAAGTACATGAAAAACATGTACATGAACAACTGAATGTCTTTCAAGAAACCAATTACGTTAAAGACTTGATCGGGTGAGTTTAAAACGTCTTTGATATTTGACTTAAGTTTATGTTGCACTCTGTGTTTTGCGTACCGGGGACACTCGATTGGGATATGTTTCACAGTTAATACACTTGAGCAGATTTGGCAATTGGGCTTCGGCTCGGATTTCATTAAGTATTCATGTGTGAATGGGGTGTGTCCCATTGGTAATCTTCGGATGACAACTTTTTCGTTTCTAGAGATTGTTGAAAAATAACTGAATTTATTTAATATTACCTAATATCTCTTATTTTTATATAACAATAATATTACAGATTTAGAATGAAGTAAACATATAGATGATTTAAACATCGCTTTGGTGATATAAACTCGAATAAAAGAATATAGTCAAAGAATATTAAAATTTTACACTCCATATCATCAAAAAAAAAATTGTATATAACAGATTGTAAAAGAATACAATAAAGAAATATGAAAATCTAATTTTATACTGATTCCATTATTATCATAACTAAAAAAATCTAAAGTAAAAATATATTAAACCATTTTACGATTTTAAAGTAAAAACATATTGTAATAGTCATATAATATAAGTAAAACTATCTATTAATGGCCTATACCAATTTCATGTAAATAGTGGTCTATACAAATATGAGAAAATATAATAGAGCAAGGGGTAAAAGCCAAAATCGGGGAGGATCAGGCAGGTTTCACGGCAGGAAGATCATGCACAGCCACACATACACACTGGAACAACTGTTGGAAAAGAGAAAAGCAAAAAATAAAAATATACATTTGGCATTTGTGGACTTGAGAAAGGCGTATGACTCATAGAAGCTACAAAAGCTCTGTATAAAGAAAATGAAGTGTCCATTAAAATTGTGAACAAGAATCATAGAAGACTTCACCACAACAAAAGGGCTCCTGCAGGGTTTTTCCACATCTCCAACCCTATTTAAAATATACTTAGAGAAAGCCTTAACTACATGGAAAAAAGAATGCGAAGGCATGAGAGTACCGGTATGAAACGAATACCTATATACGTTAAGCTTTGCAGACAATTAAGTAGTGATTGCACAAGACCAAAGAGACCTCAGTTACATGATGAAGAAACTACAAGAAGAATATACCAAGGCAGGCCTAGATAATAACCTCGCGAAAACAGAGTACCTATCTACAAGTGAAGAAGCCATAAAAGATCTACAGATTGACGACAACGTAACAATCAAACGAAAGGATGAATTTAAATATTTGGGTTTGTAATCACGAAAAAGGCAACAACAGGAGAAGAAATTAAGCAAAGATTAGGATCAAAGAAGACAGCAATCCGACAACTTAACTCAGGATGGTAGGATAGACACCTAAATATAAAGACAAAAACACAGATTTATAAAACATTAGTGCGAAGTATTATGACATATGGGGCTAAAAATTGGATTATAAACGAGAATGTAACGAAAGTGTAGCAACAGAGATGGAATGCCTGCGAAGATCCTGCAGAGTAACAAGAATGGATAGAGAAAGTGATGATGAACTAAAGCAAAGAACATTAATAGAAACAGACGTACTAACATACCATATAAAAAGAACAAAAACGACTAAAGTGGTATAATACATGTAAGAAAAACTAGCGACAGCAGATGGGTAACGAGAATAACCGAATGAAATCCCATAGGAAGGAAGAAACGAAGATGACCCCGAAGATCCTGGAGGAACGAAGTAGACGACGCCATGAGTAAGCCATGACTAAACGATGGAGAATGGGAAACCGAGAGAGATGCAAATGGTTGAGCGAGAGAAAGCAGTGAATACTGTAGAATTCCTGAATATATATATATATATATATATATATATATATATATAGTATATATATATATATATATATATATATATATATATATTATTGTTATGATGTATATGTTTCTGTATGAGCTATGAGTAAATTTGAATGATATATGTAAGTATAGGGTTTTTATCGCGGTTCTCAAAGAATTAGTTTGTAAGTACTTTTTTAAATTATCTTTATTATAACTATTATGAAACAAACATATCTATCTAATATAAGCAATATCAATTTAAAACAATCTATCTAAAATTTGAAATTCTTACAATTATTAAATTATTAACAAAATTTGGTACCTTTCTATCACTGAACGCCTAAAGTCTTCCACAATCAAAGTTATTATCACCACTCGATATCTTCTTACTCAGCCTTGGTTATCCAACAATTTTAATATGTTTCTTCTTAATTATCTCCACTCACCATATAAATATATAAATTTAAATCCTTGTAATTTCCATATAATGTACTTTCAAATATACTGGATCTTGTGGTTGTACTATTGAATGCTTACTTCAATGAATTAACTTCATACTGTCACTATATTACTGTAGTAATAATTAATCTCCAACTGTATTTGACTTAATTAATTCATTTAACTTAATCAATGCCTTCTTCTAGCTAATAATCTCTTCATAACCACATAAATTCTTCTTAATTCTTCTTTGTAATTAATAATCACATGTAACTGACTTAGATAATCCTTGAATTCTTAAATTCTTCAAACTAATTCACTTAATAATTGACTGTAACTTCTTGTAACTTAACTCACTTTACGAATCAACTCTAACTTACTTAATAATAATCTGTACTTGACTTAATAATCCCGTGTAACTTAATGCCTTGAATTCTTCTAACTAACTCACTCCCTAACTAACTAATCTAATAATAATCTGTACTTGATTCCTCTAACTAACTTCTTAATAATCTTGTAACTGATTCTAATTTCTTCTAACTCACACTAACTCCTGCTCCAAATTACATGGTATTTATATATTTTTTCCTGGTTCCAGAATAATCTAGCAATAAATAAGGTTCGAATCGTTCTATTTTTTCTATCTGAACATTCTGGAATAAATGGAATGGTTTTTGTTTATGTGATGGACTATGCAAATAGTCCTGTTGACGTTTCTAGAACTTTCTTTGGTCTACATGTACAATTTAACTGCTTTAGGCTCTCCAGATCAGAATTACACTATTATATGTAACTTAAACATTTATATGAAATATATTATCACTATTTTCAACTGTAATTATATTTTAAATTAACATTACAAATAAATAAACCCCTTTTGACTTTTGACACTACAGTGTATATCTGGTTGCATATACATATGGCTGACTTATATATATATATATATATATATATATATTTATAATTATTAAAAAAAACTTTTAACATTTATTATATGCTAGATTCTTAAAAATACCCTCATATAATTATTTTTTAATAATATTATCTAGTATATAACTTATAAATTTTGTCTTTAATTACTATTTAAATAAATTTATTAATTAACACTGTATATCTGGTTGTATATACACATGCTGACTTAAATATATTTCTATGCTAATTTATTGTATTTCTGTTCTCATTACAATATATATTATATATATATTATTATATATATATATATATATAATATATATATATATATATATATATATTGTTATAAATGTGTTTGTTGTTTGTATGAGCAATGAGTAAATTTGAATGATATTTGTAAGTATAGGGTTTTTTATCGCGGTTCTCAAAGAATTAGTTTGTAAGTACTTTTTAAATTATCTTTATTATAACTATTATGAAACAAACCTATCTATCTAATATAAGCAATATCAATTTAAAACAATCTATCTAAAATTTGAAATTCTTACAATTATTAAATTATTAACAAAATTTGGTACCCTTCTTTCACTGAACGCCTAAAGTTTTTCCAAAATTAAAGTTATTATCACCACTCGATATCTTCTTACTAAGCCTTGGTTATCCAACTATGTTAATATGCTTCCTTCTTAATTATCTCCACTCACCATATAAATATATATTTAACTCCTTGTAATTTCCATATACTTAATGTACTTTGAAATATACTGGATCTTGTGGTTGTATTATTGAATGCTTATTTCAATGAATTAACTTCAAAACTGTCACTATATTACTGTAGTAATAATTAATCTCCAACTGTATTTAACTTAATAATTCATTTAACTTAATCAATGCCTTCTTCTAGCATTGAATAATCTCTTCATAACCTCATAAATAACTGACTTAATAATCCTTAAATTGTTATAACTAACTCCTCAATAATAATCTTGTAACTGATTTAATATCTTCTAACTAACTCACTTAACTCAATTAATAATCTTCTTGTAACTAAATTCTTGAATTATAACTTTACTAACTGATAACTGATAACTGAACTGGTAACTGAACTTAACTGAACTGAACTCATAACCTAACTGACTGACTAAACTCTAACTCATACTACTGCTGACTAACTCTAACTCATCACTGACTGCTGACTCCCTCAATTACATGGCTTTTATATCCTTTCATTGTTTCCAGAATATTCTCAGCAATAAATCATGTTCGAATCCTTCTATTTGTTATATATGAACAATCTGAATGATTTCCTTGCCTGTATGTACTATGTATACAGTTCCCATTGACATTTCTAGAGTTTTCTATCTACACTTTACTTGACTTTAGGCTCTCCAGATCAGAACTACACTATTATTTGTAACTTAAACATTTATATGAACTATATTTTTACAATTTTACATCCACAATTATATTCTAAATTAACATTCCAAAAATAAATAACTTTTTGACTTTGACACTACAGTGTATGTTTGGTTGCATAGCACATGGCTGAATTAAACATATTAAATATTAAATAAAATATACAAAAAACTTCTTAAACTTAATTCTTATGCTAAATTCTTAAAAATACCCTCATATAATTATTTTTTTATAATATTATCTAATATATAACTTATAAATTATGTCTTCAATTACTATCTAAATAAATCTTCTAATCAACACTGCATATCTGGTTGTATATATTTCTAAGTTAATTTATTGTATTTCTGTTTTCATTATATATAATATATATATATATATAAATATATAATATATATATATATAATATATATATATATATACATATATATAATATATAATTATATATATATATATATATATATATATAATAATATATATATATATATACAAATTCTTTTGTAAATACGCTTAAATTTGTTAAACTTAATACAGCGGCGCATGTGTATCCTAGTGAGAAATTTCTTAGGCCATTTTTTTATGTATTAATGGTGAGGTGACATTTCTAGCTTTTGTTTTAATCAATTTGATTGAATCAAGCGACACAATCAGTTGGAGAGCAGTCGTTTATCCTTAGTGTTTCAGGTAAGCATTGAGAAATTCACTGGTTACAATATTTGCTTGTAAATTATTACAGAAAATATTTTTTTCACTTACATGCAGTATTTTGATCACTGATTTTGATAATTAAATAGTTAATAGATATATTTTTATAAAACTCTTTAGTTTTTGGGCCAGAACAAAGTAGAATTAAATTCCGTCCCATACTTTTTTTTTCTGTAAAAGCGAAAAAGGAAGAATTTGTTCCAAAAAAGTTAATTTTTTTGTGACTTATGGCCGGTATTACAAACGACAAATAAATCGTCAAATAATTATCTGTGGGTTAAATTTACTGTACTACTAAATCAGGAAGTTAATTCAATTCCGTATTATAAAATAAAACTATCAAGGAAATAACTAACTGATGAATAAAATATTTAATGGATCCAACAGAAAACTTTTTGTAGTTTCTAACTATAATTACAGATGGCGCCATACAGAATATACATAAAAATAAGAAAAATATTATATAAATTAGGTTAATTTTATTTCTGTGACTTTCGAAAGTGTCAATACGTCTTTTTTTAATTCTAAATATAGAAATTATTACTATAAAATGAATAAGGCTGACAAGAAACGAGAGCGAGGAAAAAACTACACAGAACAGAAGAAAGAAAACCTTTTGAAAATAATAAAGCAATACTTCAATGTAATTGAAAACAAGCAAACCGATGGTACAACTGTAAAATTGAAGAACGAAGCATGGGAGGTTATCACCTAGGAGTTTAATGCAACGGCACAAAGTGGAGTAAGGAATGCAGGCCAGTTAAGACTGCTTTACAAGAGTATTAAAAAGAAAGCAAGAAAAGATAAGGCCAACGAAAAAGTGGAAATTTACAAAACCGATGGTGGTTCAAATAAATTTCAAGAGACAGATTCCGTTGGACAGAAATACTTATCCATGGCAAGTACTAGTGGAACGCAGCCAATAGTAAATATTTATGATAGTACCGCTCCATTTGATGAACATTTTTGGAAAGAAAGTGAGGTTGCAGAAGTTGATGAAGAAGTACAGGAAGAAGGTGGTCTTAAACCATGCATTGAACTTGATCCAGATAAACTACCGGAAAAGCGCAAAAGACTTTATTATGTATCAGGAGTCCCACATCACAAAAAGAAAAATAGTCTTCTTTAAGATACCAAACATTCTTTCAATTGTATTCCGTGTACGGATATGTGCCGAATTGTATTTCCTTTCAGCTGGCGTTTGTGGATCATGTAAGGGAGTTAAAATATATTTTCGGCATGGGTAACCACTATCAACCAGTAAATAATGTTTCACCAAACTCATTGTTTTCAAACTGATCTCTTATCAGAAAATTATCAAATGCATGACTATCGTGGGAGGAACCAGGCCATCTAGCAACTACATCCATTACATTTAAATTTGCATCACAAACCATCTGTACATTTATTGAAAAATACCCCTTTCTATTACGAAAAGTTGCAGCTGCATTCCTACCAGGTGACTGTATTCGAATGTGAGTGCCATCATTGCACCAATAACATTTGGAAATCTGGCAATGTTGTAAATTTGTGCACAAATTTCACGTCGTTTGTGTAAAAGTCTAGGCATTTCAATAAATCTGGGTCGCAATCTTGAAATGATGTGGCTAACTTTATGTACAATTCTGGAAACTGTAGCCTTTGTAACATTAAAATGGTAACCAATAATAATTTGAAAAGACCCACAAGCAAAGAACCGAAGTGTAATTAATAGTTGATTTACAGCAGAAATAGATTTATTTCTAGCAGTCAGAGGTTTGATGTCGTCTTCTATCAAAGTTAGAACGTAGCGCACGGAATTCTTCGGTAATCTAAATCTATTCTTTAACTCTTCATCAGTGTACATGTTGATCGGATTTTGTCTGATTCTAAGAACTCGAGCCCTACGCCGCCGCCGTCTTATTAATTGTTCTGGTTCGGACCGGTCACTATCAATACTAGATACAGTTGGAGAATTAACGACTGACACTGATGATACTGAGGACATGTCGAAATATTATTAAATCTAAATGTTTATGTATTTGCAAACACAAAATGTTTATAATTTAAAATATAACCTTATTAACTATATTTTCACACCAGCCGAAAACACATTGAAACTGTCATTAGTGTCATATTTACTTGTTAAATAAAATTTACTTGGTAGAAAACTAACGAATAGTTTAGTTCGCAGATTTACTTCCAGAGTTAATTTACTTTGCGTTTATAATACGCAAATCTTTAGAGTAAATTATTTTACTTTCAAACTAAATTTTACTTGGCAAGTAAAAATGTTTTATAATACCGGGCATTACAAAGTTAAAAGTATATAGGTACATGGCAATATTATTAATTACAAAAAAAACCATTAAAATAATATTTGATTTTAATTCTGGGCGGTATTAATTTTGATTATATTTTTGCACGTGCCTCTAAATTGTCGGCCCAATCCAAATTTAGCCAACACTTGGTATCTACCAAAAATAAGACTCAAGTATTCATATTAATTTTTTTTTCTAGATCATGGTCAGAACTAAAAAAGCCCAAGCCAAATGCAACAAAAATATTGACAATATGAAAAGTGTACCTGGCTGCCTATACAATGCACCAAAATGTATTGTTAATAACCCAAAAAGATACCATTGAAAGATCTGAATGCGAAATAGTTATATGATTTCTGAAATCAAACTCCTGCCATTAAATTCTGTTGAATTCTATTTTGTCACTCACTATCAAAATTTATCCTACGCCATTTAAGAAATGCAGTTTACTTCCTCCCAGAAAAAAATATCACAAACGGCCAAAAGAAAAGCAACAAAAAAATTATTACCTGTAGTAACGATTGTTGATGATTTCATGGTACGCAATGAGGATTAAAAGAGTTAAGGACATAAAAAAAGGAAGCAAGAAAAAACAAAAGGTGGAAGAAAAAGGAAAAGAGCACCTAACATTACGAATAAAAATGCAGAATCTGATGGCAAGAAAACATAAAAAATTAAAATTTCGAAAGCCTGTCAAATTAAACCTAAATATTGAAAAATGCAGAAAAATAAAGAGAATAGATAGATGAAGCAAATGAAAAAAGAAACTTTAAATAAAAATGTTAACTCTCTTCCTGTTGAAAAACAGTTGAAAGAACTAGAAAGCGGAAAACTAACAATTTTAGAGATGTAGAGTCAGGTCACTAAGTGATTGTACTTTACGAGGAAAAACATTTTTCAGAAGTAGTAGAAGAAATAACACAAGATAAATTCAAAATCAAAGCTATGAAAAAATAGGATATCATTGTAAGATGTCTCTAGCCATTTGAGATGGTATGACCAGAGGAAATTGTTTGTTTAATTGCAGCACTGCATCAGTAATTTAATAAAAGGGTTTTTTTTTCTATATCTGAGATAAATAATTTGTAGGATTTTCATATCTCTATTCTCTCATGAAATAAATGAAAATAATACTGTTGCTAAGTAAATTATGAGAAGTATTTTTGTTCTTTTTTAGGTGCAAAATATATTACGGTACGTATGTAGATCTTTTTATTTTAGCTGTTTTTCTATGCATCTTCTGTATAAAAATTATATTTTTTATCTTCTGTATTTTTTATACCTACTTTAAAAATATTAAAATACATATTCACAAAAAATTGTGTGTATAGTTTAAAACAAAAAAAAATATGATATTCGATATAATATTTATTTCAAATATGATGATATTAGATATACAGCCCGGAAATAAAACACCATTAGGCTGGGATTACCACTAATTTTTCAACATACACTGGAATTAAAGTTTTTTATTTATTTTTTAAATTATTTTGATAAAGAAAACACCAAGCAATCAAATATACTTTAAAATCCATTTTTTCTATTATTTTTTTTATTTTTTTTTATTTTTTTTATCATCAGAGCGGCTTTATTGTAACAAACAAGACATAAACCACGGTTAGGTAGGTGGGCAACATATATGGTAAACATACAAAGGAAATGTTCAAGCATACGATCAATTTTACACCTTTAATTTTACCTTTAATCTTAATTTTTACAAGAAATATCATAATTATTTTAAAGATTTTTATATTGTCTTCACTTAATAGAAGATTTACGTTTATTGGTGTACATCAACCCTCTTTTATAAATTCTTGTATCAGCCACGTACTTGTATTGCGTAGTGTGGCCGTTGAAGAATATGTGATTTAAATCAGCTGTACTAGTTCCACACTCACATCGGTCTGTTGGGAGAACTCCTATTTTGTGTAGATGTTTCGGAAAACATTCATGATCTACTTTTAATCTTAAGACAGTTGACACTGCTTAGTGTAACATCTTTGTAAAATTGTTTTAACATCTACTGTGGGTTGTAATTTGTATAAATTAGTGCCCCTCCTTTCACCAAACTGAATCCATTGTCTGTTCCATTTAAATTTAATATGCTGTTTAATATAGGCAAGTAGGTCACATGTTGTTAAATTCTTCTATCACCATATGTGGGTGCTGTAAGGGATTTTTAGTTATAGAATTAGCAAATAGTATTGCCAACAATATGTGAGTGTCCCTTAACCCATAGAAATTTAGTACCATATGGATCTGATAGTTTTTAGTAACTGTTGAAAAATTTCTAATATGAATATAATTGCTATTGATTGTGAATTTAAAGTTTTGTAAGGAGTGTATTACTGACAGTGAAATCACTGCATATGACAATTTTGTTCCACTGGTTTTCACAGCACAATTCAAGTGGCTTTGTATATAGCACATGCTTCAGCAGAAAAATGGATTGATTATTTAAACTCAATGATTTTTTAATCTTTATTTTTGGTACAAAGTAAGCACTGGTTGTACATGTTGGTGATTTTTGACCCGTCTGTATAGATCACAATATGATCTGAATAGCCACTTAAGATTTCTTTAAAAGTAGTGTAGCAAAACTCGTTTTGGTATTTTGGGATAATAATATATGTGTAGCTAGAACACTTTGTTAGATGTGGTTATATCCAACGATTCCCAGATAAGATTACAAGGGGAATTTAAATACTTCAGTTCGTTGCAAGTTATAATTGCTCTTGCAAGTGGTGGAAAGTTTTTTTTTTAATGAAGTATGTAGATGTTAAATCAGCTGTATTTAATTCAATAATTACTTTTGCATTATAAGTCCCACGATAATGTTGGTTTAGAAAATATTTTCTTGTCAGATACTCTCTGCGCAATGAGAGTGGGTTTTCAGATGCTAGAGCTAGGGTGGCTTCATTTGGAGTGCTTTTCATCAATCCTAACACAATCCTCTAGAGCTTTAAATTGAATTCTATCAAGTTTACGTAAATTGGTTATGCTAAGCTGGCCCATATACCACATAAGAGTAATCTATTATGGGATCTTATATAGGCTCGATAAAAATTCAATGCAATGTTTTTGATCTGCACCCTACGATCACTTGCACTCCATTTTAAGAAAATTAATATCTTATTCGCAGCGACCAATTGTATAATTAAATATGTTTAAGTCCAAAGCAGTTTTCTGTCAAGTACGACACCAAGATATCTAAATTCCGAAACAATTGGAATATCATTGCCATGTAAGGGTTACAACGTTATGTTATAATAGGGTCTTGAAAAAAATACTATGGCACATTTTTGGTACGAAATATTGAATCCATTTAACCACGTCCAATTATCCAAGTTGTACATAATATGTTTGAGTTCAGTAGTGCTTTCACTGTACGTTTTCTTATTGTGAATAGATGACAATATCATCAGCATATTGTAAGCAAACAATATTGGGAGACCATAAATTGTGCAAATTGTATGTGTAAAAATTAAAAAGAAGTGGACTTAATATTTCCTGTGGAATACCTTTTGATGTGATCTTGGTCCAATAATATTGTGACCTACCTCTTATCGATACACTTCTCCTCTTTGTATAGGTTTGATAGTAAATGTGCTATCGATTTTGGAATGCCAAGAAACACAAGTTTATCACAGAGTATATTTAAATCAATATTGTCATATGCACTATTTATGTCAATAAACAATGCACCTGTTATCATGGAATTAGAAAAACCAATTTGAACATCTATAGTCCAGACGAACTAACTACTTTCAAAATGTTTTAAAAATGCATGACAATAATGTTATTGGTCTATATGATTCCGGAGTAATCTTTGTCTTTTCCCGGTTTTAGAATTAGTATAACAAAAGCATCATTAAATTTGTAAGGAGGTATTCCAGTTTGCAAATACAGTATAAATATGTAGTAGTAGTCTGTTAGTCAGTACAAACCCATTTTTTGTAACGTAATGTAAGAAATCTGATCTGGATCTGGAGCTGTGTTTTTGGATATCTTGATAGCATATTCAGTTCAGATGATGTTATTTCTTTTAATAAATAATGTTCTTCTGGATTTAAAGCCATGTAAAGATATATGTTTGTCAAGAAATGGTGACATAACTTCTGAAGAATATCTTCTGCAACTGCAGAAGGAGCATGTTTGATGTTTGCGTTTTTGTTGTTTAATTTGTTAGACATCTTCCATATTTAGAGGTGATGGCAACTAGAGTTTAAGACTGGAGCAAAATTTAATCCATGTTGTTTTGGCTTTGTGTTTAAACATTTTTTTAGTTGTAGCTTCTATCTTTTTATATTCAAGAAAGTTATTCAGTGTAGATGCGGTTTTATATTTTTTAAGCTGTAGCTGTGTATTCTTCTTCTTGTTCTTGGAAGAAGAACACAACTGGCTTGGGCGCTTTTCGGCAAACTAGCACATATCTTGAAAAACACCTCCATTCCTGTAAACTTAAAGAAAAAGGTGTATAACACATGCATACTACCTGTTTGTACCTACGGCTTGAGACAGTAGCACTTATCCAAAAAATCTGCCAAAAAATTAGAAACAACGCAAGGAGCAATGGAACGAATCATGCTTGGAACATCACTAAGAGACAAGATTAGAAACACCGAGATAAGACGTAGAACGAAGATTAGGGATATTGTGGAAGAAATTACAAAAATGAAATGGCGCTGGGCAGGTCACGTAGCCCGATATAATGACAACAGGTAAACACAGAGAATTCTAGAATGGAGACCAAGGACGACAACAAGAAGCATGGGAAGACCTCAAAAAAGATGGGTAGATGACATAAGAGCAGTGGCAGGCAAACAGTGGATTAGATTGGCGCAAGATAGAGAAAGATGGAAGCAATTGGGAGAGACCTACATTCAGGAGTGGATAGAAAATGGTTTGACAAAGAAGAAGAAGAGCTGTGTATTACATTCATTATCCCACCAAATTGATTTTTGTCTATGTTTAAGAACAGAATGTACGTTTTGGGGGATAGAAGCTTCACTTGCTTGTAATAATTGCTCTATTCACATTAAATGCCATTTCATTACAGTTTTCAGAGTATAACAACATTCTTAAGTTTCCATTTCAAGACTGCTATGAAACAATTCCCAGTTGGCCTTCTCTAATTTCCTCCATTTCCTTGTTGGATAGACAACAGAAGAGGGTACATCAATATTTAACTTGATGGAAATAATGTAATGATCAGATCCAAGAGTTCTATCCAATGTTTGCCATGTGCTAGTGTAATTAGTCCAGGAGTTATTAGCGTTAAGTCTACAGCTGATTTTGTGGAGTTTGTAGAGGTATTCTATTATTTCGTTTCCTAAATATTTACGTCTAAAGTCAAATATTCCTTAACTGGGACGTTATAAGGTCGGTTAACCTTAACTTAAGGATAAACAACAGTCCGTAAAGTTTCTTTTACATAAATTAACAAGGAAAAATATGTGGAGAAAAAAAGACACAAAAAAAATACAAATTTAAATACGCAAGATTGGTAAAAACAAACAATATGATGGAATGTATAAATACGGGTAACAGACGGACAATATTGGTGAAACATATAATTTTTTGCAGTTGGATGGATTTCAATAATACTTACTGCATCCGATTTTAAAAGAGTGTTAGAAAATTTCATGCACTAACTGATCATAAACTTTTATGCGCAAACAACACATTAACACTGAGATGAAGTCAAGAATTTATTAAAAGCCAGTGGTAAGGACCAATAATGACATATGTCTCAGAAACAAGGCCCGACACAGTCACAACACGAAGGCTACCGGAAACGCAGAGATGTGAGTACTGAAAAGAATTACAGAAAATTACGCTAAGAGAGATCGAAGGGGAAGTGAAGACATCAGAAGAAAATGTAAACCTACAGTGTATAAAAGGGCACTTAATAAGAAAAAAAAGAATCAATAACCACATAACGAGAATGGAGGAAACAACTTTCGATAGAGGTATGAATCCGTCAATGAACAAACAGAATGGCTTATAAAGAGGAAGAAGAAGAAGAAACTGATCATATCGAAATGGAAAATTGCATTATGCTCAAGAAAAATACATTTTCTAAAAGTCCATTTCGAAGCGATGAAAAAATATTACATTTTTAATTCAACAATAATTGACGGATATTAGTTCAATATTACTACTCGGAGGTTTTAGGGGCCGCTGAATATGAATATCATGACGACGCCGATAATGGACTCCAAACCACTTGTGCCCAGGACAGGCCTTGTCTCCTGTTTATGGAAGTCCATATTCTGATCGATATCAAATCAGATTGTAATAAAATCATAATTTCATGGTAATTAGATACAAAACAAGTCAAAACTCGTTACTTAAGTATCTAGAATACTAATTCATTATTCCATCCATCCATGGTAGTCATATGGAGTATAATCATATAACGACTCACTTTGCAGAGACATAAAGATATCGATTTATTTAATGGCAATTTCAAAAAACAAGGAAAATTGTCATTAGCAAAATTCTCTTAATAGTCGATGTGTTTGCGTAGCACTTAAAGACAGTATATCTTTAGTTGCGAAACTTGCTCAAGCAAGGAGAGCAAGATGGCTTAAACTCTACAGGCTGAGAATGGAAATGTAGCAACACACTTAACTTCCTATAAAATTGACACAATTAACTCGTTTACCAAACATTATAAGAATATTTTGCGGGTACAAAGCCGATTGTGAATATTCATGTGGATGCAGAAACTATAAATTGCATTATGCATAAAACTCCCGCTCAGAAACTCACAAGTAATCAGTTTACACTGATTTTTGTATCGAATTTTCCAAAAACCCCAGTATACGATGTCCATCCTGGGTACCAGGTATGGATGGGAAAAACCTAACCGGTTTTAAGCGAAAAACCGGTTTTTTTTACTTCGAAATAACCGGTTTTATCGGTTGTTTTTTTGTCCCGGTTATAACCGGTTTTTTTTATTTTTAAAGTAAAAACCGGTTATTAGTTTTTACAGTGATTAGGATTAGGTTAGGTATTATTTTGGATCCACCCAATCATAATTATTATTCTCAAGTAATTATTCCAAACAAAACTAAAATTCAATTTTTATTTTATTTTATAAATACAGAAGCAAACTGAAAGTGCAAGCTCACATCAGCCAGAAACAATTAAATTTTATTATAGTATTTCGTTGAAAAAGTATTTGTAATCATAATATTTTTACATAAGAAGTGATCTGGTATTAAATACATCATCTATTTTTCACACTTGACTCTTGACATTGAAAGTGGGTGAATGGCTTTTTCTGATTACCAAAAATAATGACTATGAATATCGAATTACCGATATACGAATACGATCGAATCTCCAAGGATTTCCCTACGTTTTCAAAACGATTTATACCCATACCGGAAGTCGTAAATGAGTTAAAAGTAATACATGATAATTTTTTTTGATGGTAGTAAAAATAAAAGATGAATTGCATTATCCAATTTATTTTTAAGTAAAATATTTATGTTGATATTATTTTCTTTAAATCCCATTTGAAAGAGTCTGGGAAATTTTTGTTGGGGAATTTTTTTCTCACAAAACACAAAAAATTGTGTTGTATTTACATTGATATTGATGTTCTTTCGATAGTACTAATTTTGATCATATTGATATCGAGTCGAATGTAGTATCGCAAACTAAAGTGCATTGTAAATGTAACTTTCTAATCTATTGGATTAAAAAAACCGAAAACCGGTTTTTGGAAAAACCGGTTTTTTTGGCCGGTTATAACTGCCAGGTTAAACCGTAAGCAAAAAAAAAACCGGTATAACCGAAAACCGGTGTTTTGTCAAAAAACCGCCATCCCTAGTACCAGGTGCCTCGAAGACTGATTGGACTGATATTTCTATCAATAATTTCCGAATTAAAAATTCATTATTTACATCACTTCAAAATGCACTTTGCAAAATGCATATTCCTTGTTTAATATAATAACACAATTGCCATTTCGACATCATCACTTTAGTTCACAAATTTTCTAACGCTCTTTCGAATCGAAAGCAACAAGTGTCATTGACATCCACCCAATGCAATAAATGGGTAGGTTTATTGCTTTATTGTCTCAATTTGCCTTAAAACAATTTAATTTGAGAATTTATTTAGGTTGTTTATACATTACTATATTATAGAGAAATCAAAAATAATTGTAACTAGATATGCCATTAATTCATCTATTTATGTGGCTTTTTAGGGTTGTGTTATGTGTAGGGTTCTTGTACCATTTTTTTTACTTACCACGTCAAACAGTTTAATTTTACTACCAAGACGATCGGTTTCGCTTTCTACAATTTGCAAAGCATCTTCAGGTCAATCGGTACAAAGTAAATTAAATGCTGACATTATAAAAAGCCCATATTCGGGTGCTGTGTTATAAAGATAAAGATAAAGATAAAGTTATACAGTAATTATGCCTAATATTACATGTCTGTGTTTTAATATGAATAAAATTGTTTAAAGTATTCGCAGACAAAGTATTAATATTGTAAAATTCATTCGGCTATATATAGGGGTCTCTATTAGAGTTAAATCTTTTTTATTTGAATGTCCCAAGAGCCTTTTAGAATTCTAAGTTGGTTATACCAGAAATATTAAAATGAAATATGTGTTTGCATAGCCAGTATATTTTTTTAGATTATAGCCAACATGGTAAGTACAATGAATACATATGCGTATATTTTAGATGTAGTTATTAAATATGAATTTAAAAAGAATTTAAACCTACCATCAAATCATTTTCAATGTTTTAAACAATGGCTGTTTGTTAAATTTTCTAGTATCTGATTAAATATTGTTTTATAAAAAAAAGACAGGTGGAGATATTATTGATAGCTTATCTTTAATGTATAGTACACAAATCTAAACTTAGTGTATACAAATATTTTTAAGAAAAGTTTGAGTGAACTCATAATCATTGATATATTACTGATAACTTATTTAACAGAACATGCATAATATTAACAAGACAATGATTACTACCAAAAGTGGTTAAATATTATCAATTTGTAATTTTTTTTTGTAAGGATTTCATATAACATTTGAACCAAACAACATATTTATCTCCGCAGTTCTTGACATCGATTTACTAATCTCGATCAATTCGTTTTTAGTAATCATATATTTACTCTAAGCAAGTTTAAATTAAAAATTGCATAAAAAATAAGTAACAAAATATAGACATTAAATGAGATGTAAAAAATTAAAGGAATATATGCATAGATAAATAATATAGTATACGAAAAATTGCTGTCCAAAAGATACGCTTAGTAACGATTGCCAAAATTTAATAAAAGTTATAAATGTCATCCGTTTAATAACAACATTAAAATCATCTGTTTAAATTTTTATACTAATTCTCATTTTAAAATAATTTCATATAAATACAATCATTGTTTTTATACATATTAGTTAGTTTATATGATAATTAAATTTACCATCAAATGATATTTATTTATATTTTATTATTTTTTGTGTGAATTTGACAGGTTAGGCATAAGTCATTAACGTATGCTTTGTTGATACGTTAACAAGGTGCGTTACGAGCAAACATAATAATTTATCGAATTTTTTTGAAATATACAAAATTAATAGACAATAAAAGTAATTTATCTAATTTTAAAAATACAGGAAACATAGTATGAAACTCCTTGCTAGTCTCCAGTACGCTCTACTGTTTCACTTTTTTTTAATGGGAGGTTTACTTGTGTATGAATGTTATCCAATATTAAATAAGTAGGTAGAAATTATTGGTAGATTAATTAGGTTATCTTGAATAAAAGTAGTACAAATACTTTTATACGAAGTACATTAATTTAACAAACTATTTCGTTTCGGCTTTTTCTTTACTTCTTATATATACTTCTTCATATAATATATATATATATATATATATATAAATATATATATTATATATATATATATATATATATATATATATATATATATATTTATGTGTATATATATATATATGTATATATATATATATATATATATATATATAAGAAAAAAGAAGTACTTGTGACTCGTTTGGAAAAAATATAACACTGTTTTTGATGGGTTGGAGTCAATAAAAATTTATTGACTCCAACCCATCAAAAACAGTGTTATATATTTATATATATATATATATATATATATATATATATATATATATATATATATATATATATATACATATATATTATGTATATATATATATATATATAATATATATATATATATATATATATATATATATATATATATGTATATATATATATATATGTATAATATATATGTATATATGTATATATATTATATATATATTATATATTATAATATATATATAATAGATATATATAAATAGTTTGGGTAAATTAAAGTACTTCGTATAAAAATTTATATATATATAATATAATATATATATATATATATATATACTATATATATAATATATATATAAAAACAACAAAGTTTATTAGGTGCTGCAGTCAGAAGTTTGGCCGGGATGTTACAGAAACACTCTTTTGACTTTTGGTCTAGCTTTCGGAATTGTTTTAA
Organism: Diabrotica balteata; assembly: GCA_918026665.1. Taxonomy (NCBI): domain Eukaryota; kingdom Metazoa; phylum Arthropoda; class Insecta; order Coleoptera; family Chrysomelidae; genus Diabrotica; species Diabrotica balteata. The sequence goes on from OU898282.1 coordinate 98,093,529, forward strand.
TTCCTTTTTCAAGACACTGTAATTAGAAAAATGTGTAAATATTTACAATATATCACAAAATTTCAGTGTACTTACTAGTCGTTGAGATTATTTGTATAAAGCTATGACACTCAACATTAATAACAAACATATAAAATATAACTTATAAAGTAATGGACAAAATACATTTTAAAATTTAGTTAAAAATAGTAAAAATTCGTTTGCTACATCTTTTAATGGTGTGTTTTAACTGATCCATAGAGAATAAAAAAAAAACAAAAATAGTATGATTAAAAATTCATTAGGAGTTCTTCATATTTTATTAATAGATAGTAATGTATTAAACCTGTGTTGATGGTATGCAACCTGTTTAGCATGCAGGTGTATTATGGTGTGTATATGTACAAGTAAGTCTTTATGTCATTTTTGATGTTTAGTCAGTAAATAACAATAAATGTTACTCAGTTTGTCTATATCAGCCTTTTTATTTATACAGGACGTATGGATTTTATTAAACACATTTCCAAGAAAACACGTTTAGAATGGTTATTTTCCCTGCCAAAATCAGGAATCCTCGAATTTAAATTCATGTTTTAAACTTAATGCATGTTCTGCATATGCATATATATATATATATATATATATATATATATATATATATATATATATATATATGAACTTTGAGACTCTTTTGGTAAAATCAGCTGAAAGGATAGGCTATGTGTACTCTTTACTTCTTTATTATTCCAATATTTCGTCGATGTTCATCGACATCATCAGGGATAAGGATTTAAGATTATCGCCGTAAAGAAAGCTGGACAAAGTTATAAATTTTTTTTTTTTTTTTATAAAAGTTTTTTTTACAAAATAACAAAGTTCGGTACAAAGACAAAGCACAAGTGTTACTTTATGTATTGGACAGAAAGTCCTTCCTAGAGAGTTTTACATCTTTTTTATTTAATTCATAACCTGAACTTTATGTCATGTAATGTGGACAATGTGGTTAATTTCGTTTGCTAATACCTCGTATTAAGAACTTGAGGTCCCACTACTTAAAAATAACTAACTTTTGAATCTAAAGTTTCTAAACTAAACTAACTAAAGTTTCTGTTAACTCCCTTGCTCAAAGCATAATATTTTCATTGCAGTTTAATTCCGTAAGAGAAATGGTACAGAGAATGATGAGAGGTAAGTGGTTGAAGACACTGATCTACAAATTTATCAGTGGGCTGCCCTTGTTAAAAGAACAAGGGAAGAGAAGACCTCAGATAATGAATAGGAATCGACAGTTTCATCTTGATACCTTGAGTGACAGATGAGAGATTTTTTGTTGAACACCGATGGAGAGGTTTTAGTTAAATAATAAAATATACTTTACTTTTACCGTTAAAGCTTTTTTTTTTGTGTTTTTTAAGCTGAATTTTTCTGTATCTTCGTGTAGTCGTATACTTGATGCAGCGTTTTCTTAGATGTTTTTTGTTAGTGGCGTGTACCTGTAATCTATTCGGCTTTGATTTAGGGCTTCTAGTACTGTTCCAAACTCTACAAAATCAAAAGTCTTCTCATAATCGACAAGTGCAAGAACAAGCGGTATGTTGTACTCGATGGCATGCAAATGATAATTTGTATCATATCCTGCCCTAAAGCCTGCCTGTTCTTTGGGCTGATAAAAATCAAGTTAGGTGTTAGTCTCTTTGTTAAAATTTTCATAAAGAGTTTGTACATATGTGTCAAGAGGCTAATGGGTCTATAATTTTCTAATTTAGTAATATCGCCTTTTTTGTGTACCAAGACTATCACTGCATTGTTTCAGTCTTTTGGAATCGTAGCCGCATGTAAGCATTTATTTAACAGTTCGCTTACTGATTTTAATAGAATTTATTCTCCTGCTTTATTACCTCAATAACGAGTCCATCATCACCAGGCGATTGATGGTTCTTCATTTCTTTTAAAGCTGCTCTTACTTCTGACACAGTAATGGTAAAAGTATTTCCGATCCCTGATTTATGAGAGTCTTTACTTGTGTCGGGAAATTGTCTTGTGGTCGTTGGCTGGTATAGAGATCTTTATTAAACTCTCTGGTTATATTCAGAATGTTTTGTTTATGTGTTGTTTCCTTTTTGTCTTTATATCTCAGCTTGTATATATATTTTTTTAATTTGTGTGAGTTTTCTTTTCATTATCTTTAAACCTTTGTTCTCTTCTACTGGTTGAGTAATTATATTAGTATTATATCTTCTTACATTTCTTCATATCTTATTACACCTTTTTTAGTGGTCTTCTTCGCCTAAGACCTCTTTTCCCACTTTTAGTATAGCTTTTTTCATATCTGCCTCCTTCAGTTAATTTATTTATCTCTGCGTTTAGTTGCTGTTGGCAGTTGTCGTCTTTTAGGTTTTTCATGTTTATTTTGGTGGTTTTAACTTTTTTCTCTGGTTTTCTGAGTTTAATGTTGACGTTTGCTACGAATAGAGTATGGTCCGTATCTGCATCGGTTTCGTGATGAAGTACAAAGTGCAAAAACCTTTAATAGGTTTTTGCACTTTGTACTTCATCACGAAACCTTTGTTAATCGTTATAAAATCTATTTGGTTTCGGATTGTATTGTTGGTGTTTTCTTTTGAAAAATTTCACGTGTATAATCTTCGTGAGGGTAGGTTGTAGTAAGTATTTGTTATCACTAATTCTTTCTCCTGGCAATACTGGACTAGTCTATCACCTCTTTCGTTTCTTTTACCTAACCCAAAATTTTTTACATTATTTCCAGTTTTTCCTCGACCGACTTTAGCATTAAAGTCGCCCATCATTATTTTTACCTCCTGTTTCTTTATGTTTTTCGTTAACAGCTCTAAGGCCGCATAAAATTTTTTCGACCTCAGCATCATTGCTATCAGATGTTGGAGCATACACTTGGATTAGATTTATGTTTAGAGGTTTGGATTTCAGCTGAAGTAGCATTATAAGTTCGTTAAAGGGAATGAAATTTGTCACAAACTCTTTTAAATTATTGTTGATAATAATACCTACACCATGGCTGTGTTCTCCAGTGCTTTTGCCTAGGTAGAAAATAGTATTATTATCTTTTAACATCTTTTATCAACGTCTGTTTGCCTTGCAATTCTTAGAATGCTCAGATTACAAAGCAGAAATCTGAATTGTGTTTCGAAACTATTTTACGATTTTTGTAATTAGATGTCGCTAGTGCGTCCGTATTGAAGCCATGTTATTGTTGCTTCTTAAAAGGCAGAAAATATTGATTTTTCACGTTGAGAACCCCTATGAATAGCTCTTCTGACGAGACCTATTAGGTCGAAATACGTATCAAGAGATTTTACATAGGATTTGTTTGCGTGAAATCAAATATTTGCTGCCTTTTCTCATTTTATTCGGATTTACTCTGTATGAGTACTAGAAGCACAATTCGCTAAGGATTTCTGCTTAGTTGTAAAAGACATGTCGTGGAATGCAAATTTTAGATCCCCATGTCTCTTTTAACATCTTTTATCAACGTCTGTTTGCCTTGCAATTCTTAGAAGGCTCAGATTATAAAGCAGAAATCTGAATTGTGCTTCGAAACTATTTTACGATAGTATTAATTATCCTTGGTGTAGTTTCCAGAATTTGGCCCTCGAACCTATTAAAGGCCCAATATTGTATGTCTAATCTCTCCATTTTTAGCATGATTGTTGTTAATTTTCCTGCTTCATAAATAGTTCTTATATTCCACGTTGCTATGCATTTTAAATCGCTTACACTAAAATTGTTTTTCCGCCCAGGGATTCGTCGCACCCCTGTCCCATTAAAGGGACGCCGCGCACTCGGGGCCACTGTTTGATTTACATCCATTTGTGGTTGTTCTTGAGAAATCCTTTATTGTGAATATAGCATCGACAGGTCATCTGTTACACCGAAACCCTTGTTTATATCTGGGTTATCCTTTGTATCTAAGTATCTGGGTTAATAATTTCAAACGGGTGTCAAGCAACATAACATGTTCGATAGTTAGATGGGTCATTTTTGTCCCCTTTTTTGTGTATAGGGATCGTTATACTTGATTTCCAATCCTTTAGTATGCATTTCATTTTAAGGATCTTTTGGAATGGCTTCGCACTATTTTCTGTTAATGCTCTTCTTCCATATTTTAGTAGTTAATTCCTAATCGTATCCAGGAATGGAGCTTTTAGGTTTTTTTAATCTTTCTATTCTATATGCTTTATCACCTCTTTTTCCGTTATTGTTACCAGCTTCTCTTTTTCCTCTCCATGTTCGTCATTGATCTGTCTATATTCGTCCTTCTATATGCGTAAAGCTGTTCTATATACTTTTTCCATCGTTCACCTTGTATACTGTTTATGTTGGTATACTGGTTAATAGCTTTTTTTCCTTCCCTTTACCATCTTACACACTTTTTATTGTGTACCGTATAATCAAGTTTCATGTCTTTTGTGAATTTAGACCAATATTCCTTTTTAATTGACAATATTCCATGTGGTTACGTAGTGCTAGTAATTTGTGGATGTCTTATTACTTTGATAGTGGATATACGCTTTCCGTTTTTTATAGGCTAGAGTTTTAATTTTGTTGGTTAACTATAGTTTGATCTTCCTTTACCACTTACATTAACCTTTCGTGTTCGCATATGCTTTCTTTAGCAGCGGTTTATTATGTTCTTTTATAATATTTCCCATCTTTGATCTACTCAATTTTCTACTAATCTGCCGTTTTCTTCAAATTTTTCTTTCAATCGTCTTAGATGTAGCCATCGAGTTGGGGTATATTTAGTTTCTCCATATATTTTGGGGGTAATTTTTTCTTTTAGTGGTATTTTTATTAAGATTTTTTCTAGAACTATAATGTGGTCTAATCCTACCTTTGGTAATGTTTTGTTCTGATATCTAATACTGGTTTATAAAAATGGCAGACGTCGGGTGCTCATCACCCAAATATTTTTCAGGGTTTTACTTTTTCTATACACAAAGACCGGTGGTACTGCTCCTCCAGTTGCACCAACCATCCCTACAAACATCACAAATTCACCTCGCTCCTGCGAAGAAATATCATCCACTTGTTTTTGCATTTCGGGGCAACAACTTTGGCTGTCTTGTCGAGATTTCAGATCTGTTCGGGCTTAAACTTATATTTTTACCCATGATGCCCGCATATATTTTTTCAAAAATTTTTGGATTACTAGCATATTGAAAGCCATATACCTACTTATGCTAGTATTTTCGGGTTTGCAAAGCGATATATCATTACGTAGCGATGTGATATAATTATACAAAAGGTTAAACAAACCTGAGGTTCTATTTAACTCCCAACTTTTTGGTGCATTAGAATTTGTTAAAGCGAAGGTTTGGCAAACCCTTGAGTAGCGAATTGCTAATATTAATTATTTATGGTGCTGTTTCAAATTAATTTATTTGCCTTAGATATTTTATAATATTTACCTGTATTTGTATTTACCTCACACCTTAGGGTAGAGAGGTGTCCGATTATTTCTACGCACTTTAAAACTAAATTTTGGAACTGCCTTCTTCAGCATTTGTTTTTATGGCTACATTGAAGTATTCAAAAATGTAAATAAATTCCGAATATCAAAAACAATTTATACTATGAATTTTTGATTATCTTAGATTAAATTTTTAGAGGTACTTCAATCTTATAATAGAAATATATAAAAGCTAATTTTATTCTATGTTTGCCATTACAGTTTAAAAATGTTCTCAAAGGTAATATTATTTCTAGCAGCTTCTTTGTGCATTTCGTGCAGTGCGCAGGTAGGTTTTATTATTAATTATTGTTGTTGTTGTGAAATATACATTTTAAACACACACAATTATATAATATATATATATATATATATATATATATATATATATATATATATATATATATATATATTTATGTATATATATAATTCTTTGGTAGGTAACTTCCAGGTAAGAAACACACGGCCTATCACCGAAAATTTCACATTTAGAATTAAGTTCTACACCAACTGGCTTATACCAGCTCTAGCCGATCCTTGATTAGACGCTTTCCCAAAAATATATATATATATATATATATATATATATATATATATATATATATATAAATAATAAGAAGTATTTGCTGACAACGTAAGGAAGTAAACGTTAAATATTGGGTGTGCAGGAATATAAAATGATGAAACGTGTACTCTTGTAAATTTTCCAAGCTTTCGGACATTGGTTATGTCCTTCATCAGAGAGCTATAAATGTGATGAATAGTTTGTTACGTTTGTATTTTTGTTTGATTAACATTTGTAAAAGAATTTTAGCAGACATTGATAACATTCTTATAAATGTATCTGACAAAGACACCACAACTATCCTTACAGCAAGATCAGTAAATATTTTAACGAATTCAGTTAACAATTAAAAACTTAATACCACAATATTTAAACTTTTGTTAATAAAAACTAAAAAGTTCCTAAAATAAAATCCCATTTTGATAGTCACAAGATCAGATGAAGGAAACATCACTGTTATTTTGGAAAAACAAAAATGTTTAGATCTTTCTGTTGCTATAATAGAAAATGAAACATCATATACCACATTAAATAATGATCCTACTTCGTCTATTAAACAAAAATGTAATAAAGTAGTAAAATCGTTGTTTGACAATCAAAAAATAGATGAGGCCTAACTCTAACTATAAAGGTATATCTGGAAAGTTTTATTGTCTACCAAAGGTACACAAAACCCCAGTATCTGTTAGATCCATTTTAGCCTCTATTGGCACACCTACAGAAAACATTGCTAACTCCTTAACAAGTATTATGTATAACGAATGCATATGATTGTGAGAATGAATACTATATTAAAGACTCATTTCAAGTTAATAAATTATTTAACAGCATATCAATTACCAGGATACGTTATTGCGAGCCTGGATGTACCTAGTATCCTTATTTAGCAATGTTTATCTTGATAAATGTACACTTGCCATTAGTAATAAATGGTAGATTATTGCTCAACATTGTCTATAAAGACACTTTTTTCAAACTGTTACCTTTTCTGTTCGAAAGTAATTATTTTTCATTTATCAACAAATTTTACAAACAAACTTTTGGTACACCTATGGCTAATCCTATATCACCAATAATTTTCTGTTATATGTAATGAACCACATACTAGACACCATCATCCTTTTCCTACCTTATAAATTTCATTTCGTAAAAAAATATGTTGATGACATAATATTAGCATTACCAAGCACGGGGATAAATTATATAATTTGGTGTTTTAATAGTTACAACCCCTAAATTTAATTCAAATTAGAACGTGAAGATGGTACAGGTTCAGTAACTTTTTTAGATACCAAATTAATACGAAAAGGTACCCTTTGCTGATTGATTGGTATAGAAAATCTCTCAGTTCAGATAGATATCTCAATTGTTGGACATACCATAAATATTCAATGAAACTTAATTTAGTTAAGAAATGAAAAACTTGTGTCCTTAAAATCAGTGATACCGCTTTCCATAAATAAAATCTAAAATCCTTTATAACCTATTCATTGAAAACTCATACCCAAGTATACTACTAAAGATAATTTTGTTTACACTTCAGCTGTTCTTATTAGCTGTTCAAAATTTAGCCCTGTCCATTGTCGGATGTTTCTGAGCCATGATAGTCTTTTCCTTCCTAGGCCTCTCTTTCCCTCTATTTTTCCTTTCACTATAAGTTGGCATATTGGTACTTATTATTTCTCAGTATGTGGCCTAGGTATGATGTTTTTCTTACTTTAACTATGTTAAAAAGCTCTCTTTCCTTGCCTATTCTATGCAGCACTTCTTCGTTTGAGGTATGCGATGTCCATGAAATTTGAGTATTCTCCGGTAGATCCACATTTCAAAGGCCTCCAATTTATTTACGGTTGATGTTTTAAGGGTCCACGTTTCCACTGCATATAGAAGAGTCGACCAGACAGCATTTTGATAAACGTAGTCGAATTTCGAGTTTTATTCGAGAATCACAAAGCAATTTTTTTATTTTTTCGAAAAGATTTTCTAGCCTATTCTATTCTCGATCTTATTTCTTGATCAGGATTAGGCTGCTATCGATCCAACATCCCAGGTACTTAAATCTATTGACCTGTTCTAAGATGTGCCCATTTATTGTGCAAGGTTGAGTACGTTTTGGTTTTTTCGGATTGACATCACTTTGGTTTTTTTAATGTTTATTTTCATACCAAATTGCTCACAGGTTGAGTTGGTCTTGTCGATGAGTCGTTGTAGACCTGAGTCGGAATCCGCAATTAACACTGTATCATCGGCGTATCTGATACTGTTGATATTTACGCCATTCACCTTGACTCCACCCTTGGAATCTTCCAATGCTTCTTTAAATAGAAACTCGGAGTAAAGATTAAACAGCAGAGGCGACAGAACACATCCCTGTCTAACACCCCTCCTAATTTCTACTTCTGCGGCTGTGGAACCTTCGATCCTAACTCTGGCTTTTTGGTTCCAGTACAAGTTTTTTAAGAGTTTGATGTCTTTTCCATCTAAACCAACTTCTTGCAAACGTTCTAATAGTAGGTCGTGTCTTACTCTATCAAATGCTTTTTCGAAGTCTATAAAGCATATAAATATATCTTTCTGTTGGTCGTAGCATTTTGGGCGAGAACTAGTAAACTGAACAGGGCTTCTCTCGTTCCCATGCCGGCTCTGAATCCAAACTGATCGTCTCCGATGATTGTTTCGCACTTTCTATAGATAGATTTTTCTATAGATAGATAGATAGAAAATTTAACTAGTCATAATAAACAATGAAAATATGTCTTTATCACAAGATAGGATTGGACCTGTAGATCCTTTACAAAAACAAACCACAATTAGATATGTATCTCTTCCAGATATTAAATACATTAGGAATAAACTAAGTAGAATTTTTTCATCAAGTAATAATATCATAATTGCAAATACAACGATACTAACAGTTAACAAAGTTTTTTCTAAACTTAAAGACGAATCCGCAGTTTTGTCCTTAACGGATGTTGTTTATTGTATACCGTGCGGATCATGTGAACAAGTACACTATGGTCAAATATCAAGATGCCTTAAAGACCGTATTACATCCCACAAATCTGATAATAGACTACATCTTGAATGAAGTGCATTTGTGAACATACATTTAAAAATGGACATTGGATAGATTACAAGAACATCAAAATAGTAGAACAGGAAAGTAACATCACCAAAAGAATTTTTCTTGAAATGTCCTACATTTGCCAAAATAACAATGCAAATGAATCATATAACGGATATTGGCCATCTAGATGAAATGCTCTCCTATTTGTCACTACTAGATAAATGCAACAATAACACAAACAATAATGTATCAATTGATATTTAAGAAATATAAAAAAAGTTTTTTTGAAGAATTTTTTTTACAAATTAAGTTTTTTTATATTGTAGTTATTTTGTATACAAACACATACTGAGGTCATACAAAACAAAATCACAATAAATGTAACGTTTTTAGAATTATGACCTTTTGTTAATTTATTAAGCTTTAATAATTTCTTTATGTTAATTTAATAAGCTTTGTGTTGAAACATTGACAGGTTAAAATTTCACTCCTTTATGATATTAACAAATATAAAATAATTTATATTACCACGATACACCTAATAATAATCCCATAATTTGCTATAAATACTGAAAAGCCAATAATAAAAACCACTGGATTGTCGTGACAAAACCTAATGACGATAGAATAAAATTATAAGTCATGAATGTGTTTAAAATAATTAAGTAAGTGTTGTGAATGTAAAGTAATTTTTAAATTTTAAATATAGGAATAGGTTTTATACTTAACAAAGATGACAGACTGTGATAAATTTTATCAACATTATATAACATCATTGATGATACCTCATTAAGTTTGTAAGTAGCGAATTTTTTAATCAATATACAAACTTTAACAAACTATTCATCACATTTGTAACTCCCTGATGAAGGTCATAACCAATGTCCGAAAGCTTGAAATAAAAATTTACAAGAGTACACGTTTCATCAATTTTTATTACTGCAATACCCAATAACGTTTACTTATATATTAACTTATATATTAACGTTTACTTATATATATATATATATATATATATATATATATATATATATTTATATATATATATATATATATATATGTATATTATGTATATATAAGTAAACGTATAAGTATATATATATATATATATATATATATATATATATATATATATATATATATATATATTATTGACTGTGCAACGTATATTATGTTTAAATTTTGTAGGATTCAGATTTAAATGTGACTCTGTTTTACGAAGGCTTGTGTCCATATTGCCATGATTTTATTCTGAATCAACTATATCCTGGATACCAGCAATTGGGTGACAGCTTTAAATTGGATGTAGTACCGTATGGATGGGAGGTGAGTTAAAATATTGGGTTGTACATGAAAATAAAAATCAATAAAATGTAGAACTAATTCTATTTTGTAGATTTACAAAACTTATTATCATATATTTACATAATAACATTTACAGAGCATCTCAGGTATTTTGGCTGTTGTTATTGTGGTAAATAGCTCTTTTCCCTTTTGCATTCTTAGTAAAACGTCCTGATTAGTAACGTGGTCTTCATGGGATATCTTCAGGATTTGACGATGAGGCCACATTGCAGAAACGTTAATTTTCTTACAGGTAGCATCTGTGAGAGAGCACGACTTAACTTCGTACAACAGTATAGGAGAGATGTAAACATCTTGGTAACCTGATTTTTATGGGTACTGATAATTTATTACAATTAAATAGCTTAGCCATTTGTTGAAATTCTTGCTTTCTCTATACTACATCTGATTTCTAGGGAATGGTCCCAATTTTTATTGACATTCGTACAAAGGTATGTTTTGACTCTTCGTATTGGTTGACTATTCATAGTTAACCAATACGAAGAATCTTTGAATTTGCAGTTCCTTCTTAGAGATCATCATAAATTTTGTTTTCCTAATGTTTAGTGAAAGTCGATATATTATTGAACTTATGAACATATGAACTTATTTCTGTGATTATATTCATTAACGCCTGAAGGGCTTCATAACTGTCAGCTATACCACCATGTCATCCGCGTATCTGATGTTATTGATACATTCTCCATCAACTCGAATTCTGGCATGAATATTATCTTCTGCTTCTTTAAAGATTTCCTGAAAGTATATGTTGAACAGCAGTGGTGATAGTATACATCCCTGTTGGACTCCAGGTTTGATCTTGATATTATCGGACTCTCCTGCCTCTGTACGGAGGGACGATATTTGATTCCAGTAAAGATTGCTAATAATTCTTAGATCACAGGTGTTTATTCCAATATTTGTTAATATATTCATCAGCTTGTTGTACTTTGCTGTATCGAAAACTTTATGAAAGCTGTTGATCCTGCAGTTTACTAGCTGTGTTGTATTTTTGAAGACCATCTACATGCATATATTTTTATGCATATTAAATGTATCATGATTGTTCCAACAGCTCTATCTCTTTACATTGTATTGGTAACCAATTTTATTTGGCGTTTTGTATTTCGGTTCTTATTTCTCTCTAAATATTTGTATACATTATTTTGTTTTTGTTTCATTTTCTTCTTTCTTCCAGGAATTGCAGTATATTATTATTCATTTAACTTTTCTCTTTTATTTTTTTTTTCTATTAGAGTTACTTCTCTGATATTGTTAAAGGTATCACATATATTCTGAAGTGATTCTTCTGGATTATATGTTTACTCCATGTTATTTAGCTTTTCTGAAAGAATCCGTGCGACTCTTTCTTTTATTTCGTTATCTTTTAGTCTTCTTATATCATATTTTTTGTTAATATTCGTATTAGTAACCTTTTTAAATGTAAACCTAAATTTACCAATAATGGAAACATGATCTGACGATATGTCAGCACCGGGTAACTTTTAACTGATAGGCATCCATTACCGAGTCTCTTGTTCGCCAGTATGTAATCAATTTGATTCTGTATTATTTTTCCTGGTCTATCTTGCAGAGAGACCCAAGTACACAAACGTCGTAGTGGTAGATTGAAGAACGTATTTAGTATTGCAAATTCTTCTTCCTCTAGAAATACTTAATTTTTCCCTCCTTCCATTTCGCTTCCCTACAAAAATATCACCAATGAACTTAGCGCTTTTCCCATTACCAATTATTCATTCAAGTCGCTTATAATAATAGGTACCTATATCTTATTTTTTAATTTTGTTTAAGTGAATTTATCAACAACTCATAAAATTGCTGTACCTTTTCTTCTGGTTTATTGCTGGTTGGGGCATACACTTGTAAAACGTTTAATTTGACCTAAGTAGTATTTAGTTGGATTATCATAAATCTTTCAGAAAGAGATATAACATTTTTAGCATATTGACGTATTTCAGGAGATACAATTACTCTAATCCCATACATAATGTTAACCGTCATTATTTTTTGAGTGACATACTTCATTTCACTTACGCCCACTTATCTTCTTCTTAATGTGCCTATCCGTTACGAATGTTGGCGATCGTCATGGCAATCTTTATCTTATCTGCAACAGTGCGGAAGAGCTGCACAGATGTTTATTGAACCAGTTTCCGAGGTTCTTTAACCAAGATGTTCTCCTTCTTTCTGGACCTCGTTTTCCAACTATTTTTCCTTGCAGAATGGCTTGAAGGAGAGCATATCTGGATTCATTTTGCATAATATGTCCGAAGAATTGTAACTTTCGAGATTTGATGGGGGTCAGTACCTCTCGGTTCTTATTCATTATTCTGAGGACCTTCCCATTTGTGACTCGGTCAGTCCACGGAATCTTAAGTATAATCCGATATAATCACATCTCAAATGCTTCAAGTTTTCTGCGCATATCTTCGTTCAAGGTCCACGATTCAACACCATAAAAAAGGACAGAGAAGACGTAGATACTACTTATACCTACTCCAAATCTGGTCATTTCTTAAATGGTTATTTTAAAGTATTCCAGTTTGATGCATTGTCTTCATATTCCAAGTACATATTTTAATAATCAACTATAAACTTTTAAGAGACGCTTTTCCAGTTTCCAGTGATCTAGAGGTGGATCACCTTTCCTGTAAAATCTTATTAGTGTACTCTTTTAACGGTTATATTAGTTTCTTGTAATTGCTATGAAGGTATCCTTGTTCATCTTATGGTGCCCATCCATTACGGATCTTGGAAACTAACATGGCTACTATGATTTTGTTGACTAGTGCCCTAGAAAGTTCGGTAATAGTCAAGTTAAACCATTTTCGAAGGTAATAGAGCCTAGATATTCTTTTTCTTCCTGGACTTCTTTTTATATGCACCTTAACTTAAAGTATGGTCCGAAAAAAGTCGCATCTTTGTTCATTGCGTATTATATGGCCTAGGTATTCCAGTTTACGACGATGTATGGTTATGACTAGTTTGTAGAACTTTTTCGTGGGTAATTTTGTCTGCCCAGTAAATCCTCAACATATGTCTGTAGCATTACATTTCATATGCTTCATGTCTCTTCAATGAAGAACAAATGGAGAATACGTAGCATCGTAGTAAATGAACTTTTATTCCAATTTTATATCATAATTATTAAAGATTTTTTTGACGAAATTTGATCTTGCGTTCTCGATCTTCTGACCTTAATTTTCGTCGATTTGCGGTGATTGTAACCAACAAAAGTTGGTGATATCGTATTACCAACAAAAGATGGTAAAGGATGAAGGGCGATAGTGGATGCGGCGAAGACCCACCTCGAGTTGTAAAGCCAGTGAAGAAGAAGAAGAAAAGAAGAAGAAGAAGATTAAATCCTTGCATTGAAGCGTATGATGTTCCCATTGGTTTTCTGAGAGATAATTGCTTTTTTATATCTGTTTAAGAAATGTCAAAAGCCATTTGCCTAACATCCAAGCGAGTAATTGACTAATTGTTTCTCTAGAGTTAAAGGTAAAATAGTTTTTCTACCTAACGGTTTTCGTACTAAATGATCTAATGATAGCTCAGGATATGAACTAGCCTTCTTAACGTAGTTCTTGTTACAGCAAATATTTTGACTGCTTCTTAAAACCCATATGCCTATTACGAACAGCCTCTTCTGCCTTTTTCATGTCGTTACACCCCACAATTTCCTCTTTTTTTTTTCCTAGATTTAGGAAAAAGATTAATACGAGGCATCTGAAAATAATAAAGTACACAATGTAATATGGCCCCCTCAATGTGTATGTAATATGGACCCGGGTCCATAATAGTTACACATTCAGGGAGCCATATTAAAGCAATAGTTACAATATAAACAAAATATCAAAAACAATTTATATCTATTGCAAAATGTTTATAGTTACCTTTTAAAGTCGATGTTCAATGGTTTCTCTATACACTAATCAGAGAAAGGTAATGTTTATAACTGGTTTTTTCGAAAAAACAACATAAACACAAGAACGGCAAAAAGTTTTGTTAAGCACGTGAATAAAAGCGAGCTTTGTAAGTTGACTAAAGGCTAAATGTGGTAGTTCTCGGGTCCTGACAAGTTGGATAGATAAGATAGATAAAGATAGATAGATAGGTAGTATCAAGCGTAAATCAACAATGGCATTGCGGAAGTGACAATTCACTCTGGGGCCAACTTACCAGCTAGGGGCCATATTCCACCTTCTCCTCTATCATTATATCTTAGTTTTTGGAGGTTTTATTTTAAAGAATTAGTTTATGTATACATTTTTTTTTTATTTATAGACGTTTGTAAGGTATCTTAGTTAAAATTATTTTTTTGACCATTTCTTTCAGGCATTTATCATTCTGTTGGCTTTCTTCTTCAATGGTTTGATCTCGATAGAACGTGAGTTGGCTAACAGTGTTGTGTTCCAATTTGATCTAATAGTTTTGGTCTTTTTATAATCTTAAAGCTTTCTGTAGCTCTCCCTTCCCCCTCCCTCCTCTCTCTCTCTCTCTCTCTCTCTCTCTTTCTCTCTCTCTCTCTCTCTTATCCTATTAAAGAATATACCTATGGTACTCACACTATACGACCAACGTCTAGTACTGGATTCTATCTCGTAGTTAAGCTTTGTATACTTGTTACAGATGGGCATATTTATAGTGCTTTTCCAATTTATTAACAATTTTTTAGCCCTTGGGAATCGACTGTAAAATATCAGTGGCGTTATTTTGTAAAGTTTTAGCTCTCACAGCATCTTTAAAGTTGTTTAAGGTAAAGAGATTAAATGGATAAAGAAGATTTAAATTCAAACGGTGCAATTTGAATCTCATGTGTAGAATTTTTTCCATTCTTCTTATATTATAAGTAATTTTGCTGTGTCTATTTTTACCTCACATGGTGAAAGATCGCTAACTACGTAATTTGCTCTTCTAGTTTGTCTATATTTTTCTGTACCTTATTATAAACATTCTTAAACAAAGTTCTCGTTAAATGTTTTAAAAAATTATTCATTAATTTTATCGATTACGTATTTCATCGATTTTCTTATTATTGTTTTATCAGTTTCATGTGCCGATTGGAATTCAAAATTTTCGTAGTTTTGCACCATTGATGGGACACGTTTCTTCAACCGTATTTGGAGGACAATTTTATCGAAACCACTGGGATCTTCATCTCTTTTCTTTAACTTATTGCGTGTCTCGTAATGGTTTTAAACAACCACACGCGAATTTTTAATTCCTTTATCGTTACCCGAAGCCGGAAGAACCAACACACTCCGATTATTTATAAATTATTTTTATAATCTCGAATATCTTTTAGCTGAAAAGTCCAAGGTTTTTTATCATTCAAGTTTGTAGCACAATTTTCTTTTAGTTTATAAATTATTTTTCAACTATTTTTTCCGCTTCCTGACTAATATCAAAACACAAAGTTATTTACATAACGATGGCTTGATGCTAATACACCGTATATGCAAAAAGTGAAATTTTATAGGAAACAAAAAAATCCTTAAACACTGAAAACATTACATGAAATCAACATTTATTGTTGGTTATTCTTTATCAACAGTTATTAAATGAAATACACGTAGGTTTTAGTTTAAATTAATTTGTGAACAACTTTTATGTCAGATACGGTTTATTGTTTGAAAAAAAATATAAAAACTGAAATGCAGTTACGGGATATTATTGATTAAAATTTTTGATAGCATTGAAAAATAAATTACAATATTGTATCAACGTAAATGTTTATTCAGTAAAGAAAAAAAGTATAACTATTTATACAATGTTATTTTGAAAAATGAGTGTAAGTTTTTATTCATTAGAGAAGAATATTAGAATATTAAGAACTCTTAATATAGTGTTACTTTGAAAAATGAGGTAAGTTATCATAAAAATATCTGCAATCCGCAGGCAGAAATAAGTCAGTTCTTGTGAGTCCACTTTTTGAATGAAATTTTTCATCTTTCCTTATGCAATAGAGGGTAGTTGAAAATTTTCAGGGTATTTTATTTGTCTTATGGGTAAAGCTTGAAGATCATCATCAAAATTAATTTTATAAATTATCTTTTCTTTTCTGTATTGTAGTGTAATTGTCTAAGATCGGTAACTTACTTTGGCTTTTTCCCTGGACGAATAGAATTGTAGCTCCATGTAGATGGCTTAGAGTAGTCTTTGTTTACCATATCTTCTTTGATTCCCTAAATTTCCTAAAAACATTCTTTGCATACCCTTTTTCTACCCTTTTCTCTTTTGGTTATAGGTAGTAAAAATAAGTTCCCTTCCTACGGGAAGAGAACTTATTTGTACCTACTTATTTTATTATAATATTACCTACTTATTTTTGAAGAGCCTTTAGTGGACTTTCTTATTTTTGCCACATATTCCACATTCACGGTAACGTAGTTTTTTTTCATTCTCCCATGAGTCCAAATTCACCCAGAATTTTTCAAAAATCGAAGATCTGTCTTCTTCCGAAAACGTTGGCAGAAGTGTTTCTTTGACTTTAAACATGCAGTAGATTTGCATGCGTTGGTTATTTTTCTTTCAGGTCTGGAGTACCTTTCTGTTGTGCTGCAACTTATATTACAGGAAAGGTCTACGGAAAAGAGGGGACCAGGATGAAGAAGAATATCATGGCTCGCGAAGTTACGAAAATGGTTTTCCTTGACCACTTCAGAACTATTTCGAGCTGCTGTCAATAAAGTTAGAATTGCCATGCTAGTTGCCAACATCCGTAACGGATAGGCAACCTAGAAGAAGACCTCTTGTGTAACAATGTCATTTCTATTCCTTTGATAACCTTTATACGCTTTACTAGTTATTAATTTCTTAATTTTATTTCTCGGCCATTCGACGCAAGTGCTTTTCTCTTTCTCCTTCCAGAACTTTCTTCTTTAGCCGAATAATTGCCAACAAACTCTATTAGAACATATTTAGCCGGCTGGAGATCAGTAATAGGAACAGATTGTTCTAGGTTCTCGAGCACCTCGTTGTATAATACTAGAAGCTGATCGTCATTTTGAATAGGAGTTGAAGCCAAATCGTCCGGAATATCGCTCTCTATATCATTGAGGGTCTGGTCTATTTGATCTTGATTATGTTTAGCATTCTTGTTGTCAATAAATGTGGCACAGGAACCTAGGTACTCTGAATTAATATTGTTCATTTCATTACATCATCATCCTTGATTCTGAATTTGTATCACTTGGTTTATATCCGGTTCTTCAGTACTACTTAAAGACTGATTGTCTGCAGCTACATTTGATTTTTCAGTGCAATAAGCAATCATTTTCATAGTTCGACTTAACTTATTTGTCTATAAAAAAGGAAAATTTGTCATAACACTGAAAGTCATTTTTGTTTTATTTAATTGTAGAAATTTAGGTCAGCTATTTCTTGTAGCAAATACACATGAAAATGAAAAATAAAATAAAAATGGTTTCTCTACGGGAATTACGGGATAATCTAGTTTAATATTGATATGAGAAACTAAAACCAGGAACTATTAGGTTAAAGGGTGTAAAATATTTTTAGGACAATAATTATTTTTAAAACCAGAACCATTCATTTAATTTTTCATAAAGTAATAATAATAATTCATCATGTAATTCATGAATACTGAACATACAATATCCCGTATCTCGAGTTTATTTGTATACATTCATTTTCTTTCCATATTTACAATACGCCGTATCGTTAGCTTTGGTAAATATTCAATGTTTTTCTACTAATTTAATCAAATACAAGCATTTTGAAAGTTTAAATGATAAGTTCGCACAATATTTATTAATAAAAAATCAGTTACTTACCAATTTTTCTCGTATTTCCTGTAATAACATGACATCTTTATGCAGCTTCACATTCGACCATTAAAGCAATGTACGAAATGAACGATACACGATATTAGCAGTGCATGCGATTGCAGTGTCTACGATATCGGTTATTACAAGAATAATAATTTGGCGCGTTCTAAGAGCTCTTGTTAACGACAACGTTCAACGGGTCGTTTTTGACACTGTCCCGTTGGCCGTTTGCTCAGAGTTGCCAGGTGAAAATTTTTGTCCTCCCTAAATTGAACATTAAAATGACCCTAGAAATCCCTAGATTGAAATAAATGTATATATGGTTGCCTAATTCTGAATAAAATGATAGAATGTATGATGGTTGCCTAATATAATAACATGGAAATTAAAAAAAGGTAGAATATAACCGAAAGTACAAGCTGATTATAGCCACAAATGTCAAAACGTGGAACAAAAAAATTTCGGTTATAGCAGTGTTGGCATGTTTTTATAATGTAGATGCATGTGTAAATATTTGTTTCTTTGGAGATTAATTGCAGTTAATTATTAGAATTTTTTTAGCAATATACACTTTGGTAGATTAGGGATAGATTTGGCAATCGTCAAATGAGCAGTTGCCAGATTACAACATATTTTTGCAATTAATCTCGAAAGAGACTAATATAAATCATAAATATCATAAAATAGTATAATCAAAATATACTTTTTAAAAGCTTTATCTCTTTATATTTGAAGCATATAATATATGCATTATAAAAACATGCCAACACTGCCAAGCCGAAATATTTTTGACATTTGCGGCTATATTCAGCTTGTGCTTTCGGTAAAACTCAACCTAAAAATTGTTGTTTTATACCTATATTTCAAAAATATTTCATTTTTTAAACGGTATAATAGCGATGATTTGAATAAATTTAACAAAAACGGAATAACGTACTTATTTATGGCTTTGAATATTCAATTTAATATATTTATTAAGTATCATTCACTTAATAAAATTAATACAAAATACAACTTGAAAAGAATTGAGATGGCGAAGCAAATCATTTTAATTTATATAATTCCACGAATCCTGGTATTCACCCGATTCCTACTGTAAATCCCCTAATTATTTATTTTATAAAACCTATGTAAACCCTGTAAATTCCCTAATTCCTGCTCCAGAATTTGCTTCTCCTCTATGAAAATATATAGGATTCTATTTTTGGCAGAAATCTATTTGGTAGCAATAAAATAAAGATTCCAAGAACGTGGTCATTTAACGAGATCTGATAATAGAATCCTTTAGTAGTTTACTAGTAGTTTAAGTATTTGTAATTAAAGATCGCTTATTTAATACTGTTAATACGAAGTGGTTTTATACCTGAATTAAAGAAAATGTTATTATAATAGGCCTATGTAGGTAAATATTTGAGCCGGTCAAGAATCCCTAGATTTTACCATAAATATCAAAAAAATCCCTTTGTCCCTTTTATGCTGAAATATCCCTAGATTCGGGATAAATCCTAGACCTGGCAGCCTTGCCGTTGCTCAGTGTCTTTCAGGTTCTTATGAATGTTTGTTCACGCAACGGCAACCAACCCGTTGGTTAACGTTCACCGTCTACGTATCCAGTCCCTCTCGTCAAGACGTTCGACGGGCCGGTGCTGTGAACCATCAGCACAGTATAGTGATTTTAAAAAGAATAAGCACTATACTGTGCCCTCAGTGAACCATTTTAGTTTATGCAAGTGTGTTAACGGCGTTTGACGAGCATCCATCGTTTCAATAAATTTCTTTCTTTGTTGCCGCTAAAATATGGATTTTGATATGGAGATTTTAATAAGTTATTTCACCAATAATTTTTATTTTACATATAGAATGTATATTCTTAAATGATAAAAAATCTAGTAAGTTTGTAATTTTTTTTAGTTTTTTTATAACCGAAAGTTTTTATTCTGTTATATCAATAGCATAATTCATACATAGTTAACAGCTAGTCGAACAGCAGGTGCAAGGGATAGCCTCATATTACTGTCAGCACGTTTCAATTTATTATGTACTATTCCTAACAATTTGCGGAAAGTTTCATGACCTATTTGGAAGTAAGTAATTGAAGAATTTTGTTTCGTTTTTTCAATTCTTCGTAAAGTGTATGAAAAGCACCATACTTTTCTCTTTGTAACAAAATAGGATGTATCCATATATGTCTTTTACGCTTTTGCCGTTGCTTCTGCATTTTTTATACACATAATAGGCTAGTATAATCTTTTCTTTGACGACAACATGATATAACATGTATTTCGTGCACTTATTACTTTAAAACTGACGATATTCGGAGATTTCATACTGTTAACGGACGTGTCAATGGACGCATATCACTTGAAAATTATGAACTGTCAACACGGGTACCCGTTTAGGATCGGCCCGTTACCCGTTGAAAAAAAAGACGATCGTTAACAAGAGCCCTAATGCGTTGCAGTTGCCAACCCCAGCACAGAGCAGAACTGTAGATATACTTGAAAGAAAACTGTAAATATCAAATTAAAAAACAGTAAATCTACCTCTTTATCTTTTTATTATTTTCTATTATTTAGTCATAGTAATAAATATAATATAGTAAAGGGAAGACATTTAAAACAATAAAAATGATGTAATTATCAAGGGTTTAATTAAATTTTAAAAAATTTAAAAGCTCCAAAGATACATTAAATAAAATAATATTGGTAATATATAAAAACTACAATCCAACACTTCAAGAAAATGTAACTATAGCGATTTTTGTGGCCTTGAAAATTATAGCTATCAGATAGTATCACTAGTTTCTATTACATCTTCAATTCGTAAATCTTCTTGATTTTCCGTTTCATCTTGATTTTTTTTAAATCGTACATATTTTTATTCGATTATTTTAGATAGTCCTCCATCACATTAAACTCGATACAATTTTTAATGGCTGATTTTGTGTGCAAAGTACCTTTTATTGTGGTCGTCTGGTCGTAGAAAGTTTATTTCTTAGTTTGGTTTACATAATTCAGCTAACTTAGTACGGACAAATAAATAGATGACGCTAGTATCTTAAATAAAAAAACTATAGATTTCGATGCCTAAACTAAAACAACCGAAAGAATTTACAAAAAACTGTAGATCTACAGTTAAAACTGTAGGGTTGGCTACAGTGATCGATACTGGGAGTTTGCAGAGAGATGGAAGACACTGCTAGGGACATATTTGGACAAAAAAATGAAATTTCAAAATTTTGCAGATACGGTGTATTAGCATTAAGCCAACGATAAATAATTAATTTAAATATTCACGTAGTTAATAGTTATCTTGAAATTGATGAAACTAATTTTTCAATCAAACCAAGCCATCTTTTGTATTAAAACATGCATATTCGAGTCGCTTAGGCCCGCCGCAAATTGAGCACAGCCCACGCACATCCCACACGCAGCCCATGCGTGGGTTATTTTGTAAAACGTGGTTTTAGACGGAGCGACGCATATTAAACCCAAACCACGGCCAGGCTACTGCCAGACTTGGTTGGCGTGGGTTGGCGTGGATAGAGTTGTGCTAGCAACACAGTTTCGTGGGTCGTGGGTTTCTACCTAACCTTGTTATTTTGTTTTGTGTGACCAATTTTTTTGTTATTCAGTGAAAATGGAAAAGTTTATTGAAATTGTTCGAAGTTTCAGTGTCTTGTATGATACTAGTAATGAAGATTACATGAGAACAAAACTAATATTTTCTTTATTTGTGATAAGCGACTCGGATGTAAGTCGCCATTATAATTATTCACAAAAAAATTAATTTAAATTAATTTTTTAATAAATCAAATGAGAAATATAACAAATCGAGAACTAAGGAAAAAAACAAATTTTCATTTCCTAGCAAAATGTTTATGAACACCTAAGATGAAAACTTCAAAATAAAATTTGACGGTACTTTTTCGTGATGCTCATATTGTAATGGCTTTTATACACTGAAATTAATTTAGAAAAGAACATGAAGAAAGTAGAAAAGTAATAAAAAATTCTCAAATTTAAATTTATCTCGAAAACAAAAGACGATCTGGAATTTTTGTATTTTTTAGCTCTCCTGTTGTTTATTACGTTATTTCACTTATTTCAACAATACTCTGTATGGTATTTTGTTAGAGGATTCCAACTTAGTAGCCTCAGCATTGTAAAAGTTTCCAAGAAATTAATATCCGATAGAGTTTTCAAAACAAGCGAAATGAAAGTCGGAATATTCAACGGTATTGTGGCCAGTTACAATATCTGCCTGTTATGCTAATTAGTAATTAGAAAGTCAATATCGGCAAAGCCAGCTTATTCAAATTATGGGTATCTACCTGTTATAGTCTTTTGTTGAAGGATTTCAATTTATTACCCTTATCATATGTAAAAGTTCTCAAGAAATTAGTATCAGGTTCAGTTTTCAATGAAACAAAAATCTAATCTTTAACGGAATTGTTAAAATTGTTTTACCGTGTAAAATATCTGCTTATTATGCTAATTAGTAATAAGAAAGTCAAATCGGCAAAAGCAGCTTATTCAAATTATATCTATAGTCTTTTGTTGAAGGATTTCAATTTTTTACCCTTAGCATTTGTGAATATATTGTGAAGATATTTATAGTTTCAGATTAGAAATTGTTAGTGGGATATTAGGTAAAAATTAAAAGGTCTAGAAAATAAAATCTTTATTTAAACTAATATACTGAAAACA